>JBAMAW010002154.1:0-1200000 GCA_037043295.1 Amiota minor
TTAGGCGGAATATAAGAACATGATATGAAAACAGCTTAGAGGTATATACAATACTTGATACATAGGCGGAGCAGGTAGACCCTTCTGTGATACTGAGTCCCTTGATATAGGATCAGGGATATAGGAAATTACGGCAGGAGATGGAGGAGTATGGGATGTAGATAAGGGTAAACCGTGGGTCATAGGAATTGAGGTAGTATTAATAGGAGGGATAATAATCTCGGAAGCTTGAGTAGTAATAGGTAATGGAGTGGGGTTAAACAATGGAGCAGGTGACAATACAAGAAGGGGAAGAGGTGAATCGAACTGATACTTACTAAGAATATCCACATCCGAATCAAAATCTATGGCAAGTTGTTTATCTGACCTATTCAACTTGAAAATGAAAAAAGAATTGAAAAACCAAAGACACGAGTATAAAAATATTAATGAGATAGGGTGTCAAGCAGTTACGGTATATACTGCATAAAACCGTATATAAATACAACAAGTAAGAATCTTATCTTGCTCAGATATTACCACAACAACAACGCAAGCAAACAAAAAGCTTTTAAAATTGATCTTGTAGAAATGTTTTGAATAACCTGCTTGCAAAACTGTTAGTTCCTTTTATCGAGGACGAGATTCCTGAAAAGCGGAAAAGCTCATCAGTACCCGGAATCTTTACTGGTCCAAATGGTTTCTACAAACCTTATTGCATTTCAATTCAATTTAGAGTTTGTCGAACGTCATCTAATCAAAAGTAAAGCTTGAGACTTTAAAGGTTATTAATTACAAATTCTTCCTTTCATGATGAATTAGGGTAATACTTATATTAAAAATCATTTCAAATAAAATCATATTCGTGAGTCACTTGATCTGAAAAAAATTCAACAATTGTTGTATAAATGAAATAAATACACATCGTTTTTGTTGTTAGGAAATAGATTGGAAGCACCAACGCTATGCTTGAGTGCGAGAGAGAGTGAGAGAGAGAGAGGAGACATGGAATGCATATACGCTGTGCATAACCGCGAGTATTTCCTGGCAAAATTCTGTCTGTCGGTATCCCAGACACTTTTTGTTGATTCAGCTGGATAGTTTCAAATGACTACAATATGGAGAATAGTTTATTAAAATACGTGGGAATCAGTCGCAAAAGTCTCATTACATGTACATTTATTGAGATAGGTAAGTAACATTAAAACATTAAATATCTGTCAATCAGGATCATCCAGCAACTCTTATTCCTCATCATCCTCATCGTCCTCATCATCCTCACGAAAAGCATTGAACACCGTAAGACCCATACCAATTAAATTTAAATAACTCAAATATATAGTAAAATCCATAAGAAAGTTCTTAGGCCACCACAATGACTCGTTGGCGACAAATACTAAAAAAATCAAAAGATATTAGATGATATACATACATGTGTGTCATACAGATAGAAACAAGCACCTTACTTACTTATACTCATATAGTATATAAATCTGAAAGCAAAAATGTTAATCATTTTGTATTGTAAAACAACTAAATTTGATATGCCGGGCAATATATTGTAGTAGCTCAGTTGACAGTTCTAGCCAACTCAACCAATTTCGCAGAGTTGCATGTCTTCAACCCATGATATTTTGCCCTAATTACGAATATAATAAAATTACGGAAAGATAAGATTTTACAAAATTTGTAGGCCCAGGTTTTGTGCATAAATATTTCCAATAATGACAGAAAATATAACAACAAACATCAATAAAAAGAAAATAAAGTTAAAAAACACAATTGGGTCTCCATACAAGAAACGTGTGCTCCAATATGCACTGCGCACGCACACTTTGCTGTTATAACTTTTCACATTTTCGCTGTCTGGCAACATTGCCAACATTATATTACAGTTGGGAATTTTGTTTTCGGTGGCGTTGGTATCGGCGGTGGTTCGGAAAATTTGACCAGCTGCGACATAGAATTGGGAATGCTTCAGAATTTGCAACGTATCAACGCTTTAAATTTATTATAAGCACAGACGCAACAAATGCCGTTGCTGAACCAATTATTGCAAAGCTATATACCAGAAATGCCCAATATGGGTTACGGCATTAATGCTGTCAACAACGGCGGGGTTACTTTAATGGACAACACCAGCAACAGTACTAGGAATGATGTTCATCTTGACCGTGTCTGTGATGCAACTTGCACATGGAGTGGGCAACTTCCCTCGCGTTCTCATCGCGTATTAAAATACTCGCCAAAGGTATTTCTTGGTGGCATTCCACGGGATATTAATGAGTAGTCGTTAAGACGAATCTTCAAGCCATTTGGTTCGATCAAAGTTGAATGGCCTGGCAAGCAGCATCAACCAGAACAATCCAAATGTTATCTTTATATTATTTTCAAGTCCGATAAACAAGTGAGGTCATTATTATCTGCCTGTGAGCTTCAAGTCGATGATTCGCAATGCGGCAATAATTACTATTTCAAGATATTTTCGTCGCCAACTAAGTCAAAGTACGTAGAGGTTATTCCTTGGATTATTGCCGATTCAATTCATTTAAAAAGTAGCTTTCAAAAGCTGGATGCTACAATGACTGTATTCGTTGGTGCGCTTCATGGTATATTGACGGCAGAAGGCTTAGCTATAATAATGGATGAACTTTTCGGTGGTGTCCTTTATGCAGGTATTTATACTGATAAATACAAATATCCGATTGGATCTGGACGCGTTACCTTCAGTAACTTTGAATCGTATATGAAAGCTCTAACTGCTACCTCTATTGTGATTCGCACAACGAAATTTATTAAAAAGGTGCACATTGAACCATATTTGCAAGATACTTTGTGTTCACGTTGCGGAGTGCAGTATGGATCATATTTTTGTCGCGAGTTATCATGTTTTAGATACTTTTGTCTTAGTTGTTGGCAGTGGGAGCATTCAAACGATAGTTTCAAAAATCATAAACCTTTTACAAAAAAATCTAAATCAGAGACATTGGTTGGCATTGGACCTTCATCATCGACGACATCACTTTCACCGACCAATAGCAGCATTATTTTGAATCACACAACAACAACAACAACAACAAAAACAACAAGAGCAGCAACAGCTACAAAAAGTACATTACTCAAAATTGATGGAAGGGGAACAAAGTTCTGAATTTGACGTAAGATCATTTCTTATTACTTATTTGCAACAAGAAAGTGACTATTGCTTAGCCGCAGCTTACAATCGTCTTCTTCAGCACAAACATCAGCAGCAAATACAACAAAAACAACTTCGATATATATAAGACAGACAAGAAGTTGCAATAATTTGAACATGAAAACGGCGGCATTTCCTACTGCTGGTCTATGTGCATCCTTATTTAATCATATAATGATGATGATTAAAGTGCAATATAAATAATAAAATACAAAAATATAATTATTTATGTGAAGCTTTATAAGCAATTTTCTTACATTCTTAAAAAAAAGTTAATTATGTGTTAAACAAAAGTATGTACGTATATGTATAAAACTGATTCAATTGAATTTACGTTTGTTTAAAATTATTTTGTCTAAATTAATTACCAATCTCCCTCTAATGTATGTGTAACAATCAAATGTTATAACAATTACCAAAGCAAAAATAAAAGAAACAAAAAAACATTTACTACACTTTACGCATTTATATACTTACATTCGATACTTTAGATGCAGATAGAGAATGTAATATACCATGATGGATACATTCCTTTCCTGCCACTACACATACATTTGTTCGATATCGATAATTATCATTCTTTTTACATATCACACATTTTGATTCATTTCAATTCGGGTAAATACTCTCTTCAAAGAATTGGACAAGTAAAGAAAATTTAAAAAACAAAAAACACAATTATTTAGAACATAATTAACAAATACTTAAATGAATGAACGACTGAATTAATAATGAAATTCATCCAAGAAAGCAAAGTATCTAGTTTGTTATGTTATTTTATGGTTCTTTTTTTTCTTTTAGTCCTTTTAGTATTGTACTTTTCCAAAAATATGCATTTTGTTATTGTGGCTTTGTGTTTTTTCCATCTTATATACTTATATTATATGCTTATTATATGTAAAATCTATTTAGAAGTTGATAACAACAAAACAAAAAAATAAATATTCTATTTATATTAAAATCAGAAAGAAAAGTATGGCATTTTATTTACATTAATTTATTTTTGATAAAATCAAAAGGAACCCATTAAAATATAATATACAACTTTATGTTACGTCTCTTCAATACGCACATCCCTTCGACGTGTTGGAGTTATTGCATCCTTTAGAGAGTATGTGGTACGAACACACACACAGTTCGACGGATGGCTTGCTCAGATGGACGATTATGTGCGCCGTAAATATCACGAAGTCGTCTATAAGTTGTAGCGTTGTTCAAGCGTGAGTCTGTTCATGATGATGGCAAATGCCAGAGTATACTGAAACTAATAAAGAAAATGTTACCATTAAAATTTAATTTTTTCTGTTATTTTTTATAATTTCAAGTTCTATCTTTTATTATTGCGATCAACAAGTTTGCGAGTATCTTTAAGAAGCATGCTGAGTGATGGTTTCTGTTTTTCAATTGCTATATTTTTAGATGATTGCATTTATCCCTAACTACAATAAGTATGATTGTAAAGCATTCGCAACTACACTAACCAGTCAAAGTGATTGTGTATATGGTATAGTACTTGCGAGTATATTGTAGTGTAGTTGATGCTTATTGGTTGGTTAGTTGCTTCATTTTATTGGACACACGACGTTGTCAAGTCCAACCAATACATACTAAACATCTACTTCTGTATATCCAATATAAGGGGACAACCATTCTGTTGTATTTCTATTTTTCTACCTTCTATTCATTTTCCATGAAGTTTGTGATAGGAGCCCGTCTCAGGTAAACACTGAAGAAGCAAACGCAATTGCAGGTCAGTCAGTTTGAATGGCAGGTACCAGGTGCATGCTAACTACCGTTTGAAGAACTAAACTATTGTATATAAGTTTTTCCATTCATTTTACCTGGCATTTGGTGAATCTGGAAATGCTTCAGAAACTTAGCAATCTACATACTTGACAATGACATTTTGCATTGGTACTATAGGTCAGTTATAATACAAGATTTCTGCATTTCTTTTCCTTTCGCTTTCGCTTTCGCTTTCGTTTAGTCTGTAAACGTCAATTTAATATTTTTATTCGGGTTATCTCGCCGCTGCTGCTACTGATCCTTCTCCTGTTGTGTTGATTAGTTGTCGAATAAATATGTGCGCACATACATACATGTACTTATATTTAACAATATATCCTGGAAGAACAGTAGATACATATGTATCTATATGAGTGGGTAGACATCTTCGTCGTCCTTGTTTTTTGTACCTGCAACACTTGCAAATAGAAACGTGATGCAACTGAAATAGAAATCGTAGTTAGGCTTCAGTTTCTCTCACAGATATAGAAACATACTTATCTTAAATAGATCGTGTTCAATATATGTATGTATTTGCATATGATCTTCATCTTACAGTCTGTTTTCACTGACATCCACATTCAGGGGCAAAATACATACGTAAAACCGCAAACTGGTGACTGTCCTTTGATAAATTCAAAAACTGTGTCAGATAGATACACACATATTTATGACCTTTTACACATATACATACATGCAGCCTGCACACATTCACAGATGCAAGAAATGACGAGTATTTATGGTTGATTTTAATTTATGTATACATATTTATTAAAGTGAAAATAAGTGTAAAAATAAAACTTATATAATAAAAATGAATCATTTGATTGATAAGAATACGCCATCTTAATGTTTGCTTTGGATAACATTACATACCCTTATAAGAGTCAGGATCAACAGTTCCCAGTAACAGAATCCGTAGTCAAAGGCTATGGCTTCTCTTCCTTCTCCTTCTTCATATTCCTAATAACTGCAGCCATTTGAGGAGTTATAGCAGGAACAGAGGGTTCACCTTTCTCCTTCTTCATATTCCTAATAACTGCAGCCATTTGAGGAGTTATAGCAGGAACAGAGGGTTCACCTTTCTTCCTTCCTTCATATTCTTAACAACAGCAGCCATTTGAGGAGTTATAGCAGGAACAGAGGGTTCACCTTTCTCCTTCTTCATATTCTTAATAACAGCAGCCATTCCAAGAGTTATAACAGGAACAGAGGGTTCACCTTTGATAGCATTTTCTATCTGAACGATTCCCTTGCTAAATTTGCTTTTCATATAATTTACGGTAGAGAACTTTTCCTTATTTTCGGCATACATCACAAGGTCCTTTTTTTTAACTTTGCCTGTTTCATTAGTACCAAAAAAGAAGACATGGTAATTGTCATTTTCGATCATTGTGACTTTAGCTGGCCAAGCTGGATAGCCTTTGACTTTGGCAAATACAAAGTCATCAACCTTAAAATTCCGTCCAATATTTTCTGTGCTCATGATTGCGTCTTTCTAATATGCCGTGTTTTCCCAATGCTGTAATAAGATACTAATATCAGTTGCGTATCAATTCTTCACAAGGGCAAGACGATTGCCTGTATTGGCGCGACGTTACGCCACCATTCACAATGAAACCAAAGAGAGTGACCAGATAATTTATATCATTCATTTAATTAGATGAAATTAAATTCACTAATCCATCACTTAATGGATGCCGCATACAATAGAAACAGAACCAAAATCGAGAGCATTTGCTTTATAAAAAACAAAAGTATTTTTTCAATGTTTATTTTCAATGTTTTATTTTTTCTTTTAAATAAATGGTCCTTCTAATTTCGGGAGCCTGTTAATGCGGCAAAAAGGAAGAAGAAGCCATTGTAAGTGTGTTTGGTTGAGTGAGTAGTAGTAGTGAATCAAAACAGCTGTTCTCTTCGTAAAGCATTCGTTTATAAACGATCTGTTGAATAAATGAAATAAATACACATCGTTTTTGTTGTTGGGAAATAGACTGGAGAGCACCAACGCTATGCTTGAGTGCGTGAGAGAGAGAGAGAGAGGAGTCATAGAACGCATATACGCTGTGCATATCCGCGAGTATATTCTGGCAAAATTTCTACTGGGGTACCTGACCCTTTTTGTTCATTCAGCGGTATGGTTTTGATCTAATAATCCACATTCATTACTACTGTTGCTTTATTTAAAATCAAATTTCCATTTAGGATCATTCAGCAACTCTTATTCCTCATCATAACCATTCTCATCATCCTCAGCATCGTCCTCATTATTATCTTCTTCAAGAAAAGATTTCAACAGAGTAAGAGCAATATCAATTAAAGTTAAGTACTTACATAACTCAAATATATGGAGGCATCCATAACACAGTTCATAGGCCACCACCATGCCTTTTGCCGACAAATATTAAAGAAATCAAAAACCATTACAGCATATACATATGTATGTCATGCGTTCTTACATTGACGAGCACATGATGGCGACTGAACTTACATCTAGACTCGATATAGACGTCCAACATACAATCTCACAGGATGATGCTCATAAAATTTCTAGCGTCTATAGTATTGGTCATCATATATCCGCTTACTGTGACAATTGGGCTGAGACTGGAGCGGAGACTGAAACTGACCATCTAAAAGGCACCTTAAACATCAAATGAAATCCAATGATATAGTGCGCCACTAACAATATATACGAATGTGTGATTTGCAGTGCTCTAAGTTTTTTTTTCAGATGTATGGCATATGCATGCGCTTTATTTAAGATATTTATTTGTTTTTTAAAGTAAAGAATAAGACGAAAAAAAAACCGATTTTTTCAACTAGCGTAGAATCAAAGTACATATACGAGTACATATATTTCAATGTGAGTTATGCACAGTATCTGAGTTTAAGCTACGTCGACTACATCAATATCCACATTTAGCAGTTCACCTAAATCACAAATGAGTTCTATGCTCAGGTATCTGTACAGGATCAGAACAGTCTTATTCGGTAAACCATGCTGATTTAGTAGGCGGAATATAGAACAAGCGTGTAATACCGTTAGTAACTCTGTGATATACCATTAACAGGGATATAGGAAATTACGGCAGGAGATGGAGGAGTATGGGATGTAGATAAGGGTAAACCGTGGGTCATAGGAATTGAGGTAGTATTAATAGGAGGGATAATAATCTCGGAAGCTTGAGTAGTAATAGGTAATGGAGTGGGGTTAATCAATGGAGCAGGTGACAATACAAGAAGGGGAAGAGGTGAATCGAACTGATACTTACTAAGAATATCCACATCCGAATCAAAATCTATGGCAAGTTGTTTATCTGACCTATTCAACTTGAAAATGAAAAAAGAATTGAAAAACCAAAGACACGAGTATAAAAATATTAATGAGATAGGGTGTCAAGCAGTTACGGTATATACTGCATAAAACCGTATATAAATACAACAAGTAAGAATCTTATCTTGCTCAGATATTACCACAACAACAACGCAAGCAAACAAAAAGCTTTTAAAATTGATCTTGTAGAAATGTTTTGAATAATATTACTGAGTCCTAAAGGCTGACAGAAGCCTTATGTGCCAAACGTTCAATTCATTTAGAGTTTGTCGAACGTCATCTAATCGTAAAGCTTGAGACTTTAAGGATTAATTACAAATTCTTCCTTTCATGATGAATTAGGGTAATACTTATATTAAAAATCATTTCAAATAAAATCATATTCGTGAGTCACTTGATCTGAAAAAAATTCAACAATTGTTGTATAAATGAAATAAATACACATCGTTTTTGTTGTTAGGAAATAGATTGGAAGCACCAACGCTATGCTTGAGTGCGAGAGAGAGTAAGAGAGAGAGAGGAGACATGGAATGCATATACGCTGTGCATAACCGCGAGTATTTCCTTGCAAAATTCTGTCTGTCGGTATCCCAGACACTTTTTGTTGATTCAGCTGGATAGTTTCAAATGACTACAATATGGAGAATAGTTTATTAAAATACGTGGGAATCAGTCGCAAAAGTCTCATTACATGTACATTTATTGAGATAGGTAAGTAACATTAAAACATTAAATATCTGTCAATCAGGATCATCCAGCAACTCTTATTCCTCATCATCCTCATCGTCCTCATCATCCTCACGAAAAGCATTGAACACCGTAAGACCCATACCAATTAAATTTAAATAACTCAAATATATAGTAAAATCCATAAGAAAGTTCTTAGGCCACCACAATGACTCGTTGGCGACAAATACTAAAAAAATCAAAAGATATTAGATGATATACATACATGTGTGTCATACAGATAGAAACAAGCACCTTACTTACTTATACTCATATAGTATATAAATCTGAAAGCAAAAATGTTAATCATTTTGTATTGTAAAACAACTAAATTTGATATGCCGGGCAATATATTGTAGTAGCTCAGTTGACAGTTCTAGCCAACTCAACCAATTTCGCAGAGTTGCATGTCTTCAACCCATGATATTTTGCCCTAATTACGAATATAATAAAATTACGGAAAGATAAGATTTTACAAAATTTGTAGGCCCAGGTTTTGTGCATAAATATTTCCAATAATGACAGAAAATATAACAACAAACATCAATAAAAAGAAAATAAAGTTAAAAAACACAATTGGGTCTCCATACAAGAAACGTGTGCTCCAATATGCACTGCGCACGCACACTTTGCTGTTATAACTTTTCACATTTTCGCTGTCTGGCAACATTGCCAACATTATATTACAGTTGGGAATTTTGTTTTCGGTGGCGTTGGTATCGGCGGTGGTTCGGAAAATTTGACCAGCTGCGACATAGAATTGGGAATGCTTCAGAATTTGCAACGTATCAACGCTTTAAATTTATTATAAGCACAGACGCAACAAATGCCGTTGCTGAACCAATTATTGCAAAGCTATATACCAGAAATGCCCAATATGGGTTACGGCATTAATGCTGTCAACAACGGCGGGGTTACTTTAATGGACAACACCAGCAACAGTACTAGGAATGATGTTCATCTTGACCGTGTCTGTGATGCAACTTGCACATGGAGTGGGCAACTTCCCTCGCGTTCTCATCGCGTATTAAAATACTCGCCAAAGGTATTTCTTGGTGGCATTCCACGGGATATTAATGAGTAGTCGTTAAGACGAATCTTCAAGCCATTTGGTTCGATCAAAGTTGAATGGCCTGGCAAGCAGCATCAACCAGAACAATCCAAATGTTATCTTTATATTATTTTCAAGTCCGATAAACAAGTGAGGTCATTATTATCTGCCTGTGAGCTTCAAGTCGATGATTCGCAATGCGGCAATAATTACTATTTCAAGATATTTTCGTCGCCAACTAAGTCAAAGTACGTAGAGGTTATTCCTTGGATTATTGCCGATTCAATTCATTTAAAAAGTAGCTTTCAAAAGCTGGATGCTACAATGACTGTATTCGTTGGTGCGCTTCATGGTATATTGACGGCAGAAGGCTTAGCTATAATAATGGATGAACTTTTCGGTGGTGTCCTTTATGCAGGTATTTATACTGATAAATACAAATATCCGATTGGATCTGGACGCGTTACCTTCAGTAACTTTGAATCGTATATGAAAGCTCTAACTGCTACCTCTATTGTGATTCGCACAACGAAATTTATTAAAAAGGTGCACATTGAACCATATTTGCAAGATATTTTGTGTTCACGTTGCGGAGTGCAGTATGGATCATATTTTTGTCGCGAGTTATCATGTTTTAGATACTTTTGTCTTAGTTGTTGGCAGTGGGAGCATTCAAACGATAGTTTCAAAAATCATAAACCTTTTACAAAAAAATCTAAATCAGAGACATTGGTTGGCATTGGACCTTCATCATCGACGACATCACTTTCACCGACCAATAGCAGCATTATTTTGAATCCCCACCAACAACAACAACAACAACAACAACAAAAACAACAAGAGCAGCAACAGCTACAAAAAGTACATTACTCAAAATTGATGGAAGGGGAACAAAGTTCTGAATTTGACGTAAGATCATTTCTTATTACTTATTTGCAACAAGAAAGTGACTATTGCTTAGCCGCAGCTTACAATCGTCTTCTTCAGCACAAACATCAGCAGCAAATACAACAAAAACAACTTCGATATATATAAGACAGACAAGAAGTTGCAATAATTTGAACATGAAAACGGCGGCATTTCCTACTGCTGGTCTATGTGCATCCTTATTTAATCATATAATGATGATGATTAAAGTGCAATATAAATAATAAAATACAAAAATATAATTATTTATGTGAAGCTTTATAAGCAATTTTCTTACATTCTTAAAAAAAAGTTAATTATGTGTTAAACAAAAGTATGTACGTATATGTATAAAACTGATTCAATTGAATTTACGTTTGTTTAAAATTATTTTGTCTAAATTAATTACCAATCTCCCTCTAATGTATGTGTAACAATCAAATGTTATAACAATTACCAAAGCAAAAATAAAAGAAACAAAAAAACATTTACTACACTTTACGCATTTATATACTTACATTCGATACTTTAGATGCAGATAGAGAATGTAATATACCATGATGGATACATTCCTTTCCTGCCACTACACATACATTTGTTCGATATCGATAATCATTCTTTTTACATATCACACATTTTGATTCATTTCAATTCGGGTAAATACTCTCTTCAAAGAATTGGACAAGTAAAGAAAATTTAAAAAACAAAAAACACAATTATTTAGAACATAATTAACAAATACTTAAATGAATGAACGACTGAATTAATAATGAAATTCATCCAAGAAAGCAAAGTATCTAGTTTGTTATGTTATTTTATGGTTCTTTTTTTTCTTTTAGTCCTTTTAGTATTGTACTTTTCCAAAAATATGCATTTTGTTATTGTGGCTTTGTGTTTTTTCCATCTTATATACTTATATTATATGCTTATTATATGTAAAATCTATTTAGAAGTTGATAACAACAAAACAAAAAAATAAATATTCTATTTATATTAAAATCAGAAAGAAAAGTATGGCATTTTATTTACATTAATTTATTTTTGATAAAATCAAAAGGAACCCATTAAAATATAATATACAACTTTATGTTACGTCTCTTCAATACGCACATCCCTTCGACGTGTTGGAGTTATTGCATCCTTTAGAGAGTATGTGGTACGAACACACACACAGTTCGACGGATGGCTTGCTCAGATGGACGATTATGTGCGCCGTAAATATCACGAAGTCGTCTATAAGTTGTAGCGTTGTTCAAGCGTGAGTCTGTTCATGATGATGGCAAATGCCAGAGTATACTGAAACTAATAAAGAAAATGTTACCATTAAAATTTAATTTTTTCTGTTATTTTTTATAATTTCAAGTTCTATCTTTTATTATTGCGATCAACAAGTTTGCGAGTATCTTTAAGAAGCATGCTGAGTGATGGTTTCTGTTTTTCAATTGCTATATTTTTAGATGATTGCATTTATCCCTAACTACAATAAGTATGATTGTAAAGCATTCGCAACTACACTAACCAGTCAAAGTGATTGTGTATATGGTATAGTACTTGCGAGTATATTGTAGTGTAGTTGATGCTTATTGGTTGGTTAGTTGCTTCATTTTATTGGACACACGACGTTGTCAAGTACCAACCAATACATACTAAACATCTACTTCTGTATATCCAATATAAGGGGACAACCATTCTGTTGTATTTCTATTTTTCTACCTTCTATTCATTTTCCATGAAGTTTGTGATAGGAGCCCGTCTCAGGTAAACACTGAAGAAGCAAACGCAATTGCAGGTCAGTCAGTTTGAATGGCAGGTACCAGGTGCATGCTAACTACCGTTTGAAGAACTAAACTATTGTATATAAGTTTTTCCATTCATTTTACCTGGCATTTGGTGAATCTGGAAATGCTTCAGAAACTTAGCAATCTACATACTTGACAATGACATTTTGCATTGGTACTATAGGTCAGTTATAATACAAGATTTCTGCATTTCTTTTCCTTTCGCTTTCGCTTTCGCTTTCGTTTAGTCTGTAAACGTCAATTTAATATTTTTATTCGGGTTCTCTCGCCGCTGCTGTTCCTGATCCTTCTCCTGTTGTGTTGATTAGTTGTCGAATAAATATGTGCGCACATACATACATGTACTTATATTTAACAATATATCCTGGAAGAACAGATTGACCGACGCGGATCGATTCGATTCCCATCATTAAATACATATAATGTTGTAGATCGATAAACATTTAAATTGGTTGAAACGTTAATATTTATTTATAAAAAGAAAAAATACAATTTTAAAATAAATTCACAAAGAATTTCAAGAGGCAAACAGCAAAACATACAAATCAATATTCTATATTTAAGGAGTATGGTTTCATCTCAAAATTTCTTCGCCAATGCAAAAAAAACTTATGAATTAGGTGACAGTGGTAGTGTCTGTCTGTCAGTGATAGTCGCCTTAGAATTATTATCGTATACAATATTTTAATTCGTGCGCACAAGCTTTGACATCCCTCGAACATTAGATCAAATAAATGTTTTATGAGTTTCAAAATTCCTGCGCATGTTTTAAAATGTTGAATGTGCGAGTCTTTGATCGGTTTTATATTTTCAAAAACGAAAGAAACTAACTTAACAATAGGTATATTTTGAGATGAACCATTAACAATGGTAACATGTGACAACCATACCAAAAAATAAAAAAAGAACTATTTATCCCTGATATTTTCTTCTTACAAACTTGCAAAAGTTGACACCGAAATAAAATATTCCAATATTTCCATTTTCAATATATGTATTTATTTTCTTGCATCTTTGTAATCATCAATTCTAGGAAATCTATTGTTGTCTATGCTGGGTATAGTTGGTTACAGTGGGGTTAAGTTAAGTACGTAATTTGAATATTACGAGGATTCTTTGTTGTATTAAAATTCGGTTTCCGATTTAATAAAACTCTGCACAAAATATGCCATTTCAGCATCGAATTGTTTTTGCAAGTCGCCAGAGATTTCATCAGAGACCTGACTCGAGTATCTGTGGAGAATTAAATATATGTATTTATGGTATATAATTAAGAATAATCTACTTATATTTCTTAATTAGACTATACTCACTTATTGAATAATTCCCATGGAGTCGGATAAATCGGATTATTATAGAAAAGGCTATTCGAGCAGGAGTTTTCAAACTTCTTACGTTGTTTTAACAAATCATCTATCGAAAATTGTTTCTGGCTATTGTTCTGAGGCCGTGCTTGTGATGATCCAGCTCCAACTTGTGGGCTACTACTACGATTATAGTCACCGCCAGCTTGCATATCACAATACTGGCCAAAATCCTTAGTGGCACATTTAACATTCCGTTTGGTGGTGGATTCCTTCTTAGACATTTTTATATCAACATTTTCATTCTCATGCGACTTATTCTTATGATTTTTGTTTACTTTCTTCTTCTGATCTTCCAAGTTAATGAAGTAAAAATAAGATGTATTGGTTGCTTTATCAGATTTAGTTACAACAGCAGTTACATCACATGGTTCTTTCTTGAACTTACTGGCACTGAACTCTTGTTGTTGTCGTGTTGGCTGTTCTGGTGACATTGGAGCTTTTTGGGGCAATGGAAATGTGAGTGATTCATGATTTTGTGGATCAGAGTGTCTTATAGTTCGTTGCTGTTGCTGTGGGAAAAGCAGCGATTCTTGATTTTGTTTTTCTGAAAATCTTGGTGTTTGTTGCTTTGGGAGCATAGATGTCTTTTCCAATTGCTGTGGGAACGGTGATGCCAACTGTTTATGACTTTCTTGCCATGGAAGACTAGGCATTTGTTGCTGGGGAAGTCCAGGTGTTTGTTGTTGTTGTTGTTGTTGTTGTTGTTGTTGCTGTGAGAATAGTGACCGATTATGTTTCCCTGAAAGCTTCGGAGGTTGTTGTAGTTGCTGTAAAAACTGTGATGCTGTTGTGTTTTGTAGCTCATAATTAGAAATTCTTGGTGTTTGTTTTTGTTCTTGTATTAACATCGATGCCATTCGTTCTTGTTGTTGCTGCGGAACTCCCGGTGACTCTTTTTGTTGCTGTGGGAAGTATAGCGAGAAATATCTGGGTTCTTCATTTTGTTGGTCTAGAAATCTTAGCGTTTCTTGCTTTGAAGGCCTCGGCGTTGCTTGACGGTGTTGTGAGAACATCGATGGAAATTGTTCTTGTTCCTGTTCCTGTTGTTGTTGCTGTGGAAGTCTAGATTTTATTTTATGCTGTTGTGGGAATAGCGATGCCCGTTGTTCTTCATTTTGTTGGTCTAGAAATCTTAGCGTTTCTTGCTTTGAAGGTCTCGGCGTTGCTTGACGGGGTTGTGAGAACATCGATGGCAGTTGTTCTTGTTCTTGTTCCTGTTGTTGTTGCTGTGGAAGTCTAGATTTTATTTTATGCTGTTGTGGGAATAGCGATGCCCGTTGTTCTTCATTTTGTTGTTCTAGAAATCTTAGGGTTTCTTGCTTTGAAGGTCTCGGCGTTGCTTGACGGTGTTGTGAGAACATCGATGGAAATTGTTCTTGTTCCTGTTCCTGTTGTTGTTGTTGTGGAAGTCTAGATTTTATTTTATGCGGCTGTGGGAGTACCGATTTTCCAAATTGTTCTTGTTGCTCATGAAATGTTTGCTTTTCCTGTGGAGTTGGTGATAATTGTTTTGGATGTTGCTGTGAGTGTGATTGCTGCTGTTGTCGTCGCTGTGGAGGTTCGTGATCCTTGACAGACAACGTTGGTTCCTTTCGGGAAGTAGTAGGTCCGGCCACCACAGGTTGTAGACTATTCTGCTCTCGTAGCAACTGTTCTCGCCTTGAATATTGTGGCTTTAGCGAATGTTCTTCGTATTGCTCAACAATTTGATGACTTTGGTACCGTTTTTCATGAGATTTTGACAACCATCCATCATCAACCATAACCTCCTCCGATTCTTTATTTAAAATGATATAGCGAACGTTTTTCTTTGAGGAAGTGTGAGTATTGCTGCCAACATCACCAGCATCAGCAACATAATTATGTTGTTCCTTCTTGTTTAGTTCATGTATTTTTTGCTGCTGCTGCTGTGGCTGGCGCTGTTGTTGTTCGTCCAGTTCCAGATGCTGAGTTTCATCTTTTTGTTTTGATTTCCGTAACTGTTCTTGATGTTTTAACAAAATTTCTCGCATATTTTTCAAACGTTTTTTTTCATTTTCACGCATTTGCAACTCAGCACTTATATCATTTGTCGATGAATTTCTCAATGTTTGTTGCTTTAAAATCTCTTCATCATTTCGTTTCAATTCTTCTTGTAAGTATTCCAGCATCTCTTGACCTTTGCTCCAATTAGATTGATCAGGTTGTATTTGTTGATTTGATCGCTTCCTACGAGCTCTTTCTTCCCTTTCAAGCATAATCTGGTGCTTATGCATTAGCAATTCATTATTGTATGGTGAATCCTTGGTGTCCAGTTCAAGTTTCCTAAAACAAAACGAAAAGCGGAAAACCAATAATTTTATGAAAATAATACTAAATTATAAAAAAAGAAAAATATTTATAATATGTATTAGTGTATTAGATCGTCCTTTATTGAAGTCATCATTCCTTATCCTCAGTTTGGTCAATCGCAGTACAAAAGCAACAACAACAACAGAGAAAAAAAATCGACATTCTCATTTTAATTATGAAATTGACTCAAAATTGAAACAAATCATCAGAGTCTATAAGTGTTAAACATACAAATTTGGGCATACCCATTTATTTCTCATCTGCACTCATCATTGATCCTTTTTGTGAATTCTTGCGAATTTATCGCTTTATTATGAAAATATTTACCTCCAGCCGAATTCAATACAGCAGTTGATGATAAATTTGTGACCCAAATTGGTAATAAAACCACAAAGCACAACAATAACTTTGTTTCACCGAAACATTTATACACTTTCCTAGCCCTTACAATAATATTACTAACCAAGCAACAATTTTTAAAGGCTCGGGGGTCTACGTCCCGGAATTATATGAGATCAGTCGGCTAAGGATCACTCACACCTGCCGCTAGGCTGCAATTGTAAATGTTACATGAATTTTGTATAATGACTTACTTTTCTAGTAATCGGAGAACTTGTAATATTTATAGACCCATTGCATAAATATGCACGGACGGTCGTTCGGATTGGTTTGCGAATATAACCTCCTTCCCCCTCCCTCCCTCCACTCCCTATAAACATTTTACATTATTAATTTGACTAATTTTTAAGGTTGACTCTACCTAAATTCATATTGCATTTCCACATTTAAACCAATTTATTTGTATGCGAGCTATACAATCTAGTAAGCATAGGAATTTAAGACATACATGGTTGTTGAATATAGACCAGACACTTAAAGATTCCATTTATCAGTTCGATAATACAAAAAACAAAAAAAAATTCTTCTAATAACAACATGAATTTGAATTGGGGTGTGAGTGGGAGGTACTCCTCCTTGTGTTCGATTCGATTTCGTTCTGGAGAAAAATTTCAGATCTCTAGCTCAAATGCTGAGGAATCAGTTTGCATACATACGGATGCACAGACGGACATGGTATAGGTATATGGACTTTCTTTATGAGGTCTCCGATTTCTCTTTCTGTGTGTTACGAACTTTATGACAAACTTTTAATACTTAGGTACACTGCATGCAGAGTATATCAGATGGTACACAAAAGGGAAAACACGAATGAAAAGCTTAAATTGCTTTGTGTGTTCCAAGTTTATGGTCGTTTTGTGTATAAGTACGCAAGGATAAATGCACGCATACACGCAATGTCTCCATCCATAGGCATAGACGTAGGCAGGGCTTACGAAAGTGATAGATGGATACACACAAAGACTGTGGCAGAAGTGAAACGAATATCAAGGTCAATGCCAAAAATAACCAAGTAAACTGTCATGAAGTTAATAGGCCTGAGTGATGCCATGTGGTGCGGTGCTATTGTGAGGCAGCCAAACTGAATTGTGACATTTCCAAGAAAGGAAAAAGAAAAAACCTTTCACTATTACGAGTAAAATTAGAGAAGTGGGTTTTTAATTCTAGAACAGAAAGTTTAACAAATACAGAAAATGAAAGGAAATTTCCAGACATGAAAGATTTTTGATTATAGAGGCTTCTTGAGTAGTAACATACATACAAGATCAAGATTTTCAGCTAAAATAAAAGCTTAATTTTCTTAAATTTCTCCCTCAAAACTATTCCTTTAATAGGTCACTAATTAGGGTCTATATGGTCATACATATATTTATATACATTTTTAGGCCCTTATCTTAAAGAAGATCTTAGATATCTAAACATGAATACCTACAATTTATATTATTATTATTATTTCTTAATGTTCCTAATTTACAGAAAAATCTGTTCTCCATATGACACTTCTGATTTGATGAGATTATGTAACCCCAATATGGTATCTATTCTAGTGTAAAATTTAGTACGTAACAAGAACATGTCCAAAATTTTGGCACATAAGAAATACCATAAAGCAAAATAGTTTACATTAAAAAAACAAAAAAAAAACATCGACCAAGTGCGAGTTAGACTCGTATACGGAGGGTTCCGTACCAGATTGTGGTTTGTATGAGAGGTACCCACCCTGGTAGTCCGATTTGACTGATTCCAACAAATGTACCGCGCCTATATTAAAAATTTATAGTGTCTAAATTTTAGTTCAATAGTCCAAAAAAACAAAAAAAGTTTTTCTAATAAAAACCTGCATTTGTATGGGAGGTGGCCTCCCTAGTAGACCGATCAAACTGAAATTTCGACACTATAAAGTCCCTAATCCGCAGCCATCAACCAATTAAATTTCAAGATTGTGGGGTAACCAAAACGTTTCTTGTATGGGGATCCCTTTAAATTTTTGAAAATATTTTAGTTTTAGTATTTATTAATGTTGCCCGGATTGAACTACACATTCTATAGGTCTCAAGTCAAGTCTCTAGCTAGTACGGTTCATGAGATATGACCCGAGGACGGACGGACGGACGGACGGACAGCGAAGACTCGGTAATAGGGTTCTGTTTGGTATCCTTTGGGTCCGGAACCCTAAAAACCAAACTAGATGCGAATAGGAGAACTGAATTTGAGTAATAGGTGTAAGTAGATTGGAATGGGATTGAATGAGTATGAATGAGTATGAAATGTTAAGGGTGCTAAGAGTTTTTTTTTTTTTTGTTTTTATTGATCAAACAGCGTTAAATGTTAAGTACAAGAGAAGAAAACAAAAAAAAAAAAAAAAAATTTGGTTAAAAGTTCAGAAAAGCGTCATTCTTCTTATGTAGAAGGTTTGTTGAATATGAAATCATTCTTATTCTAGTATTGTATAATGCAGAGTCATTGATCTAAACATGGTAAAGTGAAGTTTATCTAAGTCAATGAAGATTTACTGATTTACTAAACTAAACTAAAGAAATTCAAAGGATGATCAAATTTTCAATTTTAATTTAGTTTATCAATCAAACTTTGTTTATTAATAAGATCTTGAAATTTGAAATTTATCATTTCCTGGTCGGATCCACTATTTTAGATATTTTGTTGATGTTTCAAACATAAGATTTCCTCACCTATACGACTCTATTTAACAAAAATCCAATTAGGACCAATGCATGTAAACGGTGGAATAATAGGTTAGGTTGATTACTGGTTGGAAGCTGAAGCTGACTTAATAGTTCTCTACCATGGAATTTACAAACTCGGGAAGAAACATTAAGCATATATTTACATAGTTGTTATCTTTATAGTTTTTCTATTTGAATTATGTTTTGTTCATGATGTTTTGTTAGACGCCGGTGGTCATGGTGCTGGTGCTGGTGGGGATTTGTGCTCGTGCTAACCAAAGTACATACAGTATATACATAGATATACATAGATATATGATATACTAACTTTTGAGACGTCCAGACACTGCGCTTATACTTCTTTAAACAAACAAACACATAACGACGATGACGACGATGGACTGTCGTTTGCGCCAAGTGAGAGAATCACAACAGATACAAATGCTGAGCGAGAGGTTAATGTTGCCAGGAAGACCAAATTAAAAAGGCATGCGACACATAGAGATATCGTGTGTGGAGCACAGAGAGAATTTGAGAATGTATGTAGAGTGTGTATCACACTTATGAGAGTGGCAAAGCGAGAGTGAGAGAATGAGTATGAGTGTGGCAAATAAGAAGCGTGTGCCAAGCAGAGCCAGTCCCAACAAGCGTATAAAGCGCAGAGGTGACGATGATGACATCATTTGAATTTGGTTGATTTGCCGGTTGGCATTTTTAGAGTTTCAGCGCGGCAGCGACGCGCACCCAAGTTAATAACTCATTGATCAATTGAGTGATAGAATGATTGATAGATTTCATACCGATGAGTTGTGATTATTGACTTGGGTTCACTGTGATGACTATTGATTGTACATATTGACTTCTTACTGAAGACATGATTCTGAACTGACTTTTTAATAAGTATTTTAATAAATTAATAATTAGGCATATTTTTTTTTGTTGTTGTTGTTGTGGGGCTTTCTCTTCCAGTAATCGGAAAGCTGGACTTACTGCTTAAAAACTCAGCGTAGTGTAAGTGTACAAACGAACGTACGGAAGGGCGGATATTGCTAAATCGATTCTTCTCATCACGCTATTCATATTCATATAAATATGAACCATATACTTAATACATATATACGTTCCAATTATCAGATCAAAGTGATAATATTTGCACACTCTCGTGTGAAGGGTATATTGTATTCATAGATTCAATTAACAATTTCTTTACTCACTTATTATCGACCATTTTTCGTAAGGAAGCCTTGGTGCAAGTAGCAGCATCATGAGTTAATTCAGTGAGGTTAATTCCCTCGGTGTCATCACCGCCAACCGCACCTCCATTTTTTTTCTTTTTAGTGATATTCTTTTTTGCTGTGATAAGTGCTGCATTAAACAGTTGTAGTTGTTCCTTGGTAAGTGTATGACAGGCTTTTGTTAAGGGGACTTGTAAATCCTCTATTTTAAGAGGTCGATCCATAGCACGATATTTCACATTTCTATACTCGTCAGATGTTATAGTTGTTGACGGTTTCATATCATGGCATTTAACAATTGGAATTGAATCTATCTCATTGATCGAGTCGCAGGATGATGTCGCTGCTGGACCTGTTGATGTTGTTGAACCAACTTGTCTTTTGGAAGTGTTCCAACGACGCATATTACAAGTGCCACAAGAGCACATATTTAATGCACCAAGCGGTTGTGGTTGATGCTTAGACGTTGTTGATGATGATGATTGTGGTTTATTCAGTTCGGCTATAATTTCGTTATTAATCGGTTTCCACATATGATGTTGTTGCAGCAATGTTTTTGCCAATGGTTTCTTTTTTGATGGATTTCGATTTCGTTTCATTGCAAGTGAGCTTGCTGTTGCTGATTTCATTGACATCTTTGATAACGACGAGTGTGGCGGTGGTGTTGGAACTTTAGATTCGCTTAGCAAACGCGCTTGCTTGGAACGCAAGACCCGAGAGATAGTTGTTTTGTTTGTACGCGGTGGAATTTTTGGCTTTGCCAGGTAACTCAACTTGGATGTTTTTTTTGTCATTTTTGCATTAGAACGTTTTGTTGTCTTTGTTGTCTTTGTTTGTTTTTGAATTGTCATCGCAGACGTTTTCTTCTCTTTCAATAATACTTTTTGTTGTTGCAGTTGTTCCTGTTGCTGTTGCTGTTGCTGTTGCTCTTGTTCCAGCTTGTTCTGTTGCTGTTGCTGTTTTAATTCGTGTTTCCGTTTACTTTCTTGCATTAAATTTTGACGACTATAAGCACTTTTAATATCACAATATTTCCTGTCCGGCATTGTGCCGCCATAGATCTCACTATAACTGGGTCTTTGAACTGGAAATTGTATATCGCAATCCATATTTTGTTCTTCTCGTAGACGTTGTTGCAATATCGCCAGGGTATTCTTTCCGCCATTATTATGGAGATAATCGAATGCTCGAATTTGATAGCCTTGCCAGAATTGTGGACCAACCGCAGCACTTAAGGGCTTCTCAAAGGCTTGGGGTATGGTAAAGTTATTAGTATTGCCATAAGCTTTTCTTGTTTTATATCGAACAGTCTTTTTCGGTTTGACAGGTTCAGCAGCATCTTTTTTAGTATTCTCACTATCAATTTTCTGGCTTCTTTCAATTTTCTTGTATGCAAAGTTGTAATCATCATCATCATCATCATTAGAATCATTATTGTCATCATGATTATTATCATCTTTAGCATTAGCACCATCATCATCGTCATAACTATTATTCTGATTCTGGTTGTTAAGATGTTTAGCCTTTACGTTTTGATGATTTTGATTTTCTTTTTGTTTAATTTCGTTACTTTCTCGAGCTTTTTCTGCTGCTGCTGCTACTGCTGATTTCGTTAGCTTTGACTTTGCAGTTGCTTTGTTTTGTGTTTTTATTGCGGCAGCGCCGTCATCGGAATCGTTGGCGACGTCGCCGTCGTCTGTGAAGGCGTTATGACTTTTCCATTTTGCCGGCAATTTCGATAATTCAGTCTCTATCGCGATACTCGGCGCTTTAGACGTATTTCCTCTACAACGTCGACTACAATTACCATCATTGGTCTCCGATCTTTGGTGTTGTCGCTTCACTTCAATCACTGTTGACCCTGTTGTTGGTGTTCTTGGTGTTATTTCTGGTGAATCTGACAGAGTCGCCGAAGTCTTCGTAACGTTGCTTCTTGTTCGTTCTGATAACAAAATACACAAAAAAAAAAAAAAAAAAAAATTAATAACAACGAACAAACAGAAATCAAAGTTGAATGTTGGTTTAGTTTTTGACACATTTTTACGCTAACAAAATACATACATATACAAAAAAAAAAAAAAAAACAATTATAAATAAGAATTCAACACAGAAAAACTTAAAATATTAAATACAATTTTTTTTTTTTTTTATTAAAGTTTTTGTGTGTATGTAAGTAGTGTTGGTTGTTGTGTCTGTCTGTGTAAATTGTGCGCAAGTTCAAGTTCATTTCATCGTCTTTAGAAACTTGATTTTCTTTTTTTTTTTTTGTTTTATTTACAACTTGTTTTCTCTATAAATTTTTGTTTTATTTTTTATTTTTATTTTAATTTTTTTTTTCTGTGTCTACTTTTATATTTACTTTTTGAGGTGTCTAACGGTGTTGCTCCTTCCGAAAAATATTCAGCACTCGATGCTAAAAATTCTGACCAGGTTTCATTGTCGCTATTTTTGTTAGTTTCACTTGTTGACTTCTTTGTTGGTATTTTTTGTTTGCTATCATTAAAAATCTTTGTAATGAATTGATCCAATAGTTCTGGATCACATTTCTCCTGAAACGCACAAAAAAATTATACAAATTTTAATACTTTTTTTTGTTTTTTTTATAGATAATTAGATATTTAAAAACAAAACAAAAAAAAAGAAAAGAAAAAAAGAAAAAACCAAAACTAAAAGGAAATAATTGAAGCAAGAAATATTGGAAATAAATAAATAAATCAATTAATAATAAAAATTATAATAAAAGAAAAAAAAAAACTATCAAAAATGGTGAGTAAAGTTAATAAAATAAATATTTTATATTATATTTTGTATATTTATTTATTTATTTGTTAAGATTTCTTTGATTGTATTATATTTTTTTATTCGAGAAAGGTTTTTTGTTTTTACATGTGTTTATAAGCAAAAAGTGGATTCACCTCATCAGCCTAAAGTTCAATAAGCACGATATGTGGAAAATTTTATAGGAGCACTTACAGGATACTTAAAACACTAATTGGTAGAGTTACCAGAAGGGTAAGGGTACCCTTCAATTTTAATTTAAGGACGAGGAAATGACATTAGTACATATTATGTGCTGCTAGACACATAAGAAGACTCAATATAGTAAGTTCTAAAAAGGATCTAACATCTAGCAAGTTGAGTTTAGACTCGGGGAATATCACAACATATCTTTTCCAGTTCTATAAGTATAATATTATATACTTGACAGGTGTCACTGTAACCTAACTAAACTTATAGCCTTCTGTGCTTATAAAAAAATAGAATACTAAGAACTACTGTACTTCCATAAAAAAAGGGGGTGTCTTTCGCGTCCCCAAGTGAAGTCAAAATGTGGCCCAGGCGGCTGAAGTGACAAACAGAAATTGTTTTAGCCTTTTTTAGGCTTTCGGACTCAAAAGGTACCTTCCTTCCTCGTTCCATATCTCATGAACCCGTAAATTGAAATTTTTACAGAATGTGTAGGTCTATCCGGGTAATAGCAATAAATACTAAAACTAAAATATTTTCAAAAATTTAATGGGGTTCCCATACAAGAAACATTTTGGTTTGTATGGGAGTTATACGATCCAATAACCCCATGATATTGAAATTTGCTTGGTTGGTGAACGTGGATTAGAAACTTGTAGTGGCTAAATTTCAGTTTGATCTGATTTACTAAGGAAGGTACCACCTCCCATCCCATACAAATCTCCATTACAATTCTGGTTTTTATTACAAAAACTTTCTTCTTCTTTGGACTGGATTATGGACACTATAATTTTTAAACATAGGCGCGGCACATTTTTTGGAATCAATCGAATCGGACCACTAGGGCGGTACCTCTCATACAAACCCCAATCTAGTCCGAAACTCTCCGTGTACGAGTATGACACGCACTTGGCCGATTTTTTCTATTCTGCTTGTACTCGGTAATGTTTCGCATAGGGGAATAATAGGGGAATTTATTGCTCAACTCATTACTCATTATAAATTAAATTTGAATAAACTATGATTTCAACACTTAACTTACACTTCCCATAATGATGGACACGACACAATAATATTGATATATTAAGAAGAATTGAATTAAGTAGACATGCCTTGTCTCTGGGAACTTTTTATTGAAAGTATTTGTTCCTTGTTCACTTGTTTAATATATTTTTCGGAATATTTTTATAGTTAAAAAACGAAATTTTTTTGTATTTTAACATTGACATTAGTTCCAGAGTCAAAGTCACAGTCAAAATCAGATTTTGTGTCTTTATTCTATTCTATTTGAATCAATTCTGTTGAACATATCTAGGTTCCCAGAGTGGGCGGTAAAGCCCCCTTGTGGACGATGATGCCTTTCAGGCAAGGCAATCAAAAGGGGCAACATCATAAAAATTCTTTCTTCTACTAAATCTCAATGCGTCTCGCCAACTTACACCTATTAAAATTATTTGTTTGCTTGCCGATGACGGGGAAGCACTAGATTCTTTTTACATGTCAATGTGGGTTGGTGGTGGTCGAAATAAGTTTGGGAACCTATGATGTATGTAGAGGATTAAAGTATTCAATCAATGACAAATGACAACAACAAATTGTCCGATTATGAAACTTGTACAAAAAAAAAAAAAAAAAAAAAAGAAAAAAAACACCTTTTCATTTGTGAAAGTTATGAAAGTTTTGATGAAACTGAAATTTGTGTTTTTTACTTTTTGTATAACTATTTTTTAAATTTCTTGTTTCGGATAGTAGTAAATATAATTTAAATATGAAAAGATCACATAGCAACACAATCCCAATCACAATAATATACAATAATAATAATGATTTTTGTTTATATAAAAAAACAAAACTAAGAAAAATGACTGACTAACTGACCGACCGAATGAATCTTTTTTATCCAAGTAAGTAATAGCCAGATCTTTAAAAGATCTAAGTATAAACCTACATATAAGAATATGAATATTGAATGCCAGTAAAGCAATTTTTGGCGGCTGCTGTTGGTCAGAATGATTAGTTGTTCAAAATCTTATGAACAGAAGACTATAAAATATTTATGATGATCAAAACAAAACCTTTGGTGATGATGATGACGATGATCTATTTGTCAATGTGGGCGTATCGAAATTGTTTGCACGCAAACAGGTTGCGCATAACTAAAAGAAACAAAAAAAAATAAACTTATTTTTTGTAATTTGATTCGATTGATTTGGTTTGGATTGAATTGAATTGGATTGATTTGTTGTCGGCGTAGCGTCGTTGTCGTCATCATCATCATCATCATCATCATCACCATCATAAATTCTTAACTCTTAATCACAATTTTGAAGTTTGGTTTTGGTCTTAGTCTTAGTCTGATTCTGAACTTATTTAGCACCTGCCCTGCCATGTGCCCTGTCCTCTACATCTCAACATCATCCATCAAATTTATCAAACTGAATACTCGTCAAGCTAAAAATCAAATTCAAATTTAAACTCTTGACTCTACACTCATTCACTCAGGGAGCCCAGATTTTTTTTTTATTATTATTATTATAATATTTATTTATATATATATATATATGTATTGTAATTATATTGGTATCGGTATTACCTTATATGTATCTAAATGCGTGTGTGTTTCTATTTGTTTGTCATATATTTTGTATCTACGAACTTGGTTGATGTTTCGAACAAAATATTACGTTAATAGATACATTTATTTTACGCATTCACTAATTATAAAACATGTCAAGTTGGATTTACTCTTTGGCATGACGACAAAGACAAACAAACTGATTGATGAAATGATTGTACAAGACACATAGAGCAATTCATGCTTTTGTTTCTATTCCACATTAAATTGCGAGGGTCTTTCAATAAGTTGAATTACCCATAATTGAACACAGATAAGTGGAAAGGCGAGAGCTAGTCACCTCTTTCCTAGGCATGCCTTTATAATATTGTATAATATTGTAAGAAATAATTTCCAAATGTTGGGACACAATTTCAAAAATTGAGTAGTCATAAATAGAACGAATTTCAAAGAATTTTCTATTTTCTATTTGTGTTTAATTATAAAATAATAGACTTGTACATTGAATGGACTAATATAAACCGGATGAATCAATTTCCAAGAAGGCAAAGATAGGAGAAGTAGACCGGAAGAGATAGGGTTTGGTTTTTCCGTCGAAAATCAAATGAAATTCATTAAAAAATGCTTATACAGCATATTATTATATGAACTTATCCTCCCTCCTCCCCCTTAGGGACTATTTGCTATAATATCCAATTCTTAAAAAAAGATAGTAGCACATTTTTTTTACTTTTTTTTTTTTTTTCATCTTCATTCAATTCTCTTTTCCTTGAATTTGAAGAATTTAGTAAATGAACTCTATTTTGTTAAAGATTTTTCATTATATATTTCCAAAAAAAAACTATTATCAAAAAGAAAATTGATATCAATCATAGGCTTCAAAATAGAAGAGCCAAGATGATGTTCTTGGAAGAAGTTTATAAAAAAAAAAAAAACAATGAGCTGTTTTTCTTATGAAAAACAATAAACTCGTATGTACAAATATTTTATTTATGATCCAATGTTATAATATTTATGGGATTTATGATCGCATGTAATGTTAAAACATGTCATTAGATGATTTCTTGGGTATTGTAAAATGTTATGAGTGAATTTTGTTCAATGCCATCAAATTCTGATTATCAATTGAAATTTGTTTTTGAAGTTCAATTATGATTAATTTTTTGTTATAATTGAGATATGAAATTTTTTCTTTTTTATAAAGAATTCTTATAATTTTTTTTTTTTTTTTTGTTTTTTAATTATGTTTTTATGATTTAATAGAAATTGATAATCATTGAATTTATTACTTAATTTGGGGTTTTTATGAGGCTATATTTTATGAATGATATTTTGCAATATTTCCAATTTCTATCACAAAAAATAAAGTACCGAAGATAACGGAATTTCCTTATAATTCTATACATTTTTTTTTTTGTTTTTGTGTTTGGAATAAACGATTTACGATTGATAAGTTCCGAAATTGGAGCTTTTGTTTTGCTATTGTTTATACTACATAATATTATGATAATGACGTAATCAATAATGATGATGTTCATTCATTGTTACTGAAAAAATGATTCACGCACATCGCTTAATGGCAAATACAAATGTATGCAGCACATGCTCATGTGTATATGTATATTGTATAGTATATATGTATGTAAGTATATATATATATATGTTGTACTATGAATGTATGTACATAGTATTTGTATATGTATATGTATATGTTTATGAATGCCATAAACTAATTGTTTCTATATATAATTATTTTTATACACTTCACACACACGCTACTTAGTGTTGGTTGTTTAATGTACTCGAACTTTTGTTAGATATTTGTACATACAAGTAACATAACTAACTAGAATCAATCAGAGTGTTTATAGTGGGCACAACCTATGATGATGGTTTAGATCTTTAGTAAGAGTATATTGTTGTAGATATAAAATATGACTTTATATTTATATTAAATAAGAAGATTCATAATAAATCTGCATATAAATCAACAATAAATCAATGGATCGATTACAATTTATGTGTTTTAATTATTGATGGGTAGGAAGCGTATTAAAAACTACTATGACCTGACCAAACTTAACATTTTTATTTGTTTACATATATATTTTTTATTTAGTTTTTTCTTATAGTTTTATGAATATGAAGCGATTGTTATGATGATGATGATGATGCCACCGTTATTGTAGTTTCTTCCACAACTGCAAGTCTTCTACATCTAGCCCCCACTATTCATCCCATTTCCAACTATCCCCACTATCTATCTATCTATCTATCTATCTATACACAACTTTGTATGCCAAATTATATTGAATGGTGTTGGCTCTTTGTTCCTCTTGTTGTTGTACGGTGCTGGTGATAAGCATTCGAATTGCATTCGAATTTATTGTATATAGAGAAATAATATGATATGTACAATTTGTATAAAAACAAATTCCAATCAATAAGTGTAGTTGTTTTTACAGATGGTTATACTATATATGAACACTAGAGTACACAGCCCGGCGTCGCACAGGCAACCGAAATCCTTAAACTTGTGTGATCAGTACGATCATGAATAGAAAAGTTGAATTATATTTTTGGTCTTTCATTCTCGCTTCCCCCTGCCGCTTTTTTTTTTTTTTGACAACCGGACAGACACAGAAAAAATTCCAGTGACTTGACAAATGAACAGCAACGTACACCTGGCCTTGTCTTCAGTATTATTGTATTATAGAGTCTTTCAATTTATTCAAAACAATTTGTAGTGCGTTGCACAGCACTTGAAATACTTTTGAAAAAATGAGACGAATCGAATAATTTAATTCAAAAATTGGCATAGTATCCTTAGGGTTTTAACGCAGGCGACCTGATTAATTTAAAAATATGTCTTTAAGCTTTATATGCAACAATTGATTCACCAATTACGCGACAACTGCCCCAAATATCGGATCTAAAACTATCCTATGTCCAAGGCGGGAACCAACTATTCACATACAAAAAATTTCATTGCAATCAGAAGAATGGTATTGCCGTGCATAAGACTCGAACAAACAAACAAACAAAGTTTAATTTTTATATAATATAATAGATATACATACATATTGTGAATCTAAACCATTCTCAGATCCCCTTGAACACACACAAAAAATTTCATCAAAATCGGTCCAGTCGTTTAAGAGAAGTTCAGTGACATACACACTCACAGAAGAATTATATATATAAAGATAGCTCAACTATAATCTGTTTGTCTGTCTGTCATATCGAACCGAGTAGTTGTCTGTCTGTCTGTAAATTACACACTTAATTGAAATTACTATTGTATCTAGAAGTATGAATATCTTAGGTCATGAGAGCTCACACAAATCAATAATCAATCACTTCACTTCACTTGACTTCACTTCACTTCTATCCAACAGTTTACTTATTTAACCTAATGTTTCTTAGAACTGGTTTGAAGCAATGACATATGCCAAACGAATCATACCTATGCTACAAGCAACACTATCAAATGGGTCACTGCTGTCTTTTTTGAACACTTTCACAAATCAACTCGTGTGATATTGTGAATTAGTGATCTAATTGAATACATTAACAAAGACCATGTGCTACCGAGTAATATCAGAAAACACAAGTCGACACGACTCAGTATAGACAAAATGATTTGAACGATTCGAGTCAGAAATACACTTGACTCGTTTCTCACAGTGTTTTTGATTTTGTGCATACTTTTTGCTATCCTCATCTTACACATCAAGTCACACCGAGTCATTCCCAAAGACACGAGTCAAACAACAATATATTTTCATGATAGTGTGTTATTGAGACATTAGCATGACTAAATAAATTCGAGTCAATGAGTCAGTATAGCAAATAAAACAAAATGAATTCATTGACTCATTTCAAAAACACACATGACTCGTTTCCATAGTTTGCATGCACAGTGTGATTATCAACTGTTAATAAATTACAGTTGTATTGACTAGTGCAGGGCTTTAATATGTATGTACATAGGTACATCAAAATCGAATATATGTAATCTGTACTTTGAAATACAATGCTGATTATGATCGTTAAACTATAAAAAATATAGTATTTAAAGTAATCAAATAGTATCTAACTAAACTATTTTAGTGCTTTAGTGAAAATGTTGATAAACTTAATCAGCATGATTTCCGGGAACCCAAGCAATGAAAATCCTACAAAACAAAACAGGAATTGCTCTAGCCCTTTGTACTACAGGCTATAGAAGATGGAGTCTTCAGTGAGTGTACCGTCTGATTTGTTGATTGATTGATTGATTGATTGATTAATTCGTTAGTGTTATAATCTCCTACTTATGGGCTCAGCCCATGGTTTATTTAAAGTCGACTTATTTATTATTTGAATCCATATTTTGTGTACATAAATGGAATTGATTAATTTTCCTATTTCAAGCAAAAACTAATCAATCAATCAAATTTAAGGGTTAGTAAGTAGTTTAACCATGAAAGGCATGCAATTTTTTTGGTAGAAGCAAAGCCATTATAAGCATTTTCTTGTTTTAAATCTAAAGTTTTTATGAGATTCATTTGCTATTATTCTTCTTTTCTTTATTGTTCTTATTTTGTATCTATACATTGGTCTATGTTTGTGTTTGTGTGTGTGTGCGTGTCTCAGAAATAGAGAGTGTTTATTTAATTTAATTTAATTCAAATTCTAACTCTGGCGATGATCTAAGTGAGTTCAGTATCATTGTATACCAAAAGAAGAAAAAAAAAAAACCTTAAGTAGCAAATTGCCAAAATGCAAAAAACAAAAAAAAAAAAAAACAAAATTAAACCAAACAACCAAAAAATATCGCATGCTATACATTTTTCAGTTATTTCATTATTTAATTGCTAGTAATAATCTTTAATAGGTTTAAGTGTCTTATAAATCACCATGCGATCTGATCATTTCAGCTCAACGATTCGATTTATCAATCACCAACAATTACATAAAACCATTCCACCAAACTCTCCACAATCTGTCCGACGATCGCATCGGTCCAATACCAATACCAATACCAATACCCTTCATAGCACGCATATATACAATACATACATACTTACAATATATACATACATGTATGTACGAGTATCTCATACTACTCATTTCATTTAAGGTCACGGTTACATTTCATATCAGACAACAACAACAATTCAAATCGATTCAATTCAATTTGTTTCGTGTTTCCTTTCTTTTGCACAAAATAAACCATGAACTATAAAGTTTACTACCGCAATATTTAATTGTAAACAAAACATTTTTATCGCAAAAAGTAAAATGCAAACAAAATAATTGAGTGAGAATAAAAGAATAGAGGAGAAGAAGAAGAACAACAGAATTTTGGTTGAACCGAGTGAGTACCATCTTCTTCCATTTACCCCAAACAAAACAAATAATTTTCTGAAAATGTTTGAAATTACAATACTCTATGTACTCGTTCGTATACTTAAAATAGAACAATACTATATGCACGGGTATTGTATTTCCTTTTAAGAACTTTCATTTAGAAATCTCATTCGATTCATTGCAAATTAAATACTTGTACTTGTACAAATCATAGACATAGAGAAGAAAGAAATGAAGAACTTTGATTTTATACTATTATTGTTTGAAGACAATTTTTATCTATTAGGTACCCGTATAGTAAATATTGATCCCAGTCTTAGTCTTGTATTTGATGGTCATGTGAAGTTTAAATCAAAATCAAGATGAACATTGTAAATATGCATCATAATTGGGCTCAGAATTCACCATTCATATTCATATCATAATCCAATATTATTTCAATGATACAAGTTCTGGGTGCTATGTATACTATATACATTGAATACAGCGGATTTACTGGTTTTTGTGCAGAGAACACAATATTCCAGCAGCATTACCAGCATTCAGAAAAGCACAATTGCAATTGTCTGCCTTAGAACCGTGACTCCCAAAGTGAAATGTCACGTCACATACACTTTGACATAGGACCCGACATTGCTCTTGCATAAGACTAAATTGTCATATGCTAAGGCTTACTCTGGATGGAGCACTCAACTGGATGAATCCCACCTGCGCAAATGTGGACCAATAAGCTGCTGCTTTACAAAGCGATTCTAAGGCCAATCTGGACCTATGGCATCCAACTATATGGCTCCATTGCGGCCACCAACGTTCAACATACACATACAAGTGTTTCAGGCTAAAGTTCTTCGTATGATTTGAAAAAAAAAAAGACCATCAGGTTTATAGTTGCCAACATGAGAATCACGTAGTTTTCTTTGCACTGCAACAAGCACTATCATCCTTTGGATCTTTCCCTCCTCTTCCACCAGTGATCTAACTAATAACAATTTATTTCCTTAACCAACCTAAACTGAATCGCTCTTAAAATTTAGCTATAGTCTACATATTAATTAACAAAAAAAAAAAAAAAAAAAAAATTAGAAGAACTTTCTTTTTATAAAAGAACAAAGTTTTCAACCTTCTAAAAAAAAGATTCATTTGCTATGTCATATCTTTACTGTTTTTCCTTTCTGCTGATTATACCTCTATTGGTATATGAAAGAATTGACGGTTTTTCAAAATCTCTTTTCTTGTCAAAAATAAGTTAACCTGATGACTTAAATGATGTTTATACATACAAGTATTTTATTTTTTTTTTTTTTATTTTTTTTTTTATTAAATCGAATCATCAAGCAAAGGATAAGCTTCAGTGGATCGCAGTATGGCAGCTGCTCAACCACTTACAACACCTTGCCTGTTACAAAAGTCGTTTACAATTGATTCTAGGCTTTGTCATTGTATTAAATAATGTTTTATAAGGTAACTAGCATGGCGCCGAGTGATTCGTAATCCTCCCGACTTACTATGTTAACCATAACATTGGCATCACATTCATTATTGTCGTTCAAATAAATGAACTTTTAATGATTTAGAAGCCATACAATGCAAATTGCCCCATTTTTATCATTGCAGTCCAGCACGGATACGACCTTAGAGGCGTTCAGGCATAATCCAACGGACGTAGCGTCATACCACTGTTCGCTCGAACAAGTATTGTGCCATTGGTCCGTACCTGCGGTTCCTCTCGTACTACGCAGGAATGCTGTCGCAATAACATTTTTGTCATTAGAAGGGTAAAACTAACCTGTCTCACGACGGTCTAAACCCAGCTCACGTTCCCTACATACAAGTATTTATTTATACCACATATTGTAGATTTATACTTATTAATTTTATGAACTTTTATGCAGAGATTGTTTTTAATATAATCGGTCATTAATATTGTACTACAATAGATGATTGTGTGTACTTATGTTGTTAAAAATATTTACAATACTATTAGGCAACACAAATGCTGTGTGTCATTCATTCATCTTCATACTCGTAAATATTGACATGTTGTCAATTGTCATCATTGCCGTGTTGAAATTTGATGATTTTCTCTATTGTAATTGACAGACAGATTATGTCAGGTATTTTTTTTTTTTTTTTTTGTTTTAATGTTTTTGCATTTTTGATCTTCTTTCTAACAAATGAAAATATTAAGGAAAGGAGGTGGCGACTAGGGTTAGAACTACATAAAGTACTACTATAAAAAATCATATGTTTTTCTATTTTTTTTTTTTTTTGTTTTTCATTTTGTATTTATTGTTTTTTGTGGTTTAGTCAAATGTTAATTTAAACTATTTTTTTTTTATTTTTATTATTATGATTTGTGGTTATGAATACTCGTACATATATTGAAATATCAGTTAGATTAATGAAGTAAAGTGAAGGGACTTTGACTTTGGGTGTTATAGTTTAAGAAAATAATTTGTGATGAAAACAAGAAAAACAAAAACATTGCTTAGGAATCTATAGAAGATTACTACATAAGAATACAAAGACAAGTGTATACACTACTTCATCATAAAATGGCGTTGATAACAACATATGGTAAATGACAATATCAACATCAATATGAAGTGATCTGTATGATGATGATTATATTTTCATTGATCGTTTCGTGCAAAATTTCAGCAATAAACTGGTTACTGTACTTATATAGACAGATGAATGTATTAAACCATGGTGATACCCCCGCCCGCCTTCCGTTAGTAATCATGTCAATACATATACATAGTATTGTACTAGCGTTTATCCCCTCTGCGTTAATTGAGTGTTGTTTCTTCTAAAAAACTTTGTTGTAAAATGTGTAATTAATTATTTATAATATTCTATTAAATTCATTTCTTCTACAATATAAAAAAAAATATTATTAATCATCAAAATTGGTCCAGCCGTTCTCGAGTTTTGGGATACCGCAATATTATATTTTGGGTTCATTTTTATATACTTATGTTTATATTGTATCTCGCAAATGATTATACTTTTGATACAGTAATATACCTATAACTATATCTGAAATGACAATCAACTTGGCTTAATGAAACTTACAGTAGAATAAAAAAAAAAAAAAACATGAAAAGATGAAAAAACTGACGGATTACAACAAATTGGATAGCATAAGAACATTTGCCATGAAAAAATGCATATACGTGCCAACTTTCATTGTGATCGGTTAAACGGTGTCTGAGTTTAGTACCGTCAAACACAGATGGATGTATATGGTACGATAATAATAATTTTACTTAAATTATAACCCATCCAATAATAGTGTACCCTACCCTCTGGCATAAAAAAGAACCTTGGTTTTCCCCCCGAAAACATTAAACATTTCATTAAAATATAAAAATATATGGCAAAATGAGCTATTGATTTGCATGGAAGGCTAAATACGAGTATGTACATATGTATGAGTATGTACAATTCCTCTTAGAAGTACAAAAAATAATTAATAAATCTATACAGAGAGTATTTTATAATGTTATTTCTACTTAGTATTTATTCGTACGAATATATCGCAATTACAAATCGAACGTGATTTTCATAATTTAATAAAAATTTATGTTTTTTTTTTTTTTTTCTCTTTCGTTTTATTATTTTGTATTATGCAGTCATCGTCGGAAGGAAAATCGATTTGTTATAAATGCAATGGTGTCATCGAAAATCGTGTCGTTAACGCTTTGGGTCAATCATGGCATCCAGAGCATTTTGCTTGCAAGGATTGTCAAAAGCCCATCACTGAGGCAACATTTCATACGCAAGAAAATCAACCAGTTTGTCTCGATTGTTTTGTTAAGAATTATTCGGGAACATGTGCTGGTTGTAAACAGCCAATTATGGAGGTAAGTAAAGACACAATTTGTTATATTGGATCCCAAATTTCTAGTGAAACATTCTTTATAAATAATAATAATAACACAACTAAAAAATATCATGATCACTTTTAGTTTACAGTATAATTTATTGTTGTAATTCCCCCATACCAATTTCAAATTATTTTGTCAATGTGAAGATGTAATAGAAAACAAAACAATAAAAATATTTTTCAAAATAAATATTTAACGAAATTCATTCATATGAAACAAATACTCAATACTCAAGTGATGTGGACTTGAAAAAAAACTTGAAGAAAACTGTAACCAATGAAGCGTTACATCAACAACACATCACATATTACACACTAAATACCGTCCGTCCATCCGTCCGTCATTCCATTACATCTACATCTACAACAACAACAACAACAACACCACCAACAATTTGAAATGCGCCTATAATATATATAAAAAAAAGAGATATACAAAGATGTAAACTAAAGTGACTCAACTCAAAACGATTGAAAAAACTGATTGGTGATGATGGGTGGTGGTGCGATGTACCTATAAACATATGTAAATAAGGAAAGAACAGATGTCACAACAAAATAAATATGTTGTTAAGTATAGATTTGTTGTATACCTTGCTATAAGACCAATCAAGTCATCTGTTTCATTAAGCCAAACACTTGGAATCTTAGGCAACTAGTACATAAATAAATACTACATATGTGTATGGAAAAGGCGACTTAGGTTGTTTATGTATGCTACTTTCCTGTATGTAGAAAAAGTAGGGTCTCTCAAAGTCGATTAGTTCAGCATGACACAAATAATGGAGACTAACTAAGGTTCCCTCTATCGAGTATAAACTTTACATTTTATGATAAAATAATTGCTAATTTTTTGCGACGTTCATGAAACTAAGTAAACAAATATAATAATAATAATAATTTATATTTTTAATAATATTATTGTAGTTGCATATGCGAAAAACATACACACACACACACACACACACTCACACTCATCAAAGTATTAAATAGTGGCAATCGTCATCAGAGTAAGTCATATCATATCAGAACAGAACAGAACAGAACAGAACACAACACAGAACAGAACAGAATGTTAGGAAGAAAAAAACAAGACAACAAAACAACAAAACAAAAATGTTTATTTTGGTCTCACAAAAATTTATTGTACACGTACACTTTACTTTACTTCCTTCATCACATATGTAAATACATATTTATCTAAGTATGTAATAATTATTAATACTGATTTACCATGTTTATACAATAATGTTTTCATAGCCACTCACTCACTTTCAAATGAATTGTTCATGGAAATTGTTTAAATTGATCAAATATAATATTTCATTGAAAAAATTTGCAAAAGCTTAGGAATTTATTAACAAAAAAATATAACTAAACAAACAGACAGACAGACAGATGGACGGAAGGATATGGTTAATTGATTTCCTACTACTTGGATTCTTGGAGTTTCTTATCTTACGAAAGCTGTCAACATAGTACATAAATACATGAGTAGTTTAAAGTTCTATAACAGATGGAATTCTTGGATACTCAAAGACAACTTAAAAAGGGAAATGATTTATAATCCTCCATGATTTCATTCACTACTTACATAGGTTAGCAGAAGGTGTAAGGCTATAATTTTTGGGGATTGTAGTTCTATCTTAAAACTTATAGGCACATCAACTAAGTGTGCATAGTGTTAGTGTTAGCTAAGCTTTCTTGCTTTTATGGGGTTATGGGTTTCGAAAAAAAACACATTCTACCTAATCAAATAATAAGTATATTGAAGCTTAATACATAGATGTTATCATCTTGTGAACTATATATAACTAGGGTATCCTGCCCGACGTCGTACGGCCAATCGGATTCCTTAAACTTCACTTTCAGTAGAACGCAAGTGGATTGGGCCATACCTACAGTTGCGGTTTCGCACCATCGCTATTAATAAGTTGAATTGCAATTCTGGTATTTCATTTTTGCTTCCCGCTGCACTTTAATTTGGCTAAATGGATAGTCAGTCACATTAATAATTCCAGTGACTTACCAAATCCACAACAATGCACAGCTCCCTGGTCTTGCCTTAAGTGTTATTGTATTATTGAGTCCTTTAATTTATTCAAAACTAACTGTAGTACATTGCGCAGAATCAGACAAATCAAATGCAGTATTTGATCCACCAATTTCTCGACAACAGCGTCACATATCGAATCCAAAAGTACTCTGTTATGTTCAAGGCTAAAACCAACCATGCACGCATTCACAAAATGTCATTGCAATCAGATGAACGAACGGTATAGCCGCGCATAAGACTCAATATGAACACACATAAGAGAAGTTCAGTGACATACACACTCACAGAAGAATTATATATATAAAGATTGTGAATCTAAACCATTCTCAGATCCCCTTGAACACACACAAAAAATTTCATCAAAATCGGTCCAGTCGTTTAAGAGAAGTTCAGTGACATACACACTCACAGAAGAATTATATATATAAAGATAAAGATTTCATACATTTCATCAAGAATAACAAATTTAGTTAATTATTAGTTGTAATTCCCAGATTTATAAAATCAACACCAATGTTAGTAATTAAGAAATTTGTCTTCTTTTCTCTCTTCTTTTTATTTTTTTTTATTTTTAGCGAACCGTGAAGGCTTTACAAAAATCTTGGCACGAGGAATGTTTTGTCTGCGGAGGTTCTTGCAAGAAGCCCCTTGTTGGCACCTCATTCTATGAACGTGATGGTTCAGCGTATTGTCGTGCCGATTATGAACATTTATTTGCTGCTCGTTGTGCTGGATGCTCACAACCCATTGTAGAGAATGCAATTGTAGCATTAAAGGTCAAGTGGCATAAGGATTGTTTCAAGTGCAAGGTAAGTTGAATAAACAAAATGAGAATTGCATGAATACAACTTTCCCATTTATATATATATATATATATTTCAGAAATGTGCCAGACCCATTACTGAGAGCACTTTTGCTGTTGAAGAGAATAAGCCAGTATGCTCGACATGTTCGGCTTAGTTTTGGGATATCTCGACTTAATTTGCCCCCAGGAAACATGGATATTGTTAAATGAAAACAAGAACAACAAAACAACAATATCAGAAACAGAAATAAATAAATATTGGAATAAACAAAGTCTCTTCACCACGAAAATGCAAAACGTTAAATAATGAAAAAAAAAAAGAAAAATAGAATTAAGTATTGATTTCATTTTCATCCTGAGTATTCACTCAGAGATTCATGAAGATGAGATATATATATATATTTTTTTTTTTTTTGGCAAATTTAATTTATTTTTCTAGAAACAAAAAAAAAAAAAAGAAAAACAAAACAAAAAACACTAAAAACTATGTTCTATAACGAGAGTCTAATAATTATTAAACGAACATTGAAGATTATTTAAAACCACAATGAAAAAATGTTATTTAAAAAAATATATATATATATAATCGGAAAAACAAAAGAAAAAAAAAAAAACTAGGGAAACCATGAATTAATTTCCAGAATATTAATGCTACGAAGCTATCATTCCTAGTAAAAGAATAGAAGGTGATAAGCAAAAAGGAAGACAAAACGCATAAACTTCGGCTTGCCGAAGATTACATACCTTTCACACAACTTATTTGTACGATCGATCGACTTTTTCGATACAAGTAATATATACATACGTCTGTTGCGACGTTCAACATGATCGATCATTAAAATATAAGAAATTTATATAGAATTTAATTAAAGTGAAAGGGGAACAATATCTAAACTGTAATTAAGGATGACGACTATAATGTGATGTGTCTGTGTGATGTGATGTGGGACATTTGTTTGCCTCGTTTCGTTGATAATTTCCAGACACACATTATGGGAGATCTTCTCCTATATGCACGATGTGAAGGGTATTATTAAATACCATCAAGGACACAAGAATAAATAATATATACAAACATATATTAAATTGATCTTTCTAAAACTATTATTAACTATTATTAAACAAATGCATCAATATATTTTGGAAGAAAAGTTAAATAAAAATAATTTAAAAAAAAATTGTTAAACTAACGAAAATCATAAAATGAGTTTGCAATTCTATGTATTTCAAATTTTAGATTTTTAATCTATAGTCATCACATTAGAAAGTACCTACCTATGTACCTACCTACAAAGATTTACACAAAAAGTCTACCTAAATTCTATGATGAATGGCATTTTGTTTAGATGGCAGAAAAAGGTATGCAATTCAACAGGTAAAATTATGTTATAAAAGGTGGGAACAAATTATAGACCAATGGGCAAATGCCTCAATAAAATTTCTCGATAAATGGTTGTTGATGTTATGAGTGAACTTACTTTTTCGCCCAACATAGCGTCAATTGAATCAATAAGTGGCTCTATAACTTGGCGAACTTGTTCCTTGGTAACTACTTGAAGTGCTTCAAGAAGTGCAGCATCAAATGCAGACATTTTGGTATCTGATTTAATTTTATTCTCATCTGTTAAATTCTTAGTAGATGCACTGGCAACTGCTCCTTTTTCTTTGCGTAATTTTGGAGCTGAAGACGATGATGAAGGTTGTGTTTCAAGCTGTTCGAATTGTAAAAAGAAAAGCAAAGAAAAAAAAAAATTATTTTCAATATTTAGAAATATTAAAGTATAGTATGATATTTACCCAGTTATCGTTATTAATGAAATCTTGAACATGAGTCTTAATATTGGAGGTAGACATAATATGATCATGATGATCCAGCATATTGTGCTGAAAAGAAGAAATTGAAAAGAAATACAAATAATAAGTGTTTGTTAAAAAAAAAAACTAATGTAAAGGATATCACAATAGACCTCCAAGTATAGATCACCATTGACTATTCTATTTTATTCTATTTATTTTTATTTTATATTTTATTTTATTTTATTTATTTTATTTTATTTATTTTATATTTTTTTATTTTATTTTATTATTTTATTTTATTTATTTTATTTTATTTTATTTTATTTTATTTTATTTTATTTTATTTTATTTTATTTTATTTTATTTTATTATTTTATTTATTTTATTTTATTATTTTGTTTTGTTTTATTTTATTTTATTTTATTTTATTTTATTTTATTTATTTTATTTTATTTTATTGTATATTTTATTTTATTCTATTCTATTCTATTCTATGGTATTATTTTACTATATTATAAGTAAGTTACCTTTTTGCTTTGCATACTCTTCGTCTGTCCTGTTTTTTGTTTGATCGGTTCTACTATTGGTTCTACATTCATGTTAATGGGATACTGATTCTTGGGCTTGTTGCGAAAACTGTCACGAGCGTCCTTAAGGCGCATCACCTGCATGTCCTCGACAAAGCCCAAAAATAGCGTACAACGTTCTTGGATGGTTTCAATAAGATCATCCTCATCACCGAAAACTCGTTTATCGAGACAAATATTTGCCGTAGTAGAAATCATATTGATGAGTGTGCCGAGCTTCTGAGGCATCTGATCGAGCAGAAAATAACGCAACTGTCTACGGTAAGTGCCTAACGACTGAGAAATAAGCGAGAAAATCGATGAGGCACGATGGGGCCCATCATTTGAAGTCACACTATTAAATGCACTCTCTGGTACACGACGAAATTCATCAATCTACACCATAATAATATAAGTTTGAATCAATTGTATTGTATTGTATATGATGATAATAAACGACTTACCATGCTTTTAAGAGGATACAAAAAGTTTCGTGAAAAACGCACAGAAAACTCAAAAGCATTTTTTTCTCGTTTAGATATTTCATGGATGCAGTCTGGTATTTGCAGTTGGAGTAAACTAAAGCGCAGTTCATTCAATTCTTTTATGATGCGCATCTGTGCCATTGACATTTTATTGTAAAGCGCAAACTTTTCGTTTTGCAGATTTTCTACGACAGTTTTGTGTTTACGTGCACCTTCCTTACCGTTTTTCGATTCGCCTGAAATGTGCTGACCACATTCTGGGAAACTAGCATTTGCCCTTGTTTTATTTTTGTTCCGTCTTACAGGTGAATTCCGTTGACTGTACAGTTGTTTTTGGTGTGGAGTCATTACGCTTAATGGAGAAACTCCTGGAATTGTTACCTTGCATTTAGATACCTTTGGCGATTTCTTCGTTTCCATTTGGAATTTGGGACTTCCGGGATATTTTAACACCTTACCTCTTCCAGTGTTCTGAGAAGACATATCGGCCGTTGTAAGATTGATATTCTGATAATTTGTATCCTTCTTCTTGGTTGCTCTTTTGGTTTTTGCCTTTTCTCCAGCAACATGCTTATGCATCGACTTAATAAAGCGCTGACTATGCGATTCCTTCACATCAAGACTATCAATATATTCTTTAATCTAACATAATAATGAATAGGTTATTTCATTTGTATATACTTATATGTAAAAAAATGAAGGTGGAACTTACATTTTCCAACTCAAATTCAATTTCGTCCGTATTTATTGTATCAGATGTTTCTTCTGTAAAATCCATTGATTCAGTATTCTTCATTCCTGGTATCCCTTTCATATCCATGTAAGATGGCAGTTCGATGCCATCATACACGTCTTCAAGAAGTCTGTGGGCATCCGTCTTTGACAAAAAATCATACTTTAAGTTGGTATTGATATTTGCATTGTTATTATCATTGACATGGACATTAACACTATTCTGGTGTTCTAAATAAAAAGCGTCTGGATTTGATAGTGTCTCACAGGAAGCCGATGAGGCTGTTGAACACGTGAAAGTATCATTCAATGATTGACACACCTCGACTTTTAACTTTTTAGACATTTCTGGCGTTTCCTCTATCTCAACCCATTTGGCCTCTGGCTGTGGATATTCCTCATAGGAAATGGTAAAAGTATCATCAAGATTCTGGCCCATAGACGAATCGGAACGTTCTGTATTGCAGGGGCAGGAGGTCTTATCGCCATCAACACCAAAAAAACCGCCACTACTACCACCACCACTTGCGAGTAATATATCCACTTTTGTAGAAAATTCGCGCTTCAGGTCCTCACACATTTTACGTTGCTTTTCTTCAAGGCGATCCAGCTCGGCGAGAAAGTTGGACGGTTGCATTTCAGTTTCTTCATTATCATCTTTAGTATCTGCTTTCTGGACATCAGTCATTTTATGATTATCATTATTTATAACCTTAACATGCAACTCATCTGTAAGATTATCCACTTTGACTGAACTTGGGGTACGTACTTTGTGTTGTTTGAACTGACGCGACATTTCAGTCTCAACATCTTGATCCTTCGACGGTTTTTCTTTGAGATTTTCAACTTTCGCTGAACTTGGAGCTCTTACTGTGTGTTGTTTTAACTGACGCGACATCTTGACTTCAACATCATGATTCTTCAGTAAATGCTCTTTGTGTTGTTTGAACTGATGCGACATTTCTGTCTCAACATCCTGATCCTTTGACGGTTTTTCTATGTGATTTTCAACTTTCACTGTTTTCGGGGCACGCGCTTTGTTTTGTTTTAAATGTCGTGACATCTCGGTCTCAACATCCTGATCCTTTGTCTTATACATATCGATAGAATCACGTCCACAGTTTTTTATATTGTAGAATTTCGGCATAGGAGACTTTTGTGGTGGTTTCAAAGATGCCAAGTCTGCGGCACGTTGTTCATGATATCTTTTTATAGCTTCATCCACCTTACCATGATTTCCAAACTAAACAATATAATCGATATGCATGTGCAAGTGATAATTTGTTAAAGAATATTAATTAAGTTAGACACAAACTACAAACTTACCCGGTACTCATATGACCTGGAATATCCACCATAAGTAAAATCCTTTAAATTAAAGTTGGACATCACGAGTTCTTCCAAATCTGTTTTTATAGTTTTTATTGTTTACAACTCCTTTCTCCCTTCATTCTTTGTCCGAATGGCGTTCTAAGTTATCGGAGGGGACAAAAGGAAAGAATATTAGTTGTGGTCATTGCTGAGTCCTATAGCATAAATTTACGCATAATGTTACCATAAAATTTTATTAATCAGAGATGATGGCTTCCTAATACCGGAAATATAAATACATGAAGCAAATGGCGTACGGAAATAATAAATTGCAATTTATTTGAACCAAAGAGAAAAGAAACAAAGGCTGTAGAATGGACAGTCCGTTCATATCCCATTTTCGAAAGCGTTAAGAGCAATTGTCAAAATTGGCACATACTCGTACTCATATTTTATAGGACATTTACAGTGAGCGTTCAACTAACTCTCTCTATCTCTCTTGTTCCGCTCATAGTGAACATCATTATACAAAAAGAGGAAAAAAAAAGAAACGAGTAGCTTTCGCTCATAACAAATAGACTAGGTGAATTTGTGAGCAAGAATAACAATGATTTTATCTAATGTTCGATAGTGAATAGTGAACAATACGCTGCACACACACACCTGCATATATATGGTAGAAGACCCTGCTTTGGATCTCCCTGCAGCTCACAGAAAATCATAAGGCGTATGTTATGATTATTGGAAGAGTGGGCAATCTTCACATCTGACATTGCAAACATCATTCGTGATGTTCCAATGTACGAGCGGTTAATGGCGCCTGCATAAGGGCAATTTCCCTCCCTACGAAGTAATGCTTTGATAGTTCCGTAGGGGTAAAAGGTGTTTGAGGCGATAAGGGGCTCTTTAGTCGGTAGAAATTCGACGTAACTTATGGCACGGACCATGAGTCTCTTTCAAAGATTTTTCCCTCCTTGTTCGCAAAACAAAACATAAAAAAAAAGAAAGGATTAGATTACATTACTAAGATTACAAGACTTGGTAACGGAGGACATTTAGCGAATATATTACCGAGAACTGGAATTATGAGTAATTAATTTCACTCAGTTCTACCTTTCACGGATATGCGCGTTACGTAAAGAATCCTTGAAATTGAACGAGCCTGTACCGGTGACATTTGATGCTATAAATTTTATTTCAAAAAGCAGTGATTGCAGTGACAATGGAAACGAAAGGAATACAAGTGAAAACAGCGATATCGGGGATACCATTAAAATCAGCGACGTAGGATATATTAGTAAAATCAGCGGCATCAGCGGCCAATTGCTACAGTGTCAATTGGTGACCCCGCAGTGATTAGAATAAAAACGGCTACATCAGGTATATCAGTGAATCAAGGATATCAGTGTTTAACAAAACGAAAACGGGTCAGTTGACAATACCAGCAACAGAGGTTCCCCACTTGCGAAAAAAAAAAAAAGCTGACATGGTCAGACGGGAAGCTCACCACACTTTTCACTTGCAAAAAATTGCGGAGTAGATTGGCAACAAGTTTCGACTCATCTCGACTATGTTATGTCCGTCTTCAACATATCCTTAAGCTGTGATACTCGATCTTACTTAAGTATGTTGAAAAAGGACACAAATCACTGTCTTCCTCAAAACAACAATAAAAGCAAAAATAGCGGGAACAATAATCACAATTTACTTCATATGACTTACCTAATTCCTTATTTCCTTGCTAAAACGTGTGGCTCGAAGAAATATTTGTAAGAAAATATACTTGTATATATTTATGTTTGTGTTGAATTTACTATAATAAATTTTGGTGTCAACTCGTTGAAAATCAGAATGTGTATGTGTCAATATTACTTAAAGTTTCGCCTTATACACACACAAATTGTTGAAATGCGCAGGTTACTCAGGTTTACATAAAAAACCAAAAAGTTTACGAATGGTTGCCAGATTGATGTAAACTTAAGTGTCCCATACACGAACAAATTCTGAATCGTGCCAGGCCTTCTTTCATGATGGTGGCGCAACAAAATTAATTGTTTTATCATGGTCCACTGTAATTGGGCTGTTAGTACAATGCATGAAGGAATATCAGAATCGTTATGATATTACGGATAAAATGCGTAAAATATGTTGGTTATTGTTGTAGATTATTGAAGACTGTATATTTCAGTGCAGGGTTGCACTGAAAAATGTGCATGGAACGATGGTCATGCTGCAGCAGTGCTGCCAAATTTTTGGTCATTCTCTATTGACTTCCTCTTCATCATAAAACAGCAGATAACAATTCAAAGGAAATTGTAAATTTTGAATAAAATATACAACAGGAATGGAAAATTGATCTGCAGGAACTACATACATCTGTGCATGTACTGCAAATTGTTTGTTCTAAGTCATTTATACATTCCACATATAACAAGAAAACTTTCATGTTACTTTGAATTTTAGTTGATCGTCGATCAGCTGTATTGATTGCAAACACAACAGTGTTGAGCATACCTACACATAATGTCTGTCTCTTTAAGCTTTACAACACTTTTGCACACTACAAATCAAATACCAATAAACTAAACGTCAAATTTTCTCACAAATTGGTTCGACTGCTAGAAACGAAAAGTACTAAAACAAAGAATTAAAAAAAAATTTTTTTTGTGTACTAATATATTTTTGATTCTTTCAGATGGAAAGAGAAAGTGATGAACAGGATGCTGAAGACATTTTCAATATCTCAGCGAGCTCCTCGATATTTAGCCCGCTTCATAGCTCGCCAACGCCTACACAAAGCGAGTCAAAGTCGTCTCCATTGCCAAAATGCAGCGATGAACAGGATGTTGAAGACATTTTCAGTATCTCAGCGAGCTCCTCGATGTTTAGCCCGCTTCGTAGCTTGCCAACGCCTACACAAAGCGAGTCAAAGTCGTCTCCATTGCCAAAATGCAGCGGGTCGCTTACCTTTGAAGAGCTTTTTGAACATCTTGGACAAATTATGTTGAACATGATGGAGTCGCAAAAGAAGCGCGATGAAGAGATTATGGCCTCCCATATTGCCTTACAGCAGGCCGTTGAAAAGGTTGCCAAGTCATTCGACTCCTTGGCAGAAAAACTAAAAAAAAAACGTGAATAATGTTTAATAAATATTGAAAGAATTTTATTCCTTTAATTTTTGTTTATATTGTTATTAATAGAGTGTCGCTATGATTTTTTTGAGCAGGCACATTTGGTGACCTTTGTTCTTCTTCGGCTTCCATTGTTTCATTTTCAGTTCCATAACACAAAAAACAAAAAAATTTTTCTAATGAAAACTTAAATTTGGGTTTGGGTTTGTATGGCAGCTATACGATTCAGTGACTGTAGGATGTTGAAATTTACGCATTTTATGTACATAAGTAGATTAGAAACTTATAGCACAAATGTACTGCGTCTAGTAAAAAGAAATATTCGTGCAAGATTTAAGCTCTCTAGCTCAAAAACTGAGGGACTAGTTTGCACACACACATACAACGGGCATGGCTTAATCAATTCGTGTAATCGAGCTGATCAGGAATATGTATACTTCATGTGGTTTTTTTTTGTTTGTTGGTCTCGATTTGTCTGTTACAAACTTCATGACAAACTTATAATACAATTCACTTCCGTGAAGAGTATACTAATACAAAGGGATATACATATATTATATTTGTTAGGGTGGTTTCCTTTATTGTGATAACTCCAGAAATTTAGGCTTTGAATAAACTTAAGCAATTCATTAGATTTGATATTCCACATCTGTGAAAAAGGGGCATTGTGCACACTGTAAAATTCGATGGTTCGCCTAAAGGGAGAAGAATCGAAATTGTTTCCCCAATATTCTATGTACTTGCTATTATGGATAACAAACACATACCTACATATGTATATTTACATACACATAAATTCCATAGCTGATATTTGCATAGAATTATGAATTCCATCAGGGAAACTATGACGTTATTTTGTAATCGTTGCAACCAGTGGATTGCAATCCAAACCCAAATCCAAATCCAAGTTCTCGGTGCAATCATGGCCACTAACAATAGATAATGATATTCGTATAATTGAAATGAATGTTGCCTTTGCATAACACATTTATTAAAATAATATAATTTTGGATCGTACAATCGATAATTTAATTTAGTTAAATTTACAGAAAATTTCATTCATGTCTTCAGACTTTCATTTCGGATTTCGGATTTCTATTTGATATTTTTTCTTTGTTACTGTTGTTTTCATCTATAGAGATTTTGTCGCATATAGTTCGGTATAAGTTTGTCTTCGGTTATTATTGTTCGTTGAATTGCCATTATTGGAATTATGCTTATTGTTGTATTGTAGAGAGTAGTGTGAGAGATAGAGATAGGTGGGTATTGCACATCGAAATTATGGTTTAAAACTTGCATTCTAAAGTTTATTTGCCATTAATTATTGTTATCGGAAGGTTGTTGGAAGATCTCGTGTGGCTTGGAAGTTTTGTCCATATACACGATCTATGTATGTAAGATAGAAATGGATTAGGATTAGATATAAATATACATACAATAAGTAATATGATTTTGATCGGTTTGGGTCTCTAGACTTACTTTCTTGTCAAACATACTGTTAAGTGATTCAATAAATGGTTCTAGTATTTGGCGTACTTGTTCTTTGGTGACAATTTGAAGTGCTTCTAGGAATGCCGTGTTCATTGGCATGTCATCAGGTTTTTTAAGATTGTTACCTTCAATAGCATTTATATTTTGGTGTTGAAATTGCATGGCGTCATTTGTAGTGGTTGCCTCTATTTGAGTATGTGAAATTGATGGAGATGATTCAGATTTGAATTTCTTTACATTTACCAAAACATGTGTTGCTTCAGACTGTAAGATAAGAAGAATAGAGAAAAGAATTAATAATATTTTGATTTGGAGACAAGCACTTTGGAAGTATGCTAACCAAGTCGTCATTGAATTCTTGAATCTGTGTCTTAATATTGGATGTAAACAATAGGCGATCGTAATCCTCATCCAGCTGCTTCTCAGAGAGTACTGATGCTTTTTGTTTCTATAAATTATTGAAATTTATAAAATATAAGAAAAATCTATCCACCATCTAGTACTTATGCTGATATGATAAGCTTACCACTTTACGTTGCAAACGTTTCGGGCGCGGTGCCTTTTGTTTAAGCTCTACTTTTGGCTCATACATATTCATTCCATTCATGCACATCTTGAGTTTAATGTTTGAATGTGGTTGAACCGTTTTGTTTTGCTTCAGAAATATTATACAGAGATCAGTTGAATTCTTTTCTTATTAAATTTTACTTACTTTAATTACGAGTTTTCGAAAGTTTTCACGTGCCTGCACGAAACGCTCTTCCTGCATATCTTCAATGAAGCCCAAAAATAATGTGCAACGCTCTTGAATGCTTTCAATTATAGTATCCTGACGATCGAATAGTCCTTTGTTTAGGCAAGTTGTTGTCACTGTATAAATCATCTCAATAAGAGAGTTCAGCTTCTGAGGCACCTGATCAAGCAGAAAATAACGTAATTGCCTCTGGTAGGTGTGTAGCGATTGATATATAAGAGAATAAATGGCTGCGACACGTTGGCAAGCATTATTAGAAGTTGCACTATTAAATGCATCCGAGGGCATTTGACAAAAATTATCAATCTAGAAAAATGTTTAAATTAAGATTGAATCGGAGCTTATAATAGTCAATCTTTGTCCATTGACTGACTTACCATGCCTTTAAGTGGATACAAAAAATTACGTGAGAAACGTACACAGAACTCGAAAGCGTTTCGCTGACGCTTGGTTTTCTCGTAGCTACAATCTGGTATTTGTATCTGAAGTAAACTAAAACGAAGCTCGTCCAGCGCTTGTATGATACGTTCCTGAGTCATTGTCATTTTATTGTAAATCGTAAGTTTCTGGGTTTTGAGATTTTCAATAGATCTGGTATTGACCACTGGTTTGTTCCTTTGTTTCCGTGAGTTATCCTTGCCGGCTGCTTGACGTAGTGATTTTGTTGATTTTACGTGCTCCGTTTGTGGTGATGATTTTGATAAGTCTGCTTTGCCACTTTTTAACATCAACGGTGGTTTCTGAGATGCGAACATTTTGTTGTACAGAACAGATGAATATCGAGAGTGTGAATCCATTTTACGTTTAAATTCCATCGAATTTTGGCGTTGCGTTTGTAGGGTTAGCATTGTCATAGGGGAAGAAGCTCGTGACGGTGATGTCGATGCAGTAGAATTTTGTCTGCAGCTTGAGCGTGATTGATTGCGCTTGGTCATCTTTGGTGATTTCTTTTGTATGCCCATATATTTTGAACTTGTGGTTGACTTTACCGCTTTGACCCTTTCCGATTTATCAACATTCATGGCCCTCACAGATTTCATATCCTTTGTATTATTATTATTATTATTAGTTTCCTTTTTTCTATTTAAGATGCGAGGCTTGGATGTTGATTTTAGTTGAGTTTTTGGTTTTTCGGATTCAGCATATTTACATGTCTTAAACATCTGTATATCGAGTGATTCGATAGCATTAAAGTCATTAGAACTTGGTTTAAACTGCTGCTGAATGAAAAATCATTTGAATGAATTAGATCGATTTAACCTAATTAACTGTTACTTACATTTTCTGAGAGATTTCCTGCTCCAAAATCATCATCATCATCATCAACCACATCATCAGTCATATCTGTGAAACGCATTACCGACGTGTTTTTCACATAGCTTAAATTCATTGTGTCCATCCTCTCTATTTCTACAAAAACTGGCATGCTAGTTTTGTCGTTTTCATTGTCACTGTCATTAAACGAATTGTCTGTTTTTGGCTGGCAGTAGTTAATGTACTTCTGACGTTCCAACATCTCGTAATCCAAATCGCTGTCATTATCAGAACTTAATGATTCCTTTCCATCTATATCGTTGTCTTTAAAAGCATCGGCGTGTGCACACATGAACTGTAAGGCAACCGCTTCTGGTGCTTCATGTGTAAGTGTTTCATCCATGGCTTGGCACACTGTAACACTTGTCTTTTGTGCCATTTCAGCAGAGTGCATAATCTCAGCCCATTGAGCCGTTGGCTGTGGATAGTCTTCATGAGAAATAGTAAAGGGCTCTTCATACTCGTCATGATATGAAGCTGCATCTTGATTGTTGGACTCATCGCCATCGCCATCGCCATCGCCATCACCATCACTATGTTCACTTGATAATTGTAAATCTTCACATACATTTAGATCTTGCGGCATTCTCTCAACATTATCTTGTTCTAATATGGCTGAATAGTTTGACGGCATCCGATCAGCTTCGAGCGTCATAGAATCATTTGTTTGAACTTCTATCTTGGTATCTGCGTTTTCATCCATTGCTCCTGCTCCTTCAGCTTCTTGTAATTTCATTTTCGAATCTCTTATCAGCTGTTGGACTTCTATTGTACTGAGGGCACGTAGATTATATTGTTTTGTTGGTTGCCGCGACATCTGGGTCTCAACGTCCTGATCATATGATTTGAAAACGCCATAAACATCACGCCCGGGATATTTTAATTTATGGAATTGCACTGCCGGTTTTGAAGGTAGATTTTGGGTTCTTTCCTCAGATGCAGACGCCCATTGACCCTGATAATTTGGCATATCTCGTCCGAATTGCGTACAGCATGTATACTGTAAAAGGAATGCTTAGGCTGGTTACATGCCGAAACATAACTAGAGAAGACTTAAACTTACCCGAAACTCAAAGTTTGTGGAACTAACTTTGAGGTTAGAGCCCATTATCGAATATTTACCGAATGTTAGTTCATTGTTAAACTCTGACATACCGATGTTCTCTAACTTTATTGGAAATTGTCTCTCAACTATAGAATGTGAGACAGTTCCACTTGCTTCCAGTTTGCCAGTATTTCGAATCCCGTAGTTGTTTTCTTGTTTTTTATTTGGTTTTACTTTCCCTTCCTGCGTTTTAGTGTTTCCTTTTTTAACTGCTTTGTCCGAATTGCACTCTAAGTGTTGTTGTACAATACAAAAATGTTTTTGTCCGCTATTTAATTTTGTGTCTATTATCAATCACATGTATTTACCTTAATTCCTTTATATTTGATAAAGAGTGGTTTAAAAGTTTAGAAGAAAGATTTTCTAAAAAATAAAATTCAAATATTACTAGAATAAATTTTGATGTCTACACTATCAAAATCTGAAAATTTATGCGACAAAATATTTCACTTTGTGTACTTTTTATATTATTTTTAAAAACAAAAATCCAATGTTGCTTTGGTTTTACAAAAAAGATTCTGAAGTGCCGAGAGTTTGGCTCATCAACTAGAGAAAAACAAAAACCAAAATACAAAAACGCATTATGAGATGTTGGCAACAAACTACGCAGCCACACAAACGTCGTATTCTCGAGCTTGCAGTAAGTAAGTAGAAAGTCTCATGAGCATCTGCAATTCATAAATGAGTGAGCGCATGTGAACAAATGAGCAATGTGAGCGAGTCACTTCAAAACAAAAAAAAAAAACAAATTCACCAAAGCTGGCAATGCTAACCAAACACAAGTAGAGACAAAGAAACTGATTCCTTTGCATAGACCAATCGAAACAGCAATGCTAATTGTAAAAGCGTCGCTGCTTAATGTGTATGATCTTATGAGGAAAAGAGAGGAAGTATTTGAATAGAAGAGAGCGTGTAATCGTACTGAGCGTGGTACAATGACACATACACATACACGGAGTGCATGAGAAAGAGTCATTGAGAGCAAGGAAGAGTGTGACTCGCTCATGGTTTCTTTTGTGTGTATAACCAAAAGAAAATAAAATTTACAATTTCTCAAGATGCATAAAGGGCTGTGTAGACGACAATTCTACAACCCATTCGGCATAGTATTATGCGAATTAAAACTTCAAACTTGTTTGATGTCATGCATACAATTTGGTATGGCTGAATATTGATGTCCAAATCCATGGATTTTTTTGGCCATTCCAATTCCAAAATTACTTTTGATAATGTTTATGTCTGACGAGTCCAAAAGCATAAAGTGATGGCTTTCTATGAACGACTTAATGATCTGAATTCATGTATTGTCATATCGATATATCTACGGTAAAGACTCAGAAGCTTTTTGAAGAAGAATTTCGTTGTCTATTTGCAATAATAATAAATTCATTCAGTCAGCCATTGCTTGGAATTTATTATATCTTCTTTTCATCTTCTTAGAGTTCTGGACCCAAAGGGAACCAAACGAAACTCTATTATTTACTCTATTATTACGTTGTCTGTCCGTCCATCCTCAGACTCTTTCTCATGAATCGTAATAGGTAAAAAGTTGTAATTTTCACAGATTGTGTAGTTCTATCGAGGCTACAGCAACAAATTCTAAAACCAAAAAATATAAATGTGTAAATATTTAAAGTGATTCTCATCCGACAAACATATGGGTTTATATGGGAGCTATAAAATCCAGTAACCATACGATCTTGAAATTTACATGGTTGGTGGAAATGGATTAGAAACTTATAGCATCCAAATTTCAGTTTGATCGGACCACTAGAAGAGGGGGATCATTGCCTTAAAAAATCCTTTGAACAAAATGACAAAGGGCTACAAATGAATGTAAATATGAAAGATTTATTTTCATTTTGGTGGTACATTTTGTCCAATTAATTTTATAATATTTAATTTTCCAATAAATTGATTTAATCATTTTATTATTATTTTTTTTTTTTTTGGCTGTTTTTCTAAAAAATTTCCATTTTATTTATCAAATTTTTATACCATTTCGCCGACTATAACTTGACAGGGCAAGCTAGTACGTTTCTGCTCATGACCAAATGATGTGGGAATCGGCTAGCATTGGCCAAAAGATAGTCAACCACATAGATGACGAATTATCACCACGTCTTTACTTTATCTCTATCAAATATCATGAATGGCAAATCTATGATACAACTGTCTTTGAATAAAAAACGAAAATTTACGCAAATGTATTTTATTTATATATAACGTAATAATTTCAAAAAGCATCGAACATTTGACATTTCCTCATGCAGGAGGTTGACTATTTCAGTAATAAAAATCATATGAAAAGTGTTAAGCAGGAATAATCCCTTCCATAACCATGATATGCCAAAGTCGAGTTAACATTGGGTGTATTGTATTATTGGATAGAATTATACTACTTTCAATGTCTTCAAACATGCCGAACGCCTCGTTCACAAAAACACGTTGTTCCCTATTGCCATTAAGAAGTACATAATAAATAATATAGGCGATGTCATCCTGTAGTTCTTTGTCATTCATTAGAAATCGTAAGTGAGACATAATGCCACTTTCCAAAATTTTTCCAATAACTTGTATGTTTTTCATTATTTTGGATATAGTCCATAGCGTCATTTTTTTAACTTTTGGTTCTTCATGGCATAAGAGTTGTACAACTTTTGCCAAAAAAGTGGAATTCATTACAGTAATCAATTGGTGATGCGTCCCGGAAGCTATGCTAGCCACGCAGCTTAAGGCCGACAGTATAATCTCAGAATCATGACTATCCAGAAGATCACATAAGTATGGTAAGCCACCAGAATCGAGTACAATATGAATACTCTTAACATTACCACCAGCAACAAAACGTGATATTGAAAAACAAATGTGATGCACCACGTCGTGATGATCACTGTCACAAACCATATGCGTTATTACGATTAGCAACACTTTATGTTGTTCGTATTTCAGCGTTGTTTCCCGGCATATAGATGCAACAAGCAAAACACAAGTGTGCTGAATTTTAATTGGATGATCGTTCGTTAATAATGTTAGAATCAAATCCAAAATACCGTGTTGTATGAGAAGTTCACATGCTTCGGCACCAATATGGGTTATATTCACTAGAGCCATAATTGCCTCTTGGTAGAAAGTTTGCGATGGGATTTGTAGCAAAGAAATTATATGTGGCACAGCACTATACCATACAGCCAAACGAATTTGTTCAGAATATTTAGAAATAATTTTGTTTAAAGTCTTCAGAGCCTCGTAAAGCAGTTCCTTATTCTTCAGAAACCGTATGCAAATAGGCACAATGCCGTATTTCGTTAGTAAGGAATCCAAATAAGGATCATTGTCCTTAGAGAAGCAAACCACTGCACACATGTCCTTTAACCCTTGAATCTGTCTTTCGGGAACGTCTTTATTTATTTCGGCAACGATCTCAACAAATGCTATTTCATCACTATCGCTTGTATACGATGGCAAAAGGCAATGGCAATTTTTGCAGGAAACAATCTGAAGCTCCTCGTCTTCATTCAAATCGTTTCCAGCTGCTATGAAGACAACATCGTTGTCCTCCTGTTGATTATGCGACTCCATTTTCCTAAACAAAAAAAAAAAAAAAAATGGATAACTTGGCGTTGGTTACACTTTGTTTAGGAGTTAACAAATTTACCGAAATTTTCTGAAGATGAAAAAAACGTTAACGGCTAGAGCAACAATGGAATATTTAGGTAATGTAGCGACGATCAGTTTTGCCATTATGAACAAAGTACACAAACGTCTTTCTGCGCTTTGAAAGACAGAAGCTGAAATGTATTGAATCATATGAATCAAACTAGCAAACAAACGTTGATGCCTATTTATTTGTGTAATCTGTAGGTACTGTACTGTTGCATTTGAAGATTATCAGTCAGACTAAAATTTACCTCAAATTAACATCAATCCGTTCCATTTCAAGGAATACCATAGTACCACTTTTTTAATATATAGAAATTTGTCTAACAAAATAATAATAATAGATCGTGAAGTATGCCTATTGGGGAAACCACGTTAAAACAAAAAACGCCAAATATGGTGTGGAAATGTGTGCATATTATGTAAATTATAAAATATTCAACCTTAATGATCGCGATATCTCGGGACTGGTGATTCGTATGAGAAAAAGTATAACAACAATTATGTAGAGAATTTCATGAGAAAAATGCGAATATATATATATTTTTGTGACCTTTGACCTTAAATAATATTTTTTTTTTTTTTTATAATGCTATTTATAAGACCCATACCAATTTTCAGCTCTAGGCGAATTTTTGCAATGTCGAAATGTCGAAGTCACATAGATGGACCTACATACACGTCGTTTTCTTCAGAATCGGATTTTCCCGATTCCTAGGAGACGAAACACAAAAGTTGAAATATATGGAAAAACAAGAACTTTTTTGTGAACCGAAAACAGCTGTTTTGTGAACCAAAAGAACTATTTGATGTTTTAGTGTATGACCAAAACGTGTGATGGCAAACAGATGTTTGATGTTTATTTATATTCGTTTATTTAATAACCAATTCAAACCGCACCGAATCATAATGAATCACTTTAGCGTTCAGACCGATGGGTTCGAATTATGAACAGCTGCTTATTGTTTTGCGCTCACACACGTTGACAAATTGTGAGAAGTGAAGAAATTGCAAATGTGGGGATTGTACAACTGCATGCTTTGTTTTCTATGTTTGATATACAATATATTTAATTTACATATACATATATTTTTAGTTACATATGATCAGCTGTTTATTGTTTTCGCGCACAAAAAAAGACGAGAATAGCAATTTTCAACCGAAACATAACCAAAAACTTTGCAACACTGTCAGAAATTTCCCAGCCCTGATCTCAAAAACAGACTGATCAACTCTCAAATCATTATTAATTTCTATAGAACACTGCTTAATTTATTACTATGTAAATAAACCTGGCGATGTTTTTAACTACACAGAACCCAAGCGCATTATATGGCATTATGACCCACGTTTGGCGCTTAATAAAATAAAAAACAAACAACAACCTTGTTGTTTGACCAGTAATCATATGCCAAGTGAATGCCATCATCAGTGCCAACAACCAAACACACCCTCTACAAGTGATGACCGCTTCGAGGCTCTCCTAGCTTAAGTCGAGTGTATTATTAAAGCCCACACAAAAGTGATGATCTGTAGTTGTCTCCAAGCAATGCCTTCGCATTAGAAACTGGCATGCCAATAGGTTAGGCAAGCACACAAATGAACTTCGCATATTTGCTTTGAACCACAAAGTTGACATCATGCTCATAAGCGAGACCCACTTTACAAATCGGTCTTTCTTTAAATTGTGGGGTTATGATGTCAATCTTGCCAACAATCCAGGCAATAACCAGCGGTAGTCTTAGTCCGGCCTGGATTTAAACATATCCCTTTACCTCCTGTCCACAATACCTGGCTACAATGTGCAGCTGTGAGAATCTCCACCGATCTTGGTTTTTTTTTTTTGGATCTAGTTTTTGCTGCTCTATACTTGGACTTGGTCCCAAGTTCTTGGTCGGTGGGGATTGTGATTTGAAAATAAATAAAATAAATAAATAAATAAACATCGCTTATATAGTCGAAGCCGTCAACTCTTTAATGCCATAATACACTCGGTGAGAGAAGTTCTGTCTACGGGTTCCCCCATACACTGCCCATGTGACAATAACCGCCTTCCTGACGTATTGGGTTTTGTTTATGCTGGAATCCCAAAAAATCGTTTGTCCTTCACCGATTCTACCGATCTGTTATCAGATCATCTCCCTCTGATTGCTGAGTTTAAGGTAGCTGTCGACCGCTTCTCAATCAACAAACGACTACTGCCTCCGCTTTATTAATTATTCATAAGGTGCTAGACTGTAGCTCACAATGCTCTTGAGACGCTTGGTGTCTAATTTAAAGTTTTTGAACTGTTCAAAAAAGTATTCTTACTTGTAGTCTAAATACTTTGTTTTATGTGCAATATGTACAAGTAGTGTGTGGTAGCGTCCGATATATCGTCGCTGCAACCTTCTAACAGGGACTGCATTGGCTAGAGGTCTGGCTACTTTGTTTTTGGCTGCCGTCAGTCGATCATTGCACCTGCTCAAAAAAAGCTGATCTGATCTTCAATAGTTGCAAGGTTAAAGTCTCACAGCCAGTAAGAAGACGCAAGGCTTTATTTTACAGGGCCTGGATCCGCTGCCGGTTTGACTTTGCTGCAATACTCCAGACTTGTATGCCACATAGACAGGAGGGCGTGACGTTTTCCTGGTATACTGTTCTCCTAAAGTTAAGGAGCCAGAAGAGGTTTCTTATTTTAGCTCGACAGGTACCAACCACGGTGATATGCTCCCTGAATGGGAGTATTTTGTCTAGGAGAAGCCCAAGGTATTTCGCCTTGGTGCATTGATGCAACGGTGAATGCCCAGCGGTGTTTCTCGTTTTAAGGTAAAGCAAACGTTAATGCATTTATTCCTTTTTAGCTTTATGTTTCATCTTCTGGCCCAATCTTTGAAAGTATGAAGGTATTCCTGTAGTCCATCCACAACCTCGTATTCACAACTTGTAGAGTAAAAAATACTAACATCATCGGCGTATGACGCGAGAAGCGTTTTTCTGGAGTGATACCCATTTCGTCTGCATCAGGAAGGGGGAGATTAATAGTGAATAAGTTGTATAAAATGGGTCCTAGAACACTACCCTAAGGAACTCCAGCCAAAATTGGCGGTGTGGCTGAATTCTCCTTTCGAACCTTAACTTTGAACTTACGCTCCTCCAAGTAGGAACGTAGTAGTAGAAAGTAAGTGGCAGGAGCGCTTCCTCGATCTTGGCCGTCAGGCCGGAGTGCCAAACGCGGTCAAATATCTGTTGGACATCGATGAATATTGCGTTACAATACTCTCTTGCGTCAGAAGCCTCTAGGATGTGGTTAACCATTCGATGGAGCTATTCAGTGGTGTCATGACTATCTCTGAACCCGAACTGATGATCCGGGATGATGCCCCGGGAGACCACAATCCTACTAATTCTGGCGACAATCAATCATTCTCATACCTTCGAGATTGAAGCCGGGAGACTGATCGGCCGGTACGACTTGTGGTCTTGGTCCGGCTTGGCAGGCTCATGCATTATAGTCACAATGGCCAACTTCCACTCAGAAGGAAACCTTACAATGGCGTTGTAAAACAACACAAAAAAAAAGGATAGATCTCTTTGGTTGCGCCTTGATAGTATTATTGCAGATTTGGCCATGGCCTGAAGCTTTGTTTTTCTTGAGGAACCGGGTGGTACTATTAACCTCTTGTAGTGTGAACGGGACAATAAGCATGTTGCCAATCGATCCTCTGATTGCGTCACCTCATCTGGGGTTACAGTGGAGATGGGTAAGAAACGCTCGGCTAAATGCGTGGCAAAATCGTTGGCTTGCTCTTCATCATATCGGCATCATATGCCATTGGCTGGCGAGTGATTCTACCAGTGCCTTCCAAGGAGAGAAAGGATCATATTTTTTAGAGGAGAGAATATAGCCGACCAGTTCTTTTCCTCGTGGTAAAATCGTTGCAGCCTAGTTATATGTAGGTGCGCAGTAAATTGCGCCAAAAACCATCTCCTCTAGAAAAAAACAGTGCAGTGTGAACTGTTGCTGAGGCTAATTGGACTTTACAGGTCCGAACAGGCGTGGTTGGAAAATGTCTGATATTACATCTTATAACTAGGGCAGTGGAGACACACATGTTTTCATTTTGCTTGTGGACTCTCACAACGTGTGCGGAAAAGGATCATGGAACGATTTTATGTCAAGCTGTCTGTCTGTCCGTCTGTATATTGCTTTTGGTTTCTGTGGCGTGTGTAATTGTTGTTGTTGTGTTAAGCAATGTGTTTACGTTTGCCGTCTGTCCTCTCCTGCCCAACAATTTGATCAACTGTAAGTTTCTGCGTATATCTCGATCTCTTTTCTTTGTACATTCGCTTGTGTTTTCACACACACAAGCTAGTTGCTTGCACGTTGTTGTTATAAACATTTTCGGTGGATTTTCTAAAAATTTTTTTTGTTGTTGAAGATATGGAAATAGAAATAAACATTCTGTGAAAATTTCAAGTCTTAACCTAGTGCGGTTCATGAGATACAGAATCAAAAAATGTGACGATTTGTATTTTTTCACTCAAATTTTTAAGTTAAATTTTTGCCCAACGCCGCTAAAGAAGTTTCACTTCAAAAATTGATTACGTTTAGTTAGCATTGTGTAACATCACGGTGGGCGGAGTGGGAAGCGACGCCATTTTGAGTTGTTTTTTGGCTATAAAAATTTTAGTCTAATATGTGACCAAGACTTACCAGTAATATAGACTCGGCGGCAACGTTAGCTTCTCCCTTTCGTCCATCTTTTTGTGTTTGATGTTTATTTATATTCGTTTATTTAATATCCAATTCACACCTCACCGAATCATAATGAATCACTTTAGCGTTCAGACCAACGGATTCGAAATATGAACAGCTGTTTATTGTTTTGCGCTCACACACGTTGACAAATTGTGAGAAGTGAAAAAATTGCAAGAGTGGGGATTGTACAACTGCCTGCTTTGTTTTCTATTTTTGATATAAAATATATTTAATTTACATATACATACATATATTTTTAGTTACATATGATCAGCTGTTTATTGTTTTCGCGCACAAAAAAAGAAAAAAGGAGAAGACTGACGAGAATAGCAATTTTCAACCGAAACATTAAAAAAAACTTTGAACTGATCAACTCTTGAATCATTATTGATTCTACCATGAATCGGATTCCTGACCTCCCCAGGCCATGAGAAACCATGTTGACACTTAAATTTCTATAGAACACTGCTTAATTTATTACTATGTAAATAAACCTGGCGATGTTTTTAACTACACAGAACCCAAGCGCATTATATGGCATTATGACCCACGTTTGGCGCTTAATAAAATAAAAAACAAACAACAAACTTGTTGTTTGACCAGTAATCATATGCCAAGTGAATGCCATCATCAGTGCCAACAACCAAACACACCCTCTACAAGTGATGACCGCTTCGAGGCTCTCCTAGCTTAAGTCGAGTGTATTATTGAAGCCCACACAAAAATGATGATACTCTAAGAAGATTAATTACTACAATGGATATTTTCTTGTTTACATTAAGTTCTATTGTTAAATGCAACGCATAAACATGCACAGCTGTTTTTTCTTTTTTTACTAACGCCGCTAACACTGAAATCGGTAATGTAATTTGACGCGATCTATGTAGTTTGACACTTTAAACACTGTAAATGCCTACAAAGCAAACAACGCTGACGTCGTTTATCGAGATTGATCATAAGAATGCTTATAGGCCTCGTAGACGGTGCAGCATATGCAAGATACGGCTATGAGTACCAAAAAAAAAACAAAAAAGTTTTCAAACCTTTTTAATTGAAAATTTATTAATGAACTTTTACAAATCGTGTTGAAAATTATTCACGATTTAAAAACTTTTGAATTGATTAAAAATATTTGTCTTTCGTAATTTAAATTGAAAACAAAATTTCGAGAACTTAGCCAGTGTAGTATATCATAGGCATTATTGAGGACTATTCATGTGATTTTTCTTAAGCAAATCAGTAGTATCGGTCATAGTTTTCCCAACGGAATTGTGCCCATATGATTTTTAATTGATGCATGGGACATCAAAACGTTGAACATATTTGTTTATGTGTTATTGTATTATAGATTATACTTTTTCATAAGGGGATTTGAGACCTTGCGGGATTGCATTCGGTTTGAATTGTCAATAAACGCAGCCTGTGATGAAATGAGATTTGTTACTTTCTATCCAATATGAGGTGAAAATGTTATGAAATATTGTTGGACCGTACTTACTTTTTTTCCCTCCAACATACGACGACTATGGTCAAGTGAATCCATCGCTTGTTGCATTTGATTTTTGGTGACCATTTCAAAGGAATCCGTGAGAGCATTTTTTAAATTTATCAAATTGCTTAATTCGGATGGCTTTTCCTTGGTTATTAATTCCTGCTGTTCGTTGTTGCATTGAGACATTAGTTGAGGGCACTTTTACTTTAGAGCGGAACTCTGACATCAATGATGGCTCATATATGTTAAAACCCCCACCTTGTTGTATGTCATGCTGCTGGATGACAATATTCGAGGAACACATTAAATATCATTTATCTATTACAAGAATATTAAAAGTATTACCATGATATCCATATTAGGAAAATCTTCAACATGTGTCTTAATATTTGAAATTGTTCTTACTGGATCAGAATTCTCCTCTTGTTGCTCGACATAGTCGGATGCTTTTTGACTGAGTTGTTTCTTAGAAATTTATCAAAGAAAACTTCAATCAAATATGTAAGATAGTAAAAATATTCAAAAAAAATTACCCATTTCGTTTGCATACGCTTCGGACGCACTGGTTTCTGCTTAAGTTCCACTTTTGGCTCATACATATTCATGCCATTCAAATGCATCTTGAGGGCTAAGTGTGCATGCGACTCTTCCGGTTTGCGTTGCTAAAGAATTTTATATTAATGATTATTTAGTATCTGAAATATGACACTTCAAATCATATAAGTATAAACATTTATCTAACCACCAAAAATTCTCCTTCTTAAGCTTTAAAATATCATAATAACGGGTTACAGGGCAAACGATAGTCGGCACCACTTGATTATGACGAGTATATTTTTAATTTAAAACAATTCGCTCACCTTGGATGTTAGTTTTCGGAAGTTATCACGGGCTTTCAAGAAGCGTTCCTCCTGCGTTTCTTGAATGAAACTCATAAACATTGAACAACGTTCTTGAATGCAATCAACGATTGCATCCTGCCGATCGAAAAGTCCTTTCTCTAGACAAGTCGCCGTTATAGTGGAAATCATCTCGATTATGGCGCTCAACTTCTGAGGCACTTGCTCAAGCAAAAAATAACGCAACTGCCGCTGTATAGTAGGAGATAAATCAGAGATAGATGACAGTGACATGCTGAACATAGCACTATTATTATGGTTACATTGACAACTTATCACTACAATAAGGACAAACATTAAATACATGCAATTGACATTGGCTTTCTCACTTTAAGTGGATACAAAAAGTTACGAAAAATCAAAAGCGTTTTTTTGACGTTGGTCACCTTGGAAGTTATCAACGTAGCAAGTCACCCATACTCCTGTGTCGTTGTCATTTAATCAAATACTTCTCCAATTTGAGATTTTCAATAGATTTGGTGCAGACCAGCGGCTTCTTTTTGTGTTTGCTTGCGGCAGTTAGTGGTGATTTTTGGCGATTGCTTATTATTGAATCTACCTTGGCACCACTTACCATCATTGTTGCCTTTGGTTGTGTATACCCTTTTGAGTTGGTCACAGGTGAGTGATCCGTCATTTTGCTTAAGAAATCAAAAATTGATCAGAGCAAAGAAAAATCTGTTGCTTTCAAAATAACATGTTTGCATATTGTAATACCGAGAACTAAATTACTAAACTAACTCAAATTGAAAGCTACACCAGAGTCAATCGTAAGAAGTTTCAAATTATTGTACTGGAAACACTAAATTGGAGCGAAAAATTGAGCTCATTAAGCAATTGCAAAACAAAAAAAAAAACAAAACCAAAGAGACACAAAATAAAAATCTAGCAAAATGTTGAAAATGTTTCGTGTGGACTCTTGATTGACTTACCCAATTTCTTTTTGTAATTCTATTTTAATAATGATATACGGCTTCAAGTTTTGTGTTTTCTTTAAAATAATTTAAAAATAACTAAAATAAAATTTTGATGTTAGCTTGATCAGAATCAAAAATTTTATGTGTCAACAAATCTCCACCACTATTCATTTTTGTACAATTAAAATGGGCAGGTTGCTTAGATTCATGGGATTGACAAGAAAGTCTTATTGCCATAGCAAGGGAAAATTTATAGTTAACAGGAAATATATAAAACTAATGCCCTTTTCACATTGCTGAAAGAGTAGCTTGCTTCAAAAACCTTTTCACATTGATTTCATATTGCTGTTTCGCTTACTGGAAAACAGCTGTTGTTGTTTTGATTACACATAAACGGAACGTTGCGCGCACGTTGTGCTAATTTCAAATGTAAAATTTGTAGAACAATTTGGAGTGTATGAATATAGTTCTTGTAACCCCCTTTTTCATGCCTGCTACGCAATTAATTAAAGTTTTAACAAAACGTATACAATTTGAAATTAAGTGACATCAACATCAGCTGTTTTCTGTATAAGTTAACACAAACAACTCGCTAACGATAGAAGTGACAAGGAATTAGCTGATTCAGGCCACGTGCAGTCCATCTGCCCACGGTGACTGCTATAACACCAAAATTCTGCAGAAAAAATAGCTTCCCACGATGCAGAAGAAAAACAAAGCATATTGCGTGTGTGTTGGTGTGATAAGACTTTATTAAGACTTTATCGATCTTAGTGATCTTGTTTTCGCTTTCGACAGTGTATCTTTAGATAAAGGAGTAGAGAAAGATTCAATCGTGAATTTAAGTGAGGAATCAATTTCCACAATAGTTAATGCCTCAGTGACTGCTGCTCTTGCTGTACAAAGGAAGGAATTTGAAACAGTAGTTAAGACTTTAAGAGAAAGATTACAGGGACTAAACACAAGTCCAGTAATTAAATATTAAGAGAAGATAAAAAATGTGCCAGGAAAATTGTGCAATGAGTCGCTCGACGTGGTGAAGTCCTTGCCAGAGTTCACGGGTCAACCGAATACCTATGTGTCCTGGCGGGACGCTACGCATATGAAATTTTTAAGGAGTATGACAGTAGTTAAAGACACTCTCAAGCCATCACAATTATGCGTAATAAAATTAGAGGTAATGCCGATGCATTTCTCTCTTCTTTCTGTACGGTGCTATATTTTGAGGCTATTATATACCGTCTCGACTTTACATATTCGGACAAAAGACAGACTACTTGATTGAACAGGAATTATCAACATTAAGGCAGGGCTCTTCTAACGTATTAGACTTTTATGATGAGGTAGAGAGGAAACTGTCTGCCCTAGTAAATAAAACCAAAATGAGTAATAGCTCAGAAATTGCCGAGGCATTAACGCAAACTATAGAGCCGATGCTCTTAGGGTATTCATTTCGGATCTTAGGAAACCTCTATGTGATGTGCTATTTGCAGCACAGCCCAAGGACTTGCCAACCGCCTTAGCACTTGCACAAGAGGTCGAAAAAAGAAAAGGGGACTTTTCTGGTGGAAATATTAGAGATGGCCCTATCATGCAGAAGAACCCTTATTTTTTTAAACAAAATGGAAGCATTAACCAAACAGGTAACTGATGTGGTCAAAATGGCCAGCAGCAGACAGGAAAGTGGTAATTTCCGTCAAGGTGGTTTTAATAACCAGGACCGCTACGGCCCTCACAACAATAACCAACAGCGCCCGGAACCAATGGAAGTGAGTAAGTGACCATGAGTCACTTAAGACGTCATACAAATTTTGCATCAAGGGGAATAGAATTCCTTCCAAACGGGCCGCAACATCCGATCGATACACCGGGCAGAAATTTCAAAGGGTCAACCACTTGAACCGATGGGAAGTCGTCGAGGAGGGGGCTCAGAGGCTTTCTTACGACGAAGCAGCCGAATCGCTAGCTGGGGATTTGGGGGACTATGAAGTTACCGATTCAATTAATTTTATAAGTGGTAAGTCACTCCTGCCCCGGATTTCAAAAACAACAGGGGAAACAGGAGTTAAAGTTATTTGTCGACACGGGAGCCTCTAAAAACTACATCAGGCCCATCGAGGATCTTAAAGGAGTCCGCCCAGTCGATATGAACTTCTCCGTGAAATGAATACACGGAGTTACTAATGTAACTAAGAAGTGTAAGATACATCTTTTTGGGGTGACCACAGAACTCTTTGTCCTGCGGGATTTAAAAATGTTCGACGGCATAATAGGCCTCGATTTACTGAATAGTGTTCATGCTGATATAAATTTAAAGAAGGGTCAACTGGAGTTTGACTCAGGGATAAAATTTACTTTCAAAAAGGTAATGATGTCAGCCACCGATTTGACAGGGCAACAATCCATGAGGAATCACTAACCTACACCGTGGAGTCTGTAAAGAAGCCATTAAACGTCTACAAAAACCAAATTATACTGGAGCATGGCCAGTACCCATCAAAAAGTCATAGTTTTCGGTAACAAGACACGATGAAGATGCTATTGGAAGTGGTAAATTCTGATGTAGTCAGTGCCATTTACTGCGAGCTAAACGTAATAGCGATAATATAACATCAGCTGGTCAATCGATTCCCGGTCACAGCATTCCGTCACACAACAAGCTTTGTGATGTTTTTGACCACAACGAACAAATGGAGAGCATAAACCAAGAACATAAAGCAAAAAAGACTATTTCTTTCCCGAAATGGGGAATAAGGCCAAAGAGGTGGCGGCAAACTGCAGGATCTGCTCTAGAGCGAAGTATGATAGACTCCCGATTAAGCACCCAATTGGAAAAACTCCCATTCCAACTCAACCAGGGGAAATACTTCACATTGATATTTACTCCACAAACTCCAGGTATTTCCTGACATGAATCGATAAATTCTCGATATTTGCGGTGGTGCAGATTATACCTTCGGGCACCATAATTGTCATTAAACCATGTGTTTTACAGTTGTTGAACATTTTCCCTGGTGCTAAGACAATATACTTTGACAACAAGGAGACTCTAAATTCTAACACCATTAAGTCATATCTCAGAGACCATTTTAACATCAAAATTGTCAACTAGGATACTGAACGAACTGAACAGCGTACGTAAGTAGTACTTAAGTAGTAGCTTAATAACCGTCAGGATACTAAAAACAGCATGCTTAGGATACAAAAAACTTAATCAATAGATACGACGCACCTCTACGAAACACTCTTGGCAAGAAACAGGGCCATTATTTCAGACCTCTATCACCTAGGCACAGTCGGGGTTATTAAACCCAATTATCTTAAATAATAAATGCTCTTGCAAGAAACGAATCTCTCAACAATTTGACAGCTACAGATATTATGTGAGTTGCTAAGTTTAAGGTATTCCACGATAATAATTTAATGCATTTCCTTATTAAGTATAAGATACCTAAGCTAGTTTGTGGAAAAAATACTTTTCTTCCGGTTTCGCACAATAATAAAAGGTTGTCGCTACTCGATAATACCGTCGCAGTCTGCGGTACGGAGGTTTTCCCTATAAAAGAATGTTAGGGGACAACTACGCTATTTTGTAAAAGATTGGATGTCGCAACTTGCGCTTAGCAACTGGTCTCTTGGACTCTCGCGCATTGCAGGACGACCACCACAATACAAGATATTGGGGATGGCATGGTCATAATCAATGATCACAAGGCCTCAGTGACTCTGGCGCATAAACCCTAACTCACAGAGACACTTACTTAGTCACCTTTGCAGACAAGCTCACCATAAACGGGACAACATTTGTGAACCGAAACGCGAAACAACTCGATAACGATAAAAGTGACAAGGGATTAGCTGACTCAGGCGTGACGTGCAGTCCATCTTACCGCGGTGACTGCTATAACACCAAAATTCTGCAGAAAAAATAGCTTCCCACGAGGCAGACTTTTGCCTGCTTGCATAGTGAAGCTGCTTATGCTCTATTGTTAATAGGGAGAGACAGAGACACCAAAAATTTTTTCAATACAATATAGGTATTCTTGTTCAGTTTGACGGGACGATATGATTAAGCAATGTCCGCCTGTCCGCCTGTGCGTATGAAAACTAGTCCCTCAGATTTTGAACAAGAGAGCTGAAATTTTGAAAGAAGTTTTCTTATTACTAGACGCATTTGTCGTAACCAGCCGAATCGGATCACTAGGGTGGTACCTCCCATACAAAGCCCACATTAAAATTTACGTTTTTATTAGAAAATCTGTTTTGTCTTTCGTACTATTGAACTGAAATTTGGACATCATAAGTTTCCGAAATAGGCGCTAGACATAAGTCGGCATGAGTCATGTCGGACCACTAGGGGCCATACAAACCCCCAATAACACTCAGGTTCTTATTAGAAAAGAGCTGAAGCTAATGATGACCAAACAGTTGACTTAGAGTGGTTCAGACCTAATACTCAGGAAGTCATCTTCATGGAAAATACAATGGGCCATTGGCTCGTTCAAACCTTTCAAAACTACTGGAGAAGATAGAATCTTACCGGCACTCCCACAGAAAGAACTTTTACACATTGACCACACCCTAACCAACATTTTTTATGGTCAGTTTTGTCTAGGGTTTTAGATTCTTCTAAATGGAGGAATATAGCGGTACGTTACATACTAATAGCAAAAAATATTGATCTCCCCAAATCATTCAGGCCTATAAGCCGCGCCTCTTTCCTCCTAAAGACAATGGAAAAGCAAATAGATAAGCATATAAAAGAGAGTGGTTGTGGGTGTGTGTTCTCACCTCCTTTTATGGTCTATTGCAGTAAACGAGCTTCTTCAATTATTAAGCAAGAACAGTTTCGATGTACAGGGTTCTGCGGATGACGTTGTTGCCCTCATTAGGGGGAAGTTTGAAAATGCCATATAAGACACTCCAAGATGCATTAACTCTAATAATAAATTGGTGCGTAGAAGTGGGTCTACATGTAAACGCCAAAAATACAAATGTAAATATATTCACCAAACGGAGAATCAAGACTCGCTTTAGAGAACCACAAGGAAGTGAAATACCTAGGCGTCACATTTGATGAAAAACTGCATTGGAACAGTCACCTACAATATATCGCTAACAAAGCTAGGGAACTATATTGAGCAACAGTAGAATGATGGATAAAAATTGGGTCATGAACCTAAAAATGTCACTATGGCTGCAAACGGCCGTCACTAAACCGATCATGTCGAATGCCGCACCCATATAGTGCTCAAGACTAGACAGAAGCATAGCTCAGTCTAAGATTGCTAGGGTACAAAGACTGTTCTGCGTCTATGTTATTGAACCCATAAGGACGGCTTCAACAGCTGCCCTCAACACGCTTTTGGACGTACCGTCAATTCATCTATTCATAAAGAAGGAGGCCTTGCCTAAGCTCACTTTATGAGATGATCGTGATTCGGTAGGCCACAGGCAATCCCTATTCAAGGGGGCGCCCAATCTGGGCCTAACCCATTCTACCCTTAGCTTCCTCTGTCCGACTAAACTCAACTTTCATAAGAACTTCGTAGTAACCTTCCTGGACAGAGTCAACTGGGAAAAAGCAAGACCCAAGCCCATCCATGGCTCCCATGTGTGGTTTACGGATTGCTCCAAAACAGACACTGGTGTTTGAGCAAAGATCTACGGGGAAACACATACAAAAAACTTATTCAGCACATGGGTAGAGATCCTTACCATAGATTGATTTGGGACTCCTTAATGTTAATCAAAAGACTAGTATCAAATAAATGTAATCTGGATTCCCGGACATAGTGGTTTTCTTGGGAACGAAGAGGCAGATGCACTCGCCAGGAAAGGATCTGCAAATGTTCTCCTTGGTCCCGAGCCATTATGCGGGCTGCTTTGGAGATCCACAAAAAAAATTTAAACAATGGGTTGATGATAAATCGCATAGCTACTGGTTAGTCACTGAGTCTATCAGAATAGCGAAAATCTTAATGCCATCTAGATCCCACAAGAGAACACAATATATACTGAGGCTGACACAGAAAGAGTAATGAAACATCTCTCCAACATGAAGATCGGTCAAGATGATCAGTGTAGACTTTGTTATGAAGAAGAGGAAACAGCTCAACATTTGCTGTGTACCTGTGACGGGCTCCTTTGTACCAGACTCCGCTACTTGGGTGGCCTTTACATGGAACACAATAAAATTGCAGCTTTGCCTCCGAAGAATATTCTGGATTTGATCAGAGTAGAATTTTTTATGAAGAAGAGGAAACAGCAGAACACTTGCTGTGCACTTGTGTATGTCTAATGTGGACCAGACTCCACTACTTGGGTGGCCTTTACATGGAACCCAATGAAATTGCAGATTTGCCTCCGAAGAAGATTCTGGAATTCTTAATGAATACCAGGATATTGGAAGATCTGTAATTAGGGGGTATGTCAAAATAGGCCCATTCCCGCCTTTGTTTCAATCTAATCGAACCTAATCCAAAATTTAGAGTTTTATTAAAAAAACTTTTTTGTTTTTCGTACTATCGACCTGAAATTTTGATACAATAAGTTTTTAAAACAGACTATAGAAATTTGTCGGAACCAGCTGTTAGCATTATGAAAACGTTTTTGAAGCAAGCAACTTTTTCAGCACTGTAAATTTTGTAAATTACCTAGACTGAAAGTCATCTGCCATTATTTAAAGAGTTCAGACAGCGAATTCTGTTACGATTTTTGAATAGCCGTTCAACGTCGCCGTTTGCGAGTGATCAACAGCTGTTTTTTGTTGTGAAAAATAAGGGAAAATTACGCTAAGTTCAATCGTGGAAAATACATAACTTAGAACAATTTGCAGAGTATGGAAATATTTCTTGCGGTTCTCTTTTTCATCCGCTACATATTTTATGCATAAGACAATTTGAAGTTAACTAAAACCATCATCAGCTGTAGAAGAGCAGCATACACCATGCAACACTGCAGAGTGATAACCACATAATTTGCATATTTCCCAGAGGGAACATCGTAATACTCCGAGTTTTGGCCGACTTGCACGCAACTGGACAAAAAATTAAATTTCACAATCCACTCGCAATCAATAGAAGCAAGCCCAGCAAAAAACAGCAAAACAAGAAGTATTTGCATACACTGAAAATAGTTTTACATCACGTAATTTCCACAAATTTTACGTTTGAACTTAGCGCAACGTGCGCTAAACAATAGAGTGTATAATCAAAACAATAACCGGAGGATCATGATGCTGGCTGTGTAATAGCCTTTGCGAACTCTGTGTTGTGAGGTTAAACAAGGAGATGGAGAAGGAGAAGGAGGCTGTTGTTGTAACGAAAACACAGTTTCCCATCTGTGTTGCAAAACAAAAACAAACAACAAACTTTTGTGATAATGATCGACTGAGGTGCGGTTTTTTTTTTTTTTGTTGCGCGAACATGAAACAGCTGAAGATGATAACCAAAACAAAAAAGAACAGTTGTTCAGAGCAGAACACAAAAATGGCACCGGCCGCAAAAGACAACAACTTTTAAGCTGTAGTAAGGATAAAAATTACACTCTGCATTTTTATTTATAACTCACCTTGAAATGAAAATTAGATTGAACCTGCGACTTTCCTTGTAATATGTGGATGGCGACGGTGGTGAATGACAGCGCGTAGTTCTTCTTCCCATGCGCTCGTGAAAGTATAAGCGTTGAAGGGAGGATTTTACTGTTTTCAGTTATTTCATCCATGTACTCATCTCTTCCCTCCGTGATGATTACAGGCACAAGATTATTTAAACAACTTAAATTAGTAGCTTTAATTACAGATTTAATTATGTTAAACATAGTGCGCGATGAAGCTTATAAAAAGAATGCTCTCGCCAGGCTTTCTATAGATTATTTCAGGAAAAGTTATACAAGAATATATTGAGACAGAACACTGTCTTACAGTATTTTGGAGATGACGCAGCATGAAAAAGAGGAACTTTCAATTGGGTCCATTTTTCGACCAAAATAATATAATAATTCGTGGAGAATTCGTTGGGTTCCTCGAACAACCGACGATGGATGCAAAAACAATAGCTACAAATAGCTATAAAAGACTGTCGCAGGGCTTAATTTGGATCCTGCTAAATATTGTATGTTGGGCTGGGCAACGTGACGGATGCGCCACGATGGCTGGAAAGACAGTTGGTGTACAAAAAATATTAAAAGAAACACACAAAAAGTTTCTATTTCCATGTGTCAGTCATGACGTATTGGTTGTCTGATTTTAATCCTGTCCCAGAAATGCCATATCATTATTCGCATGCCGTCCGCTCATGGAGCTCCAAATATTTCTTAAAAGTGAGTTGACTATATTTTACATATTATTATTACATCTCCAGCAGCGAACTGACAGAAGACTGATAACTGTACCTTTAATTATCTTGTATAAACAGTTGTTGTAGTTTTTTGTGATTCAATCAAACATTGCTGGCACCCTTTGTAAACCACAAACTCTCTTTGTCGCTTTCCTTACCGCCACAACATTCAGACCAAATTCAACAGAGAGCTATGTTTTATCATAACCTCAGCGAAACACACACAGCAAGAAAAGAATGATCTCGAGAACAATGATCATTTACCTATTAGGGGTACGCCACAATTTGCTCTCATCAGTAAAGAGAATGTTTTCCCAAAAATTTGGAGCCACATTAATGTATTTTTTGGCGAAATCCACACGCTTGCTCTGATTTACCTTTGATATGAATGGCTTCTTGCGGGGTATTCGTCCGTGTAGGCCATTTTTATGAAGGGCTCTCCTGACCGTACTCGCGCTTACTGATTTGTCTGATGTCTGGGTAATATTTTCTGAAATTTTGACTGCACTTGAGGCTGGATTTACCTTTACTTTTCTTACTACAGCTCTAACTTGAGTATCAGTAAGTCGCTTTGGACGCCCAGTTCTCGGCAAATCTTCCAACCGACGATGTGTGGCATATTTGCCCCTACCTATAATTTCGGCAATTTCACGCAAAGATTTGCCTTTCTCTCGTAAATCTAATATGATTTTTCGAGTGCCACTAGATGTTTGCTTTCCCATAGTAAGATTTTATACACTTTTATTTTAGGTTCATCAAATAACATTTACCATAACAAAGCACGTGAGTAATAATCGTTTTCCGTAAAAAATTTGGTTATTCCCCGAATTATAGAACGAAATGAAAAATAAAAGTAAAAAGTGTTCACTTTTTTTTGACGCGTAAAATTTGGACTTTTTTTAATGAATGTGAATTATTTTTGTTTGTGTATTGATTTTGATTACACTTTAAATTGAAATCAACTCCTAAAATATAAGCCTAGAATTCTGCATACTAACTTTTTATTTTGTATTCATTAATATATAATTATAAAACTTTTAATGCAAAAATCTCATGTGTTCACTTTCTTTTGACGCTGTGTGTAAATGCACGGTATTTTGTATATTTTCTCTCTCATAGAATAACAGACTCAAAGGGTGGGGGAATATGCGACTTAAATGCTCGCTACGCTATACGAGTATTAATTACAGTAGCTAATGTTTCAAGTAAACCTTTGCAACTTAAAGCTTTCGTTATTTTTTTCTATGCCAGATTTCTTCGCATTCGTAAACGACGCGATCATCGAAAATACCCAGACACACACACACATACGCCTTAACTTATTTTTGAATTAACTATTTCATTCTTCTCTCTTCCTCGACTTCCACGTCAAAACATTTTAATAAGGGCCAATAACATCTGCACTACCTACTATTAATGAGCTATTAACGCCACCTAGACACGATATGGAATTTTTTAAGTGTGAACATGTGTGCGCTAGTATGAAAAATTTTTCAAGTGCCGACAGAGGGTGTGAAAAATTTCAATCACTTCAATCCACACATACACAAATGCATGATCTAGCCTGCTTTACACCATGCTGAGCACGCATAACCAAAGAAAAAGAGAGTTAAAAAAATGAAGCATCCATACATCATCATCCATTATGCTGGCCTCACATTACAATTGGTTCTACAATCAGATAAAAAATCACACGATGTGTCGGCCAATAAGATGAATTCCATTCCATTTAATACCATGTTGTTCAACGCGCTCGCATAATGTATGGGCTGCATTGTCTACTCAATTTCAAACAACAAATATAAATAAGTAAAAATGATTTGATTACGTTTTTTAAACATGATGATAATGATCAACAAATAAACATGATGATGATAATGATTAACAAAAAGCAATAACAAAATACGCACAAAACAATAACAAGCTGATGTAAAAAGAACTCTACTTATGTCAAATACTTAAAAAAGGGATGTGGACTGTATACCCATTTTTTCCAACCATCTATTTATTTAGAATTACCCCTGGTAGCAAAAAAAAAACGTCAAAAAATAAATGCAGTTTCGATCAAATCAAACAAGTTTACTAAGTGTAGTTCACGTTTTTCTTACTTTGGATTTTGGATTCTCAATAAGGCAAACGCGCACATATAACTTGTGCGCAAGTTGTTTTTGTCAGTTGTGATTTCGTGAATACTCGGCAACCCTTTTTGAAACAAAATTTACACTAATATTAACTAACACTGTACTTTCTTTTCTTTAATTGAGGAGGTTCATTTCAATTGCGATTTGTCGCCGCGTCATTAAATAAAAAAAGATTTAATTTTGGTTTTTGTTTGTACGGTAAGTAAATGTGTTTATTTCATTGATATTACAAATTTATTACAAAACAAAAAAGAAAAACGAAAAAGTGTAATATATTTTGGTTTTTTCATTTAATAATTTGGTTGCCGGAATTTCACAACTGCAATCCAGCAGTGAGTAAGCAAATTGGAGAAAATTTTCGTTTTCATTAAATTTGAGGTTACGAACGCACTGAGTGAGTTTAATAAAAATATAATATTTAAAAATCTTTTCTATATTATTTCGTTTCAATTTCATTTAGTTTTTCTTTGTAAGCAAGGTATTTTTTTGGAAATACTTTAAAAGCATTCGCCGGCTTCCCGAGCAGTCACCGCCGATTTGGAGGATTCGCACTCTGTAAGTTTGCATAAAAAAAACAAAAAAGAAAAACGAAAAAGTGTAATATTTTATTTATTTATTATAAAACTAAGATTATAATTATAAATTATAACTTAGATATACTACGAGCAATAGCGACAAAGGCCTTCAGCTCGAAGTGTAATATATTTTGGTTTTTTCATTTAATAATTTGGTTGCCGGAATTTCACAACTGCAACCCAGCAGTGAGTAAGCAAATTGGAGAAAATTTTCGTTTTCATTAAATTTGAGGTTACGAACGCACTGAGTGAGTTTAATAAAAATATAATATTTAAAAATCTTTTCTATATTATTTCGTTTCAATTTCATTTAGTTTTTCTTGGTAAGCAAGGTATTTTTTTGGAAATACTTTAAAAGCATTCACCGGCTTCCCGAGCAGTCACCGCCGATTTGGAGGATTCTCAGTCTGTAAGTTTGCATAAAAAATTTTTAAAAGTTTCATCTTTCTAATGAAATCAATCAATTTTACTAATTAATAATTAATTTTATTTTATTATTATTTTGTTATTGGTTGCATAAATTAGTGGATATAAGTGTGATTTTTTAGCACCAAGGTCCGCTAGTTCATTGCCGGCTTTCCCATAATGGGCAATGGAATCCAGATAATTTTGATTTTAGCTGAGTTAGATAAAATGATATTTCTTATAGTTGATGAGTATGGATTGAGGTTGTTGGTGTTGGCAATAGCGTTGATTGAGGCTAAGGAGTCTGTGCATATTGCAAATTTGCGTTTCGTCTGTTTGGCTTGTTGACAAGCTGTGAGTATGGCTGATATTTCGGCTGTAAAGATTGAGAATTCATCTTTTGTGGCTACACTATAAGATACTCCTTGACTAGACTTGGAACCATCCGTGTACAGAAATTTGTAGGAGTAAAGGAGTGTTGCACTTCTACAAATTTTTATTTGTATATTTCAGGGTGGTGTCCACTTTGTTGGAGGAATGAAGCGATAGGCATAAGGGGCAATGTGTAAGTTGAACTTCTTACTTATTTGTATTAGGTTATATAAAGTTGAGGGGACTTTGGGTTGCTTTTTCGATTTAATTACCTTTGAGTAAATGTTTTCTAGTGGTAAATGTTTGGATGTCATAATATTTTTGAAGAGTTTGGCAGTTTAGAGCGAAAATCTTATATCTATTGGCATCAAATTAGCTTCATATCTATTGGAGGTTGTTAATTGGAGTAGTGCGAAAGGTATCAAAAGCAACTCTTAATGCAGAGAGGTACAAAGATTTGAGTTTGTTTAATAAGGATTTTGGGGCTTTGCCATAAAATTGTAAACCGAAGTCTATTTTCGACATAATTATTGCGTTAATGACGTTAACTGATGTGAGTTGATTGCAGTTGAATGTATTGATGGATAGGCATTTAATAATGTTGAGTCTTTTTGATGGGGAAAGGAGGAGATCTGTGATGTGATGGCTCCATCTGTAGGAATTATTAATAGTTAAGCCAAGAATTTTAAGGGAATTAACATTGGTTACTGGGGCTAGGGATAAAGAAATGCTTATATGACAGTTTTTTTTTCTACAAATATATATATGTTTACACTCTGATAGTGATAGTTGAGCGCCAGAATACTCGCACCAGGTGAGGATATCATTGAGGAGATCATCAATATCGAGTGTGGATTTTTTATTGATTTTTTGGAAAACATGATAATCATCTTCATATGCTGAGAAATTGAATTGTTTGTGGGTGTAAATAATTCTATTGAGTTTTGTGTACGCTATCAAGAAGAGGATGACTGAGAGGGGGGAACCTTGGGGTATACCATTATATTAGGGTGTTGTGGAAGAGAAGTTGTTGTCATTGATCACTGTCATTTTCCTATTGGACATGAAGTTGAAAATGTACTTGATAATTTTGGTGCCGACTTTCCATTTGTGAAGCTCATCATTGACTGAATGGATTCCAATTCCATCGAAGGCCTTACAAAAGTCTAATGAGAATAAAGAGATGTGGTTTTTTGTGTAGTCTATAGCAAGTATAGAATCAGATATCGACTTCCCTTTTCTAAAGCCGCATTGACGACTATCGATAGATTTAGTCCGAGACACAAACCACCATAGTCGATTAGCTATAATTTTATCCAGCGTTTTAGCGCTGCACGGGTTAAGGGAGATAGGGCGATAAGAATTTAGATTGGTTTTATCAGAGTTAGGGTTATTTATAGGTATTATTTTATTTATTTTGTATTGCTGAGGTATTATTGATTTAGAAATTATGTTATTGTAGAGGTTAAGAAGACGTTTTTTAACTGACGGAGGTTCTTTAACATAGGGTACGAAATTCGGTCAAGACCAGGCGTCTTGCCTTTTAGTCTAGAAAGAGCAGGTTGAGTTCCGAGAAAGAGATTGGTTTTTCAAGTTCTTGGGCTATTGAGGAGGGGGTGTAAAATATTGACGTTATGATGTTGAAATGTAGTAGAAAAGTTGGTGTCGTCAGAAGAGGATGACCAATGTTTACTGAATGAGCAATAAGTTGCTTACTGGTTATCGTAGCGCAGGGTGTTGAAATGCAGTGAATTGGGTAATGTGGTTTGATGCCACAAAAGTGTCTTATGTTAGCGCATAAGTTAGCTGTATTTGATAAAGGACTAATTGTTAAAGTGAATTTCATTAGAGAAGCTCGTTTATCCGATTTAACTTCGCGTTTAAATTTTTTATGTTGAAGGATGTTTTCTGTGGAAATAATACGTTTAAGTTCAGCCCATTTCCGATTTTTTTTCTCTTTAAGAATTTGAAGATGGTTGTTCCACCATGGAACATTATGTCTTTTACGCGTATAAGTATTTGCCGTTGATTGGGGAATTGAATTGTTGGCTCTTTGACGATTAGTTTATTTAGGGTTAGGATTCTTTGTTTATGTTGTTACTTGTGGGCCTATTGTAGTGGTCGTTGCATGTGGCTTCAGAGAATTGTGACCAATTTGCATGGCCTGTTAAGAATTTAGGTAGACTTTTGGGTGGAGGTGCTGATTGAGATCAAATCGCAACCTGATAGCCTGAGCAGTCCGACTGATGTGTGAAAGTGGATAGGTTTCGCCACGACTGACAAAGAGGGGGAACGATAGCCTGTAACGGTTAGAAACCAACATCAATTTTTAGGTTTTGTTACTTTATATTTTAATTGTTGCTGTTTTCTTTTAGAGTTCTTACTGTTAAGCTTCTCGGCTGCAGCCTTAGAAGTTGTGGGCTCCATGTCGCTGTTATCACCGATGTCGGAGTAGGAGACAACGGTACGATTGATAGGGAGTGTAGTGATTGTTGGTTTTGATGAAAGTTGAGTTGATGTTGGTGGCATTGGTTGATGAGAGTTTTGTACGGGTGGAGAGGATGTTAATGATGCAAAGGTCAATATGATGAGTCCAGAATCAATGAGGTTTTCGCCGTTTTTCTATTTTATTTTCCGTATTTCACAGACAGAGTGGTCCCTTAAATTCGTTAAATATTTCCTCTTCAGTTACCGATCTGAGCTCGTTAGAGTAAATGACTCCTTTGCTGTAATTAAGGGTGGTGTGTCTCGTAACTTCCACGGGTGTAGAGTCCGCTAGTGAAGTTAGTTTTAGCAATTTATATCACCTTCTTAATAAGGAATGGCGAGGTGTCAGTTAAATTTTCGTTCTTAGTGGTTATCCGTTTAACTATTAAATATTTGGGTCCGGTACTTGTAAGGTTTTTGTTGATTTAGGTTTTATGCCTATCCGAGGGATCAGGAGGTTGCCCCATTATAGGGTGATCACTGATCGGCTTAGCTGATCGAGACTTTTCTTTATTATAAATTTATTTGTTTTTTCTTTCAATTATTTGTGTAACGGTTTATATGTGTAATGTGTTGTTCAATTTATTCTATATTTTATATTTATATATTTTATGATTATGTTCATAAGCGTTGTCAAAATAACTGTTTTTGCTTTGAATATGATTTCACTTTAGACAAGAGTTTATGAGGGGCGATAGTCACACGTTGTCACTCCACGAAGTTTCAAATGAGACTGTTGACTTCCTTAAATAAATAATATATAATTGTTGGTATTCTCTCTCTCCTCTTTCAGTACAAGGCATAGCACCGCTTACAAACCACATCCTGAGTGTTGGGCTGCTTGTCAACTTGTTGTGTTGACTTAATCGTTGTAACTTAAATTTTTTGGTTGGTGCCCTATATGTAAGTTTATCAAGAAATAGATAATCCAATTTAATTTTCTGGTAATATTAAGTATTGCTTCTTTTTTCTTTTCTAAAATTTCAGAAATCGACTTCTCAAAGATGAATTTGAGTGATCTTGAAAGTTTAGGACTTAAAAGGCGTTCAGGTAAAAATTAATGATTTCCTAAATATAAACATCCAATAATTACAAATTCTTATCTATTATTCGTTTGATATAAGACTAATTATCATTATCCATAATTGTGGTTTTGTATGCTAAAACTTATGTTGTCCGCCGTGACCCACCCACTCTTAGAAATAAGCTATAAAATTATAAGACCAAACGCTGACTTAGAATGTTTCGTAATTATTTTTCAAGATATACCATTGGATCCCGATCAGGAACTTGAAGAGTTGATGAATGGTGGGGCAGCGAAACGCCAAAAAAATGTAAAGAAAGTGAGTGTAAAATTATAAGGGAATCATCTTATATTTTCTTAATCAATATTGCTGTTAAATTAACAATAATAGGAACAACGGTCAAAATCGAAGTCTCCTCCACCGTCACAGTCACCATCACCATCAGCATCAGCATCACCATCAGCATCAGCATCAACAGCATCACGCATCAGCATCACCATCACCATCAGCATCAGCATCAGCATCACCATCAGCATCACCATCACCATCAGCATCACCATCAGCATCACCATCATCAGCATCACCATCAGCATCACCATCAGTCATCCACCATCAGCATCACCATCAGCCACTCACCATCACCATCACCATCACGCATCAGCATCACCATCACCATCACCGTTTATGTCTATGTCTATGTCCATGTCAATGTCGATGTCAATGCCAATGTCAAAGTCAAAGACACTGACAATGACAATGTCAATGTCCATGTCCATGTCAATGTCAATGTCATCGTCACCGTCTCCGTCACCGTTACCGCTATGTTACCGTTAAAGTCACCGTCACCTTCACCGTCACCGTCACCGTCACCGTCTCCGTCACCGTCTCCGTCTCCGTCTCCGTCACCGTCACCGTCACCGTCTCCGTCACCGTCTCCGTCTCCGTCACCGTCTCCATCTCCGTCTCCGTCTCCGTCACCGTCACCGTCTCCACCATCACCGTCATCGTCATCGTCACTAGAAGAAGAAATAATGCAGGAAGCACCTACACCAGCACCACCACATAAACCTGCATCGAAAGTTGAAGGTCCAACTCAATCAAGCAAAGAGAATAAAGTTGAAAGAAGTCCAACAACTCGCCTCGCTTTCCAATGTGGCATTTGTAATAGGCGGATGAACACCGAGCAAGTGCTAGACACTCACTTGAAAAAGTTTCATAAGGAACAAAAATTGATCAAATGTGATGTGTGTGGAGATACGGTGCCTTGCTCTTGTCCACGCTTTTCTTGTTCATTATGTGAACGTCATTATAAATGGAAGCAAACCTTGCAGGTTCATATTAAAAGAGCCCATCCCACCCATTATATACCCGGAAAATGTGGGGGCCGCGGCAAAAAGAAGTAAACATCAACAAAAATTCTTTCATTCTACATAAACTCACATAAAACTGGCACTGCTGACGAGCTTCTCTAATGAAATTCACTTTAACAATTAGTCCTTTATCAAATACTGCCAACTTATGGGCTAACATAAGACACTTTTGTGGCACCAAACCACATTACCCAATTCACTGCATTTCAACACCCTGCGCTACGATAACCAGTAAGCAACTTATTGCTCATTCAGTAAACATTGGTCATCCTCTTCTGACGACACCAACTTTTCTACTACATTTCAACACTAAAAACAACATCATAACGTCAATATTTTACACCCCCTCCTCAATAGCCCAAGAACTTGAAAAACCAATCTCTTTCTCGGAACTCAACTCTGCTCTTTCTAGACTAAAAGGCAAGACGCCTGGTCTTGATCGAATTTCGTACCCTATGTTAAAGAACCTCCGTCCGTTAAAAAACGTCTTCTTAACCTCTACAATAACATAATTTCTAAATCAATAATACCTCAGCAATACAAAATAAATAAAATAATACCTATAAATAACCCTAACAATGTACTTATATTTTAAGCAATTTTTTTCTTTCATTATTCTCCTTACTAAAAAATAATCTCATCGTACACCACATTTTGTTGTAATTGCATTAATATAATAATAATTTAATTATAATTATTGTCTATCAAATCTTATAAATTCATATTATTTTATATGCAAATGTCATGAAATATTGGATATGATGATTGACATAAATTTCATTCAAATTTCTTTAAATAGATTATTTTATTGTAATTTTTTAAATATCATAATTATTTTGCTCTTGCTCACTCTAAATTGATTTGTTGTAGGCTACATGCAATACAGTCGAATTTTGATTTGGTTTTGGTTTTGGTTTTTCATTAGAGCGTTTTATAAAATAATTTCTATTCTTAAATGTTCTCCATTTATTAATTAATTACAATGCAACACACACACTAACTACTTGAGGAGAACAAAACAAACAAAAATAAACAAATACAAATAATTGTAAATATATATAGAGGATAGTACAGTCATAAATTGAAAGGCGGAGCACTTATGTAAGAGGGCCAGGCTGACACTGTTACTGTGAATTGAATGCAATTAAAATTAATGAAAATGTAACAGATTTTTCGTAACTCAATTTTTCCACATTCAAAACAACAGTGGATTTTCAAAATATGTTTATGGAATATTATGTATATGGTCACCAGAACTAAAATTGAATATAAAATTTTAACTCAATCGAATGTCATCAAGTGGTTTTAATTCTGCTTACAATTAAACACCATTAATAAGGCTAGGGTCACAATATGAACCAGTAGTAGAGTGATGGGCAACACTGGGGATTGAATCCAAAGATGTCGTTATGGCTGTATACAGTTAACATTAGATCAATTATGGCCTATGCTGCACCTATGTAAATATCTAGTGCACAACATTAAATTTAATGATAGTTGTATAGTTAAGTTGTATTCTGCATGAACCCCATATGCAGTTATGTCATTTCCAAGCGCATGGAGCTTTTCCATTTACAATCTTGCAAATAAATTTAAATTATTTGAATTTCGTATTTGCCAATAACGTAACAATATCAAGTTCAAGAACTGATATTACATTACTATTTTTTAAATATAAGTAAAAACATCGCGTATTGTCTTCGACTTCTTGATTACAGGTTGGTCTTTTAGGTTTAATATTTTTATTCACTATCAGTAGAATCAGTTTCATTTCTTGTTTGAACGTGTTCAAGAATTTGATCCCAACAGCCACCACAAACTTTGGGTTGATTTAACATACTACGTTGCATGGATTCATTTGCACAAATGAAGTATCAGAGAGTTGACTTAAATTTGAATCGTTTGAGGAAATCAAAGATGTGGAAGTATTCATTTCAGACATCATTCCAGACATTTTTTTTTCTTTATCCCCATTTAGGGAAACAATGCGTGTCAAAAGGCCCTGTATATCGATTTCGCCTTTGTCTTAAAGATCCATAGAGTCCATAATTTTTCGACCACGGTCCTGAAGACAAAGTTGTTGGTTTTAACATTTAATTTTAATAAATTAAATCATTTTTCATATTTGACATCAATAAAACAGTGAACAAATTGAAATCGTCCATTGATAAAGTGATAGAATAGCACATTCCGGGTTAATCCAACAAACTGAAAATACCAATTCCAGTTGGAAATTCTCTAATGTCACATTTTAATACAGTGAAAATACTTTCTAATGTCAATAAGCGTTGTTTTACACAGAAGAAATACAGCAAAAAATGCGGGCTCTCTAATACGTTTCCCATCTACTATCATCGAAGATATATTCACGGAGTTAAAAAAATGATAGCGATGCAATATAGCTTTAAGCGAAAGTGAGTTTATAACTTACACTGACCAAGAAACAGCCTTGGATTCTATTTCTATCGATCATATTTTGGTAGTGCAATACATAAGCAATGTTAGGACTGCAGATATCTCGACTCACAAGGAACCGTAAGTCTAATATTGTTAGTTGTTTCCTTTTTTCGACTAATCTGGAATATTTCTTCTCTTCGCCGACTGCCGACTTCTGGCTACTGGCTACTATTAGGTCTGAGTAGACCCGTTAGCTCATTTTCCCGTTCAGCTTGCAGCTATCGCCCCTCCTTCGTTGACACTGCCCAGTATGATGTGGTATAAATATTACAGATAATATGAAGTATTATCGCAAAAGCATCAGGTTTGGGATCCTTAATCCTATCTTATAATACAAAAGTAAAAAAAGAATGCTCATTTAAATTTGCAAGAACTCCACATAGATGAGAAAGTTGTTGGAGCATTTGAAAGTTGAAAGAATTTCCCATTAAAATAATACAAGCGCCTTTAATTCTCAATATCAGAGCTTATAACTGATGTAGCTACATCGAATTTGCAAATTGAATCGATTGTCCTCCCTTTAAAATCGACAATTTTGTTACATATTATAATTGCTTATGCTTGAAACAACACGATGTAACTTACAACAGTTCGTCATTGTGTCTATTGCTTAGTAGAGTGAACACGCGGCTTTGAATCAATAAACAAAAAAGTAAAACATATTCCTAGGTGCATAATTTTTATATACGAGAATTACAATAGCTTATGTTTCAAGCAAACCTTTGCAACTTAAAGCTGTTCATTATTTATTTTGTATGGGCATTCGACATTCTCTCAGTTACAGTTTGAGTGCCTACCTACAGTTTTGTTTCTTTTTTGTGCACATCCAATTCCGACTATTCCGGTCATGCGAATGTTTTGCGAAGAGATCGTCAGAAAAATAGATAAGGTCTATGTTTATATTGTAATATTGGGTTTATGAGAGAAAAGAAATTTGTTTTCGGTCATGTTTAATCATTTTCTTAAAATGGAGAAACGGGGCGCGTTCATAATTTTGGTCATGTTTTGGTTATTTTCGCTCCAGTATTCGTGTAAAATGGAGAAACGGGGTACGTATTACAACAAATTTCATATTGACCAAATTCGAAATATGTGCCCTAAGTTCACCACAGTTCGCTTGAAACAGGGCAATTTAGCAAATTGTACTACTGGGTTGAGGAAAGAAAGCATATTAATTTGTTATCCTTTATATATTATATAAATATTATTAATATTGTATTGTAAAAATAACGTCAACAAATTATAAGTTCATTTTCGATCAAATCAAACAAGTTTACTAAGTGTAGTTCACGTTTTTCTTACTTTGGATTTTGGATTCTCACTCAATAAGGCAAACGCGCACATAAAACTTGTGCGCGAGTTGTTTTTGTCAGTTGTGATTTCGTGAATACTCGGCAACACTTTTTAAAACAAAATTTACAGTAATAGTAACCAACATTATACTATACTTTCTTTACTTTGATTGAAGGAGCGTATGAGGCATATTTCAATTGTGATTTTGGCTTGTCGTCGGCGTCGTCAATTTGTGAAAAAAAAAAGTGATAAAAGCTAGAAAATTTCATTTGTGTTTGTGTTTCTTCTGTTATTTTACGGTAAGTAAATGTTTTTTTCATTGATATTACAAATTTATTACAAAACAAAAAAGAAAAACGGAAAAGTGTAATGTATTTTGGGTTTATCATTTAATAATTTGGTCGCCGGAATTTCACAACTGCAACACAGCAGTGAGTAAGCAAATTGGAGAAAATTTTCAATAGAAACAATAAAATTTCCTTTAAATTAAAATAAATAAATATCATTCAAGTTCTTCAATTGTCTTGTGTCTCCTATTTTATTGTCTTAGCTTTTTGTTTCAATTTGTTGAAAAATTGCTTTTGGGTAAGATGGGGTAACTGCAGCATAGAAAGCTGTTCTATACAAAATGGATTTTGCGTTTAGCCGATCTCTCAAGGCAAACCCCTTAGCGTTACTTTTACATTATTATTGCCTATTGCCTGCTGGATAGCAGTTAAATTTCATATATATTTTAATGATGTAATGCTTGTTTCTGAAGTATGTTAAATGCATCAATTTTTCTGTTTGAATATTTATAGAATTTTATATTTTCTTATATTAGTATAGCTGTGCCCCCTCCTCTTTGCACTCCCGATCTATCATTACGGACAAGAATGTCTCCTTCAAATTTTATATTATGTTTTGGGTTCAATTTAGTTTCATTTAGTAATAATATTGTATCTCAGGATAGTTATCAATAAGAAATTTATTAAGCTCCAATCTTCGACTTAAATTTATGACATTAAGATTAAATTAACATGATATTTAATGTTTTAGGAGATATATTATAATTCATTAAATTAGGATTCATATTGCATCAAATATACCGCAGACTTTGTCCAGTCGTTGAGCATGTTCATCATGTTATTTTTTAAGAAAAGTGCCTGTTTAATTGATTTAATATTATATTTTGAGTGACCTGATCTGATTCGTGGTACTCTTAATAATAGGATCTAAATTATCTCTAGAATATTTGAGAGTCACTTATATTAGGATTCACGATTTGTGTCTGGGTGGTTTTAGCATTTATTAATTTGTTTTTTCTTGCCCTTATTTTAAGCACTAGTTCTTTATAGCGTTCACAACCTTTATAAGATGCAGGATGACCAGCTTTTTTGTACAAGACACAGAAGAGCTTTTCCTTTTCGATAGGCGTTTCGGAAGTCAGGGGGCGCTCCGAGGTTTTATGCTGATTGATGGCTGCATTTAACACACATAGATGCTAAATGACAATTTGCCGCGCTATGGAAAAAGCTTTGGCAAGTTTCTACACTGTGTTATTTCAGGCCTTCGAAGGGTTTCCCATTTAATGTGATGATATTGGATGTTATTAATGTTTTTTAGTAAGTTTACATTACTCTCCGCACTGATTTGCACCATGAAAATTGCCAGTATGATATTTTTTTGAACAGAATTTTTTGTTGCGAATTGATTTACAGTTCAAATTTTGAGATATTTCATTTTCATATGCACAAAGTTCATTGACATATTTCTTGACGGTCTGTATTACCGCTTAAACCATTCATTAAGTATGTCTTAGCTTTAAGACATTTTGGGCGTATAAGAGTAAAATTTAGCATTGGCTTTTTGCAAATGTCCTCTTACTTTTTTTTTATAATCATCAAAACTAGAGAGAAAAATGGCTCGCTTGTTTTGATTATGTACTTTTAGTTTACATTTTGTAATATTAAGACCATTTTACCATATACATACATACATACATACATATATACGTCACGACTTGTTGTGTTGACTTGTGTTGACTTAATCATTGTATTTAACTAAAACTTTTTGGTTGGTGCCCTTTTTGTAAGTTTATCAAGAAATAGATAATCCAATTTAATTTTCTGCTAATCATAGTATTGCATCTTTTTTCTTTTCTAAAATTTCAGAAATGAACTCACCTAAGATAAACTTGATGGTACTTGAAAACTATTTTGGTCTCAAAAGGATTGAAGGTAAAAATTAATGATTTCCTATCCATTTGAATCATAAACATTCAATTATTACAAATCCCTATCCATTATTCGATTGATATAAGACTACATTATCATTATCATTATCTTTATCCATAATTGTGGTTTTGTATGCGAAATCGTATGTTGTCCGCGGACCTACCCACTCCTTAGTAATACTTATAAAGCTAATATTATAATTATATTTTGAACCCCTAAGACCCCAAACGCTGACTTAGAATGTTTCGTAATTATTTTTCAAGATATACCATTGGATCCCGATCAGAAACTTGAAGAGTTGATGAATGGTGGGGCAGCGGAACAACAAAAACGTTTCCAGGAAAACCAAGCTGGAAACCGTTTAATTTATATAAAGAAAGTGAGTGTAAAATTATAAGGAAATCATCTTATATTTTCTTAATCAATATTACTGTTATATTAACAATAATAGATGATGGAAGCAGAAACCGAAGTCTCCTCCACCGTCACCGTCTGTTAACAACATTCCTTGAAAGTCTAGGCCCAGCACACGCATTGTGAATGTTTTAACAAGAAACTACGAGAATGCTCTAAAATTGAAAATGGGAGGAACTCGACGAAAGAAAGGTAATAATCAACCAACCAATCGAGCATTCAAAGAATCAATGTTAATAATATTTTCATTCTGATAGCTAATTTGGGCATTGCGCCAGGTATGAAATTCGCTCTTCTTCTTTGAATACTTAGAAAACACTCCACCGGACCGCATCTCCACTAAACCGACAGAAGTACTAAAGTGCAAGCATTGTGACGAAGAATTTCCAGACATTTTGAAGTTGAATGAACATAATCGGAATCATCTGCAACCAAAACCATTAATGCAGGACGCACCTGCACCAGCACCAGCACCACCACATAAACCTGAATCGCCAGTTGAACTTACAGATCAACCAACTACCAGCACTAAAATGAATAAAGGTGAAAACACCTCAAAAACTTCCGTACCAAGAGAAAAGTTTAAGAGTAGCCGCGCTTTCCAATGTGGCATTTGCCACAAGCGCATGAACACAGAAAAAGTTCTCAACACTCATTTGCATAAGTTTCACAATCAGCCCATGATCAACCATTGAACAAATGTGCGTGTGAAATGGTTCCTCGCTTGACGCAGTGTGCGTCAACGCTTTCTTTGCGAATTGTGACGAACGCAAACCTTGCGGGCTCATATTAAAAAAGCCCATCCCGCCCATTATGTCTCCGAAAAGCGTGGGGGCGGTGGCAAAAATAAGTAAACATCTTTTCATTCAGCCGAAAACTGGCACTGCTGACACCGCAATTGTCCAACACCAACAAAACTAAACTTAACTCAAACTTAAATATTCAAAGGCAATGGATTTTCAAAATATTTTTATGGAATATTATGTTTATTGTACTAAAAATGAATACAAAATTTTAACTCAATCGAATGTCATCAAGTGGCTTTTTGTAAAAAAAAAAAACTAATTAATTTTATTGTCAAAATTGTAATCGTAGGATTTTTGTGTGTTATATGATAAAAATAAATAAAATGCAAATATTAAATAAATTTTTCGTTCATAAATCTTAACTGATTGAGTTTTATTCCTTTTTGATTCGGTGTTCTTCTCAGTACATCAAGAATAAAATAAGAAATTTTGAATTATCGAAGTTTTGTTTCATTATTCTTTTTATAAGAACCACAAAGGAAAATTGACCATTCTAAATTGCTGGATGAGATCGGGGGTGGATGCTGTGGAAATACGCTATAAGTTTTGGTACTAAAAATATACCACGATGTCTTTGGTAGTAATGGGTGGAATTCTCTCTTGGAATGGTGATTTGTAAAACAACCATTTGTTTATAGGTCATTTAATTGCGCTTAACAAATTCCATTAACATGCTTGAGTTACATTTTAAGACCCTCAAAAGTAAGTTTTCCTGAAAATGGGCATAAATAGAAGAATATGTAGAAAGGCAAACATAATAAAGAAACTTAGTGTGCCAAACTCTCTTTTGAGAACATCTCATATGTACTTTTGGAATGAATACCCTTCTCTAAAGAAATGAAGTACTTTGGTATCACACTTGATGAGTAATTGCTATGGAACAGTCACCTGCAATCCACCATTCATAAGGTAAGGGTCACATTATGAACCAGTAGTAGAGTGATGGGCAAAGACTGGGGGATTGAATCCAAAGATGTTATTATGGCTGTATACAGTGAACAAACAATAGGTCAATTATGGCCTATGCTGCACCTATCTATCTAGTGCACAACATTAAATTTAATCATAGTTGTATAGTTAAGTTGTATTCTGCATGAACCCAGTAAGCGCTGCCAGACACAAAAACTGCACTGTGGCCACAAAACCAAAACTCATAACTTTTTACTCACCGTGGAAACACTATTATATGAAATAAATCTCTATATTGTTTACTTATTGTGCCAGTCAGTATATTCGCAGACGCATTCCCATGCTATTTATTATGCATCCATTTTAGATTTTAGCTTTATGCGACGACGCTTGACGCTTTTACCGCTCACTTTAATTTAAATTTCAAACCAAAGAGTGGACAAATCGCTCACGAATCTTAGGTTTGATATGCGCAAAAAGCTCTGCTCTCACATGTATGAATCGATGTATGATGATGCCATCAAACCAAATTCTCGCTTCCACCCATGAATAACATAAATGTAACCAAACATTGGTTAGTGGTTAGAAAGCTTACACCTATGGAAATCTGTGCTCTTAAATTAAAAGTGAATTTGCCCTTCTCTGGTATACTGTCAGTTTGCCCCTTCACTAAGTGGAACTTAGTATGGACTTGGAAGCATGTTTCTTCTACCCAATATATGTATATATATGTATCTATGTCTCATCGAGATATTTTCAAAATTACAAAACGGAGTTCTTCAGACCCAAACAGCTTTTCAGATTGAACATCTGTACAAGTTCTAAGACAATAACATACTTAGTATGTAAATAGTAATTTGTAAAACAGTTAAATATAATAGTTTAATTTGTCATTTTAGCCTCGTTTCCATACAAGGGTATAGTAGTATCTAATCTAGTATGTAGTTAATTAATTGATCTTAGTAAATAATCCATGTACTTAATTGTTATTTATATATATATCAAATTGTATTTATTTACCATTTATTATTGTATTTTTATCATGCAGTCTTGCTTTCTTTAAAACCTGCTGGATGCAACCATCGGTTCGATTCGAACAAGCAACCAACGGCTCCAACCAAGAGAGGGAGACTTCGATTCCATCAGCGATTTGTATATCTTCGTCTTTGATATAAATGCCATACACAGACGCAAACGCATGACAAACGCGATTCACATTCCACAACATAAAATTTATCAGTTTTTTAGTTAACATTAATTGTAGTAGAACGCTACACAAAGGTATATTATTCATTCATTCAGTGTACTGTGTTATGTGTGTGTATTTGTAGTGTGCATTAATCATATGAAATAAAAATAATAAACATATTTGTTTTGTTTTTAATAATTTTTTTTTTTTTTTTTTTTTTTTACATACAACAAGATGAGGTGGGAAAAACAGAGAAGACTAACAAATTAAGAGTAAACATAATAAACAAATGATTTCGATTTAAAATTGTGAAAACAAATTTTTAACAGTGAAATTCATTTAGGCCGAGATTCTGATTCAGTTGATTCTGTGGAGTTGAGTTGAATCCAAGTTAAAAAAGTGAACTCGTGTTAAAGTGCGATATTTTTCTATATATGTATATTTTTTTTTCCATTTTGCTATATTTTTTTGGTTTCTTTTTGTTGTTTGCTTTTGTTTACACTGATCAATTAAGCCGGTATTCATAGATTGAGTATCTATTGTTTTAAATGGCTGAGTGTGAGAATAATGATTTTTTCTTTAATTTTTTTGTTTTTTTTTGTTTTTTGTTTTGTTTTCTTTTGGTTCTTTAATTAATTAACAAGAAAAGTAGTCCAAAGACAAAGAAATTAAAAAGTTAATTTTTAATTTTCTTTAGAATATTTTTTTGTAATTCAATTTGATAAATTTTTATTATAAAAAACCTTTTACATATAGAAATATTAAAAAATAACAAAAAGAAAAAATAAAATAAAAATTCATTCAATCAAAACAGACAATATATTAAAAAATAAAAATAAATACAATTCATGTATGTAAAATAGAAAATAATACTAAAAATAAAATAGAAATAAAAAAAAAGACAATAAAATATTTTTAAATAAAAAGAAAATATAAAATACACAACCAAGGAAATTAAAGAGAAAAGGCATTCATTAAAGTTGAAATCGATAAAATGATAATGAATAAATATAAGAATGCATACAACAACAAAACCCAAGCCACCAGCGCAAGGCCAAACTCAATGCGATAATGACCCACAAGCAAGTCTAGTAGTCAGGTATGCGCTTCGCTCTGTTTCGTTCAGCAATTCGCCAAAGCCAGCCAGCCATATGACCAATGCCACTTGATTACACAAGCACGTCAGTCAGTATCTGCAAGCTGCAGGCTCCATGACCATCACACGTTGCACGTCAGATCTATATTGCAAGTCATGCATTTGCATTTACCATTTTTACTTCGACCTAGGGACTTGAATGGCTGCTTTTTTTCCTTCAATTTTTTGGCCTCAATTCGAAGAAAAAAACAAAAAAATAATAATGTAAAATACTTATATTCTTCTGTACATAATCAGATTCAAGAATCGACCCCCCGAACAGCAAAGGTCTTTGTCTTAACCCTGAGAAATATTATACGGAATGGCGCTACTTTGTCTGCTTACGTCAGCATTCTATTTCGTAGAACTTTTTGAATGTCATAGTTTTGTTGTTTGTTGAATATTCTGCGCATGTCTTTTGTCGCTAGAATGTCCTTTGTCCTTTGTCCCATGTTTCTTATTTGTCTTCTTTTTAATGTCAGGCACCCCTCATTAATGTGATTACTATTTTGGTTTCTTTCATTTTAGAAATTTTGCAATATGTCAGCATGTATTTCAATGACAGATGTTATTCGTTTTCTTTCAAATCAATAAAAATAGGCCACCCACCCTTTTTGGGTGAAGCAGCAGCACTTTTTCTTACATTGAACTTGAATTGATACAAATTTGTCAAAAATAGTAGAAATAAGAATGGAATATGGCAATGGCAATAGTAATGGTAATGATAAGGAAGTATAGGAATAGAAGATCAAGAAAACAAAAAAAAATGATTAGTGATCTTACTCACTGAGAAGCAGGCTTTCAGTCACATACACGCACGCATATAATATAATAAAAGAAGGTTAGTGGGTTAAATTCAGTAACGTCTTCAGTTGTTAACAACATTTTCATTTCATTAATGTTCTTGTTTGTTGGTCTGTCGTGTGGTTGGTCGTTTTGGTCGGTTGGTCGATCTAAGTTTGAGTTTGAGTTTAATTTGGGATGTTGCTTTGCACTTTACCATTTTTATACAATTTTACTTTATGTATATGCTCGTACAATACTTACTCACTAACCATAACAATAAAAACCTGTTACTCTCCGCCCGTTACATAGGCTTTAGTTGATTTTTGTTGATGGAATCCTCTTGATTTTCTTGTTTTACGACATTTTACTCGTCATACTCATACTACGTCGTCGTCGTCGTCGTCGTCATAGTCAGTAAGTCATGTCGAACAGTTACAATTTCTTGTTATTTTTGTTTCTTCTTTCCATCGAAATCTAAATTGACAAGTATGAATACGAAATGGCCACGACGACGATGACAACGAGACAATAAAGAAAAGTCAGAAAGAAATAATAGCAAATAACAAAAATTAAAAGACAACAAAAACAAAAAGAAAAACCATAAAAACTTCAGACTGAGCAAATACCCTTCAGAGATAGTACTCATATAAATATTTACATGGGTCATGCAATAAGTAAAAGATAGAAAAACCATTGTTTTTCCGGTTTCTTCTTCTTATTTTTCAATATAATCTCCTTCTAGGTCTATACACTTTTTCATAATTTTTCCAAATTTTTTAAACCATCCAAATAATATTTTTTCTTGAGGTTCTTAAAATAAATGGGCCAAGTGCGAGTCAGACTCGTACGCGGAAGGTTCCGTACCAAATTGGGGTTTGTATCGGAGGTACTCTCCCTAGTGATCCGATTAGACTGATTCCAACAAATGTATCGCGCCTATATTCAAACTTATTGTAATAGTCCGAAAAACAAAAAAGCTTTTCGAATAAGAACCTGAATTTTAATGGTGGGTTTGTATGGGAGGTACCGACTCTAGTAGTCCGATCAATCTGAAATTTCGACAATATAAGTTTCTAATGTATAGCCACCAACCTTCCAAATTTCAAGATCGTGGGATTATTGGATCGTATAGCTGCCATACAAACCAAAATGTTTCTTATATGAGGACCCCTTTAAGTTTTTGAAAATATTCTAGTTTTAGTATTTGTTGCTAATGCCCAGATAAAACTTCACATTCTGTGAAAATTTCAACTCTCGAGCTATTGCGGTTTATGAGATATGACCCGAGGACGGAAGGACGGACGGACGGAAAGTCTCTGCAATGGGGTTCCTTTTGGTACCCTTTGGGTCCGGAACCCTAAAAACCATTGTTTTCCAGGTTTCTTCTTTTTATTTTTCAATATAATCTCCTTCTAGCTCTATACACTTTTTCATATTTTTTCCAAACATTTTAAACCATCCAAATAATAGTTTTTCTTGAGGTTTCAGTGATGACCTCTTTATTCGATCCAAATCTCTTAACGCCGAGTTATTTCTTTCGGATGAAAAATAGGCAATAGTTACATTGGGCTAAATTTAGAGAATATGATGGATGGGCTACTAGTTTATAGCTTAATTTATAGATTATTTCCATGGTGTGTATTGTCATGGTAGAAAAGCATTTTTTTTTCTTCACCAAATGCGATTGTTTTTGCTTTAAATCAATGTCGAATCTGTCCAACAGCTCTGAATAATATTCTTAGGTGATTGTTTTACCTTTTTTTAAAGATATCCGATGTGAATGACATCACGAGCATCCAAAAAAAACTATCGTCATAGCCTTGGTGCACGTTCCTTGGTCTTTGGTGTATTTTCATTTATCAATGTTTTGTCCACGGTGGAAAATTTTGTTCGGATTGCAGTTGAACAGGGCCACACACTACTTAGAATTGTAAAATGTCAGTTACCCACTCAGTTGAGATGTCTATAGTTTCAGACACCTCACGCACTATCAATTTTCGATTGTCCAATATCATTCCAAGAATTTTATCGACGATTTTGGTGTGACGAGCTCTCTTGGGCGACATGAAGCTTTGGCGCCACAACGGAATTCAGTAAACTACTTCTTAACCATTGAAATTGATGGTGTAGAGTCCCCATTCTACATATATATCAAAGCTTCCTTGGATTCGCTAATGGTTTTCTTAAGCAAAAAGTAATGCTTATTGAGCACACGAAATTCACCTTTTTCCATTTTCCTAAATACACAAAAGTTTGTTGTTTTAATTGTCCATGGAAATACAATAAAACCATGCCGTCGATACAACTGAGACTTCAACGGCTGTTTAATGATGGACTAAACTACAAGCGCCATCTTTCGGATTTTCTAAGCACTTATTGAACGACCCAATTTAACATAATACTATAAGTATCTCCTTTAAAAGAATTGAACTCGATACGTTTATTTTAAGTTATTCTATCCAATTAGTTTTCATTTTCCTTAAGATGGCTTCCATTAAAACTCATCAAGAAGCTTTGGGTCTGCCGTAGAACCGATCTTCAAATTTAAACATTCCAATATAGAGGTTTCGTAAAGTTTGGCCTAGCCAAGCAAAACGTCTGCATTAAATGATAAGGTATATTGGGAGCTTCATTGGAAATATTATGAGGCCACCAAATTCTTAGCAAAGCAAACATAGACTGAAATTTATCCTAAATCAGGGTTTCTAAAACTCCCAGTGGTCTATCAAAAGGTTTATGGATGTTTAAAAAGAAGAAAATCTCCCTTAATTACGTCCTATGTAAAAGTATTGCAGTAAACATACAAAGCTAAAAACCAACTAAAATGTCTATTAACGGTTTCGAAAACTTAATACAAGTATCATCATTAGACACTATAAAATTTGGATGGTCATATTTGAGAATTAGACATACATATCAAAAGTTATACTAGATATCTACGAACATAATACAAACATTGGTATGAGTAAGTTTAATTATAACTTTAGTGATTCTTAAACTAAGCACCCATTATGCTCGTCATTCATCAAATCTGTTAGCTGCTGATGTTAATTTCTTTGCTCAGTTTAAAACAAATTTGGAATAGCGAATGGAGATTTTTACTAAGAAAGTTTGAGGGTATATAAATGGAATTGTAATATGTATTACCTATATTTTTGGCCTAAAATTAAACATTTCAATGCTTAAAAATTCATGTGATGCATATAAAAATAAATGATATCATTGTGGATACTAAGTAGTATAAAGATTAAAATGCAAATACTTAAATGTAAATAAATAATCTTGTAGTATCTTGTCTTGTTTTATAATTATTGATCTTGTTACTGTTCCTGTTATTGTTGTTTTAATAGAAAAACTAGTTATAGAGATAAAACAGAAACACATTTGAAGTGAAAATGTACAAAGTAGAAACACGTTACTGTATTGAAGTAAATCAAGAAAAAGTTTATACAATATAAACTTTGATCTCACCAATGCACTCAATGCACTATGGGAAAAAACTCAATTATTTTGGCATAATTTCATTAGATTAAATTAGAAAATACACACAAAAAAACACATCAATTGCACCACCACCACCTTCATCACCGCTTCCATAGCACCATGGGTCAATTATTTCCGTACTAATACAATATTTGTATATTTATTTAATATTTTTATACTCTTCAAGCGAGGAATAGTATTATGTACAACATAAGTTTGTCATAAAGTTTGTACAAACAGACAAAAATAGACATCGAAGACCCCATAAATAATATATATATGTATATATACTCTTGATCGAGGTGACTTGATTAAATCATGTCCGTCTGTATGTTGCAAACTTGTCTCTGAGAGATGAAATTTTGCACAGATTTATTTTCACGGATTCAGCCGAATCGGACCACCTCCCATACAAACCGCCCATTAAAATTCACGGCCTTTTAGAAAAACTTTTTTGTTTTTAGGGTTCCGGACCCAAAGGCTACCAAACGCAACCTTATTACAGAGACTTCTTTGTCCGTCTGTCAGTCCTCGGATCATATCTCATGAAACGTAATAGCTAAAGACTTAAAATTTTCACAGAATGTTTAGTTCTATCCGAGCATCAGCAACAAATACTAAAACATGACCAACAAATGCCTAACGCATACGAGTATATCACCGAAATCATATGTTGATCATACTAAGCTAAGTTTGCACCGGTGAATGACAGAATTTTCATGCAGATGCAATGTACCTTTACGCTATATGCTGGTAATAAGGGAAGTCCACTCCAGCTAACAACTCACAACTTTATAAAATTTAAGAATTATTCAATAAAACGTAAAAAATAAATAAATGCAGAATGACTACTGCCACGGTAGTTTTTTGTATTGATGGAGCTGGATAGTTGCGAATGGATAAATTACAGAATTTTGAGAGACCGCTGCAATCCTTTTTGAACTGACACAATCTCCGTAAGTACAATTTGTATTTTGGCTGCCCAAATTTAGTTACGCCCATAATTACTTCGCAGATTTATTGCACAATATCGTCTGATAAGAATAGATTTCCATTAAATCGCACTCTTCCCAGTCTCAGTCTCCACCTATATTTCAACTGGCAGCGACACTGCGATTTCTGGCAGAAGGGTCCTATCAGAGGTCAGGTGGAAAAGAGTCTAGCATAAACCTAGGTAGGAGCACGGTGTTACTGATTTTGAGTGATACCCTGAAGATTCTAGTGAGTTTTATTTGCCCCTAATAGGTGAAGCTTGGTTAGGGTTATAATGAAAAGTTTTCCTGTCCATAGCAAGATTTTGTTCGGTGTCGTCATCTAAAAACATTTTGAAGCGCTCCCGTGAGCTATCTGACCCATTTTAATAGATTACTGGGTTTTATTCTTCGGTTTTCCCCTACTTGTGTTTATGAAAATTATTTAAATAAATGTTTTTATGAAAAACGCAATGAATTTCATTACTTTCATTTTAATAAAATGTACAAGCACACGCAGCTAAACACAATCGGAAATGAATTTTGGCAGCTAACGGCTGCTTGATATGTTTCCGATAATCAGGCCCATGATACCAATACCCGACACTAATTCCGGTTCGAACATCAAACCCATGACATCGGAATTCATGACACCAATGCAATTTCTTTCTGGGTTTTAATTGCGATTCCGACAACAATCTGATTCCACAACAATTCCAAATAAGCGGGTTTTGGGACAGTTGAATGAAACTTCGATTTAATCATGATTAAGGCCAAACACATGCATATGTAACGGCAAGATCACAGTTCCCCTCCGCTAGACTCCTCTGTCTAAACCTAAAATTTATAGCTTTTCAACAGAATGATACTTACTTTATATCAACAGTCTTAAATTAAAGGTTAATCAACAAAAATTATGTCGGTATAATCTTGGGCTTTAACTAAGCCTTTTATAGTTGATCAACAAAATCCTTTTACCACAATGGAAGTGAGCCGCAATTGTAATGCTCCCTAAACCTGGCAACCCGGAGAACCTTGTCGCGTCTTACAGGCCGATAAGCTTGCTGTCAAAAGAATATTTCTTGGTAGATTACAGGCTGTACTAGGCGCACAGAACGTCAATCCAAACCATCAATTTGGCTTTAGGTATCACCATGGTACCCCGCAGCAAGTCCACCGAGTCTGCACTCGAAGGTAAACAATCTTGCGTAGGTGCTTTTTTGGATATATAATAAGATTTCGATCGAGTCTGGCTTCAAGGATTGCTGCTTAAATTAAAAGACCACGTACCATCTGCTCTTTTCAATGTAAGACAGTCTGTTTTGACAAATAGAGCTTATTATGTCAAATATAAAAGATGCGAAGTTGTCAATCAGATCTATTCAGGCAGGTGTACCAGCGTATTAGCTCCAGTGATATTGACTATCTATATAACAGTCCTCTGCTCCGAAAATTCACCGACAGAAACCGTGGCCACCTCCCCTCTTGTAACTTTAAAGCTATGTATACAAGATGTAATAAATAAATAAATAAAGGCTAATCAACAATAATTATGTCGGTATAATCTTGGGCTTTAATAACCTATGTTAAACAAATAATATTACAACATTACACATATAATTTTTACATAGAAATATCGCTAATAAACACTTTCGAATTTTGATATCAAAAACAACTAAGCCCTTTATAGATGATCAGCAGATTGCACAGTGGTTTGCTTCTTAATTTTGGATTGCACTTCCATATCCTTATTACGGAAATATCTCATCGAGCGAGACATGTTAAGCATCATCTTGCGTTCTTCAATTGATGACATATTGATCTTCGAGTAGAATGTTGGTGGCAAAGCTGGTAGACAGGTACATTTTGGCGAAGCCTTCACTTCTAAATTTAAATCACTTGACTTCGGTGAGATTGATGGTGAATTTATCAGAGTTTCACAGGATGGGTTTTTAGACATCTTGTATAATCAACGGAAAATTTTGTTTGCTTATCCAGAATGTGTTCTTACTATGAATATGATTTAAAAAATAAATTTTTATATTCATAATTTCTAGTTCAAAGCATACTTATGGTGATACAAAAATACAATACATTTCCCATTGTCTATGGAAAACTTTTTATGAAAACACTTAACAAATGAGTAATTTTCCTAGGGTAAATAGATGATACATACAAATAAGAACAAGCAAACTGAAAATGCAAATCCCTGTAGAATTTTCTATTGAACATTCCACATTATAGTAAATGTTTTTAAAAGTTTTTATTCAACTTACAATTCTCGTGGCCTGTTATAATGTAACAAAATTATGGGTTTTCTTTGTTTTGGTATATTGTCGAAATTTCAGATTGATCAGACCACTAGGGACGGTACCTCCCATACAAACCCCCATTAAAATTCTGGTTCTTATTAGAAAAACTTTTTTGTTTTGTATTCTTTCAAACTGAAATTTAGATACTTTAAGTTCTATTATAGACGCTACACATCTGTTATATACAGCCAAATCGGTCACCTAGGAGGGATACCTCCCATACAAACCCCCATTAAAATTCTGGTTCTTATTAGAAAAACTTTTTTGTTTTGTATTCTTTCAAACTGAAATTTAGATACTTTAAGTTCTATTATAGACGCTACACATCTGTTATATACAGCCAAATCGGTCACCTAGGAGGGATACCTCCCATACAAACCCCCATTAAAATTCTGGTTCTTATTAGAAAAACTTTTTTGTTTTTTGGACTATTAAAATGAAATTTAAGCACTATAGGCGTGGTATATTTGTTGGAATCAATCAAATCAAACCCCAATCTGGTACTGAAACCTCCGTGTACGAGTCTGACGCGCACTTGGCCCATTTGTTTGAAATATTTTGTAACAATTAATTTAGTTTTATATTTTTAGTTTTCACTGGACTGGATGTTTTTATGTCTGTTAATTTCAATTAATATGTCATTATTGCACGGTCTCTAGCCTCTTAATTTACTACAAAGACTTGATCCCACTTAAAACCACTTCTAGTATTTTATTCTTATTTCCTGCAGCCATTTATTTAAGATAAACGCATATAAAATTACAGTGACTTACCAAATGAACTACAATGCACTCCTCCCTGGCCTTGTCTTTAGTATTTTTGTATTTTAGACATAAATTTATATTTTCATTTAAAATTTGATATAATATCTGAGTTTTTCGACAGAGGCGACTTGATTGATTTATAACAATTTTTTTTTTTTGTTGTGTATATTGTCACAAAAAATTAAGGTGTATACAAAATTTCAGACTAATCGGATTTCAGGAAGTGGTTCTATTTCAGTTTACAAGATTTGACCTAAACAAACGACCTAGCAAACTAACTTAGTACATTGTATGTTAAAAAAAAAACAAAATAACAGCTTAACTTTTAATATCATTGTAAGCTATGATTGCAACGCAACCGCCAAAGTCCATTGTGCTTGATCGTGGTGACCTTCAAAATTGAGTCTATGCATTTGATATCATATACGAGATATTCAGAAAATAATCTCTAGATCTTCTCAGTACCTTCCTATAGATTCAAATAGCTATGAAGATATCTCCTATCTGGTTTAATGACACATTTTGCTTGCCATTGAGCTTCCAGTAGCTATCAAACTTTGTGTCCTTCTGTTTCCTCATTCTACCAAATGATAAAGTGCGATACTTCGATAAATTTTTAAAATTTTCTTATGTTATTTGCATTATGAATCAGATTCTTAAGATACTTATGTATAATGTATGATGTAACTGGAGAAGAATAACAACTTCACTACAATATTCCCGGAGAGAAAAGTTTGGAAACAAGCTATTGCCAGTAGGCACGGCGCGATTTGGTTTTGAGCTCCTACACTTTAATAATACCAGGCAACTGTCGCAGCTGTGGATATGAGGAAGAATCAGAATGTATTCAATTCCTCCTATGCGACTGCTCTGCTCTTCTTGTAAAATGAACTCATCTTCTCGGGTACATTTCTTGGACGATTCGGACAGTTTGGCAAAATTACCACTGGGGGACTTGGCATTACTCGGTGTTTCTTTGGGATTGAGGGTGACCTAGGATACGAACTAGAAATATCTTACAGTCAACAACTACTACAGACCCCTTACATCCTCTTGTAAATTCAGGCATCATAATGAGACTTACAGTGCTCTTTGAATGCATTGGAATTTTTAAATAAATTAACAAAAAATTCCATAAAACCAAAACAAAGAGAAGTTTCTGCCACATTTTCCACGAATATGAAAAGTTCATTCACTTTTAACCACTTTTGTGGTTAATAACGAATGCCTACAACAACAAAACAAAAACTAAAACACCATAACAAAAAAAAAAAAAAAAAAAGGAGAAAAAAAAATCAGAGAATAGATAATAATAACAAAAATAAAGTAAAAATAAACTCATTAAAAATGTCGCCAGATAGGGAAACACGCGACGGATTAGTATTTTGCTTTAGACCAAAAACGAGTTTCATCAAGCGTGCAGAAAAAATAGTTGTAAATTCAAACAAAACTCAAATTAAAATGCCACAAAATGCGAAATATGCGTTTTCATTTGACTTTCACTTTGTCAAACATAATCATTATTAACAATTTTGTCAGTTCGTCAAATGATATCTCTTCCCTCCACCCATTCACCTATCCATCTATCCATCCATGTATCCATATATCCATTAAACCATCCGCCTATACGTCACTCTAATAAGTTAAACGCTTTAGCTTTAAATATAATGACAATTTGATTTGGCTTGGTTTAGTCTTATTATAAGTATTATTATTGTTTATTGTATATACCATATATTGTATGTAATTTTGATGGAACTATGTACATATGTATGTACATATGAGTGATCTAAACACTTTTTATGTGTGACGGCTTGGAACGAGGTGCGTACACAGTTTACCATAAAAAACATTGGATGAAAATATTAGGAGGCAATGTAACAAGCAACTGTGGTGGCAAAAACTGAGCGCAACGCTCTAATAATAACAAATAGATGCACCCAAGACCCAAAGTAAGTGAATGAATGAATCTATCATCATTTTTAGCGTAACTAACTACTCGTTGTACTTAAGGAAGTTAAACAATAACAACTCAATTAATTGTCAAAATAGTAATTGCATTTTACGAGGGTCAATCAACAAGTACTTAGCCTCACCGCCCGGTGGTGCTGCTACTACAAAAGAGTGTCACCATCCTACAGTACATTCTTTTAGCAGCCTACTGTCAAAGTTTCAGTCAATTCCCTTCATTAGTTTTGTTTTGATAGCCTTTGGAAGCGAGCGTGCCGGTCAGTACGGTCAGAACGCACAGCGACATAAAAAATCGCTTGGGTGATGTGTATGGTGACTCTTCCACTTCGATTGCGACCATCAAGAATTGGTTCAACGAGTTTGTTCGTGGCCGCAGGTCGGTTTTTTATAAGCCACACCGATTACCTCGAGAAGGGTAAAACAATCACAGGGCGCTACTATGCCGACTTATTGGGCCGATTCGACGCCGAATTGAAGAAAAACCGACCTCGTTTGGCGAAGAAAAAAAGTTCTGTTCCACCATGACAACGCGTCGCCATGGCCAAATTGGTTGAATTGCGCTACGAATAGAAGCTCCATCTACCGTATTCTCCAGATTTGGCCCCCTGTGACTTCTTTTTGTTTCCAAAACTTAAAAAGTCACTCGCCGGGAATAGATTTGGGTCGAATAAGAAGGTCATCGCCGCCACGGAGGCCTATTTTGCTGACCTCGGGAAAACGTATTTTTGTGGACGGGTTGGAAAAGTTGGTGCATCGCTGGGCCAAGAGTATTTAGCTAGAAGGAAATTATGTGGAAAAATAAATCGCCACTTTTCCAAAATTTTCGTTTTTTTTTTTTTTTGTAGGCTAAGTATTTATTGAATGATCCTAGTATATTAAGAAAATCTTATTGTAGCGGATTTTAAAGTGGGAATTACAAATCAGAATTCCTCACAATCCAATTGCGCAATATTGATACTCTCGCAAAGCCATCGGGTGAACTCTGGGCACATGAGCCAACAATAAAATTGGTAATACCAATTAATTGTCCATTATAAATAGCTGGGCCACCAGAATCCCCATGACAGACACCATTGCCGCGACCATGCAACAAGCATAATACAGTCTCTGGAACATTACCAATGCGACGACGACATTCGGTATTGGTGATGAACTGTGAACGAGTATAAAGCAATTGATTCGAAGTGGGACCATTTGCACGAATGCGTCCCCAACCGGAAATGGTAACACGTGCATTAGCCGGCGGATCATTTGTTGTCAATGGTATGGCAGCAATTCGAGCGCCAAAGGCGGGCAAAGCTGAACTTAAACGCAGAAGAACAATATCGTTGCCAATACGAGAGTTTTGATAATTGGGATGTATTTTTATTTCTGCAATGCGCACTGAGGTACCGCCACTACCACCAGAGAGTCGTGTTGTACCAACGAGAACATCGAAGTTTCTTGCTGGTAATCTATGAAATATTTGGAGGATAAGACAATAATAATAATAATAATGACAATTGACTTACGGGTTGTTGCCCTGCACTACACAATGTGCAGCTGTCACGATATAATTACTCGTTAGAATGGCTCCACCACAAGCATGTGAACCCCTTTGCCGTAACGACACTTGAAATGGGAACTGACCATCACTAGCTGCTGTGCCACCTACAATGCGTGGAGTAGGCACTAAATTACTGTCATTAGATGATGCTGCAATAGAGTTAGCCAGCTCACTGGATGTTGGTAGATCAATTACATCTGGAGCATCCGGAAATTCAATGCTATCCGATTCATCGGAATCATATAAAGGCGGAAATGGTGAAGCATTTAGTCCATTTATATTTGAGATATAAAGTGTAATTAGAATTACAATCACTTGAAATTGACTCATAGTGAACTTTCTTGGAATGCCAAGAATTCTAGTTGGTGCTTTATATATAAGTGGAACACATAATGCATCAATATCACTTCCCCATGTAGCAACGAAAGCAATTAATGAAGTCAGTGACAGTTCTTGATTTCAGACTTGCACTAAGCTGATAACTCATGTAAATACAAGACACTAATTATACTTATTTTTACTGAAGATACAATATTATATTGTAATTGCATTTCTATTTAACTGGAATAAATATGGTAATTATTGTTTTTGAATTTAAATTTAAAGTAATAATACAAATAGATCAAGTGAAACAACAAAAATGCTTCAAGTCACTTCAGTCGGCTGATTTGACTGATCATTGCCGAGTGTTGTATGAAGTTTCCAAAACGAAGACCTTTCCACTTGTATCTACACATTTCACAAAAAATGTGTCAAGCTAATTTTGTTTTATAAAAAAAGTCTTCTGTCTATAATTCAAATATTTTAATGGTACATAAAGTGTAATCGATGGATTATTATTTTAAAAGCAGAATTGTAAGTTTATGCGTAGCCCATAACAGTGTTAAATTAAACCTTCAATTTGGCGTTCTTAATGATCCAATCACGATGATAGAAGACTTTGGCGTAACCATCTGGATTTGAAGAGCCACAACCACCTATGACAAAGCCAGCAATGCCAATAAGTTCACCATTAACTGAAATTGCTGGACCACCAGAGTCACCATTGCAGGCTCCATTATCCGGTGGATGGGCAAGACAAATCAGGCTGTCGGTAAACATTAATGTGGCTGCATTGCAGCGTAATGTAGATAATGATTTGACTTCATTCCAAAATAAGAAACGTGGGATATCGCCTCCAGTTTTAACACGACCCCAACCAGATATGATAACAGCTGAGTTCACTGGTGTATCTCTAGTGGCCAATGATATAGGTTGAATTTTACTCGAAAAGATGAGCTGTGATTTTAGACGCAATAAAGCAACATCATTTAAGAAATTTCCATATTTTTCGTGTACAATAATATCGGCGACACCCACTAACATACCACCCGAAAAGCGATCAAGTGAACCAGCTCGAATGCTAAAAATGTTTGCATTTGCGCTAAAGTAAAAGAAAAGAATGAAAAGTTTAGATAAGATAATTGAATGTTTGGAAATTTTCTACAACTTACACGACCAATTCGCCATTTACTTCGGATGTGACACAGTGTGCAGCTGTCAGAACATAATCACGACTGATAATTGAACCACCGCAACCATGTGAATCCAAACGCCGTAAAGAAATCTGACCTTCATAGGCATCCGTACCATCCTCCTGTTAGGTAGCCAAAGCGAGAGACACTAATAAAAGGCCACAGATAAAGATTTCGCCATGATGATTGCTCACTACAACAACTTTAAATAAAATAAAACTATGTGTTGGGTTTTTATGGCAAAATTAAATCGAAATAAAGAGTATCTTATCATTTAATCGCCATTGTTAGATTCATAAAGCATATTATTTAGCGTGTTCAAATTGGTGATTCATTGGTTAAAGGAAAAGAAAAAGGCAAGAAAAATATTTCTTTTGAAAATATTCTTTCAATTTTTCTTAAAGGTTTTTAAATATTTTTGTTACAATTCGAATTGAAAGTTGATTAAATTCCTGGAAGCAATGGACAAGTAATTTTTTGTAATATTGTTAATTCAATTAGTCGATAAATAGTAAATTGATAATAGTCTACAATTTATAGAATAAAGTATTCGAATCGGTTAAGTAAGAAATTGTTGAGATAATCAAATTGGACAATCAATATTATAATCTTAAGCGATAAAAAACTAGTAAGAAGTTTAACTTCGACTATCCCGAAGTTGATATATTCTTCACGAACCCCTTAGAAAACGTTTTTGCCTACGCTCTGTGATAGAGCATTCAGAAATATTTAATTATTGTTTTGACTTATGTTCAGGGTCAGTCCATATGCAGAATTTTACCTCTAAGACCAAAATATTAGTATTACAATCCAGTAATCCTAGGGTCTTAAAACCTACACGGAATATGAATATGGATCAGACACTTGTACAGGTCAAATTTCAGTTCGAAACAAAAAAGTTTTTCTAATAAAAACTTAAATTTGGGTTTGGGTTTGTATGGGAGCTATACGACCCAGTAACTCTAGGTTGATTGATTAGAAACTTATAATAACTAAATTTTAGTTCAAACCAAAAAAGTTTTTCTATTAAAGACATGAATTCAAATGGGTGGTTTGTACGGGAGCTACTCCTACTAGTGGTCCGACTAATGTCCTGCGACTGTCTTAGAAACTGATGGTGTCCACGTTTCAGTTCTATAGGACAAAAACCAAAAAGGTTTTTCTAATAAGAACATGAATTCAAAGGGGTTGTTTGTATGGGAGGTACGCCCCTGATGGGCCGATTCGGATGGGTATTTTTTTTTTTTGTCTCCTTCTGCCTTTTACAAACTTCATGACAAACTTATCATACTATTCACTCCCGTGAAGAGTATAAAAATGGATATCATATATTTTAAGTTCTGTTTCATTATCACTTGGGAATAACCTTGGCTTATCATACTCTTCACGCATTGAATAGTATTATTTTTGTCATGAAGCTTATAAGAGGCTGAAGGAGACAACAGAGATCCGATAAAGTGTATATATTAAGAATATATATCAGCTCGACGAGACGAATTGATGTCCATCTGACCGTCTGTCTGTCTGTATGTAGTCCCTCAGTTTTTGAGCTAGAGAGTTAAAATTTTACATATACCTTTCTTTTTACTAGACGCAGTACGATTCGGACCACTAGGGGACACCTCCCATACAAACCAAGCATTAGAAAAACTTTTCTGTTTTTTGATCTATTGAACTGAAATTTAGATAATATAAGTTTTGAATTAATGTCCATGAAATACATAAATTTCAAGACACTAGAGTTACTGGATCTTATAGCTCCCATACAAACCCAAACCTAAATTTAGGTTTTTATTTGAAAAACATTTTTGTTTTTTCTGTTATCTATCTAAAATTTGAATAGTATAAGTGTCTGATCCATATTCAACAACCGTGTATATTTCAAGACCCTAGGATCGTAAAGTTCCCATACAAATATTTTGGTCTTTGTGGTAAAATTCTGCATATGTACTGACTATACCCTAAACATAAGTCAAATTAGTAAGCAAATATTTCTGAATGCTCTATCAAAGAGCGTAAGCAAAAACATTTTATAGGGTGGTCCGTGAAGAATATATCAACTTCGGCATAGGAGAGGTTAAACTTCATTTTACTTGAGTTTTTTTTTTTTTTTTTTTGTTTTATTTTTTTTGTAACTCAATTCAATGATTGAGCTAATTTCCGCAGTCGTCAGTCATGTCATGATAAGAATTTACTATACAAATTATGACATCAATAAAATTAAGCTAACCGTGTCGAGGAATGCATAGTGTCATATAAAGTTTTATGACCAGACTGCCATAACCAGAAATATGGCATGCGCTTTATGTTATTTATGAATCGATAAGAATAGTTTTTTTTTTTTTAAATGAAACTCAAATTTAAATACACACTTTTTATATACAACTAATAGTTTTTAAAAATGAAAATGATGAGAGATTAAAGAATTACAATCAATTTATCATTAGTAAATAAATTATCCATGTCAGTTCTAGAAATGAAATGGAGATATAGGATTCCAAAAAAAAAGGTTGAAATTTAAGTAAATATAATTGGAAATGAACAAAGTTGAGGAACATTATCATTTTTGTTTTAATCGTAGTAGTAAAGATTTATTCACAATGATATTTTTACAAAAAGATATTTAAATAATAATAAAATATTATGTTGTAGAAAGAAAACAATTGCAGTGGTTCTCAGTTTTCTTCTACAAGATTTACATTGCATTCACGGGCCAAAATGAGTGGATGCTTGTACAAGTTTTGTCCGTCAGAAAACTCTAAAACTAAAGTACGGGTGAACAACGTTATTACACGGCGATATTTGGATAACAGTTATGTCTAGTTCAATACCGTTTTCAGTTCAACATGTTGCAAAGCAAATGCCTCCAATACCTTGACCTTTGTAACATTGATTCCGTATTATTTCTTATGATTATATTTATACTTGGGATGACATTGCTGACGACAGCACTTTGATTAATATAGGCGCTGTACATTTGTTGGAATCACCCAAATTAAACCATTAGGAGGGGTACCTCTCATAGAAACTCCCACTTGGTACGGGACCTTCCGTGTGCAAGTCTGACTAGCACTTGACCGATTTTTGTAAATTGCTATCCCTCCAACACGAGCAACTGGTCTTTTTAATTATATAAAGCAAAAAAAAAAAAAAAAAAAAAAAAATTTAAAAAACATCTGCTCGGAACTGGTCTTGGCCTTTGATGGCCTGACGAATTTTATTTTGATCATAATCAAACTCCTTTTCAATCACTTTTCTGCTCTTCAACACAATTGACTTAACATGCAGAATATTTGCTTCATTTTCGTTATCGCTTCACAACGCGCATAAAAGAGCTTCACTCTAACAAAAAAAAAAAAAAAAAAACAACACCAAAACATTTCTTCGAAATAATATTTATAAATTTTGTATGTGCGAGTACATGTGTGTGGATGGTATGTAAGAGTTATTGGGGTGCACTTATTGTTGAGAGAGGATTTCACCATCAATCCAAGAAGCGTAGTATGGGATATTGACAAAAACATCTGGATAACGTGAACCACAGGCTCCAATCACAAAATTGGTTATACCAATCAGCTTATTGTTAAAGACAGCACCATTGCCACCATCACCTTGGCAAGTTCCGACCTTTAAGTCATGAGCTAAGCATAGAGTCGATGCATCATGCGCATTATAAGCATTTGTGCAGACATCATCGCTGGCCACACGCAATGCAACCTCTCTGATCTTATATGAAGGATTGCCCTCAATGGTGGTACCCCAACCGGCAACATTGACCATTGCCTCAGGAGCTGGTATATCACTGACTGATTTAGCTAAAGCAATGGGCTGTATTCTATCGGTCCATACAAGTGGAGATCGAAGTGTTAATATGGCTAAATTATTTTGCAAATCATAATAATTTGGATGGATTACAACATCCGCAACATAGACAACACTGCCGCCAGCAAATTGATTTGTGCTACCCACACGTACTGAAAGGCGATTAACCGTGACTCTATAAACGGAACATGTAAATAAACATGGCATAATTCTCTTAAATTCTGTTCACATCACTTACGGTTGATTATTGCGATGGACAGCGTGTGCGGTTGTGAGAATCTTATTAGTAGAGATTATGTTGCCGCCGCCAATATGCGTATTATCAATACGAATTGATACTGCATAGGGATAGACGCCAGCATTTGCCTCAGCACCACCAAGAATACGTCCTGAACCACTGACAGTGCGCCCATTGACCACTGACAGTAGCAAAAGTAAGGACAACGTTATTACAAAAGTACGTCCGGAAACCATCATGTATCTAAAACAACTGATGAATGTTCAACTTTTTCACAAAACCAAACAACTTTGGCCAATATTATTTATTGCTCAATAAAATGACCAATGGCAAATTCTTGTCGTCACCATTATCTTATCGATGGTTCGTTCAATATTCAATATTGATTGCTCGGTGTAGTGATAAGAAAAGTAAGTACGATTCAGAAAATACTTATAAATGAGATAACGGCTTCCGAGGATAACAATGAGTAAGATCACAATTTATCAAAGATTCATTACATTTTTACTATATTTATTTGTGGTTCAGCCATTCTTAAATTCGAATCAATTAAAGACATGAAAATATTAACTTCGATTTTAATATAGTTTTATTTTAAAAAGAAATAGAATATATATTCCTCAAGTAAAAACAAAAACAAAAAAAAAAAAAAAAAAATTTATTATAGGTATGCGATAATTCTATAGATGAATTTTACTGTGGATCTATAATGCTGTTGATCCAGTTCAAATAGTAGGTTACTTTACTAGACACATCAGGATACTTTGTGCCACATTCACCAAAATGGAAACTAATGACACCAAGTAGTTTATGGGGTGCAGTACTTATGACGCCAGCACCTTCATCACCAGGACAGACACCTTGCTGACTATAACGTTGTAGGCACAACACTGAATCGTATCCGAAACCGGCCTGATATTCACAGTTTGGTCCATTTAGAGTATAGAATGTACCCGATTGTAGCCTATAAGAAGCATCGCCAGTTAATAATTTCCCAAAGCCTTGGACATGAACAATTGTTCCGTTCACCACTTCACCATTATCTTCTCCGCTAACAGTGGGTAGATCGATTTTGTTTATCCTATCGGTAAACGTCAGGGGTGTCACAAGTGTCAGTATGGCAACATTATGCAGAAAGTCGCCAAACGACGGATGTATTACAATTTCCTTAATAGGCACAATGCTACCACCAGCAAACTGATTGATACTACCGACACGCAAAGATATAGTATGCACAAGAACACTAGAATAAAACGAATAATTTATAATTTCCATCCAACTAGTATGTACGAAATTCTTTTACTTACGGTGTAGTAGACAATTCGGAGACACAGTGTCCGGCTGTTATGACGTGTGTTGTTGAGATAATGCTACCCATACATTTGTGTGCACTATTCTTTCGTACTGAAACTGCCCATGGAAATTCACCAGTATTTGCATCCTCGCCGCCCAAGATACGGTTATGATCATCACTGGGCAATGCCTGAGCTGTTAGCCCCAGTACAAAGCAAGCAACAAGAACACTGTAAATACGTTGGGTCATTATAACGTCGCAACTGAAACTGTTCTATACTTCGCGGCCACAATATCGATTTAACGTAACAATCACATACTTTACATCTAATCTCTAGAGCGGTACGGTGCGATTAGACTTTCAGATAACCATATATGTCAATGGTGGTAATTCATTTATCATTTATTTGCTTATTGATTGTTAACACTTTTATGAATTAATGGATGAAATGCTATTTCCGAGCTTGACGATTAACGATTAACTTGAGGTTTACAAAAGCTTCACATGTGTACTTTGTGAAGTATAAAGTATTAGTATTATACTAAATGCCAATTTAGTTGGTCAGCAAACGTTAACGATGATTATAACGTCGCATTCTTATTTCTTGCTGGCAATAATCTGCCTGACATGCTGTTACCATATCAATGGATTGCCTAAAGGCAGTGGACGCATTGTTGGTGGTGAAGAAGCTGACATCGGCGCACATCCATATCAAATTTCACTCCAACTATCTAATGGTCAACACATTTGTGGCGGTGCACTTATCAAAGACAATTATGTAGTGACGGCAGCCCAATGTGTAACCGTTGGCAATGGCATTGAACCGTAAGTTATACCGAAAGTCATTCAAATTGTTAGAAGCTTACGATTACAATATTGGTTTTTAGATATCCCCCGCGTAACTATCAAGTGCGTGCTGGCAGTATTCAACGAATAATCGGTGGTCAGGTGGTCGCTTTAAAACGTATTATAGTACACAAGGATTACAGTAAGCCCTTCAACAATATAGCTTTGCTTGAACTCGAACGTCCACTGATTCTGAATGACAACACAAAAGTAATTGAATTGGCAACTGAAGAAGTGCCTGCCGGCGCAACAGTAACTGTTAGCGGTTGGGGTCCTTCTTATTTGAATGGTCCAAACGCACATCGTCTCAAAGCGAATCAAATGACTGCATTGAGCAACGAGCAGTGTTACGAACAAATCTACTATAATGATGAGAGTTTGCTATGTTTGGCGCATGAGTATGCGAATGGTATTTGTCAGAGTGACTGGGGCGGCCCTGCTACCTATAATGGCAAACTGGTCGGTTTTGGAATTTTTGTTGTAGGCGGATGCGGTTCCACTTATCCCGATGGATATACCAAAATCGCTCATTTCCATAATTGGATTACTGAGAATATTGCCTAAATAAAGAGAAAGAAACCTTGTATCTTGTCAATAAGCAAATGTGCATACTTTTTTTTTATTTCAGTCACAAATGTAGATATTCAGATTAAAGTCCCAATGATATAAGATTCCAACTTACCAGCATAGACTTAGATGTAGCATACACATATTCACCAACCCTGTAAATTTCAAGACTTAATGGGATTACTAGGTGAGTTACCTGCTTTTTTTAGGTTTCCGGACCCAAAGGGTACCAAAAGGAACCCTATTCGCTGTCCGTCCGTCCTCGGATCATATCTCATAAACCGCAAAAGCTAGAGAGTTGAAATTTTCACAGAATGTGTAATTCTATCCGGGCATCAGCATACTAAATATAATACTAATACTAAAATATAAGAAACATTTTGGTTTGTATGGCATCTATACGATCCAATAATCCCACGAATTTGAAATTTGGATGCTTAGTGGCTTTACATAAGAAACTTACATTGTCGAAATTTCGAATTGATCAGACCAATCTGGTACGGAACCCTCCGTGTACGAGTCTGACTCGCACTTGGCCCATTTTTATTTTTTGTGTTATTAAACTAAAATTTGAACACTATGTACGTTCGACCAATAGTCATCAATTAAGTCAATTTCAAGATCATCCTTATTGCATCGTAAAGGTCCCATACAAAGGCCTGAAACTTCATATATTAGTAGTATTTGTATTTTTTTTTTGAAAATCACCATACAAATGCAGCCATATAAGGATGCCTTTTTTAGTCAACTGAAGAATATAGTATCTATAATGAATAAATATTTGACTAAACTGAAATTCAACTTACAATACACATTTGATCACTATATTTTTAGCCGTCACAAGGACATGCATTCTATTTTTATACAAAAAGATGTCATGCTATCATGTAATTGTATCATAAATGCTAATTGACCAAGATACAGGATAAACAATATCAACATCATCACCACCTACCTACACCACTACCACCATTGAGATTTTTTGAATTGACACTTCTTTAGCATCTCCCCACTACGTCACTGAAGAATCATCACATTTTGATTTTCGTCACATTTCATTTTCTAATTTTTGGATTTACCTCCCTTCGCTAAAGAAGTTTCACTTCCATATTGTGCTTATGAGGGTGAGGCACACTATTTACATTTTTTTTTAATATTATACACCAAAAACATATAGGAAGAGAGATTCTAAAAATTGTCCCTCTATGCCTTGTACACAATCTCTATCCATGGCTATGGTTAGTTACGCTAAAAGATATTATTGACCCCGTTTACAGTGATGCTGTTTCAGGACGTTTCATTTTGGCGTTTACACTGCCGTTTTTGAATCACGAACAGCCGTTTGTTTTATGTCCATAACAATAAAAAAAAAAAAAAAAGTTGTTTTATGTTGGTCCGCAACAAAAGAAAAAACTTCCAAAAACCTGCTAACTTTCATGGAAAAATTGCCCAACACTAGGCACTCTCAACGACAGCGACCATTTTGAAAAATCCAAATCATCGCGTATCAATTTGTGATTCAACTATAAATCGAATCATATGCTACAACAATAAACAGTGAATGATGTCAAAATGACTTTGTGGTTATTGTCGAATCTGATCTGAAAAAAAGTAGAACTGCTTCTTGAACTTTTGACAGACAAAGCCTTGCTTCACCGTTCGACCACAGTGAATATCAAATAGTTTAAAAAGATCAAGATAAGAAAATAGAAAACTCAAATTGAAACCGAAAAACTCCTATATATTATTATTTAAAAGTGATTAACTTTTCTATTATTTAACTTGAAATATAATTTGCAATTATTTACATAGTTTTTGTGCACTTGAGTTTATGATAAATCGAAGATTCCCTTGGAAGTAAGTGTAATACTTATATGTCCTAGTACTTGGACTGTCAGTTAGCGTGTAAGGATCGTAGAGTGTGCGAAGTGGTCGATTTTTTTAAGAGCTTACAGTGTGTTTATAATGATATAGTAGTTATTTACATATCTTGATAATTATTTTCACAAAATATTCAAAAATTAGAAATTAAGTTGTAGTGTAAACTCTTCCGCCAATAATGGCAATGGCACGTGTTCGGTGGTGCGTCAAGTGTTAGAGCTACGACAGTTCAATGCGCATCAGTTTCAACCTAACACACAACAACACTAACAGATGTAATTACGAATCAATTTGTTGTTGTTGTTGTTTTTTTTTTTTTTTACTTTGGCATGTATGCGGTAGTGGCAAGTGGCAGTAGTTTTATGTACCCAGCAGCAGCTTCGGCTGTTGCTCGCCACTTGCCACTTGCCACTAGTCATTTGCGAGGACATTGGGTGCAATGTACCGTGCGCATCGTTCATCGTTTTTCTAAAACGTACGAATGAAAAATAATCAAGAAAAACAAGTAATCGAATTAAGCACCATGAAATTAAAGCACGTAGCATTCATTCATGGCAAAGAGGCGGCGGCAGCATCAGTAGTAGCATATTTGGTTTGCTACAATGTGGTGATTTCATAAAATGCCTTGTTGTGGTCAGCTGAAGTCGTCGATATGACGTACATAAGTTTATATGAATAAAACCATTTGCTCATTTTGTTTATGCGTCCACTTGCAGACTTAACGCCGTCCCAAACGTACGTGCATCGATCAACCAACCAACCAACCATACAATCGGAGCATCCTTCTCCACCAGCATCAGCATTGCATTATGATCTTACGAAAGACAATCAGCGGTCTTCTGCTGCTTTACGTTTGCCACTGCTTAGCAAAAACTATAAATGATCATGATTTAGATGCAGCACTGCCAGAACCAAGAGCTTATATACCTGATTCACAGTACCTGGATTTCGTCTATCACGACCATGAGGAGTTGACACGTTTCTTAAGGTAAAGATTAATACAATATAAGCTTCAACTGCTTAGGTTATGCAAATCGGTTTTCCACTTTTGCAGAGCAACAAGTGCGCGCTATCCCAACTTGACGGCATTGTATTCCATTGGTAAATCAATTCAAGGTCGCGATCTTTGGGTCATGGTGGTTTCATCGTCGCCATATGAGCATATGGTTGGCAAACCCGATGTCAAATATGTTGGAAACATACATGGCAACGAGCCTGTGGGCCGTGAGATGTTATTGCATTTGATACAATATTTTGTGACGAGTTATCATACTGATCAATATGTTAAATGGCTATTGGATAATACCCGGATACATATACTGCCCACAATGAATCCGGATGGTTATGCGGTCTCGAAGGAAGGTACCTGTGATGGTGGACAAGGCAGGCAAGAGCATTTGAAACATCTTCTCTAAACTCTGTGTTATGATTTTAATTTTTCATTTTATTTCTGTTTATTTACCTATGTTGCAGATATAATGCGCGTGGTTTCGACTTGAACCGTAACTTTCCGGATTATTTTAAGCAAAACAATAAACGTGGTCAACCCGAAACCGATGCCGTGAAAGATTGGATATCGAAAATTCAATTTGTTCTAAGTGGCAGTCTGCATGGCGGAGCTTTGGTGGCCAGTTATCCATATGACAACACACCCAATTCTAGTAAGTATTTTAAAAGTGCGCAAGCATAATCTCAAATTTAACGCGTAAATTGAAAAAGAAAGAGATAACGTATTATACCTATATATGTCTAATAAATAAGTATTGTTCCGATATATAAAGTTTTGTTACCGTTTGTCGTTTTCTCCTCTTATCAACAATATGGCTGCTTAAAGGGATTTGTCGCTCGTCGGCACTGTGCGCGAGTGAGTGAGTACGAGCGTTCTTAACGCTTCGAAGATAAAGTCAATGGAAGCTCTGTAGTAATGTAGAATTATAGTTGTGTCCTACTATACCTATATTATTAATAAATTTAATCCATTTCTAGTTTTCGACTAACATTAATACATAATAAACTTTCACTTTTCGTTTTGTTTGCTTATGTCAACATGTCCCTTTGGAGCAGTGTTCCAGACATATTCGGCTGCACCATCATTAACACCCGATGATGATGTCTTCAAGCATCTATCCTTGGTCTATGCCCGGAATCATGCGAAAATGTCACGTGGCGTTGCCTGTAAATCGGCCACACCTGCTTTCGAGAATGGCATAACAAATGGTGCAGCCTGGTATCCTTTAACCGGCGGCATGCAGGATTATAATTACGTTTGGTATGGCTGCATGGAAATAACATTAGAGATATCATGCTGTAAGTTTCCACCATCATATGAGCTAAAGAAATACTGGGAAGATAATCAACTGGTAAGTAAAGTTACTTTTTTGTGTGCGTATTGACGACAATTGTTCGCTTGCAGTCTATGATCAAATTCCTGGCTGAGGCACATCGTGGCGTACAAGGATTTGTTTTTGATCCAGCTGGCATGCCAATTGAAAGGGCTTCATTAAAAATCAAAGGTCGTGATGTTGGCTTCCAAACAACTAAACATGGTGAATTCTGGCGAATATTATTACCTGGCTATTATAAAGTTGAGGTAACAAAAACAAAAAAAAAAAAAAAACAAAAAACTTCTAGCTAGATATAATAATACGAGTATGTATCTATTTCTAATTCAATAGGTTTTTGCTGAGGGATATGTTCCACGGGAAGTGGAATTTGTAATTGTTGAACAGCATCCAACGTTGCTAAATGTAACACTTCAACCATCTAAGGTTGGTATATCATATAATTATTTATATATATTACATTATATTATTAATCGATATATGTACTATATACGTAAAGTTTTAGATCAACAAATAAAATAAACTATACTATGTACATATAAGTAGATACTCATATTCTATATTATTTATTTGGTGTTTGTCTTACTAACTAAACTAAATGATTTCTCTTTTTCTTGTACAATATTTATGTTCCTATCTACTGTATTTATGTAACCTGTGTCCTGTATCATTCTAATACTATTTGGCAGTATGCGACACTTGCAACAACAACAACAACAACTTCAAAAACAACCTATGAATCCTCACCCATCAGCACATTGCGGACAAACCGTAAAAAACCTTTAAAAATTAATGAAAAAGTAACATTCCCTACTAATTAAACAAAGAACAAATCAACCAAGCAACCTATCAGTCAATCAGCCAATCAACATTAATACAAATTAATACAAGAGCCATAGGTGCTCAGTAATAATATTTACAATAAATTCAGTCTATTTTTAGTACAAAACATTTTTATTCAACTTTCTATAATCTAGTAAAAGTTTAAGTATTCAGAAATATTTATGGTATATAGAAGTCGCCAATATTCCTAGTTTTTTGGTTTTTTTTTTTTTTTCACCTCCTCTAAGTTTGTCATGGTCAAGTATAGGTAACAACAAATTGGATCTCAAATTTTATATTGGCAAAAATTTCAAATCAAAATCATTTAACATTTCTTGGTCATTGGACTGATTATTAGATGTTAATGTAATCATTTTCTATACTCTTCACGCATTGAATAGTATTATAAGTTTATCATGAGAAGGAGACATAAGAGAATAGGTATATATTCTTGATCAGCTCGACGAGACGAATTGATTAAGACATGTCCTTCTGTCCGGGTGCTGTGACCCAGAGAGCAGCAGAGGTTTAAGATGGGCCTCGCTCCCTACCTAGGAGGGAGTCATATTTACCAAAATAAATATTTACCAAAATAAATATGACTCAAATTTTTGGAACTGCGGATATACATCCAAGGGGACGTTGATTGACGTTTATCAATTCATGTGCTTGGCACCGTGTTCTTAAGTCTTCCTAGGCAGGTGAGCACGTTAGACAACGATACTTCATTGTCCGTTTGTCCGTCTGTATGTATGCAAATTAGTTCGTCATCGAACCACTAAGGGACTTACCTCCCATACAAACCACCCTTTAAAATTCAGGTTCTTATTAGAAAAACCGTTTTGTTTTCTTTTCTTCTTAATAAACTAAAATTTAGATACTATAATGTCCTAATCAATGTCGATGAAATGCATAAATTTCAAGACCCTAGGATTACTGGATCATATAACTCTCATACAAATCCGAACCCAAATTTAGGTTTTTATTTGAAAAACTTTTTTGTTTATTGTGTTATCGAACTGAAATTTGGACAGTATAAGTGTCTGACCCTTATATATTTTCCGTCCTGATTTCAAGACCCTAGGGTTACTGGATCGTACAACTCCTATACAAATACTTCGGTCTCAGTATTGAAATGTATTGAAATTTGTACTGACTATACCTTAAATATTTATAAGTCAAATCAATAAATAAATATTTCTGAATGCTCTATCGCAGAGTGTAGGTAAACACATTTTCTAGGGGTTGCGTGAAGAGTATATCAACTTCGGTATAGACGAAGTTCAAAGTTTATCTTTTTTATTGTTAATTTTTAAGATATTTTAATAGTTAAAGGCGTAGTAAATAGCTCTCCAGAGATATGGTGAGATATAGGAGATATGGCGAAGCTTTATGTAATTAAGAGAGATTGTTGTTGTTAATTAGTTGTAAAGTATTTTTGTAGAAATATTAGTACAGAAATAGGCAAAGTGAACAAGGCTATGCCGAAGATCTTATGTCCTTTTTGCAATGATGATGATGATGATGATTTGGGTTTTATAAATTTATAAAGGAGATAAACAACCCATACATCCCATATTATGTTAATCACACAGCCATTGGCAATAAATAGTAATAGGTATCTATTTCATAAGTCTGTTGTCTGTACATATACTTAGAAGATGATACCAAACTTACACTTGATCAGTATTTCATACTAAATGGAATGGTATGGAATTGCTCGTACTATTTGGAAATCTAATGCTTTATAAAAGGATATAAATATATAGGATAAAAAAATACACATTGTTATTCATTTCAAAATAATAGTAGTTAGTATTTAAGAGTTGTTTATAAAATTGTTGTGTATTTGTTTGGAAATAAAAAATAATATTTGTAAATGTATATAAATGCACTAAACTATATTACTACTACTACTACTACTACTACTATTGTAAATTATGTGAGTATGTTATATTGTCATTGTACAATGTTCTTATTTATTTATTTGAATTGGTTTATGGCTATCTTCATTTCGAAGTAACATAATAATTAATAAGTATAAGAATATATCTAATTTTCTATAATACAATTTCAAAGCGCATCGAAGGCAGTGCCAGCGGGGCTCCACCATACTATCGGCCTATACAAGCACCACATCACTATCGACCTGGTCCACCACCACCATATAGTGTTGGTGTTGGTGGTATTAGTGCTGGGCCCATGGGTATCGGAGGTGTACCACCCGATTCTGGTATATTCTCAACAATCAGCAATGGACTCAATAGCCTATACTCGAATATATTTGGATAGGCAACTACATATTCGTTCGTTCTGTTTTTTTTTTTTTTGTTTTTTTTTTTACAATACTTAGTTCTAATTAATTTATACCATATATTGTATTTATATCCTGTAAGAGATTCTTAATTTAATTTTAAATTGAACTTTAAATATTTATTGTACAATGGAATAGTGAAAGAAATCTGTTTGTGGTTCATGTGACGGATTTTGTATTATGGTAATTCTACATGCGATCCTCATATGCAACTATTTGTATATTTATTTTTCTATTGTCCTATTGCGAAATAAAATTTTATTTATTTATTTTTCTTAATTTTGGTAGTTCTTATGCAAATTGAATATGTGGTAAATAAAATAGGAAAAATATCATCAATATTCAAAATTATTGTAAAGATTTGCAAGGAATATTCTTTAATAAGCATAGAATGATGATATTTGCAGATTGACGGAGAAGAGAAGCGCATGCTATGGGAACAACATTCCATTACATGCTATATGTTAGTATTGTACATAGTCAGTAGGAGCTTACAGCAATAATGACTTGGTAGGAAAGTCAAGGAAATAAAAGCAGTGTCCAAACATAAGGTTGAGTTTTTTTTTTATTTTATTGTATTCTATTTTATTATACTCTTCACGGAAGTGAATAGCATTATAAGTTTGTCATGAAGTTTGTAATAGGCAGAAGGAGATATAAGCGACCCCATAAAATATATACCAATATTCTTGATCAGCTCGATTAGACGAATTGATTAAGTCATGTCCGTCTGTCCGTCTGTATGTATGCAAACTAGTCCCTAAGTTTTTGAGCTAGAGAGCTGCATTTTGCACGAACCTCTCTTTTTACCATACGCAGTACATTTGTCGGAACCACCCGAATCGGAAAACTAGGGAGGTATCTCCCATACAAACCACCCATTTGAATACTGCAATGAAACATTCATTGCGTCCCGTGAAGAGTATTTCATCTTCGGCATGGTCGAAGATAACCTTCTTTCTTTTCTTTTCTTTTCTTTTCTTTTCTTTTCTTTTCTTTTCTTTTCTTTTCTTTTCTTTTCTTTTCTTTTCTTTTCTTTTCTTTTCTTTTCTTTCATTATATTTTATTTTATTTTTCCTTAAACGCTTTATTATTAATTTAAAGAAGGCTTTTAGTCGTAGCTCAAAACGCTCATAAAACATCTGGTGTCTAATTTAATAATAACCATTTTTTGAACATATTAGGATTATACACCTGGTACTGATATCTTCCGTCAATATTTGCGAATGCAAATGCGATCAGTGTTAAGTAACGTTCCTCACACATCTCACAACGAAAAACGTGCATCTTTCAATGACACAATGACTTCATTAATGGATACGAGTGACAAGGAAGGAGATGACATTCCTCTACTTAGTTAGCAAAATCCTGCTTATCTTTTAATCCGCAGAACTACTTATTACGGAATAATTAGCGGGAAAACGCTTGGAAAATGACGTTGACCCTTTAACATGGTGGATGGGGAACAAGAAGAAGTACGTGGTTTATTTTTCCTTTATCGAGATATTATTTAGTCACAACAGCATCAATGAATGTTTCTACTGAAATTTAATTAATAATTTGTTGTTAAAAGATGATTATATCATTATATATGATTATAAATGTAATAAGAAGAAAAAAATTACGATCTTAATGTTGAGGGACACCAGAAGTTGCTGTTTTAAAAATAACTCTTCGGGTTCTGGAAGTTAGATAGGATGTAATCTAGCTAACTAAATGTGGGGGAAAACCAAAGGCACTAATTTTTTTGAGGAGTACAATATGACAAACACTGTCAAATGCTTTACTAAAATCAGAGTATATGACATCCATTTGATGTTTTTGAGAAAAACTTCCATAGACCAACGAAGTAAATTCTAATAAGGTGGTTGTAGTCGAACGCTTCTTGGTGAAACCATGCTGAGAAGAACTTAATACACAACTTCGGAATAGCGCAGAGTTTAGCAATTCCTCGGTAATTTGATATATTAGCTTTACTTCCTTTTTATAGAATGAGATTATATAAGACTGCTTCCAAATATTAGGTAAGACAGAGGTGTTCAGAAATAAGTCAAACAATTTACAGAATGGACCATACAAAGCATCTGCACACTGCTTTAGAAAACAACCAGGTTCATCATCAGGACCTGGTAAGAACGTTAATTTAGAAGATTTTAAATATTATAATTCTATGTTAAAATCAATAAGTGGCATATTAAATTGATTATTTTGAGAAATGTAATAAGGGTATGGATTATCACGCTTAGTATTAATAAAGTTATAAAATTTTTTTAGGATCTCTTATAATATCCTCCTTGACAAGTGTCATGTACTTCTGATAGGAAAGATTATTAAGGTGTTGAAAGTTATAACGGGATATAGCATATTTAGAATAATCAGCGGACAAAACGGACCTTTTAAATTTTTTAAATAATCTATTTGTTAAATGTTTTAATTTTAATGTAGTTATTTGCTGAAGGGAAAGATCCAGCAATGAGTCGACAAACTTACAGCTTATGATCAAATTACAGAGTTACAATTATCAGAGGATTATTATTATTATTATTTGGAAGGTTTAAATCTCCCTTTGATTTAAGAAAACACTTGCTTAATAGCTGTCAGATGTAATGAGTAAAGGTGGAATATAAGAGCATCTAATAAATAAATTAGAATTGATAAATTAAACCTTAATACAAATAAACTTAATGTCATCCGATCAGAAAATAAGAAGCTCTAACAGAAATCAGAACTCCACCACCAACGCGATCATTTTTTGTTAAGTAATTCAGAATTTAGAACATCTGGACGAAGCCATGTTTCTACTCGTGCAATCACAATTATATCAAAATCAAAAGAGAAACTATTAATGAATACTGTAACTGAGAGAATGTCGATCGATCGATTACATGCCTTACAAAATAAATAACGAACAGCTTTAAGTTGCAAAGGTTTGCTTGAAACATAAGCTATTGTAATTCTCGTATATAAAAAATATGCGCCTAGAGGGTATGCTAATTACTTTTTTATTTATTGATTCAAAGCCGCGTGTTCACTCTACTAAGCAATAGACACAATAATTAAGCAATTATTATATTGTATTGTATATAAAAATTTTAAATTTTCTATGAAAAATATATTGTCATTAGATAAATTAATAGATAATTGTAGCCGGTATAAAATTTGGTAGCGATATTGCCAACCAAAGTAAAGAGAAGTAGCAAAAATCTCTCCTGCAAACTTTGGTTTTTGGCACATTTGATAATTTTGCACAAAGGTGATACTAAGGAGACAATTCAGGAATAATAACAAAACATAAGGTATAAAGACACATAGAAAAATTTTTTTGCCTGGCACTCAATCTGTGTTCAAATTTGATACTCAAAATTGTAAACTGTTACAGTGAAGTAAGAAAGTAAATTTATGAAATGCATTTAACAAATAATGAGGTATTGAACCTGAAAACATATTATTAATATTTAACAATAACACAAAATAAATTAAATGGAAAAATATTTCTAAAAACAACCTTTTATTAAATAAATGCTCTAAGTAGAAGAAAATAAATTTTGAAATAGTCAAATCAAACCCATAATTTTATTGCATTAGACAATTGTATTTGATATAAAAGGTTCTCGCGAGATTTTCATGTGTTTATCCCTTTTATAAGCAAAACACTATTTCTACTTAAAATTGTTAAATTAGTTTCAATATATAAAGAGTGTTCCGCATTCAGTGCCTTTGTTTTTTTTTTTTAATTAAATGGGGCAAATGGTAAAATGAGACAATGGCAAATCTTTGATAGCCAAATCGTGCCATCAAGCTCTTCGATGGATATTAGATGCTATTTTTTGTATGAAGAAGCATCGGTTGAGCTGTAAAGGAAAGTTGTATCTTATAAATGTAAATGTAAGAAACTTTAAAATACTTACTATATAATAAGTTTTACCTCTCGATATGAGTTTCCATGTGCTGCCCAGTTGAATGGGACGTCAAGTTTGTCCTCATAACCCAGATAAGCATGCATTCATGCAGATTTATTTCACAGGTTTTTCAGTTCTGTTCTTCACCTTTATTCTGACGCGATATAATAAATTTATTATCGCATAGTTCGCATTGTATTGATTGCAGTGCGGCAAACATCAATGATCCTATGATGCGTTCAATAGCTCAGTTCTTAGTTCGGGTTTCGCGACGAAATAATTGTGTTCCCGGTCATCCTGCGACCAAAAACTCCAGTTAGCTATGATATTAAAGACTGTTGACTGGTGAAGAAAAGGTCACTCCAGCCTGCTCTTTAGAATGACCTCGGACAGTGTGATCTTGTATGGAGGCAAATGCAATCTTTCCGATATCTCATAGAGAGTATCTTCGACTTCACGAGTAACAGGTAAAATTTTATTTATAAATCCAGGGGTCCAGGATTGTTCGTTTTCCTGAAAAAGAAAAAATAAATGAAAATAGTTCTGAGAAGAAAATATGCGGCGATAACACACAACAAGTTCGACAACTACTTCAAATACAAGATCCTTGGATCCAATCATAACGGACCCCTAATGAAATTCAGGCTCCGAATGTTCATTTCATTCTTGGCCTTTTGTATAGCATAAATTCTTAAATGGCTAACAATTCGATTGTACTAAGGTGTTCCAATAATATTTTATATAAATCATACCAAATCGTCAGAATGGACATGATGTGTTAAGGCTTCAATGAAGCGTTCCATACGTCTAAAAAGAGTTTCTGGCAGATTACCTATGAAATGTTTAAGGACACTGGCCACGCTGTACTCGGTGTAATCGATATGTGTGATTTACACATGAAAGGCGTCAGCGCGAATCTTCCAACAGTTTTATAATAGCTCTCTCTTCTTCCGAGAGATATCCTCCTTAAGCAGCCGTATAGAAAAAGATGAGTTGTGCATTTATCAATGATTGAATTTTGTCAAATGCTGCTCGTCGTCGGCGAATGCCTTATTATGAGCTACATCGCGTATAATGTGATGCTTATTATTTGTTTCATGTGAAGTGGTCATTGCCATGTGGGTTTTAGGGGAGGACAATCGATCATAAGTATGGGACCAGGTTCAATTTGGAAATTCGATGTGGCTTCATCAGTTATAAGCTCTGAAATTAAGAAGAAGTTCGAAGATGAATTTAAATTTTTAATAATTTTCCATTACAAACCGATGCGGCGCGCATTACGTAAGTCCAATTCCATATTATTTACCACCGGGAAACATTTTTTTTTATTTAAAAGAATCCAACCAACACGCCAATTCGAGATTATACAAGTCTGAATTCAAGAGTAGTGGAATTTGTCATAAGTTACGAAAATTGTGAACTTTAAATAGCAGCACCCAGCGCGATTAAGTCACTTGTATTATTTTAATGTGAAATTCTTTCAACTTTCAAATGCTCCAACAACTTTCTCATAGTATCTTGCAAATTTAAATGAGCATTCTTGTACTTTGTACTATAAGATAGGATTAAGGATCCCAAACCTGATGCTTTTGCGATAATACTTCATATTCGATATTTACCACATCATACTGGGCAGTGTACGAAGGAGGGCGTCCAACATTTCTATATAGACTGCAAGCTGAACGGGAAAATGAGCTAACGGGTCTACTCAGACCTAATCCAGTAGCCAGTAGCCAGATATCGAAGAGAAGAAATATTCCAGATTAAGGAAACAACTAACAATATTAGACTTACGGTCTTGTGAGTCGAGATATCTGCAGTCCTAACATTGCTTATGTATTGCACTACCAAATATGATCGATGAAATAGCCAAGGCTGTTTCTTGGTCAGTGTAAGTTATAAACTCACTTTCGCTTAAAGCTATATTGCATCGCTATAATTTTTTTGTAATATATCTTCGATGATAGTAGATGGGAATCGTATTAGAGAGCCCTTTTGCTGTATTTCTTGTGTGTAAAACAACGCTTATTGACATTAGAAAGTATTTTCACTGTATTAAAATGTGACTGGAATTTCCAACTGGAATTGGTATTTTCAGTTGTGGATTAACCCGGAATGTGCTATTCTATCACTTTATCAATGGACGATTTCAATTTGTTCAATGTTTACAATTGAAAAAAGACGCGAATTCGCTCTACTTTAATGCTGGCATTGGCAAACACCCACAGAAGAAGATGTAAGTTGATAAATAATTTAATTTATTGAAATTAAATGTTAAAACCAACAACTTTGTCTTCAGGACCCAAAAATTATGGACTCATGGATCTTTAAGACAAGGGCGAAATCGATATACAGGGCCTTTTGACACGCATTGTTTCCCTAAATAGGGATAAAGAAAAAAAATGTCTGGAATGATGTCTGAATACTTCCACATCTTTGATTTCCTCAAACGATTCAAATTGTCAACTCTCTGATACTTCATGTGCAAATGAATCCATGCAACGTAGTATGTTTAATCAACCCAAAGTTTGTGGTGGCTGTATCAAATTCTTGAACACGTTCAAATAAGAAACTGATTCTACTGATAGTGTAAATAAAAATATTAAACCTAAATGTCCAACCTGTAATCAATCAAGAAGTGGAAGCAATACGCGATGTTTTTACTTATACTTAAAAAAACAAAAATGTAATGTATATCAGCTTGAACTTGATCTATATTTTCGCGTCTTTGGACGTCTGAAATTCAAATAATTTAAATTTCATTTGCAAATGGAAAAGCTCCATGCTTTTGGAAATGACATAACTCCGCGTCGTTTGCAGAACGGCGGAGGATCTTTTAAATGCTCCGCCAGAAAAAAAACGACATATCTCCGCAATACCATCAAAATCATAGCAAAAAGAGGAAAAAATCCAATTATAACTATAACCTAAATACAAGAATCAGCAAAGCATAACACCGAACTATGAAATTGTAGCACAAATATGTTCTTTAAACTTTTATGAATATAAAAATGGCAATATATGCGCACAGAAAGATGCCTGCAGAAAACGATAGAATATCTTCTTAAAAATATTGTTCTTGATAAGCGGAAATCATTTAATGTTACCTATGATTTCTTGATCGCTTACGTGCCATCCGCCAAGAAATTGTGATACAAAATTGGCCCGCCAAACCAAAAAACTTTTTGAGTCAATGATTATGTTTTTGGCGTATAGTCTATGCAATGAATTTTGGTTCAATAATATGCGCAAATTCAGGAATGTTTAAAGCGTGTCCTTTGTTGTTATGATGATAATATTCTCCTCAATGGAATCTTGCACAGCAACGATATATTGACTCCCTTTATCAAATCTTTAATTTAGGTTCACGCGACGCACTGAAACGGGGTCTTACTTTGCATTTGGGTATACGTGAAGATAATATCTTTTCAATGGCATTTAGCGTCTCTATGAATCATCATAGAGGTAATTGATACCGTGTTGTGACAGGTGTAACTGCCACATATACTTTGTGCAATTGGATCACGATGCAGCAGATTAGAAGGAAAATGTTGAAGCCATGTACAATAGTAAACAACTTTCGGTTTTAGTGATATTCGGACCTTTACAATGTTCTAACAATCTCTTCGATATATATATGTCAATGTTACAAAGGATCGGAAAGGTGTGCAATTTATTAAAGCCGATTTTAATGCGTACATTGAATGTTTAAAGCTGCGTCATAAATTCTTTGTAGAACAAAAAATGCAAAAGATTTATTTACCCTAAGTTCTTTTACTTATATATATTGTATACTGTATTTAAATTATTATGTATGTAATAAATAAATTATAGTTGTAACCCGTGGGAAGATCAGAGATTGGCGTTGTTTAATGACTAGAGGAGAAGAGGAGCACTTGCTATGATGCAATGTCAGCTTTAAGTTTATCAGATATACTGCGACAATTTGCTAAATATGAAATCGACAATTGGAAAACGTCAAGATCGACTTGAGTGCCAACAATAGCTGAAAAACTAAGCGAGTCATATGCATATTATCTGCCCAAACAACTGATCTTGTTAATTGCATCCATATATGGGCTCATCGTATGCCAAATCAGCATCAAAATCTTGTTCATGTGGCTCACAAAAAGCACACTTTTTGTATGTGGATGTGGTGGACAAGGCGGAAACACCAAATTGTTTCATAAACCAAATTTATAACTTACAATCCCTATGACCTGGCGACCTTTACAATCGACAGCTCATTTGTAATTATTTGCCCTTCGTCTTTTGGAATACGATACATTGCTATTACTATTGTAAAAAGCGGACAACTGCCATTGATGATGACTTCTCAGGTAAGCATTACTTTCGATTCGATTTGGTCGAGGAGATCTTTTGAATCTCAGACGATTTTGAAAGTAGTTTTTTATGTAAAATGAGGCTTACATAATTTGAGTAGCCTATTAAAAATGCCATGTCCTCCTCATGACGTCTGATGTCATATGTATTTGCGGGCTTTTAAATAGGATTTGTTGGCTAGATTTGAAATAAGCAAAATTTGCAATGACAAAAATTTATGAATAGACATTACTTACATAAAACTTTTGAACTTTGACTATAGCATTCAGAAATACTTAAAGACTTTTCTGTGATACACATAGACATTTCAACATGTGAGACCGAAATAGTAGTATGGAGCTTTACGATCCAGAATCCTAGGGTTATGTAATCTACACGGTTGTTGAATATGGATCAGACACTAGCACAGTGCAAATTTCAATTCGATAACACAAAAAACAAAAAAAGTCTTTCTAATAGAAACTTAAAATTGGGTTTGGGTTTATATGGGAGCTATACGTTCCAGTAACTCTAGGGTCTTGCAATGATTAGAAACTTATAGTGTCTAAGTTTCAATTCGATAGCTCAAAAAACAAAAAAGTTGTTCTAATAAAAACATGAATTTTAGTGGGTGTCTGTATGGGAGGTACCCCCTCTAATAAGCTGATTAGGCTAGTTTTTTTTTTCCGATGGAGAAGCATTAAAAGCCAAATGAATCTACTATTCGAAGTGTGGGACTTGCACCCACTAAGCCCCACCGTCCCAAGTCCTACAGTCCCCCTGGCACTACCGCAAAGCATTACGTCAAGGAGGAAAGAGGGAGCATAACAGCTCAAAGTCTGCTTCTACCCCATGTAAATCAAAACAAATTTACTTTAAAACTTCTTGTCAATATCAAACTAATGACCTATCACGTCTTCATTCGTCTGAACTCGTCGTAATCGTTCAATACGCCGCAGCTCTGTCATGATTTGATCTGTGGCCTGACCTACCACGTCCCAATTCAGCTGCGATTCACACATATGCCGGATGCAGTTCGTCACAGTCGGCACTTCACCAAACGCAGATGAGATCATTGATTTGGCAACATCAAATCTTGGGCAATGCAGGAAGACATGTTCTGCATTTTCAAAAGCTGAAAACACTAGATCTGCGAGTATCAGTGTCAGTGCGTCTAAGTGTGTCAAGATGATAATAGCATGATGGTCACTATGCGTATATGTCTTGCTGACTCGCCAAGAGGATTTCCGCAGGAGATTACTATCCATGAAACATAGGTCTATTATGGACCCTCTGGAACCCTGGTGGAATGTCTGCACTGTGGTGTTGTTTGCCACAAAAAGGTTCAACGAAGACATGGCGTCCACTAATATACGGCCTCTAGAATTTGTCCTACTGCATCCCCATGTTGTCGACCACGCATTGAAGTCCCCAGCAACTATAAAGGGACTTTTTCCTCTAGCGTCCTGCACCAAGCTATCAATGGCTCCTTCAAACTCGTGTATGTCAGCCGGGGAGGAGTATAGCAGCTGTATACATGAGTTCCAGCAAAGTTTGCTCGCACGTAGAACTGGTCTGCTTTCGCATGCATTCCCAACGGCATATCTTGACCGCAAATCCAAACTGCTGAAGTGCTAGTCAAATCAGGTAGCCATTGTTGCCCATCAAAATTTTTGTATTGCTCACTAAGTATAGCAATATCGACCTTAGCTTCCTTAACGTGCTGCACAAGGAGATCCTGCGCAACCTCACAATGATTGAGGTTTAATTGTAGTACTCTCATTAATTGCTCTTCTTCACAGCTGCCTTATAAACACGACATTCCGTGCTGCGTGCATCGTGTTTTTCTGAGCAAAACATGCACTTCGTGGGTCCTTTACAATTCCTCGCTAGGTGACCTTCCTCACCACATCTGTAGCACGATCGTGTTCATTCCACGTCATTTTTGCAGTTGCGCCCAATGTGACCATATTCGAGACATCTGAAGCATCTAGTCACCAGATCCTTGTCTGCCTGGCTGAGTCTGCATAAGACCCACCCGATTTTAATCTTCCCTACTTCCAAGACCTTTTTGGCATCAGCTGCTGGCAAGGCTATAAAAGCCGTCCGTATTCCACCGTACGCATTTTGGATGCTCCGGATTGCAGATTCATTGATGGATGAAATATTGATGCCTCCCTTATCGCTTCGCAGATTTCATTTGCCTCAGTAATCTCATCCAAGTCCTTGCATATGACCGTTATCTCATGTGATTTTGCTTTTATCTCTGCCATCTCTCCAATAACATCACTTAAGGTGGAATGGAAAGATTTAAGTTTACTTTCTCCATCAGGCCTCTTCAACTGCAAATAAATCTCCCCTTTCGCTGTCCTTCTTATCTTTGTGGTGTCGTTGCCCAAAGCCTTTAACTCAGGGTTACTTCTCACCTTTCGGAGTATGTCAGCGTAAGTCACATCACCCTTTGCTAGTTCCAACAAATGTCCAGCGCCTGTCTTGGAAACTAAAAGTGTCCGAATTTCAGTTCGATAGGGCAATGAACAAAAAAGTTTTTCTAATACGAACATGAATTTTAATGGTGGGTTTTTATGGGAGATTCGCTGCGTGAAGAGTATAAAAAATAAAATCAAACATAAGTCGGACCCGTAAGTAAGCGTTTCTTTCATTTTCATTTAAAGATCACACTATTATTAATATGATTTGCAAAATTTGTCAAAATTCTATCCTACTCTCTGAAGGGGCAATCAAAATATTTTCACATCTCGGCTTGCCTATTTCTAAACGAATTCTTACCAATATTACTTTCTTATAGTAGAAAAAGATATTTACTTATTTTGACGAATTAAAAATGAATGCCCCTAAGAAGATCATTGATGACGCTTTATTATATAGTTTGGATTTTGATATCGACAAAATTAGAGAATCTATTCAACATAATTTGACTTTATTTGGTGAACAAAATGGAATGAACAACAATAAATATGCGAAGAAACGTCTTCAGTATCCAATAAAGGATTTCATAGATGCCAATAAGTCAAGGGGTAAGTTTTGATTGTGTTTTAAATTAAGTATTGTATTGGGTGTATGCATATGATTCCGCCCTTTTTTGTGAAAACAAAACAAATTTGCTTGTTTAGAAAAAGGAAAATTTATTTATTCAAAGTATGCCCCATCTGCAGCTACAACCTTTGCCCATCTTTCAGGCAATTTACGGATTCCTTGCATAAAGAAGTCCTGGTCTTTTGAGGCAATCCAATTATAAAGCCAAATTTTGATATCTTCATAAGAAGTGAATCGCTCTCCCGTAAGATCAGACTGCATCCTTCGAAATAAATGAAAATCTGAAGGGGCTATATCTGGTGAATATGGCGGGTGGGGTAGCACTTCCCAGTCTTGTCCATTTAAATATGTTTTCACAACATTTGCCGTATGCGGTCTGGCGTTGTCATGTTGAAGAATTAATTTGTCATGCCTATTCACCCATTCCGGTCGTTTTTCTTCTATAGCTACCTTCAACCGCATTAGTTGTCGTCTGTAAACATCGCCAGTGATAGTATCAGACGGTTTCAGCAACTCATAGTGCACAACACCTTTCTGATCCCACCAAATACAGAGCATAACCTTTGGCTGTGATGGGCCGGCCTCACCTGGCTTCAGCCAAGATTTTTTGCGTTTAGGATTCTCGTAATATATCCATTTTTCATCTCCCGTGATTATCCGATGCAAAAAACCTTTTCTTTTTTGTCTTTGAAGCAGCATTTCACAAATGGTTTTGCGACGTTCGATGTCTCGGTCTTTCAATTCATGTGGCACCCAGTTATTGACTTTTTGAACCATTCCCATTGCTTGCAAACGTCTTGAAATAGTTGATTGATCAACATTTAATGTTGTTGCCAATTCTGATTGTGTTTGACAACAATCTTCGGTCAATAAATCTTCCAATTCAGCATCTTCAAATTTTTTGGGTGGTTTTCCATGTTCTCTGTCCTCAAAGTCAAAATCATCATTTTTAAATCGTCGCAACCATTCTTTGCAAGTTGTATTCGATGGAGCATGCTCACCGTAAACATCAGCAAGCAAACGATAAGTTTCCGCTGCACTTTTCTTTGCAACAAAATAGTGCAATAAAACCTCCCGCAAATGATGTTTACTTGGGATAAAACTCGACATTTTCAATGAATTAGAAATATTTGTTGTTTATGCTTCCACCGAATGTTATACACTGTGTTTAACAGCTGATAGAAGGCACTATCGAATGCAAGTATTAGTATTTTAGTGTGCAAGTGTAAGCGGCGATACTAGCGAAACTATCGGAAAGGGCGGAATCATATGCATACACCCAATATATGCACCCTTATATTAACCCTCTGTATCTGTGTATGTATAGTGTTTATTTACGATCAACAATGTCGCAATGGTCTTACACCACGCACGGCATACACACAGGCCTTCAGGGATAAGAATATGATGTTTGAAGATCTAAGAAACGTTGGCGATGATATAGACGTTGACAATTACAATGTCAAAATAGTGGCACCTTGCTACAGTTGTGATTTTTGTGATGCACACTTCACCATCAGATCATTGTTGGAGGCACACAAACTCTTACACAATGCTGACCTCAAGGCTCGTTTTAAACGAGCAAGTACAGATCATAATTTACCAAACAATATCCAACAATGCCAATTCTGTGATCGCAAATTTGATCTGGAACGGACGTTGCACATTCATCAAATGTGTCATTGCAAGAAAATTTCACCGGCAGAACGTCGCAACTTGACATTTACCGATTTAGAACACGAGAAGAAACCACCGCTGCCTGAAATCTTTCACAAGGCACCCCTTGCCATTACCAAGTGATTAGCCTATCTTGATTCCTGATAATTATGTGATCAACATCCTAAATTTAATCCGGAATTGGCTTTAGGTTTTAGTTACTTATTGCTGTTTACTTACTTGAAGATAATTTTAATTTTGCACAAATACATTATATTTTTCACATTCCATTCAGTTTGTTTTGTCCTACTGACTCATCTAGAATCTTTGAATTGATTATAAGCCCTTATATATTTCGGAAATTATAATACATGCATGTAAGTAGAGCAAGTAATGTGTATTCTATTCTATTCTAAATATTTTTCTATTGAGATCATACATGACACTTTAAGCTTCTATATTCTTAATTTAAATGACATTAATTTTTATCTTCAAACAAAGATATTTCTAATTCTATTTATAATTTATACATATTATATTGTAGGTTAGCTGAAGGCCCTGGCAGCCATGGCTAATTTTCTGTTAACTTCTAGTTTTAATTTTAAGTTAGCATTATATAAATAAATAAATAAATATATTGTAGGTATATCATTTCTTTATAACGATATGAATCAACAATACCAAAGACTTCGATATAGCAGATTCCGACTGTCATTGAAACAGTTGTATAGACAACTTTGAGTTTCGTATGGAAAACCTTTGTATTACTTAAGATATCTAAATAGAAGTTTACAAAATGATTTAATTTATTTAGATTTGATATTCAAGAAACATAAACATTAAATACAAAATTGCGTGTCTTTAGTTTAGTTTTGATTTTTGTTTTTTCAAAAGTAGGTGTCGTTTAAACATGGAGTTCCTTAATGTGGAAATTCTCCATTCATGCATTCGCGAATTTAATCGAAAGATTAATGATGTTCTCGGATATGGTATTGCTTCGATACGAAGAATAGTTTCGGCATTGAACATAGACAGACCCTGTACCTAGTGGACTGCTAATAATCACTGATGTCGAGAAAATCAACGAAAAATATCTACAAAGACCGCCATGTGAATATTGGAAGAATCAGGTTCACTGAGAATTATTGTTTAATATAGGAGGTACTCCCCCGAGTGGTCCGATTTGACTTATTCCAACAAATATACCGCGCCTATATCAGAAACTTATAGTGTCTAGATTTCAGTTCAATAGTCCAAAAAACAAAAAAGTTTTTCTATAAGAATATGAATTTTAATGGTGGGTTTGTATGGGAGGTACCCCTCCTAGGTGGCCGGTTTGGCTGATTCCAACAGATGTGCAGCACCTATATCAAAAACCTATTGTATCTAAATTTCAGTTCGATAGAACAAAAAACAAAAAAGTTTTTCGAATAAGAACCAGAATTTTTATGGGGGTTTGTATAGGAGGTACCCTCCCTAGCAATCCGATCAAACTGAAATTTCGACAATATAAGCCAACCATTTAAATTTCACGATTTTGGGATTACTGGATCGTATAGCTGCCATACAAACCAAAATGGTTCTTGTATGGGGACCCCTTTAAGTTTTTGAAAATATTTTAGTTTTAGTATTTGTTGCTGATGCCCGGCTAGAAATACACCTTCTGTGAAAATTGATAATGACGTTCGCAAATGATAGTAGATGAAGGAAACGTTTGATTCGCGATCACTAAGCCAGGATTAATACCTAGAAAGGTTTTGTTGTGTATTTAATTGGATTGGAATGGAATCATCCACTATGCGCTGTTCCCAAACACTTTAATTCTGAGCTGTACTAGAATGCCATCGTTTAGAATTGGGAGTTGTTTTCCAACGGCCGACAACCAAGAACTTTGGTGATCTGTCAGAAGTTCCGGGAACTAGATGGCATGTTTTAATGCACTCGCCTCATAGTCCCCACACTGCACTACCGGACTAATTTCTTTTCTTTCTTGAAGTTAATGTTCTCTTGTAGTTTTTTTTCTTCCAATAAATTCTATTTTTATTTTTTTTAATAAACATATAAAATAACTAAAAATTATGTACATAAAATTAATTAATAAATAAATAAAACAATTTAATCCAATATGTACAAATATAAGTATGTAAATAGATTAATAATTAACTATGGTAAATATGTGTCATTCATAATAGCAATAATTTGCTGCTTTAACTACACACAAATAAAATATAAAATTCATTCCCGTTGTATTGATTGTAATTGGAAGTGTATAGAAACCAAAATCACAGGATCGCACTCAATGTAACTGCCAAATTGGTAGTACCAATATCTAGGCATACACAGTACACCTAATTTCGTTGGTGGTGGCATTGGTGGTGATGATGATGATGATGATGATGATGGTAGACTGACAAGAAAATCAATCCATTCATTCATCCACCATCATTTTTATTCATCTAATGATTCATCTTATTTCTATCTTTAATAAGCGCAGTGCTGCCTACACGACGCTTATCAAAATATGCTACCGGTGTTTTGTCACGTGCCCCAATAGCAGTGACTGCCGCGAAACCAGTACCTTCCGGTAGTAGTTTAACCTCATGACCCACCCCACGCAAATGTTCCAATAGAGAGTCATCGACTTCTTCCTCAGCTTCGATATACATTGGCGCCAATTGATGATGAATACGACCATCATTGATAGCATCATCCAAGGATTCATCCAATATCAAATATTTGATAATAGCCTATCATATTTTAACATAACGAACATTAATATTCTTATATGATTCGCTTAGACAAGGTACTTACCGTTGCTACACTCGTAGTTATCTTAGTGCCTCCGGCAGCTCCAACCAGCATTCGTACGTTACCATCTTTATCGACAATAATTGCTGGAGTCATCGATGACATGGGACGCTTATGAGGTTGTATGTAGTTAGCTGGTGATGCTGGCACACCAAAACCATTTATGACACCTGGCGTTGAGAAATCATCCATTTCATCATTGAGTATGATTCCTGTTCGTGATGAACGGATCTTACAACCAAAACTAGAAACCACAAAATACAAAATTCATTTCATTTGATTTGCATTCAATTTTGAATCAATGCTTTTACTCACTAGTTATTTATTGTGCTCGTTATAACAACTGCATCACCATTACTTGCTAAGACATTCATGTTGGCAGTTCCATGATCTTCCTCAACTGTGAAGTTAGCACCATAGTAATTAAAATCAGTTGAAGTTTGATCATCTTGTATTAGCTTTCGTACTCTACTCGCAAAATCATAACTCATCAGATTCGCCAATGTCTCATTTATGACTGCCGCATACTCAGACTCGTTCTCAATATCACCCAAATTGCTGCGTTGTCCATATGCATGCTTAAATGTCTCGATAATGCGTTGCCAATAAGTGTCTGAATCTTTTGTATATAGTTCATTCATGACATTTAACATGAAAGCAAGCAAAGGACCACTTGTGGGTAGGGGTGTCGTATAGAGTGTATAACCACCAGTAACATTGGCCGCGACATGATCATTACTATGCCAACTTACTCTAAAATTAGAGAAAAAAAAATGTATAAATAATTTTATTATTTATTTTTATTTTATTATTCTTATCAGTATTCTTACTCCTGTACTTACTTGAAATTTTTAAGATCTTCTTCGGTGATTATGCTGCCTGCCTTTTGTATATCCTCAATGAACATTTTACCCGTCTCGCCACCACCATATAATTCGCTAGCACCATTCTTGGCAATACGTTCCAATGTCTCACCCAATTTGACACGCTTCATATATTCACCCTCCAGATATGGACTACCATCAGGTTTAAGAAATACTTCAGCCATGGATGGTTCATTTTGTATTTGTTCCAGCTTCGATTTAATAGCTCCCGCCAAATACTTCGATACCCAATGACCTTCTTTAGCCAATTTGATGGTGGGTTGAAATAATCTGCTCCATGGCAAACGACCATATTTTTGATGCATTTCCCAATAGCCAAGTATTTCACCTGGTACAGCACCAGAAGTTGCCCCACTGATTTCATTCATACCTACAAACATATCTTTGTGAGCTGCTGCTGGTGCAGATTCTCGTGCTGTTACCGTCTCAATGGTTCGAGTACTACGCGTATAGATAGTGGCAACAAAACCACCACCAATCCCCATTGAATGTGGCAATATAACACCTTCGCATAGCATTGTTGCTATAGCAGCATCCACTGCTGAGCCTCCATCGTCAAGCATTTCGCTACCAATATCGGCACAACCACGTCCATTTGATACAATTGCACCAACAATGCGTCCCTTTGTTTTACCAGATTGTAGACCAAAAATCAAGCCAAGTGTTATACCGACAACGAAAAGTGCCGATAATACCAGCGTTATTATGGTCTTCTTATTCACCGTAAATCTGTACAAAAAAGTAATCGAATTAAATTTTTGTAATTAAACAGATTAGTGACTTAACTTGAATAAGTGAATAAATGAAATGTGTTGATTGTGAGATTTTCAATTTATGAGTTATTCTAAAGCCAAGTACTAGTACATACTATATGTTGTATATTATCATCAGTCGCTGGACTTAACTGACTTATGTTACTTAGAATACAAGTATGAATACTCGACGCCAACGACGGCGATCATATCAAAAAAGAAAAAGTAAAATCATTAAAAAGATTAGCCCATGTTGATTGTAAAGATTTTTTCAGAAGTGCTCATACTTGTATGTTTCTAGTGGCAGTAGGGGCTTGAGGATTGGAGAGCCAAGTAGCACAACATGAAGTACATTTTGTCAATAAAAAATTGAGATATTTGCACATGAGCACAAAAGTGAAGTTATTTGAAAGTGTGATATTAAGGCTATTGGTTTATTTTTAAATGAAATTTCTGCTATCTTCTGGAAACCGAGTTATAACCATTATACTGGACCCTTGAAATTGAGATACGTAGAAGAATCCAGTTGACAAATCATTTGTCAGTCTGATCGTGTTGCTTTAAGAATACTATAATTTCATATATGTTTTTTGGAGTCTGAGGCATAACCATACTACTAGACCCTTCCAAGCTGATTGTATACAAGATCTATTTTTAAGGTATTTCTTTAAAAATTTCTTTAAAACTACCGAAGAAATGTCTTGATCTTTATTTTTTTTATGAATTTCAAGCATCTGGCATATTCATCTAGTGTTGTTCTAATATCTATTAGTATGAAATCCATTAAGTGATATCCCTCTCTCCGTCTCTCTCTCTCCTAATATTCAACATTTTTATCAATCACTAACTAATGTTCACTATAAAGTATATAGTTATGTACGAGTATATGGGGTCAATATAAACATTCTTCTATTTTTTCCAATTAAGCTACTAACACTTTATACTTTTACCGATGCACTTCATTTATTTGATATAAAGTAATTTCCAATAAATATTATTGTTCAAAATTTAATTAGCACTCAATAGGTGCTTATCATGATAACCCTGATATGATATCATATGATATGTAATTAATTTTATGCCATGTGGCTTTGTTCATTAATTCCCCCTAGTTTGTATTCTTCTTTATGTTTTAACAATACGTCAATAGAATAAACTAGTTTATAACAATAAAAATATATTTTAAAATAAGCTAATTAATACCTATAGGTATGATGATAGACCCTTACTGGATTATCATATCTTTAGGGACCCTAAAAGCGATGGCGGTGATAGCCTTCACACTTCACAGGCAAATCAAAATTAGGCATCACAATTAGTCTACCCTTTTCTATATAGATCTCTTTCGTTTAATTAGATTTCAATTCAGTAGAATTTATCATTCGTCTATGTATTCATTAAATAACTGTACATGTTTGGTATTACAGATCCCAGTACCCAAATTTTTGTACAATTTCCGTAAAGATATCCTATAAAGTTCATTAATTTATAAACTAACACTGCCCGGAGTCGATTATATTATAGAGTCTTTAAAAATTATTCAAAAACAAACTGTAATACACAGTACAGCACTTGATATACTTTTGAAAAAAATCAGACAAATCGAATACTTTGATTTAAAAATTGACATATTGCATGTAATTTTCGATTCAGACGACTTCTTTGATGTTAAAAAAATGTCCCTAAGTTTTATATGCAAAATTTTATCTAATCATTTCGAATCTAATACATAAATCCTATGTCCAAGGCTGGAACCAGCCATACACATATACAAAATTTCATTGCAGTCAGATGAACGGTTTGGCGGCGTATAACACACAAACAAACAAATTTTCATTTTTATGTATTTAATGGTTTTGATTGATATCTTTGCAGTATTTCAATATTAGAGTGACTTGCAGTTCACCATAGTTGTATGCTATATGCCCAAACCGTTTTCAGCATAGTTTTGTACAACGATACTTCGTTTTTAGGGTTCCGGACCCAAAGGGTACCAAACCCTATCCGTCCTCGGGTCATAACTCATGAACCATAATAGCTAGAAAGTTAAAATGTGTAGTTCTATCCGGGCATCAGCAAAAAAAACTAAAACTAAAACATTTTCAAAAACTTAAAGGGGTCCTCATACAAGAAACTTTTTGGTTTGTATGGCAGCTATATGATTCAGTAATCCCACTATCTTGAAATTTGGGTGGTTGGTGACTATAAACTTATACTGTCGAAATTTCAATTTGTTCAGACAACTAGGGAGGGTACCTCCCATACAAACTCCCAAAAAATTCAGGTTCTTATTAGAAAACCTTTTTTGATTTTTGGACTATAACTGAAATTTAGACACCATAAGTTTCATATATAGGGACTATATATTTGTTGGAATCAGCCAAACCGGCCACCTAGGAGGGGTACCTCCCATACAAACCCACCATTAAAACTCAGCTTCTTATTCGAAAAGCTGTTTTGTTTTTTCACAATTGATTAGTAATTTAGACACAATAAGTTTTTAATATAGGCACGGTACATTTGTTGGAATCAGTAAAATCGGACCACTATGGGGAGTACCTCCCATACAAACCCCAATCTGGTACGGAACCCCTCGAGTACGAGTCTGTCTCGCACTTAGCTGATTGTTTAATTTGAGCTTGGATTTTAGTTAATAAGCCAGTATCATTTTTCCGCCTTTATGTTTAGATGTTGAACCCTTGTTTTTATGTGATTTTTCAATGTCAACCGACGAGCTAAATGCATTCCAAGGTATTTGACAGCATTGCTGACGGGTATATATGATTGGTCTAGGCCACTCTTGTCTTCTAGTTGTAAATGTTACGTGTGTAGATTTTTTGGGTTGACCTTTACGTTCCATTTATTCAACCAGTTTTACATTAAATTCAGTTGGCTTTGAATAAGATTAGAGCCCTCAACAGCACAGTCTGCGGAAGCAATAAAATCAGTGTCGTCGGCATAATAAGATAATCGTTGATAGGCAAGTCGGCAGTGTAGATTGTATAAAACACTGCCCCTTACACACTTTCTTATGGAATGATGATGGATCTCGTATCTTTTATTTTCTCTTAGAAATGTCTCTAACTTACATATGATTTAAGCTTTACATAATATGGGGTTGGCAGTAACTTTTTAATTTTATAAACACAATCCTGCGTGCCAGATTCTATCAAAAGCTTGCTGAATATCCAAAAATACAGATGAATAGCATAGCTTCTTCTTTAGTGCAAGAGTGATGACTTCAACAACTTGATGGCACAGTTCGAAAGTGCCATTTTGATACCTAAAACCAAATTTAGTTTATTAAGTACAAGCAATTTTTTCAAATATTTTAGAGAATATCGCTAAGAGACCATGATAATCTCTGCACATTTCCATTGAGCTGGAAAATGGTGGAGTCTTAACATCGAGTCGTAAATAGTAGCTAAGAATATGGCAGTTACATTGTTATTGTGGTGCCTAGCAGATTTTGAACTTCTTAGCTTTCTTATTTTCTTTAGCCTGAAAACGTAACACATTTTAGAGGAATATCCATTTGGCATGGGCTGTCTAAAAATTGTTAGATTTCAATTTTATCCGTCATTGAAAGAAAAGAGGAATGCTTAAAATTTAATTCAAGGTACGTTTCGAATGCCTTGGCTTTGCTCTCATCGCTTCTGCACCATACACTGTTTATATCTTTAATTGGAATATTCCTATTTTTCTGGTCATTTGATATATTGGAAATATATTGGAAATCATAATCATATAATACATAAAATAAAATTATAATTTATATATTGGTACGATCGGTTTAGTTAAGGAAATCAATTTAGTATTTTTTCTGTATTCATTTAAAACAAGTCTAAGATGAAATTTCATATATGTATATAGTGTCATAGTCAGGAGGGAGGGAGGAAAGCCTAAATACATGGACATACCACATTAATCATTGTATAATCTTCAGATGTCTCCAATTTCTTTAATTGTTGAGCTTTTAGACGGAAAGACCATAAAGTATTTTTGTCAATCAGGGCATTTATCTTAGCCCCAATAGTATAAGCCGATAATTCAATTCGTTCATTGTATAAATAAATTAGGAAGCCTATCTACAAAAGCTTATAGGTAAATAGTAGCAGCAGTAGAAGTAGTAGACCCATAGGTTGAGTCCCTTTCTTTCTCCGAACCGTCGTTATCATCTTACATGGGACTTAAAGTTGGACTTACTAGTTCTGAGCAATAATGTTCAATAATGTCATCATCTGAAAGAAATGGCAATTTTTTGTTCAAGTTATGGAAGAAATATTGCATAGAATTTTAGTTCTAAACGAAAACGAATTAGTTCGAGCCATAAAAAATTCGATTTATAGAAGTTCCAGTTATAGAAGTTCAGCTGTAATTTAACGATAATTGGATGAACGTCGTTGCCTTCATTTTGAATTTTTATACAATACAAGACAAAACTTTGAGTAGGGTTTAACATCCATAAAAATAAAAAAAATTAACATTGTATGTAATCATGTGAATGTCAAGGTCCAATGACTTGCGTTTAGATTACAAATGTGCAGTAATTTTTGGTCGATTAAGTATTACTATGAATATCTCAAGTGTTTTCAATTTATGGCTTGAATTATTTACAATTTACTCATTTAGTTCTTATTGTCTGAAAAAAAAAAAAAAAACTAACTTACCCATACATACTTATATTGTATAATAATTAAAAATCAATTAAATCCATGATACAATTTTATATAGATTTTCCCAAACAACTCATAACTAAATTATAAGTTTTTCCGATTTTCATTACCTAATGGAACTGGGTCTTTCTTAATTTGATTAGATATCAACTCAAAGAATACTTTGTTTTACAATTTTCAGGCTTGCCAGTATATGTAGATGCTCAGTTTCGCTTGTGTGCTAAATAGTCGAGATTCTCGTTGTTTAGATGTTATTCTTCCAATTGATGCTTTTTTTTTGGTGACTTAATTCCCTGCGCAATTATTCTACATACAAAATCGATCGTTTTTGGTTTAAGTACGTAATGATAAGTCTTCAACTCGGAAGATTCAAGCTGGTGTTCCGCAGGGCAGTGTCTTAGGGCCAGTATTCCACATTCTATTTACACGCGATATGTCAACGCCACCTGATGAAAACACCCTTGCTGCTACTTATGCTGATGGCACATTATTCTTAGCGAGTAATACTACAATACATGCAATCTAGCTGCTGTCACCTCCTAAAAATCACTTGATGGATTTGAAGCTTGGTCTAGGCGTCGGAATATTGGAGTTGCTGCTTTACGCTAAGAAAACATCTTTTAAAACTTAGGCATGATTCTGGATCGCAGTCTCACGTGATGAAAGCATATGAACATGATAACAGCTACTTGCAGAAACAAGCTGAACAAGCTAAGGTGGCTCATATGACCCGGCAGTACTTCGAACCTGTCTGCTAAGGTAAACCATCATAAGCCTGCCCAGAAAGAAGGACAGAAAAAATCACCCTTGTGTAATGTTGAGACCAGAAAACTATTACAATAGTACAATTTTTTGGAATTAATAAATTTTATTTGTGAATATGTAATTGTTTATTATTATTATATTTTTTTTTTTCTTTTTGTTGTTTTAATTCTGATAAAAAAAAAAAAACTTAATTGCAATTAAATTAGGAATTTCATAATTATTCTCATAAAAGGAAAAAAAAGCCAAAAAAAATCCAGAAAAAACCAGTTTACCCTCATAAACGAGTACTCAAAACTGGTAATACACATTTTAATACAATAGGTATATTGTGATAGCACAATATTTTTATATTTATGATACCGTCAGATAAGATTTGATCTTCTCATCACAATAGAAGTGTTCAAATATGCTTATTCATTTATAAGAATTCAACTGAAAGCGCAATCATAAGCAGTGGCGCGTTTTGACAAATCGGGGACCAAGGAACCCTAACTAAACTAAACAGTACTTCCTTTAGGTTTACATTTATGAATCAGTGTACATAGTATGAGAACGAAGCTATACAATTGTTGGTTATTCCTTATCTTACCAACGGGTCTAGATTTGGAATTTTTTATTATTATTATTTTTTTTTTTTGTTTTTTTGTATAATTTAGTTTTGTCTTCCAAAACCTCTTTGGTGAGTGTCTGGAGACCTTTTATAGCCCAAGTTACCCCTAAAAAAAAGTGCCTATGATCAAAAGCAAACGATAATGATGGATGTGAGAATATTATTATATTATTATTATTATTATACTTAAGTCAAGAAAAGAGTTAAATGTCTTATTACTAAGTACATAAACTTAAACAACCTAATTTTCGTACAATAATACAATATATACATACATAATACCTATGATTACTTTTCATTCATCTATTAAAGATAAAGAATAGTATTTTATAAAGATCAACTAAATATAATAAATTTTAATTTTATAGACTCAAATAAAACAAAATAAAAGAGATAAAATTTTCAAGAACAAAAAAAAAAAAGAGGTAAAATTTATAATTTTTTTCCTTCGACAAGCTTTTATGATTCGAAGAATTTTTTTGCAATTTAAAAAAAAAAAAAAAAAAAAAAAAGAAAAATCGGCAAATGCGAGTCAGTTTCGCACACGGCACGGAGGGTTCCGTACCAAATTTGCGCTTTGTATGGAAGGCAACCGCCCTAGTTGTTCGGTTTGATTGATTCCAACAATTGTAAAGCGCTTACATCAGAATCTGAATTTTAATTTGGGTTTGTATGGGAGGTACCCTCCACCACCAACCACGTAAATGGTTTCAAATCCGTAGGGCTTCTGGATCATATAGCTCCCATACAAATCTATAGATTTCTTGTAATTTTATTTTAGTTTTAGTATATGTTGTTCTACTCTCGATAGGACTACACATACTGTGACGGATGGATGGACGTAACCTTAGCATTGTATAATAGGATTCCTTATGGTACCCTTTGGGCTCGGAACCCTTAAGAAGAAGTTAATTCTTCTTTAATAGTTTTAAGTTTATTATAAACTGAAATTCTAGTGTCAATATTATCGTGTAATGCCTTTGATTATGTTAAGTGCTTATGGTTACTTGCTTTCATTTAGCTTAAATTATATCAACAATAACAAAATCTGCCATTTTCACTTAAGATGATGACGTGCAGTTTTGTGTTGATTTCATATTTGCTTTTTTTTTATACAATTAAATCATAATAAAATCCTTCAATTACTATTTTTTATAGGCTTCACACTTACTCATACGAGTATATAATCGTAGTCTGATAAAAGAAACGAAACCCATAACATTATATTTTTTGAAATGGTATACAGACTAAAATTTAGATAATGATTTGTTTATTCTACGGAAATATAGGAATATAGGTAATCAAAAAGTACATGTAATATAATTAAGAGAAAGTGGGGCAGTATAATCTCTCAAAGTATATACACAAGTGTGTATTCTTAATCAAAATATTCTAACTAACATCTATTCATTGTTCCGTCTGATCACCTGCATATTAATATATATGTAAAAAAACTAAAAATCTCTAAAATTTACAACAAAATGCAACCCATGAATTCTATAATTTCAACATATTAAGTTCATATTTCATACAATAATATCTGATATCTGATTCTACAGAATATATAGAAATCAGGATCCCAAAAAGTTTATATTGGCTTAAAGCTTCCGGAAAGCTAAAATATACAGCATATGATAAAAAGGAACGTCAAATCTCCTTGAAAATCTCCAATATATAATAGTACAAACCCATCATTTCTTTATTTTCTCTTATACATTATAAAATATATTTGGTTAAGGGACTGGCTCGTTAGCTCAGAGCTTAATGCGCTGGCCTGACATCCCAAGAGTCGTGGGTTCGATTCGCTCTCAAGGCAAGTCTGGTACTGCATTTATCTAATTTCACCCTTTCCTTCTTAACTTTCCCCTGAGCTGAGGGCCTTTGTTGCTATTGCTATCATATTAAATACTATGTTATAATTTATAATTATAATCTTAGTTCTAATAAATAAATAAATATTTGGAAACGATATTACCATTTTCTGTGCAGTGACTTCTTGTAACAGATGAAATTTGTTACAATTCTGCGAATCTCTTAAAATCATTTTTGCTTAAGTATTACGATGCCTTTTTAAATATTAAAATTTAATAGTTTTGGGTTCAAAGTATCCATTCGATGGTCTCACCCATACGCTTTTTGTGTCAAGTCTGGTTTGGTTAATCGATTCTCTTTATTGTATTTACGAGTTTTTATGAATATTTTCTTTTTATAATTTATGCAAATATCATTAATATTTATAAATCTTGAACTTTATTTTTATTATTCTGTTTTATTTTGTTTCGTTTCGTTGCGTTTTTTTTTTTGTTTTTTGTTGCTATAAAAAGGTTATAAATAAAAATCTGGTAAGTAGAAAGAAAACAAGAAAGAATAAGGCTATGCCGAAACTGTAATGCCCTTCACGCTCACCGGCTTTGTCTACACTCCACTGTGATTGAGTATACAGAAATATTACATTTTTTTTTTTTGTAGGGAAGATTCATTAATCAGACTGAAATATTTGTATGGGAGCTATGCAATCCAGTAATCCTAGGACCTTGAATTATTCATAAATGGTGAATATGAGTCAGACACCTATAATGTCCGAATTTCAGTTCGATAGTATAAAAAAACATAAAAGATGTTCTCATAAGAATATGAATTTAAATCTGGGTTAGTATGGGATCTATGGGATACAGTAATGTATATGGTTGGTGAATGCGGGTCAGACATTTTTTGTATCCAAATTTCAGTTTGTTACTACAAAAAAAAAAACAAAAAAGGTCTTCTTATAAAAACATGAATTTGAATTTTGGTTTCTATGAGTCGGAATCCTCCTAGTGGTCTGATTCTACTGATTCCGACAAATATACAGCGCCTGGAGAAGAAACATCGTGCAAAGTTTCAGTTCTCCAGCTCAAAAACTCAGCTGAAGAACTAGTTTGCATACATACACAATTCGTCTCATCGATCTGATCAAGAATATATAGGCTTTATGGGGTCTCCGAGGTCTCCCTCCGTGTGTTACAAACTTCATTAACAAACTTAGTATAATACTATTCACTGCGTGAAAAGTAAATATAATGAAACCAGTTTTATGCATCATGGATCAACATTGTTTTTTGTTTGATTGCTTTTCAATCTTATTTCTCCCCATATAAATAGATTTCGAAGAGTTGGTTTTACCTTGATATTTATTATTGAATTGAATCTTTAAGATGCATAATATGTTGTCTGTCTTCTATAAAAGATTATAGATTATATCAATAGAAAGTGTCAAAATTGTTAATAAAATTCGGGTTACTTTTTTTCGATGGTTCAAAAATGATCTTAAAATTTATCTTGATTGATCTCATATTAAAAAGTTAAAAATAATGATGATCTAATGTTAATATTGTTAAATGTTTATAGGTCTTATTACTTCAAGGTTATTCAATGCGAATAATATATTATAAAATCATATATATAATATATATAACATAAAAAACAAAAAAAAAAAAAACCCATACCCAAATTAGAGCTACGCGAGTTAAGTGTCCCCACTTGACCCTGAAAAAATACGCTGGCATAGACGAAATCACAGTAATTTTTCAGAACTAATTGCAAACAGAAATGAAAAAGGAAATCTGAAAAGTAATAAAAAAAAATACCGTCCAAATGCGAGTCCATACCAAATTACGGTTTGTATGGGAGATACCCCCAAGTGGCATGATTTGGCTGATTCCTACAGATGAATAGCGCCTATATCAAAAACTTATAGTGTCTAAATTTCAGTTCAGATTTTTTAACAAGAGCCTGAATTTTAATGGTGAGTTTGTATGGGAGGTACCCTCCCTAGTCGTCAGATAAAACTGAAATTTCGACACTACAAGTTTCACATCCACTTTCACCAACCAAGCAAATTTCAAGATCATGAAGTTAGGGGATCGTATAGCTTCCATACTAACCAAAATGTTTTTTGAATGGGGACCCGTTTGAAATTTTTAAAATATTTTATATTTAATATTTTTTGCTATTCCCCGGATAGAACTACACATTTCAACTCTCTACCTATTACGATTCATGAGATTTGTCCCGAAGACGGAAGATGGGAAGAGTAGCCTTAGTAATAGGGTTTCATTTGGCACCCTTTGTGGTCCGGAACCCTAAAAAAGATAAACAAAGTTGCATAAGCAACGCAATCGTCGACTTCGCTTTCGTTACTTGTGCTTGTTTATTTGGTCTTAAGATCAATTTCAATCATTAAAGTCATACTCCAAACTCTAACGATGTTCTTTGTGTTTATTGTTTATTATTTTGAAACTTATAACTCGCGTATTAATGGATTTACACACAATTGATAGGAATTTGAGAATTCCAGTTGTAAAAACTTCTATTAAGCATATAAAATTTAGAGATAAACAAACACACACGCCACAATCATAGTCTCGAGGAAACGAATGATAAAAAAAAGGTTTTTATTTAACATTATATGACTATTTTTCATACCTTTTTTTTTTTTTTTAGATATCCAGAGTTTTTTTTTACAATTTTCAAACATAATTTGATATGTCAAAAAGAAGACATGGGAGAAAAAGCAAAATAATATCAGCATTCTTTTATCTATTTCTATTTTAGGAATTAGTCAATATTTAGATAGATTTTATATCTTCATATAAATCATGATATTATTATTATATTCTATAAAGTCTATAGCCAAAGTTTCCTAATAATATGTCATAATTTCTTAAGACAACAACAACCTTCTATACTATTAATAAAGTTAAAAGAAATTATTAAAAATTTAATCAACCTAAAATATCCTTACCCGCCAATTTAACGAGGCGGATAAGCGGATACACACAAACATCTTCTCAACAGAACAGCTTGTTCACCATGCTCTCTCTCTCTGTGAAGGCGATCTAACCGTAGACCATCTGTTGGACTCTTTCCAAAACTTGGGGAGTTTCAGGTCCTTCCTTTTTGGCTCCCAAGTTCCATCCCAACTATTACAAACTCCAACATCCCTTAAGATTTCCAAATTTTATAATTTTTTTTAACACTCAAACATAAATATTTAGGACATAGATATAATTAAATCACGAGTCGAAGGCCCCAGTAGCTAGTGCTTATATATTAGGTGGAATGTGTTAATATAAATTAAAAACAAAAAAAAAAATTAAAGCATGTAAGTAGATCTATTTATGAAAAAGGTTTTGAAGTCTTAATATAAATCGTAATACCAACAAAAATCATGAATCTCATATAGGTAGGTATAGTATATATATGTACATATGTCATAACACTTTTCTTATCATCGTACATGTTTTTTTATCTATTGTAACAAATTCATAACTTTACAGAATATTAATTATATTTCATGAGTTATGGTACATAAAGATTCCCACAATCAGACCTCTTGTTGTTATAAGAACAACAGAAGTAAAACCTTAATTTTAAAACTCTCAAGGGCTATGTTATTATGTTCTGATATAGTTACATATGTCACGTGCTACGTGGCTGACTCAAATGGCCTCTTTGGACTAGTGGCTTTTTCCTAATAAGGTGGCTTCATTCTGGGATTCTGCATCTAAACCTCTTATCTTAATCATTTTTTTCCCATTTCTATTATAATTGGATCTTACTTATGTCCTTTAAATCATTCTCTGAACCGTCTAGACCCTTATCTCCAGTTCTTCTAGCTCTGTAATGAGAGTCCTATGCTGTTTGCCCCCTTTCATCACAGCATCCCGATATTATTGATCCTCTCTTTTCCCTTCTGACCAATTTAATTTAAATATTATATTATATAATTCCTATTTAATCCGCTAAAAATCCCAGGTTAATGTTATTATACATTATATTATATGTTATTTTTTTTTTTTTTGTTTTATTGTTCTTGTTGTGTTTTGCTTTTGTTTATTATAATTTATGTGCATGAATAATTGCAAATTAGTTAAAGTAGAATGAAAATTATGAACAGTTTATCACATTATCTTATGCAAGAAGGTGATCATGGATATAAGAAGGGGTACGGTGGGGGTTGCTTCAATGTCGATTGTTCGTCGTTCGTTGTCAGACTTGAATGAGCCAAAAAATTATAATGACTAAACAAGCAAAAAATAACAATATTTATTGTTAACAAAAGGTTTTTGTTTTTTGTTTTTTTTTTTTGTTCCTTGGCTTGTAAATTTTTGCAAACTATGTATTATTGTTAATTGCTTTTTGTTGTTTTGAATACAAAATTTGTGTTTTTGTTTTTTTTTTTTTGTTATTTTTGCAATGGCTTTTTTTTTTTTTTTGTTTTTGTTAAATTTAATCATTTTTTCTCTTCATCTCTTCATCATCACTGTGAGATAATAATAACTTATTGTAGTTATTTTATTATTACTTACCTCATTTTGTGTTGATTTGTGTGTTTCTATCTTCAAAACTTTGCAACGCAATGGGATTTGTATTTTTTTTGTTTTGTTATTTTCTTAAGGTTTACGTATGTTTATTAATTTGAAAAATATATTTTTCTATATTTATTATTATTACTTTTGAAAAAAAAATAAATAAACGCACATATGTACATACATGTGTGTATTAACAATAAAAAGAAAACAATACAAAAAAACAAAAAAAAAAAAAAAAAAATGAGTATGTAAACAGAAGGTAGACGATGGACGGCACAAGCAGTTAAACAGCAGTTAAACAGACTCCAAGAATTAACTGGTAGGTGAGAGGCTTAATAACTTGGTTAGAATTGAGAAACCGCTGCCAACTTCTACCGAACGTTTGAACGTTTTGAAAAGTCGCGATCGACTGAGCAATAGTCAAGTGAAGCGTTGAGTCCAACACACTTCGATTTATATTTCATTTGAATTGATATTTCCAGCCTACAACAGCGAAGCCAGCAGTGACAGTAACGTCAATATAAGCAGAAGCATTAGTACCAACACCAACACCAACAATAACGATATTGCCGTTACAAAAACAGCTTTTATGTGTGTTTTCTTAACTAACTGTTCTAAGTATGTTGTGCTTGTGTTTGTGCTTGTGCTTGTACTTGCTGCTTTGCTAACTAAATATTAAAAGCAATAAGCGAGCGTAAACAACAAGAGAGTGAGCGGTTAAAGTGTGCTTTAAAAGAGAGTAACACTATCTACATAGGTACATACCTACGTATTATGACAGCTGACTAATCTGATAGTTATAGGCAGATAAAGTGATTAATTCAGATATGTAGTACAATACAAAGGCATAGGCATATGACAAACTAAAAGCAACAAAACCAGTGGCGTAACAAATGCGTGACATTACGGCAAAATACCATAGAAGGATCCTTCTAACTAATAATAAAATTAGTATGTTTAGTAAAAATTATTAGTTGTGCATTCATTTAAGTTACCTACTAAGGTACATTACACAATTCAAACAAAACTAGAAAAAAGGTTTTCTTCGACTATACCGAAGATGAAATACTCTTCACGGGATTTGTATGGAAGGTGCCCTCCTTAGTGGTCCGATTCGGTTGGTTCCAACAAATGTCAAGCGAAATTAATAGTGACCAAGTTTTAGTTCGGAAGGACAAAAAACAAAAAAGTTTTTATAATAAGAACATGAATTTAAATAGGTGGTTTATATGGGAGGTACCTCCCTAGTGGTCCGATTCGAGTGGTTCCGACAAGTGTTCTGCGCCTGTCTTGAAAACTGATAGTGTCTAAGTTTCAGTTCGACAGGACAAAAAACAAAAAAGTTTTTCTAATAAAAACACTAATTCAAATGGGTGATTTGTATTGGAGGTACCCCTCTAGTGGTCCGATTCGACAGGTTCCGACAAATGTACTGCGTATGATAAAAAGAAAGGTTCGTGCAAAATTTCAACTCTCTATCTCAAAAACTGAGGGACTAGTTTGCAAACATACAGACGGACACACGGACATGGCTTAATTAATTCGTCCAATCGAGCTGATCAAAAATATATATACTTCGTCGTCATTGTGTGATCGAGAACGATGAAAATGGTATTTGACCCTTCGATTAATGAGTCAAAGAACTCGTTTGAAATGTGTTCAAATAATAAAATAATTAAAAACAAGCCAAAAAACTAATCACCTTTAAATCTCAATAAAAACTGAACTATTGGTCGGATCGCCTGGAACTTTTTTTAAACGATTCTACTTAAAATTTCCTTGGAATACATGTGGGGTTCGGGTATACTTCCATCAAGGAGTAATTTCAGTTTGAAAATGAAAAAAGTCCCCACTCATCGGAGTTAATCGGTTAAAAAGTCATTTATAGGATTGTATGGAGTTAAGGATCAAACTGAAAAAAAATATTCCTTTGAAATGCCGTGGGGTTCAAAAACTCATAAGAGATATTGATTGAGGTAAAGCAATGAATGTCTCTTATGCTGCTCAGAATTTCAATTTGGAAGTCAATAATATAGTAAAAGAGGTTATAGCATTTTCTTGAAACTACAACAAATTTATAAATTTTTTTTTGGTCATAAATAGCGTCAAAAGATGAAATATATTATCAAGTTTTATGTCTAAAAAAGAAGCTGAGTGTGGGCTATCAGCAAATTCGGTAACATTAAAAAGTAGGGACCAATCGAATGTTCGGGTTCGGCCAGCTTTAGTCCCTCAGTTTTACAAACTTCATGACAAACTTATAATACTATTCACTCCCGTGAAGAGTATAAAAATAGAAAATTAGAACTTATCTTCTAATAATGAGTACCTAACCATGACGTGATGTACGAGACTCCAAGAGCCAAATTAACAAAATCCTGCCATGCACGACCATTCACTTATTTATTCGAAACAAATATTTTCAAGTCACGATAAGAAGGACAGATGGACTCACCAGACAACTGATAAGATAAGTTACTAGTATACCATAATAACGCAGTCCCAACAATTCATAAATCACGTCAGATAAATATTGGGAAAAAGTAGAAGATTTTTATTATATTGTTTTTTTAAAAACCTAGTTGCAACCACCGCGTGCGTATCTTATGTATATATAACAAAATCTGGGCAATCCCTTGCCTGGGAAAAGAAAATTTTACAATATTTTTTGCGTATAAAAGAAACATACATACTTACATATTTATACCTAACAAGTAGTTCAGAAATGATTAAGTAGATACTGGCACATAAAAATAGGTATTCCATTTGTTAAAATTGAGTTTCAACTCAATACATATATGTATATATAGCTCACTCTCTCTCTATAATGTAGAAAAATAACTAACTTAGTGAACTCAGCAAGTAAATTGCTCACATCTAAGCTTAACTATTACGTTTAGGAAAGAGCCAAAACCAGTCACCTCGCACTTCGACCTCAATAGAAAAAAAATCAACACTTAGTTTGTAAAATAACAGAGATTTCATAATGTACGAACGTGTATACCTATGTACTTACTTCTAATTTGATGATACGGGTAGATCTAGATTTGAGTCCATCAGACTTTCAGTGAGAGTAAATAAGATTCTTATAGTAGTTTCAAAAGTAATCAATGGAAAATGAATAAGTCTTTCGTCGGTTCTTGGATGCTTACTACAATATCATTATCTTTGCAATGCCAAAATCTGAAATTGTCTGATTTTCATGGGACAAATCCATGAATCGATAGCTTAAAGTGAAATAATTTTTCGATAAAAAATGGCAATGCTGGTTGGGGCCGCCGAAAGCACTAAGACAACTACTACTATAACTATAAGTAAGTGACTTGCCTTACATTAAATTCCATTCCTCCTATCACGCCTGATGAAGTGCGTCTGCAGATCAGCAAGTTGAAGCCCACTAAAGCTCCTGACTACGATACGATTGACGGAAGAGTTGCAAAGGCCCTTCCTGAAGACGGAGTGTTGTTCTTGGTTATGCTGTTTAACACTATGGCTCGCATCCACCACTTCCCCACGCAATGGAAGTGTGCTGTGATTGTTACAATTCTGAAACCTGGTAAGCCGGAGAACCTTGTTGCATCATATTGACCGATAAGTTTGCTGCCGGTTTACTCCAAAATATTTGAAAGAAATTTCCTTGGACGAATGCTGGTGGTAAGTCCCATTCAGACTGCCTTACCAGACTACCAGTTTGGCTTTCGGCATCATCATAGTGCACCAGAAAAAGGTAATCGAGTTGTCAATGCTTTTGAAAAGAATAAGTATAGCTCTGAACATTCAGCAAGCGTTCTTTTTGTGACTTGCTCGTTGGCTCAGAGGTTAGTGCGCTGGGCTGACATCCGAAGAGTCGCGGGTTCGAATCCCGCTCAAGGCAAGTCTGGTCCTGCACTTTTCTAATTTCCTCCTTTCCTTCTTAGCTTTCCCCTGAGCTGAAGGCCTCTGTCGCTATTGCTCATATTAAAATACTAGGTTATAATTTGTCATTAAAATCTTAGTTCTAATAAATAAAATAAATAAATAAATCTTCTTCTTGTCTAATCTTTTTTCCAAATTTTTTAAACCGTCCAAATAATATCGTAGTTATTCTAGAGGTCCTCAAAATAGGCGTTTTTTTCAGTGATGACCTCTTCATTCGATCCAAATCTCTTAACGCCGAGTCCTTTATTCAGGGTCGAAAACAGTAAATAGTTGTGGAGGACTAAATTTGGAGAATATGCTGGATTGGGCAGGAGTTTGTAGCTAAATTTAAGGTGTATAGTGAGAAAGCACTTTTTTCTTCACCAAATGCGGTCGTTTCATCTTTAAATCAATGCTGAATTTATCCAATACCTCTAAATAATATTCATTGGTGATTGTTTTCCCTTTTGTAAGGTATTCGATGTGAATGGCACCACATGCATCCCAAAAAACTGTCACCATAGCCTTGTTGGCCTAAATACCCTTCTTGGCCTTCTTTGGTACACGTTCACACGGAGAGGTCCGTTGCTTTGACTTATCCTTGATAGATTAATGTTTCGTCCACGGTGCAAAAACTTGTTCGGATTGCGGTTGAACATCGGCAAACACTCATTTGTTGTGGCCACACATTTGCGCTTATAGTCGAGTGTGAGCAATCACAGGGTATTGCTTTTTCATGTCCAAATATTCCTGTAAAATATGAGTTACCCAATCAGTTGAGATGCCTATAACCTCAGTCACCTCACGCACATTCAATTTCGGATCGTCCAATATCATGCCATAGCTTTAATCGACGCTTTCTGGAATGGCCACGTCTTTTCGAGGAATTGAATGTTTGGCTTCAGTTGTGCTGGTACGATCACAACGGAATTCAGTAAACCACTCCTTAACCATTGAAATTGATGGTGCACAGTCTGCATACTATTTATAAAGTTTTTCCTTGGTTTCGGTACCTTTGGGCAGCTACAACCAAATTCCCTGTTTGCAGCGTTTGGCAATATTTGTGCGATCCGGCTCGTGTTTCTATGATGCTCTCCTTTCCTTCAATCCAATTATCAAATCACGCTTGCTCTTTCTTTGATTTTTCGATATTTCGGTTAGTTTCTAAGATATCGAATTTTAAGAATAGTAATTTTAAAATTTTTTAACTGCCGAAATAAGTCCTAACAGTTGTAAAACTATAAGTGTTCTTCCCTCAAACGTTTAGAGATAATCAACGAATTTCTTATAGACATTTGCGTGAACCATCTGTTTTCATTTTTCTTTCTATTCAGTGTGAATCAACTGTTTTCGTACTCGATTTAACCTTTTTCAACCCAAGATTATTTATTTATTTATGATTAAGAATACTTAAAGGTAACAGGAGAGAGGTAGCACTAGCAGCTAGGACCTTAGGCTGCTCAATCATAGATTATTTTTAAGCAATTGCTTAAACTTAAACAAGTTTAAGCACCGTTAAATACAATAGAAGCAGTTTAAACAATATACGAAGCAATGTACGTTTGAGTGAAGACCAGTACAAATTTTTAAATTCAAACACACATGAGTTGCCCTGTGACACCGTGAGTTGCCCTATGACGCCAAGCTTCGTTTTCCCACCAATTCACCATTTCACCACACTTGTGTGAAATCATTGTTGTGTGCTCAACACTACCGAAAACAGTTAACTTTTTTGGCACAAAGCTAACGCCGGTTGAAAGGTGAAACATTGACAATTAAATTTTTACTATTTTCCATTAAAGTCTTTAGTAATTATAGAAAGAAAATTATGGAGAAGAATACAAAAAAAAACTTTGAAAAAGAAAATGCATCGCGTCGGCAGCATCCTAAAAAAAGTAAAATGAATGAATGCGACCATTCTATTTTAAAGCATAATTAACATGTAGTTCTTTCTATAGAGCTGACGGGACCATTGTTAGATGCAGGGTTATTATATATGCACGCGGTGGAGGACGGTAATACTGACACTTCGTACATGGATGATGTCTTAATAATTGATGAAGGTAACACAAATTGATTAATTCTATTTAATGCCATTCAATATTCAGTTTGTCGATCATTGTTATTATTTTTCCAGAAGTCTCTATCGAGGCGAGTGATTCACCGACCGAGGGTCCTAAACTGCCAAAGCGTAGGAAGTCGAGCCAAAAAGCAGACGTTAAAAGAACTTAAGCCGGCGTTCGGATCCACCAATTTTTAACAACTTTAAGAAGTGTTAAATTTGCAAATAAATTATAAATAAAAAAAAAATGTTATTTTACTTATTTATTTACATGTTTTAAGATACTACTTTACATTAATTACTACAGTTGACGGTCAACGAAACCCAGTCGATACAGTAAGCAAGTATTTTGTTTCTACACAAGTATGTTCCATCTGTCCATAGATGTAGTGGACATTTTATTTAAAGCACCCACCTTCTTCGATCATAATAATTATTAATAATAAAAATCCTATGCGTTTCTAGATGATTCTATAACTGATATTGTTGATGCCGTTGCTTCTATGTTTATATTCCTCGAATGAAGAAGAATGCATATTTATTGCGATAAAGCAATCAATTTAATTATAAGTTAAAAGTAAAATTTAATGGCTGGATATTTTGGCAGATTTGATTGGAATTTGCAAAATTCAAATAAACCAACCAAATGGCTATCTGAGGTCTGAAGTCTTCTTATTCCGCATTTTGTTAACCTTCCTTTTGCTGTGCGGCATCTGAAAGAAAGATCAAAATGGATTGTTGTCCTGCAAGATGTTATCGCTATTGCAAAAACAAGCCATACCCAAAATCGCGTTTCTATCGCGGTGTATCAAAACCCAAAATTCGTATTTTCGATTTGGGTAGAAAGAAGGCCACAGTTAAAGACTTTCCGCTATGCGTTCATTTTAGTTTCAGATGAATATAAACAGTTGGACAGCGAAGCATTGGAAGCTGGCCGCATTTGCTGCAACAAATACTTGGTAAAGTACTGCGGCAAGGATCAAATCCCTAACCGTATGTGTTTGCATCCATTCCACGTAATTCGCATTAACAAAATGTTGTCGAGTGCTGGAGCCGATAGGCTTTAAACTGGAATGCGTGGTGCTTTCGATAAATGACAAGGTACCGTAGCTCGTGTTCATTTTGAACAGTCCATTATGTCTGTTCGTTCCAGTGATCGTTACAAGGCTCAAGTTATTGAAGCCCTGCGTCGTGTCAAATTCATGTTCCCTGGCCGTCAAAAGATCTACGTTTCACCAAGAAATGCCGCTTCACCAAGTACGATCGTGAGCGTCATGAAGAGCTACGCGATGATAATCGCGTTGAACAATATGATGCAATGTCAAGTATCGTCATGAGCATGGATCAATTGCTGCGTCGGAAAAGAGCAAACACTAAAAAAAAAAACAATATCTAAAAAATTCTTAAATATATGTATATGTATGTATGTATAACATTTCGAATTATTTTTGCTTAGTACATACCTATCTTTATCCACCTTTTAAATTACATTAAGTGACTCATTAGGTATCCAAGCAAGGGGGAACGGACTGACCACATCTATGGCATGTTTTCCACATTGTATAACCCAGTCAGGATATAAATATTAGCATTGTGGTTATCATAATGTATAAAAGGCACAGTTGTCCACAAAGTGAAGTGAACCAGAATTCGAAGGAGCTGTATTTATGGGGTTTAAAAATAAGGACCCAGGTACAATAAGACATAGTGACTATCTCCCGGTCATAATCCTTAATCTAATATTAATCTAATATTTTAAACAACAAATTGAAATTGTTGGTTGTTACAACATATGACAGACAGAAACAGCTGATCTACGCCATCTGTTGAGCAATTGCAGTTTAGTAATTTTCCAACACTGAATAACAGATTTGTTTATGTTTATTATTCTTTGCTTCAAGAGTTTGCTTGTTGTGTGATTTGTTGGAAACAAAAGTGAAATTTACTAAAATTAATAACAACAAAAGACGCAAAAAAGAAAGGAAAAGAGCAAAAATAAATCGTCGTTTTAAGTAAAATATTTGCAATTTTTGAAAACATGGAGGACGATGCCACCAATGTGAAGCCATTGAACGACAACAGTAACAACAACGATAATAACAATGTCCTTTTGTCAATACAAACACTACGTGAATCACCTGTGCAGTGGCCGGAAAAATGTATTATTAACATTGATTCCATTTTGTGATCTACATACTTATATCAATTTAACTTCTTTCTCTTTCGTTAATACTAGCGCCTGGCATAACTAATTTCCTGACCATGTGCGGTACGCCGATACACATGCAAAATATTGAAAATAGTCAAGAGTTCACATTGGAAGATATAGAAGAAATGAACAGTATGTATTAGAACTACCTCAGGGAAGAAGGTATAGACAAGTGCTTTGTTTTTTTTTTTTTTTTTCTCTCTATCTTGTCTAATCCTAAATACCGTTATCAAAAATTTAGTAAAACCAGTCAAGATTTGCTTAGGCATACAAAACAATGTATTTATATTTTTCGTGCCACAAAATGTCATTTCGAATGTCTATCAAAGAAGGAGCAAACGTGATTTGATAATTGGATTGAAGGAAAGGAAAGCATCATAGAAACACCAGCCGGATCGTACAAATATTGCTAAACTCTGCAAAAATGAAATTCGGTCATAGCTGCCCAAAGAGACATGAATTGTAATGATACAAAATTGACTCATTTAGGTCTTAATATTCATATCTACTTGTATCAAGAAGTCGACCTCGTCAAATCTTAGTGGAAAGCAAGAAGGTTTTCTACTCCAACCAATGATTTTACACCATTACATATATCATTCTGTTTGACATTTGCCAAAAAAGAAAATATAAATTTTGGATAAATGCGTTTCAAAAAATGGAATTACCACAGGTGGATGCCATAAGTACAGGAGCGATTTAGGGCATAATTGCAACGACAATAATGTTGGATTGATTATGATACGAGAGTATAAACTGTTTTTAAGTGTGCAAGAAAGTCTCTGTTCTGCTATATACCGACTAGAATGAGTTCTCAGATATACAAATGACGTATTGTTGAACACCACATTAATTGAATTTAAGGAATCATTTGTTCAATTTAATGAAAGGCAGTTTAAAATAACCTTCAAGTTTAATTTGTTCTTTTCACATTCTTCCTTGAGGTAGTCCCATATTTATATAATACATAAATAGATTCTCACTTAAATCATGATATTAATTCATTTTCAAGAACTTGCTGTACTGACTCCAGAAGAAGTAAAGGCAAAAATCCAAGAATTAAATAATCAGTTTTATCAACTTGGCATCCGTGAAGCTAAAGAAATGTCACGTGGCAAAGTATTGGGCATAATCAAACTTAAAGGCTAACGAAAGTAATTATACATATTCACATCATACCACTATACATACATAAATACTAAGTAAAAAAAGAATAAGAAAATATTAAATTTTTTGTAATGCATATATATATAAGTTTATTTACAATTGATTTGTTTTAGAGACCATAATGTAAATGTATTATTATTATACATTTATAGTATTTATAAGTATATGTATAAGTATTTGTATTTGTATACACATTTGTTTAAAGTTCCTAAGTAGATACATATTATTATTACAATATCTTAAATATCAAAACGGAAATTGATTTTGTACCATGTTTGTGGGCAAGAAATTGTTCGGGAGAGGCATATGTATGTATGTATGTATGTAGATATTATATCTGTGCTAGTTACTAAGTATAGAAGACACTGCTTAAATGTATCAGAAGAAGAAGAAGGCACAGTTTCAATTTCCGTAATAAAAGTACATAAGATTGTATAAATCTTCTTAAAGAAGGAAATACCACACGCTTATCTTTTTCTCATACTGACAAACATGTATCATGTCATCAAGAGTTGTATCTTTCTCTTCTATCTTTATCATATTATTATAGGCATTTAGTCTTGCCATTGCATGCCATAACGTTGTTCAAATGTGCATCGATTGAAAACGCCCACATCGGCCAATTGCAATGGATCGGTGTAGTAAGCGAAACGTCTTATGTCCAACATTGCTAAATCGAACATTTGCTTCCAGCTGGTCAAATCCGTAACACTCATGTGTATTGGCAGTTGTGGATCAGGTATATCAATCGAGGCTTGTAGACGATCAAATGCTTCGGCTATGGGTCCAACTGATAGATTCACCCAGTATTCGACCGGACAACGTTTATTCTCACAAAATGGCGCACCTTTGCGCATTATAAAGACCAACATGAGTATCTCATAACGTTCTGATGATTCATAAAAACGTTTAGTACGTGTCTTTTCCACGAAATCAATAAGTAAAATTAATGGTGTATAGTTCTGTAGATGCATTAAGAGTTCACGGTCTGTCCAAAGATAATGGCCACCAGCCTTCATATTCAACATATTCATATTGTTCCCAATTAGATTGATCGCATTATGAGATTGTGTGACTGCATTTGTATTTGATGAGCCACCAATGCCTCCAGGATTTGGCATTGCTACAGATCCAACGCCGCCAGTTTGTCTGAGACAGCCACCTTCTTCGACCATAGTTTGTTTGTACTGTTTAAACTCCTTTTACTCACTGGCCTACTTGCTTACTGAGCAGTTACGGGCACCAGCAGTTGTTGTTGTTGTTATTGTTGTTGTTGTTGTTGCTTTTGCTGTGATTTTCGATATAAACTGGGCCAAGGTTAACACAATTGTTGGTTGGCAACGACGCACAGACAATTCTAAAGAATTTAATAAAACAGAAGAAAAGAAAAGAAAATCCATAAACGGAAAACTCAAAAATCATGTGAAAGGAAGAAGAAAGTCACAATTAAGAGACACAACACTCAAATTATTGTAATTTTTATGCGTACCTAATTTAGTTAACCAACCAACCAATTTATATGAACGCAAGGAAATTATTGTAAATTCAGATTAATCTAACTTTTATTTTAGATTATGAACTGTTGATGTGCGTGTCTCTAAGCACTTCTAAGTACAATATTATTATTGCTAATGCTGTTGGTGGTGTTGCTTCTACTGTGTTACTGTGGTATATGCGAGTGCGTGGCGAAGAATAAAATTGAAAAGTATATTGAATCGTCTGCTTGCTTTGCTGTTGTACTAAGCTACAGCTGAAAGTTGACAATGAACTTATTATATAGTACATACCCATACGTAAATGCCAACCAAGCCTACGAGTATACAATGGTGGTGATGGTATGGTGATAGTGGGTTGTAATTGCTGTTGTCTTGCACTCGCAACCGATAACTTTTTGTCCGAGAAGGTGGTGGTAATTTTGCTTTGCTTTCTCCTACTTCTACTTTTGGCTTTCCATTTGACCATTGCCGGTGTTTAAATTTTATTATAGGAAAGGGGTTTTTTTTTTGGGTGCGTGATTTTCACTCCTACTGCCAATATATTTCGTCGGGAGGGAAGGGAAGTTATTCTGTCGTAAATTATGTAGTTCCTTAGTCAGTTCAGCTCATCTGCTATGCTATGATCTGCGCAATCTGTTTTCATAGTTTGCCTCTTTTCTTTGGCATATTTGAGGCAAAATAATACCAATTGTAGCTGGTTCACCGAACTTATACTACTGGGTCCTCTCGTCACTAAATGGGGCATCTTCAGCAGAAGAGAGCATGCTGGGCATCTTCAACGATACCAACGCAGGCAGGACAGCAAGGTGTCCTTCTCATATTTGAAGTGGTGCAGTTAGATATTTAAATGATTATCTGTGTCATATTGGCATCTACTTCACCATGATTCCGTGTTAGAAATTAGAATGTTTCCCATCATCTTTGCCACTTCCGAACACTGCTTCGATCATCTTCTTTACATGCCCATCAAAAATGGGGTCGAATTATAGAAATGCACACACATGACGCCGCTGCATTTGGACAACGCAAATAAGTATATGAACATCATATGCAACACAAAGTTACATACATACACACATACGCAAGAAGAAAGGGAGATAGAAAAATAACAATCAGTGAGAGCATTCTAGGCTCATGAAAGCAGCAAGTGGGAGCAATGATGAGAAAAGAGAAGAAGCCGCCTCCAATCATTTGACACATTTAAAAATTTAACGGCCTTTACCCTTTAACATCTATAAAACAAAGATCTCTCTATAACGGAGTAAAATTAGTCATTGAGTTCCATCACCCATGCGGACAACCACCATACTCTGAACAATTATTAAGTTGTCCCGAGTGTTATTTCGCTATCATCAGTAAGTGGATAATGGCTCTCTAACACAACATACTGTTCTGATGGGCAACTATGGCATTCTCAACTGCTCTCCTATGCAACTCTTCTCAGAAACCAAACTTATTGTGACTATTATGAAAAGTGTGGTTGCCTTAAATTAAAAATATGTTACGACGTACATACATATATGTCTGGGGGTACAAAACCAACAGATACTGCTTACAAAGCAATTCATTAGGGCAAAGCGATAATAATTTTGATTCTTGTTGGAGATGGTCCATGGTCGACGGCCATTTGGAAGCATGAAGGGCATGATAGTCCAGTATTTGTAGATTTCCGCATTTGTGCATTGAATTTTGAAAATTAAATTGAAGTTGTTTACAGATAGCACAATAACGGACACGATTTGATAACAAATTCGTATTTCAGTTTACCAAACAAAAAAAAAAACTTATTTTAAAGCGAAAAACAACGAGAAGTAGCGTGTACCCTCGAAAGTAGCGTGTACCCTCGAAAATAGCATGTTACCCCAAAAAATTGATTTTAGTGGCGATAAATTAATTGTTTTGCCATCTGTTAAGCAAATGCAGTTAATGTTGTCCAACACTAAAAAAAAAGGTATTTTGCTTCGTGAACATCCCTCGTTTTTGTGGTAAATAAAATAACGAGCTGTGTAAGCAGTTAAACAAAAAAAAAAAAAAAAACAAAGAATAAAAAAATCACAAAAAAAACTAAAATTAAATTATCATTGTGCCTTTTGTTAAATATATAAACTATTCTAATGGAAATAACTTTACATATGGAGGATTCCCTGTCGGACACTGACACTAAGCCTACAACAGTAAAAGAATATAACGAAAATGTAGATGAAATTCAGGAAGTGCTTTTGTCAATGGAAACACTACGTGAATCACCTGTGCAATGGCCGGAAAAATGTAATATTAACGTTCAATTCTCCATAAAGCCATTATAATATTTACCTTCTTAATCAATTATAAACAGTGCCTGGGATGAGTGATTTCCTGACCATGAGTGATACGCCGATACATATGCAAAACGTTAAAAGTTGTCAGGAATTGTCAATGGATGATATAAAAGAAATGAACAGTATGTATTCGAGATAATCCTATGTTTATATCGCTTCTTAATAAATGACTTAAATTTCCAGAACTCGCTGGTTTAACACCAGAAGCACTAGCGGCAAAAATCCAAGAATTACACGATCAGGTCTATCAACTTGGTGTCCGTGAAGCTGAAGAAATGACACGAGGCAAAGTACTGGGCATATTTAGCAATAAATGCAAGAAAAAGTAATTATTCTATATATTACAGAGACTAGAATATTTAGTTTATATATCACAAATAAATTAATATAGAGAAAATAAGTACTTATATATTTATAAACATATATTACAATTGAGATTTTATTGTGAGTCTTTCAAGTAAGCCTCCAGATCCAGGCGATGCACCACAAGCTACTCAATTATATCGCTTTGTGGTATAGCTAAGCCGTTCAATGTTCCCGGGGGACAGTTTCCTTGTTTGCTTGCTTAAGATGCAAAGATCACTATTTTCCACTGTTTTTACCATTTTTGAACTGAAATGCCCTACAGCATGTGCGTTCCTTGACCGACTATTGTCGAATGATTCCAGGATGTAGACCGAACTACTCCATGCAATCTCTATGCGATGTAGTACTTGCTTATGCTGTACTATGATACTGCGAATATATTAGTCTTTAAGGATTTTAAAATCCACAAAGATAGTACAGATGTTAAGCTTCTGAAAAGGTTGCATATTTTCGGCCTTCCACATATGTATGTAGATTTTAAGAATCAGACCGGAGTTGACTGGAGCTTCACAAATCCTGTAGATGATCAAATCGTACTGATAGGTTCACACAATTTTGGAACGAAACACTTAATTTATTTTCACAAAATGACATCAGTTAATATCAGTATTTCATAAACTTTTGACGAATAATAAATATGTTCAGTAGGTGATATCAAAAAACAAAATTAATGATGTGGTACAATTTTATAGGTGCCTTATGGATTCCCGAAATAATATAAGATTTGAATCTTTAATATATACCCCATATTAAACCTTTTGGTTCTTATTATGAGCAAGTTTATGTCAAATTTTTGTCACATCTTTATTTTCACCCATTGGTATAGTGGGATATTAGAAGCCCACGCGCAATGTCCACTTTTCTTTGGACATATCAGTTGGATACAGTGGAATAAATGTAAGCTATGTATAATGTAAAGTCTCTTGATAGAATTATGACTACAAACAGAGCTAATGTTTGTTTCACTCAAAATGTAGACATGGTGCATTTTACTCTCAGGAAAAAAGTATAAGATTAAATTTCAAAAGCTGGCTTGACAAGATTTTCATTGTGAATCCTGCCATATGAATTGAAACATTATTTTTTTTGAAATGTCCATAATTCCCCGCAGCTGGTGTCTTATGAACTTATAAATGTGGTGACCAACAATGCGACTGACTTATGTATTCTGAGAATTAATTTCAGTTGGTATGAAGTAAAGCATACCCAGACGCAGTCGAAATCATAATCAATACACCGCCATGGTTTTGCCTCATGGATGCTGGTCACTATACGAGTTAGTTTACGTTTTCGGGCAACAATGCATGCCGATTTATTTCAATGCTTGTTACACTTGGAAAGATTACACAGATGAGGAGGAATATTCACTTCTTTTTTAAAATTTTGTTGAATTTTTTTAATATTGAGACATCAAACAATTATAAAACAAAAGTATACCAATTAAATATAACAATGACGATGATAATCAACTGTCTGATATAAAATTCTCGAGACGGGCATCAAATTCAATTTTGTGTTCATTCTTAAGGAATCGGCGCATGCCGCGTAATATATAATGTAATTGTGGATTTCCCAATATATCCAAGAGTAATGACATTAGAGCATCAAAAGTGTCATTGTGTTTATAAGATAATAAAGCCTGGGTAAAGGCATTAAAGTTGTCTGGACTTAGAACACTGCGAAGCTACAAAAGAAACTAAATGTATCTTAAACAAATCAAAATCTATGTTGTAAATGTAATACACTACTTACCACACGTAGAAATTCTAAACGTTCCTCGGGTGCCTGTTTATCTGCGCTAACCTTTTGTGAGACAATCTGAGGTTTCTTAACAAATCCGTAACCCCTTAAGCTACTTTGACTTTGTGATCCGCTTGGCATTTGACTATTAAGCATCGTTGAGGAATTGCTATTGTTGTTATCAATTAATTTATAACGTTTCTTTCTCTGACTTGCAAAATCTGCTGTAAGATCACTTGAACTGCATGTAGGGGTATTTGTTGATGATGGTGAGGCACGTTCACGTTTATGGATTTTCACTAAACCGTCAGTAGTTGTAGTACTACTGCTATTAAAGTCAATCGATGAGACATCAGCATCTAAGCGACTCATGAAATCCATGGCACTGGGTGGTGCCTTATCACTATGAAGCCGTCCAGCGGCATTTGCATAATCATTTGGTGACCAACTTTCTATGGCATTTGTCTTTTCAACTTTGCTAAAAGGATCAAAATTTAATTCATGATTTTAACAGAAGGAAAAATGTTTCTATTTTCTCTTACACGGCTAATTTATGGGCATTTTCATATATATTTTTGGCTGCCAGAACCTCTTTGGGATCAGCAAAATATTTGCTACGCGTTATGCCAGCCTCCTCACACGATTCTTGTAATAAAGATTCAATTGCACGTTCTTTTGGCTTAGGCATCTATACAATGAGAAGATATGTATATTATGAATAGTAGTATGAGAAATATTCCACTTACTGTTTTTTCGGCATTTTTGAAGAATTCCCTTAGTTCACGTACAACTGGTCCAAATGTTGTACTCTTTGCTGCCGCACCCAAATGACCGCGTATCCATTTCGATAATTGTTGCACTTGTGAAGGATACTGGAACCTGGAATCACACAACAATATGGCGCCATAGTCATGCCGATGTCTTATAACTCGACCAATGGCCTGATTAACAGCACGTGTTGCATCCAAGCTATACCATTCCTGCCCACTTAGCAACTCATTCTCTTTAGTGCGATTATCATCTAAATAACGTCGTTTGAGTACCACCTTGGGATCTTTGAGAGGTGGAAATGGAAGACCAGTTATGATAACTGCACGACCATTGCGATCGGCAAAATCAAGACCTTCGGATACTTTGCCACGACAAACAGCCATAAAGCAGGCACCTTTTAAATCACGTATCGCTTGATAGAATTCTTCCATTGTTGTAGTAAATTGTTCTTTGCCTCTGGGTTCCACAAATATCGGTTTATGTTTGCTTATGTCTGCCCACAGTCCACTTGCTTGCCATGAATTCACACATTGATTTAGCAATGGATATGATGGAAAGAAAACAAGTAAACCATCAGGAACGATACGAGCAACATTCAATATGGTTTGTCCCAAGGAACTGATATATTTTGGATTATCACTGGAAATAGACAACAAACAATCTCTTTAATACTCTTTCTCTCTCCCTTTCGCTGATGTACAAAAGTAAACTGAGAACCATTAGAATAGCAACACTTCCTAAAAAAAAAATAAAATTTAATTCTGTCCAAGACACAGATCCCATTTGGAATTGAGTCAATTGGCAATATAATTTTGTGAAATAAAGTTTAAAGCCTAGTTTGATGGCATGGATGATATGATGGTATGTGTGAATATTGATGTCCAGACCCATAGGCTTTCCAAAACAAAATTTTATAATTTTTTTGTTCTGATAACTGTGAGGGCAAGTGCAAAAACTCTAAGTTATGGCTCTCTACTATGAACGATTTAACGATCCAGACAGTGTGAATTCACGTACTGCAATGTTGATATCGTAAATCGTAGAAATATTACCTTGAGCCTTCAGCTCCATTTTCCAAATAAAATTGTTCCCTATTTGGGAAGACAACGCGATGCAAGTGTAATTCATTTGTTAGGCTTACATAAACCCCACATGTTTGCTTCATCTTGGCTATTGACTCGTTTAGGTTCCTTGCTTTTATCGCCATATGAATGAATTTTGATCTCGCTACATAGGCTAGTATCCTTATAAGGAAAATAATTCCTTTCCTCGAATTATATATTGTACTTAAATTGCAAATTAAATAGACCAAATTTACTAGTTTACATAAAATTCTCTTCTTTTTTAGGTAGTGTTTCTATTCAAGTGGCGCGGATGATGGTGTATATGGTATATGGTGAATACGGCTTTGAAGATTCGGAATAATACACAAGTAAGTTAACTTACCGATTTTTAAAATTTGATATTAATTGCTCACGATCTGGTCCAGAGCCAATAATTTTAACATAAACTTGCGAACCACTCACAATATGAGGATTCTCCAAATGCTGGCCAACTGGAATGGCCAATTCTGCTATAAGCGGTTTAAGTGGAGCAAGTGTTCCACTAGTTAATATAACACTCCTCACCTGGGTGTTTAATAATTGTTCCATGCTGAAATGAATTAATAAAAATGATCAGAATTGAAATTGATTTAAAGTTCGACTTAATTGATTGATTGCTTGTGTCTACCTACCCGAAACCTGGATTAAAACACCAATAATTTATGACCTTGGCTGCCTTGATTGCACCATTTGCACTACTGGCTTTCATAAGCCAACCATCTTTATTACTGGCCCCACCTCGTGGATTTTGCTGTTTTGTCTCTTCAATTTGTACATGAACCTTAAAGCTGCGATAGATTTTCTGTAGAACATCTTCTTTGTTCATAAATACAACTCCCAGCATATCACTCAGTATCTGGAAGCTGCCACCCTTATGAAAGGCACCGTTCTGTGATGCAACCAACAGGAATTGGACAAGTTTATCCAATAAGCCCAATATAGTTGCACAATTGCTATATGTGAACTATAAGATAACGAAAAATTAAGGAAGAACAATAATTAAGAATCAATTTGATGATGATGATGATGATGCTATAAACTCACATTGGCTTTACCCATTAGTTCGTATATGTAGGAAGCTGGAAATGTTGCACCATCGGCTATATTTTCTACAATTATATTATCGATTGCCTTTTCCAAGTCAAGTAACATTTCCTTAAGTAACGCTAAATCTTCTAAACTAAAATCTTTTGGCTCATCGCCGCTATTGAAATCTTGTGCTTCACCACTACTAAATGTCTTCATTATATGCGTAATGTCCTCAATGGCCATGGCCACATCTGATGATCGTATCTGAACCGAAGCAGATTCTTCACAGATTTTTTCAATGTTATGAGCTTCATCAAGGATGACTATCGTATTATTTAGCTCAATTTTATTGGCTTTGCGTGCTTTTGGATCAAGTAAATAATTATAAGGCATAAATGTGATGTCTGCATCGGCTACAAGTTCCTTGGATGCATAATATGGGCACATTTTAAGTTTCTGACCAACTTTCACCAAATCCTCAATATCCATAATGCTGGGACCACGAAAATCTGGATGATCTTTCTTGGATTCGACGCGCATTTGAAAGGAACAAGTCTTGGATTGCACACGTAATTTACACATTTGCACTTTATTCGAGTTCCCATCTGTGCGCATCACTTCCGGATGTATGCACAATTGATCACGTGAACCCAAGACAACGGAACGCATAAAGGAATATGATGTCCGCTTTAATTCTTGCATAGCCTGGGTGAGTTGCGAATGCGTGCGTGAGGCATAGATTATTTTTGGTACGCCCCAGTTGTTGGTTTTATTCATGACATTACCAGCTACACTGGCGGCATTTATGGCAGCCATTGCCAAGTCACCATCGCCACGGGCATTCAATTGTGCTGTGACTTCAGCTTGACTCTTTGTCAGCTGTAATTTTAAATCGGATTTTCGTGACAATATCCAAGCTAATGATGCACAGAGAAGACTCAGTGTCTTTCCCGTACCAGTTGGTGATTCCAGGACACCATTGGAACTATCACGTAGGCATGTTATTACTTTTTCCATATAGTCGCGTTGCACATCGTAAGGTTCAAAAGGAAATTGTACCGGTATGCCGGCGATTATATATTCCGGCATTTCTTTGATTGTTTTTCTTCTATTTGATTTACACACTCTCCCTCTCTCTCTCTCGCTCTCTTACTACTATTTCTTATTTATTGGATTTTTCATGAATTAATCTCGGCTAATGTTTACCTCCAAAATCTAGTGCGCCAAAATAACAAAAACAAAAAAATAAAAAAAAAACGAGTTAAGTAGACATGCACATATAAACACCAATAGAGCTGTAATGGTGTGAGGAGCATAGCCATATAAACATGACATAAAGAGAGACTCCACGTATCGCGTTGTCGCGTGCGCGCGTGTTACAGTGTGAGTTTGGTAGAAAAGTTGAATTATATATATTCGTGAAGCAGTCTTCAAATGTTTGCCATCGCATGCATTTACCGACAAAAGTTGATTAGTATTCTTAACTTTTCTCATGCGTTTTAACGACAATGGCTTAGAAAACGTCAAACAGCTGTTCCATCAATGTGTGTACGCGACATCGCGTGATGTGGAGTTTTCTTTACAAATCCATGAGCTGAGGCAAATTATACATAAACAACAACAGAGCAGTTATAGTGTGAGTAGCATAGCCATATACATAAGACATAAGAGCAAACGAGATTGTTGACTGCCAAACTTAGAGTTGCCATGGATTTATAAGTCATTCATAAATATAGAATAAACGCATTTTATTTACTTTCAAAAAATTTAATTAATTGTATTTATATTTAGTATAAATAAATAAAATTTTGTAATAATACAACATTAAATAATATTTAATTAAATGCTTATAATTGATGTCAAATGTAAAGAGTAAGTGATCTTTTACGCTCTTTTGTTCGTTCCGTCTGTCTCTTCGTTTTCCCTCTGGTCCAGAAACTGCAGAAATGTATTACCGTTTCTCCCGCGCAACTCCGATTCCAGCAAAAAACGATTTTCTAGTCGTATTCTTTTTACCTGCGCGACTCCGATGCGTCGTAAAAACCGATTTCGAGTGTAATTCGCTACTTTTCGATCACTCGCTACTTTCCGTGTCATAATTCGCTACTTTTTGAGTTTACTCGCCAGAATCAGTCGATATTCGACGATTGGAGAAAGCAGATTTACGCGCGCTGGGTTCTTTCAACCGTCGGCAAATTTAACTTTTGAACAAGGAGGACACATATGGAGAAGAGAAATCATCATCTAGAAGATACAAGTAAACGCGCACATACAAACGAAATCACACATACATTGTACTCTTCCAACTCAACAAGAATCAGAGCCAGCAAGAAAAGCCAATCAAAGAGCGATGTAGTGTGAGCAAGCAACCCATCCATATAAGTGTTCACTATACGGAACCAGCAACAACACAGAGGCACGAGAGTGCACGGGTACGTGAGTCGTGTATTCGACAACGTTCGACGTTGTTCGCCGCCGCTCCTCGTGCGTTGCTCACTGGCGCGCTCATCGCATCGGCTCGCTCGTACGCTCCGCTCACTCGCTCATGCTTCGGTGGTGATAAATTTGTTGTAAGCAAGTAAAGTAAAAATATAACAACAGCAAGCAAGCAAAATCCTCGTCGACAACGACGACGAACCAAAAAAAAAAAAAAAATTGTATTATGAAGCAGAAGCAGCGTAGCAATATACGTAAAGCTAATACAACAACAACAAAAGCATCAATAGCAGCAGCTACGGTAATATAGCAACAGCAAAACAATAAGAACGCGAATTGAGTAATTTTTTTTTTGTTTTTTGTAACATTATTTTTTTTTTTTTCCTAATTTTTGTGTTTGTTCATTTGGTTGTGTTTTCCTACGCTAGAGTCAGCGCTATTATCATATCATACTCTCCTCAGTTGCGCCAATACGCTGCTTACGCTCTTTGTTTTTGTGAAGTACTACGGTACGGAAGAGTACTCACTCCCCTAAAGTCATCATTATATTAAGACAACCGCAAACACCGTGTATTGTCATCTAAAGCATGGCATCGCATATTAGTGCTTTCAGGATGTTAGTGACTGACCGACTGACAGATGGAGAGACAGCCATCAAACAGCAGTGCACACTACCATCACTATCATACCAACTCTTTGGTTGATTGGTTTATGTTTTACGGTATGCATTAAAAAATGAATAATTGTGTGTGTGCGTGTTGGTGGGGGGATGGGTGGTGGGTTTGGTAAACCGTGGGAGCTAACCGTATTATCACCATTGTGCATTATTAAAAAAACCAAAACAATCAAATGCAACAACAACAAAAATAATAATAAGAATTATGGTGTCCCATAAAAAGAAAGAAGCAAGCAGATGATCATAACAATAACAAGAACAACAACATCAATAAAACTCCATAATCAATCGATCATTGATCTTCATTTTTTTTAAATTGAAACGCATATGATTATGAACCCAAAATATTAAGATTATAAAAGTTTAAAAATTAAAAGTTAATTAAACAAAAAATGTATATGGGTATCGATCAAAAAAAAAGTTACGAATTCAGTGAATCATAGAATAATTATAATGCTATGTTAAAAAAGGAGAAGATTGGGTCTTTTCGAAAAGTTTAAATGCAACAAGAAAAGTCATCATACGAGAAATTTCAGTTGAAATTCAAATTTAAATAAGAACGCGCGCCAATCTAAGAATAATGAAAGCAAATATAATTATCATTAATGATAATGATAACACAAAGTAATGATTGTGAGCAGCTTCTAGTGAAATACTTTTTTCTTTCCCAACTCCTTTAATGGAACAAATAATATAGTGATTTTGTGTGTTATAAACAAAGATTTATTGTGTGATTTTGCAAGGTCACCATAAATTTGTTGTTATTTCATTGTGTATGTGTGTAAGTGTGTGTGTGTGCATGTCTCAAAAGCAAGAAACAAACTAAAACATATGGAAGTAAAGAAGAAACAACAACAGCAACAAAAACAACAACAACGACAAATACAAAATTTAATTCAAGACAAAATTCAAATCAAATTTGCGTAAACGTAGAAAAACTACGTCGAACGAACGTCGACGACAACCTGAAGCGCCTGTTATTGTGAACGGTGATACTGGAGAAGAACAAGCGCAAGAGCAACAGTAGCAAGCAATCTTCAGATTAGTGTAGTAGAGTTGAGTATAGGAGTTGTACGTAATAAATACACTACATTATAATAGTATTAGTTAGTAGTAGTAATAGAAATTCTTCTCGCTTTTCGTATTGCCTGTCATTCATTCGCATTGTGCTTTGCTGTTGTGTTATGTTGTGTTGGTGTTAATAGAACAACATGCCTACTGCTATCTTTTTTACACTATCTTACTGAAATGACATACAAAAGATTCGCTATTACGTTCTCTCTACATGTAAAGTGCAGTCAGTCCCTACTGCATGCAAAATATAATCTCTCTCACTCAACTCTGGCTCTGTGGGTCTTCTCTCATGGTAATACTCTTTGGATATGCAATCACTCACGCACTCACATTTGCTTGCTTTGCTCTGTTGCTGTTGTTACTCTCAATCATTCTATCTCTGTCTGTACCCTTTATATTGCTTGTTATTCAGTCTTCTTCTTGTTAAGAAAATAGCAGCAGAATGAGCAACAGCAGCCTGAAAGCAGAGCGAGCAACCTCAGCAGTATTGCCACGTTCAAAGCACAAATTGCACTTCGTTTATTTGTTGTTAGTGTTGATGATGATGTTGTTGTTGCTGCTGTTGTGTTATTTGTGTTCATGTTATATATGTCGCTCACATAAACACACACACACACACACACGTACGCACACACATTCATGCATTTGTTGGTTGCAGCCATAGGTTTCATTGATTCACGTACATATACTTGTATGTATGTATGTATGTATGTATGTATAGAAAAGTATGTGTGGATATATGGATTTAGATATAGACGACGACATGCATGTGTGTGTGTATGGTGGGTATATTATGAATAGGTGATAACACAACTTGAATTTAAGTTAGCATTGCTTGTGTGCCACAATGGGAAAATTAACAAATTATTTATTATTATCAATATAATAATAATCAAAAAAAAACAATGTTGTTGTTGTTGTCACTTTGGAATTATGCTGGCATTTTAATTGTAGAGGTGCGCGAATTAATTTGGCCCCTCAAATATACTTGGCAATACTGTCAAATGATTCAGATTCTCCGATATCATCATGTTGTTGGTTGGCCCCACGGTCTCTTTTACTCTCTTTTAATGGAGAAGAAGAAGAACAACAACAACAACAACAAACCTTTAACTATTCTCAATCTTCTCATTGTACTGCGTTGTACTTCTCGATAACGGCAGAGCAGCGCTACTCAGCGCCTTCTTCAAATTATTTAAACAAAACTTAGATTTTCTACAAAATACAAGAGTAAACCGACGAGCAAACGTTAAGCTTAATTTTCGGTTTTTTTTTTTTATTTCTATTTTGTTTTTCGTTGAATTTATTTTATCGCGTGTCAGTCAAGAGATTTTTGACTGTGTTTCGTCGGTTTCTCGGTCGGTTGTGTGGCACATTAAAGTGAGAAACTTATAAATCAAGTGCATTTGATGATTTTTAGTTTTGGATAACAAGTTGCAAGGTTCCTTTCCACATATACACACACATACACACACACACACACAGAAACAGATTTGTTAGCACCTTCATTTTTCTTAATATTGAATGTTGCACGTTTTCTATATAAGAAGCCTTCACTTCTAATATCCAAAAAGACAAAAAAATCTAAATGATTTTCTTTGGTTCATTTGCTGGTTTGTTTGTTAGTTTGTTTGTTGTTTTTGGGGTAAATGTGTAAATAATATTGAGGCGGCATGCATGCATCCACATGCCATCATAGTCAAATTGATTTGCTCCTGCCTTATGTCCGTCCCCCCTATGCCGATGCTCATGTTCTCTCTTCAACCAACCAAATCAAATCAAACAAAAATGTTTGAATTTATGTCAAACATATTTCGGAACAAATTGTCGGGCGTTTAATGTTTTTGTAACAGTTGTAACAGTTGTTTCTTTTTGTTACAGTAGACTCACGTTAATGTAAACTAATTGAAACCAACCAAATGTTCAATTTTAAAAGTTTTTTTGCAAATGTGAATAATGTAGAAGAATTTTAGTTCAATTTTGTTTTGTATTTTTGTATAAAAAATTCTGTTTTGATATTTGATTAGTTTAACATACCATGAGGAGTGGTCCATAAGTCCTTTATTTTGCAATTTAATTTCCTTTTAGCTTCATACATTTAGTCCAGCATTCCATTCCATTTTTTTTTTTTTTTATCCCATCCAAATAGTAATAGGTTTTCTCAAGGTCCTCAACATATATTCGTTTGTTTCAGTGATGACCACCTCTTCATTCGTCTCAAATTTCACAACGCCGAGCCATTTATTCAGGATTGAAAACGGGAAATATATACAGATTGCTAAATTTGGAGGGGGTAGGAGTTCTTAGTTTAATTTATGGAGTTTTTTTTTCTACACACGTGCATTGTCATGGTGAAAAATCACATTTTTTCTTCACGGAATGCAATCGTTTTTGCTTCAAATCAATGTCAAACATCTGTCCAATACTTCTGAGTTATATTTATAGGTGATTGTTTTTCCTCTTTTAAGGTCTTCGATGTGAATGAAACCGAGTGCTGCATTCCAAAAAAAAAAAAAAAAACTGTCACCGTAGCTTTGTTGGTCGAAAGACCAACCTCGGGCTTCTTTGGTGCACGTTCACCTGGAGAAGTCCAATGCTTTGACTTTTCCTTGGTCTCTGGTGTATTGTGATGGATTAATGTTTCACCCACGATGTAAAAACTTGCACGGATTGCGGTTAAACAACGCCGAACACTCGTTTGAAGGCTCGAGTGTGAGCAATCGCAGCACCCGTCGCACGGATTATTTTAAAATCCTTTAATCAACCAACATCCGTGCCAATAAATTGAGCATTAGATTCTTGAGTTTGTGATTGCTTTCTTTGATAAGTAGCCAAATTATTTGATAATTGATTCAAAAAATCTTATTCAATTTTCCGGAAGTTCAACTATTTTTTAATATGTTTCTATTTCCAGATCCATTTAACTTTTGTTCTATGTACTATTACAAAGTATATTATGTAGTCAATAAGATTTGTGTTCATATTATGACGAGTCTACTGTATTATTGTTATTACTTGTTGTTGTTGTTGTTCTTGGTATTACATGCTTCTAACTGTTTTTGCTTGGCTGTTTTATGCTCAGCATGAAATGATGATGATGATGATGATGATGAACTTGTTATTGATTGCATTAAGCAAAAACTATAAATAACAATTAATTTTAACTGTTATGATTATAGATACTTTTGTATTTCTTTCTCTCCCTTCAAGATAAAGTGAAAGAGATTTACTAAGAGTTGTTCAAAGAGTTTCATATCACAATATTAAAGAGGAAGACTCTATAAAATACATACATACATACATATGTATATAAAGACTCTTGATTAGCGTGACGAACGAGACTAATCAACTTACATTCATAATTATTTCCATCTGCAAACTAATATTTTAATTAAAGTAAAAACAAAAATTAGATCGTAGAAATTGTAGAAATACTGTGGGCTTAATAATATGATAATCTATTGTTTTCCTCTATACTTCCTAGAAATGACAAGAAACCAAGCTTAATTTCGGCTATTTTGAAGTTGTCACACTCTTCACGCACCCCTAGAAAACTTTTTGGCCTACGCTACTGTAATTGACATACATTTTGATGTGTTTTTATTTGTTTTCTTTTTTTTTGTTTTTTTGCTAAACAAAAATCTTTTCAACTTAACAAAAAAAAAAAAAAAATCAAATATTTAAACGTAAATAATTTCGTAAAACATTATATCAGAGATCTTAACATTCTTTAGATTACATATTTTATTTTAAATAATTATGTAATCATTATCTCATCATCATCATCATCATTTCGGGTGCTTGCACCCCAATGAATTTAGGAAAAACAATTTAATATCCTTCCTTAATATCTTTGAAATCTTTTGTTGTTGTCATCTGATTTTAAATTGTTTTCTTCCCATTATTCTCTCACAGCAATAATTCTTCTCCAAACAAACTAATCTTGAATCTTGAATATCTTTTATATGCATTAAACCTTCATCTTTAATTGAGTGATGAGCAAGTGACAGTGTGACATTTCATCTCATCCATTTTTGTGGCAATTGAATTTCGTGGCTTTCAACAACTATCACCTAGATAGATTATTCTCAAGCATCCGTTCAAAGTTTTGACTTCTTGAATTCATTTTAAGTTAAATTTAACAACTGATGGGGAATTTTCTTTCAGGCACTACTACTACTTACATGAATAGAATCTGTGTGTCGGTTATATCCAATATCCACTATATTATACTCCCCCTAATCCATTCGCTGCAGTAGTGATAATGTGCTAGTTGAAAGAAATTTTACCTTTACATTAGGATATTTTTGGATTTAAAAACAATTTCGAACAATTTGTTTGTAATACTTGTTGCGAAACATTAATCAGACGAACTTATTAACAGAGAAAGAGAGAGAGAGAGAGAGGGAGAGGGAGGAAGAATTGTCTAGTCCAGGACTGTCCAAACTGTATGGTTTCATGAGACACATTGGTGGAAGAAGGTGACGGTGTGGTAATTTGGTCCTCAATTAAATTTGTGAGCAAAAAAAGATCCCTAAATCGAGTTGGCGTGCTGCCTCGCGACAGCCCTAGTCTATTCTATCCCTGCTGACATTTTTCGTTTTCTTTTTTCACGTATTTGGCTTGGCTTTTTCTTAAATGAAGGAGGAATGTGAGAGGGAGAGCAAAATGTAATGACGAAATGAAAATACAAATCCGCTAAAACTAAGATTTCTTGTGAACATTATACACTTGTGGAGGCGTGGGCGAAGATGAAGTTCCTTTACAATCTTAATTATAACCATTATATTTTATCATATACATACATATGTATATATTATTAATTGAATATTTATTTCTCAGAACAACATTCAATCTTCGACTTTTCAATGATTTCAATTTCTTCATTCTTTTTTTGAGATTTCAATTAAACTTCACTAAATGTAGTTAAATTATAAATAATATTTTCTTAAATCTGATATAACAATGTCAAGATTTAATAAGGTGTTAAGATTCTGATTCTGAAATTGTATGCATGAATCAACATTTTCTTAATATTTTCTTTTATTATCATTTTTTATTTTGTTTAATTTTCTCAATTCAATTTTGAGATAAATGGGTACATTTCTCAGCAATATAAAATATAGAACATATCACGTACGTACATAAGAATCAATCGGCTATAAGTCGGAAATTCTTATTTCAACTCAAATGTTTTTCGAGATGATTTGGTTAAATGAATCCTTATATGAAGTTATTGAAAAAGAAAATTATGTGTGCCAACAAGTGTAGTTTATTATTTTCCTTGGTAATCTGCATTTAAAGAGAATTGTTTTATGTACAATATAAATTTGCATTTTACACAAATCTCTTTTTGTATTAAAGCGAAATCAACCAAACAACCAAAACAGAACTAATAATGCTATCTGTCGTGCTACTACCAGCATATGGTTGAGCAGCAACTTTATGATATCATGCTACTACTTCATGATTAACCATTGACATGTTGCCACTTAAAGGCTGCCTTGACTTTGGTCCATTTATTAACTTATACTTTTGATTTATTACCATTGCTATACTTATGTGTTCTGTCTCCGCAAGACGGAGACGGACATGTTAGTGATGAATAAGTGCTTGTTCTTAGGTAAATCTGATTTACTTGCACGAACTTTCATATTCATCATCAGTGATTTTCCACTCTCACGCATATGTTTCAAGGTGTAGTCCCTTGCTTCAAACTGGGCACAATCTCAGTAACAAATAATGATTCTAGAAAGTTCCAAATATGTTCCAACTGGAATTCAGTATGTTCTCACTGGAATTCAGTATGTTCTCACTGGAATTCAGTAAATTTTTTAGGCTTCTTTGAATTCTTGATAAAGGTAATGATGGTGTGACTGATTCTTGTTGCTGCTTCTGGCTGCTGCTGGAGAAATTAACGATTTTAATGGAGAATGTTCCAATATATAGGGGAGAGTACTATTTACTACTTGTTGGTGTTTTGTTCGGTTTGCTTATCACTGTCCTCCTCCTCTGCCCCCTCCGGGAAATTCTTCTGGGTTTTATATCTTTTTGTATAGAACTCATATTCCTGGAGGGAACATTATTTTCATTTATAATTTGTGATCCAGGCTATCCTCTATAAATTGGATTTCTTGGCTACTACATGAATGAAAACATAATGGGGCACCAACCCATGGACTTTTTGGGGTTCGAATTGGTAGTACCTCGGGTACGAAGTCTGACCAGAGGCTTTTCTGGTACCACGGGTGGTCAGGAGCCCACGGAACTTGTTTCGTCCTGGCCAGCGGGTACCGCCCCCTTGTGGGAGTATCGTGGTGGCTATGGTTTAATACCCAAATGCGGGTAGAGTAATAACTCGACGTGGAGTTGCGTCATACAACCGGGTGCTGTGACCCAGAGAGCAGCAGAGGTTTAAGGAGGGCCTCGCTCCCCACCAAGGAGGGAGTCATATTCCAAATTTAATATGACTCTATTTGGTACCTGCGGATATATATCCAAGGGGACGTTGATTGACGTTCAATCCATGTGTTTGGCACCGTGTTCTTGAGTCTTCTTACAGACAGGCGAGCACGTAAAACTCCGGTACTTCATTGTCCTCCTCCTCTATGGTAGGCAATTTTTCATTCAATAATTGATCGATCGAGTGACTCATAGGTGCGATTCAATTTCATTCATCTATTGTGATTAGTGAATGAAAAGTTACTACCACATAAAACAGATAAATTTCCAAGAATATAATAAGCAACAAGTCTGGTTTGATTTCTGTTTTTGTTTTTGTTTGAACCATATATTTCTGTAGAGCTCAATGTTTATTTTTTGTTCATTGAAAAAGTAATTTCATTGATTTATTTTAAACTTGACTGATCTGATCTTATGATGAGCTTTTCTTAATGTATCTGTATCCATTCATCAGTAAATTTATTCCATGGAGAACTTTATTTTTTCATTCTTTCATTCATTCATTTATTCATTGATCCATTGATTTTGTTTTTTTTTTTTTTTATTATGGCAAAGCGATCAAATATCGTCTGAAAGAATAAATATAAATAAAATGAAATCTTTCTGACTGAGATTTGATTTTTTAATGAAATTCTTACTTTGGCTTTGGGTGCCTTCCAAGCTCAGCTTAGCTTCTTCGTCGTCACTAGTTCATTCAATCCATCTATCCATATATATATTCTATCTCAATCAATCAATCCTTTTTTTTTGTTTTTTTTTTTTGCTCTCTCAAAATTCTCTTGTATCCATTGGATGAATATAATAAAATAACAAATATTTGTCAGTTCAGCAGATTAAATTGAATTGAATTGAATTGGATTGGATTGGATTGGTTTGGATTGGATAATCGGTAATAGCTTACTTTCGCATATTTTACTTACTGATGACTATAAAGTGAGCTGAGGAGCGTTTTCGCTTGTTTATTCTTCTTCAATGCGTCGTTATTGTTATTATTACAATTCTGTTTTGTTTTGTTTTGTTTTTTCTTAATTAGCATGTACTTATATCTTGACAAAAAAAAAAAACATCTACTATGATGGTACTGTATATATATATACATATATATTCACATACATACAGCTACGGTCAAAATAATAGTAGCGCTAGTTGGAAAATGAATTTGATAAAAAAAAAAATGAATGAATTGGTGTTTTAATGTACCAAAAATATTTTTTTTAAAAGTATGATGTGCTAATGAGAAAATCATAAGAAAATAATAACAACTTTATGTCATATGACAAAAAAAAAAAATGTTTTCTCAAAAGTTCAATTAATTTGCACGGTCAAAATAATAGTAGTGATTCATTTGAAGGTCTCCCACCAGCCCAAACCAATGCAAATGTTACGGATAATATTAAAATAACTTAAATTACGACTATTACACTACAATTAGTAATTAGTAGCATAGCCTTTGTTTGCTATAATTGCAGCACATCGTTTTGGCATCGAATCTACAAGATTTTGACACCTTTGGGAAGGAATGGAGCTCCAAGCATCTCTTAACTGCTTCCCAAAGCTGTTGAACATTATTGGGTAGACGTTTGGCAACTTCATTCTTCACGTCGCACCACAAATTCTCAATTGGGTTGAGATCTGGCGACTGTGCAGGCCATGCTAGTACATTTATTCCGTTGGCCTGCAACCACTGTTTGGCAACTTTGCTTGTATGCGTATGCTTAGGGTCATTGTCTTGCTGAAACTCCCAAATCAGTGGCATTTCTTCACTAGCATATGGCAGCATTATCTTCTGCATTATATGCACATACAGGTGCCGATCCATGATATCCTTGATCCAATATATTGGCCCCACGCCGTCATATGAAAAACAAGCCCAGATCATAATGCGAGCTCCACCGTCTTTTACAGTTTTTGTTGTGAATCTTGGTTGCCACTCAGACTTTGGCGGCTGCCTGACATACTGATGAGATCCAGGTCCACCATAAAGTACAATTTTGGATTCGTCCGACCATAAAATGTTTCTCAATTTCTGTAATGGCCAATCAATGTGATCATGGGCGAATTTAATTCGTGCGGCTAGATGATTTTTTGTTAAAAAGGGCACCTTTCTTGGGCTCCGAGCATTTAAATTGTTTTCCCTCAAGCATCTCCGTATGGTTTCTACGCTTACATTCAGATTTAATTCCTTTTTTATTTTGTAGAGCTCCGAAATGGGTTCTGCCTTGAGTATCTAATCTTTCGGACATAATGCGAGGTCGTCCAAGTGTTTCAATACCATTGTAGGAGAGCAACCTACCATGTTTTGAACTTCGTTGTACGTTTTTCTGACAGAAATCAATTTTTTTACGAGTGTACGCCGTTCAGGTGTACAGTGCTTGCCTCGACCCATTGTAGGAAAAGAAATGACTAAAAATTTTGATCAGTTACTATTGTAAATTGTTATAAACTAATAATATTTACTTTTTGTAAACTTTTCTGGTATAAAGAAGCAACGAAATGATTTTTTTCTCAATATTTGTCCAAGCACTACTATTATTTTGACCGTGCAAATTAATTGAACTTATGAGAAAAAATTTTTTTTTATTATCATATGACATAAAGTTGGTATTATTTCCTTATGATTTTCTCATTAACACATCATACTTTAAAAAAAAAATATTTTTGGTACATTAAAACACCAATTCATTCATTTTTTTTTTATCAAATTCATTTTCCAATTAGCGCACTATTATTTTGACCGTAGCTGTATGTACATATTGTACTATTATTGTCTTCTCTCTTATTTGTATATTATTTACATTTATTTTTTTTGTGTTTATACTAAAAATTCCCATTTATCGTGCCGTTTTCTCGTTGGAAATGTTTTTTTTTTTTCTGTCCATTTATTTTTTTTTTTTTTTTGTCTTATCAGTGTGGAATTAAAGCAAAGCGGCGATGTGTTGTTGTTGATGATTTAAGTTAATTTACAAAACAAAAATCAAAAATAAAAAGAAAAAGTGATAATTCAGCGATATTTTAACTTGTTTCAGTTAAACTTTCACACACCTTTTTCACCCCAATTATTTATTTGCATCCTGTTTTTTAATTTTTTTATTTATTTTATTGTGTTAATTTTCCATCTTGAAAATATTGCAGCAATACAAAATTTTAAAAATTTTTCTATTGACTTTTTTCTTTTCTTTTCTTCTTTCCAATTATGTTAAGTACAAAAAAAAAAAAAAAAAAAAAATGTAAATAACCTTTGTTTTATCAAATATTCATGCAAAATGTCAAATTGACTTGATGTGTTTTGATTTGATTTGATTTGATTTGATTGATGCATTTAAATTTAATTGTTTTACCATTTATGTACCCCCTACAAATGAATGAATAAACAAACAAACAAATGTATAAAGCAAATGAAATTGTTTCGATGGCAATCGAATATCCCACAAAATGTAATAGATAGAGTAGAGCTTATTAGGGTAGAATGGGAGCTACTACTCACCTCGTTATTGCGGCTTCAATTGAGCTACTTGTTGTTGTACAATATACAATAATAACCATATAACCAACTTGTACATAATTCATATTTAAAAGCAAAGCATCTGGAAAAAGTTTTATGGGGGGGGGAAAAAGAATATACTGTGAACTGATTGTTTAAAAATTAATAAAGATGATGATGATGATGACATCTTAAAATTTGAAAATACCATCTATCTTAACATTCCATTAAACACAAAAAAAAAAAAAAAAAAAAAAAGGCAAAAAATATCCTTAAATGAAGTTGGCGTGTGTAACTTGCGACCCGTAGGTTGGACAGTCCAGTCCTGGTCTAGACTATCTCTACTGACGTATTTCGTATTTTCTTCTTTCACTTATTTGACTGTTGTTGTTATGTGAAGGATGTGCGAGGGAGAGCGAAATGTGATGTCGCACGCAATGGACAAAATATGATTACACCTACGCTAAAGTTCTGTTAAAGACAGGAGGCGATTTCTTGCGAATGTTACGAAAATGCGGTGGCGGTGGCGCAGACGAAATTACGTTACAATCATTAGCAGGTACTCGGACGTTCGGGCAGACTGTTAAATGGATATTTCGAGACAACAAACATCATTACATGTTTATCAAAAATATTTGCTATATTATACAGACGGAATCTTCAAACCTATACAACAACAAATTCTCCTCTAGGGTGGGTACTAGGATACTAAACGAGAGATGATGACAAGATAAGACAGACGAACCTCATATGCCAGAGGTCGTCGTTAGAAAATTCTATGTGTTGGTGGTTGGAAAGTATTGAAAGCAAAACTAAAAATAGAATGTTGATTTTCTAATAAAATTAGCTTTCTTTCTAATTCAATATAATCTCTCTCAACTTCAATACACTTATATTCCAATAATTGTATACCCTACCCCATATCTGTAATGATTTTCCGGAATACAGTGAGTGTTGTTAAAGCAATTCGATCTTATTTTATTCATTGAATTTAGCCATCGTTAAAACACTTGCTTTAACACCACGTGCATTGTCTTGTTGGAAAATGATTTTTTCTTCTGTAAACCAAGTCATTTTTCCAATGAATATGTTTTATTTTCATTCAGCTGATCCAAATGGTTGTACATAATAATAATCAGAGTTAATTACAATATTTTAAGTTTGTCACGATAATCAATCAACAAAATCCCTTTTGAATCGCAAAAAAAAAAAAAAAAAAAAAAACTTTGTTTTTTATTGTCGATGCTTTTGATGACGTCACTTGTTTTCGAATTGAACAAACAGAATCAGTTCAGTGTAAACATTCTTGTTTGAGTTTAGGATTATGGTGGTGGTAGGTAGATACAAGTCTCATCCATAGAGTCAAATTGCGCTAAGAAATTTGTTTTCACTTCAGTTTTTGTTGGCACTAAATTTCCGAACAGCTTTTCCAAATATTAAATATAGAGTACTTGTTCATTTGAAAAGCCTATGGTATCAGCAATTTTCCCGCTTATTTAAACTTGGACCAAACAATGATTTTTGATGTTGTTGCAATTGTTGTTCGTCCACTAGGTGGTTCAATTGCCACGTTTGTACGACCACGTTTAAACTCTAAAACCCATCGATGCACAGTTGAAAATGAAGGAGCAGATTTCTTTAAGACTTCTGTAGCTGATAAACTTTTTAAAACAAAGAATTTTATCACTTCACGATACTCGGATCTTTTTAATATAAAAAAAAAAAAACTAGAAAGAAGGTTATCTTCGACTATGCCGAAGATGAAATACTCTTCACGGGACGCAGTGAATGTTTCATTGTATTGTAGTATTCAAATGGGTGGTTTGTATGGGAGGTACCCCTCCTAGTGGTTCCGACAAATGTGTTACACCTTTTTTTTTTTTTGGAAACTGATAGCTTCCAAGTTTCAGTTCGATAGGACAAAAAACAAAAAAGGTTTTCTAATAAGAACATGAATTTCATTGGTGGGTTTGTATGGGAGGTACCCTCTTTAGTGGTCCGATCAAACTGCAATTTCGACACTATAAATTTCTTATCCACAACCACCAACTAAACAAAATTTCAAGATCGTGGGGTTACTGTATCGTATAGCTCCCATACAAACCAAAATATTTCTTACATGGGGAATTTAAATTTATGAAAATATTTTAGTTTTTGTATTTGTTGGTGATGTCTCTAGATATTACGGTTCTTGACGAATGGACAACGAAATCTATGTAATAGGGTTCCGTTTTGGTACTCTTTCGTTCCGGAATCCTAAAAAAGATAATTTCTGTATTTTTAAAAAAAAAAAAAGAGACTATACGATGCTGCTGCTGTGCTATTGTTGTTGTTGTTGCTATTTGTTGGGTGCTGCGTATACGTGATAAATCATAGTAAGATCGTATGAATGGAATGTCGTTTGTAGTGTTCTACGTGCTCTAAATTTTGTATACGAAGTCGATCGATCAGCTGTTCTTTAAAATTTTATATGTCTTTATTTCATTCTAACAGCATCAAATTTTACACTAATTTGATTGATGCAAATGTTTTATGTTGTCGTTGTTGTTGTTGTTGTGCATTTGACATTTGTTATTACAAATGACGCTGATGATGATGATGATGATGATGATGGAGGTGATGTGATGTTTTTTTTTTTTTTTTACCGATGGGGAAGCATTAAAAGCCGAACGAATCTACTATTCGAAGTGTGGGACTTGCACCCACTAAACCCCACCGTCCCAAGTCCTACAGTCCCCCTGGCACTACCGCAAAGCATTACGTCAAGGAGGAAAGAGGGAGCATAACAGCTCAAAGTCTGCTTTTACCCCATGTAAATCAAAACAAATTTACGTTAAAACTTCTTGTCAATATCAAACTAATGACCTATCACGTCTTCGTTCGTCTGAACTCGTCGTAATCGTTCAATATGCCGCAGCTCTGTCATGATTTGAGCTGCAGCCTGACTTACCACATCCCAATTCAGCTGTGATTCACACATATGCCGGATGCAGTTCGACACAGTCGGCACTTCACCAAACGCAGATGAGATCATTGATCTAGCAACATCAAATCTTGGTCAATGCAGGAAGACGTGTTCTGCATTTTCGTTTTCGCCTGTGCAAGTGGGACAGAAGGGATCATCATCATATCCCCGCTTATACAGATATTCCTTAAAGCACCCATGACCGCTCAGGAACTGGGCTAGGTGATGGTTGACCTCTCCAAATCTTCTGCTCACCCATTCTTCGACGTTGTTAATGAGCCGATGGAGGTGATGTGATGTCTGTGTGTGTGAGTGTGTGTGTGTGTTATTACTTTTGTTGGGCAGCTCTTTCTTTTTCAGTTCTTGCATTTCATTTGCTGATATGTCAACTTCTTCCTAAGTAGCAGGTGCAGGTGCAGGTGCAGGTGGTGTGGAAGATTACAACAATTAATGCCCTCCGGTTGCTGCTAATCGATGCTATGCTGTTCATTCAATACTTAACATGTGCTTTACCAATATCGTGGATATCGTTTGCTATTGTTGTTATATATATTTTTTTTGGTGAAATTTTCTATAATAAAAAAAAAAAAAGTGATCAAATGACTAATGATTTCCTTTTCTTTGTATAATTTCAGATTTATATATATGCATGCATGCATGGTATAGAATTCAAATTGAGTGAGAAAATAAAAAACCAGAAATAAGAATAAATCAAAATCAAGAGCCTGGAAAACACAAAACGAAAAGCAATCATCATCATGTAATCAATGATCAAATGACGATAATTTAGGAGATGAAGGATTAATAAATGTTGACTTTTAACTTTTACTTTTTTTTTTTTTTAAATTGATGATCAATCAGAATCATCAACAACAACAACAACAAAAACAACAAGAAATAAGTAAACAAAGTCATGCAACAAAAAAGTAACAAGTAATCAAAAAAGAGAGAATAAAACTAAAAAAAAAAAAAGGAAAATGTAATAAGCAGATTGTGATGAACACCAAGAACAACAACAACAATAATAACAACAACTAAAAAAACAAAAAGCAACAATAATAACTTTATAAGGAAACTATTAGAAAACATAAACACAAAAAACAAAAAAAACAAAACAACGCAGAAGAATTAGGACAAGCATTAAAAGGAAAAAGATTACAAAAGGAGAACAAGCAAACCAAAGTGGTGGTGGTGTTGGTTAATCATCCATTATCATCATCATCGCCGTCGTCGTCGTCATTATTGGTCAGCATCATTATACAAAAGCTTAAATTTAAGTCATCGTCATCCTTATTTTCCATACGATGACAATAATATTATTTTTGGTCGATACATCGGCATCGATGTGCCAGAAAGCATACGTAAATGGTGTACAAAAGACATATCGATATGGCAGAGATATGGCAAAGGGCGCAGTGGAAACATTTCTAAAATATCGTCAACGCACACAGGATTGCTTAGGCGATCGTTATATGCTTTTAACATTCGAGGAGCCACCGGCAAATGTGAAAGCCGGTTGGAAAGAAAATCATGCCACGTTTATGAATGAGCTAAAGAACTTACAAAGTAATGGATTGACATCGATGGGTGAATCGTTGCGCAATGCATTCGATTTGCTTAATTTGAATCGTATGCAATCGGGCATCGACACATACGGCCAGGGTCGGTGTCCGTTCTATTTGGAACCATCGGTTATAATTGTCATTACGGATGGTGGTCGTTATTCGTATAGGAATGGTGTCCATCAAGAGATCATACTGCCACTGAGCACTCAGGTACCCGGCACAAAATTCACCAAGGAGCCTTTTCGCTGGGATCAGCGTCTATTTTCTCTCGTCCTGCGTATGTCAGGCAATAAGATTGATGAGCGGGTCGAAGGCAAAGTGCCGCAATGATGATTCGCCCATAGAACGGATGTGTGAAGTCACCGGCGGTCGTTCATATCAGGTGCGTTCGCATTATGTCCTGAATCAATGCATAAAGAGTTTGGTTCAAAAAGTTCAAGCGGGCGTTGTACTGCAATTTGAGCCTTTGCCACCCAAAGATCAAAGTGGACCCGGCGAACAAGAAATTGTCTTCCAGCCAACAAAAAAAATGATACACGTGCAAAAGCATATTTCACAGAAGACCTTTCCAATTGGTTATTGGCCATTGCCCGAGCCATATTGGCCAGATCCGAAGGCTGTTACGCTACCGCCACGTGATGCCCATCCCAAGTTAAGAATAATAACGACAGCAACTGAGGCGCCACAATTGGTGCGCAGTTTCCCAGTTGACAAATATGAAGTTGAAGCTAGTCCACTGACATTACAGATCTTAAGTAAACGCGAAATGAACAAATGCTGGCAAGTGATTGTCTCCTATGGAATGCATGGCTTTGAATTGCCCTTTGGCTATTTGAAGGCCCTCCCCGAATTTCACACAAGTTCATCTGTATGTGCTCGCGTATAATTATCCAGCATTGCTGCCGCTACTGCACGATCTGATACACAAGTACAATATGAATCCACCCAACGATCTGATGTACAAATTCAATTCCTACGTGCGCTCGATACCACCATATTATTGCCCGTTTCTACGCAAGGCCTTGATTAATGTCAATGTACCCTATCAATTACTTCAATTCCTGCTGCCCGAGAATGTTGACAATTATCTGTCACCAACGGTGGCCAATCAGTTGAAGCATATTAAAAATACAGCAAAGCAAGATCAAGAGAATCTTTGCCTTAAAGTCTACAAACAGCTGAAGCAACCAAAGCCGCCTTATCGACAAGTCGAGACAGCCAAATTGAATACCGGCGTCCCACTGCGACGTGATCTGGTACGAAATCCCCTACTGCGTGATACGTTTGCTAAGTTGCATGCTGAAATCGAACCAGTTGAAAATTATACAATTATTGTACCAACGATTTCACGGCAATCATCAGCGAAATCATATCGGAATCCATTTGATATACCAAGACGTGATCTAGTTGAAGAAATTGCACGCATGCGTGAAGTATTTCTGCGTTCGGCACCAACGAGTTTGGTAGCCAAAGATTCGGGACATTGTTTGCCCATTGCTGAAATGGGTAATTATCAAGAGTATCTAAAGAATAAAGATAATCCGCTGCGTGAAATTGAACCAACAAATGTCCGCCAACATATGTTTGGTAATCCCTATAAGAAGGACAAACATATGGTTATGGTTGATGAGGCACCCATGAAAGCGCCCACGCATAAGCATGGATATGGTTATGCTCCACATAGTAGTCTTGCAATTGAAAGCAGCAGCAGTAGCAGTAAAACAACGGGGAACAATGCCAAAAGAGATTCGTCAAGCCTCTGCAATGGCTACTACAATCATTCACTGACAATTGGAGGTAGTGGTGGCAGTCATCATTCAACAACAACATCATTATCTAGTGGACAGGCAGCGGCGTCATCATCAACTTTGTCGTCGTCGTCGTCAGCATCATCATCAGCATCATCTGCAACAAATGCCTCAGCTGGTGGTGCTTCTTCTTCAACTTCAACTGTCTCATCATCATCGTCGGCATCCACCCACTCTCCTTATTACAGCCACAATGATATCAATCATGATGCCTCCGAAATATCACGTATACTTCAACAGTGTCATACGGTGTCAAATGGCTCCCTAACCGGTTCTTCGGGATCAGTATCCACGCTTAGCATTTCATCTAGTAGTGGTACAAATGGCAATAACAACAGCAATAGGAGCAGTGGAGACAGCAAATCATATACTTCGGATTCAAGTGGTGGCGGCAGAGAATAGTTTTGATAGCCTTAAACGGGAGACGACAACAAATAACAATACCAACAATAGTAGTAATAATAACAATAGTAGCAATAATAAAAATGCCACAATGTCCAACAACAACAACAACAATCATCATCATCATCCGCTTGCGCAGAATTCCCCACATCCACATTGCGCAAATAATATACATCAACAAATATCAAATCATTCAAATAGTCACAGTCACAATCATAACAATTTCAATACCATCAGCAACAACAACAACAACAATAGTAACAACAACAACAGTAGTAACAAAAGCAGTAACAATCATAATCAACATAATCCAGCAGCAAATCACAATCAAACGCAATAACAACAACAACAACGGCCCAACAAAGCAAATGATGCCACCAATAATTCAGGTGGTGCTGGTGCTGGTGCGTGGTGCCAATGGAGGAGGTGGTGCTCCACCAACATTAGTTGATGCTGCTACACATAGGACAACGTGATGCCGCCAATAAACATAACCGACAATTGCGTACACAAATATTCCGTGGTATCCGTCGGCCTGGACGTGATTACTCACAACTAATGGAACACCTTAATCTTGTGAAAGGTGATCATGATATCATGTCCACATTCATTGAGATGTGCATCAATGAATCGCAAAGCTTTCGTCGGCGTCAAATGGTCTCATGCATTCAAGATTGGTGGACGCGTAAACAAGAACAAAAGAGTAATAATCATCATCAACAGCATAATCGTTCTTTGTCAACGCCGCCGTCGCCGCCGTTACTCCAACTGCAGCCCCTTCATAATCATCAGCAGCAGCAACAACAATTGGAATCAATCAAGAGTTAACGTTTACTGCTATGGAACTGATGTTGTTGTGATGGCAATGACCAAGCACAACCCCAACAACAACAATCACAACAGCATCAGCAACAACAAAAACAGAAGCAACATGAGCAGCAACAACAACAACAGCAGCAGCAAAAACAACAGCAACATACCAATACACTACAACAAAGACTTAATTCAACAGCAGCAACAACATCAGCAGCAGCAACTATCACATCGCCATCATCAACAACACCAGCGACGACGACATCAATAACACAAATTCAATGGCGAACATGGTATGATGACATTCAGCTCAAATAGAAGAAGAAGAAAACGAAGACAAGAAACTGTGTATCTACAACAACAACATCTGCAATACTATAAACAAAGTCATCTATGTAAATTTGGTTTTTGTTTTTGCATTAAGTTATTAATTATTAATTTGTATGAATCCAAAATTTTCTCATGCACTTCAATTCTTCAATGTTTCTTTTAATTTGTAATTTTTTTTTTTTTTTTGTTTTTTTTTTGCCTTATACACTTCACACTTGGTGTGAAGTTTTTTTTAATTAATCCAAATGTAATAAAGTACTTATGGGATCAATCCTTCTCCTCCGTTCCGTTTATCTGTTTGGGTCTCAGCATTCTATGCATTTATTACATACCCTGCCTCACATAAAGTTGGGACCTATGAAATTTAATGAAATCCAGTGACGACAATGTGTGTAATTTAAATAGAGAAATAGTAAGCGAAGATAATAGATTAGAAAAGTGTGTGTGTGTGTGTGAAGTGTAAATAAATATTTGGCCAAGGACCAAAGTTATTATTAATCTCTCATATTCTAAATTTACTACTATTCAATCATTGCCAAAGGCAGATAATACACATCTCTTATCTATTGCCGGAAAACCCAAGAAAGACAACCATGAAACCACCTCACTTCAAATATATAATTACTCTATCTACCATAACACAAATGCAAATGCAAATGCAAACACATTACTCCACAGTCCACACAACATCAAACCCAAAACCCAAAACCCAAAACCCCCAAGTCCCACCTCAATACTCATTTCATTACTTTACAGTCAGTGCACATAATATTTAATCAACACCAACAATTCACTTCTAACCGCCCTCCTCCCTTGTTTTAGGCTTATATAAAATATAGCAAAACAAACAATAAGTAAATAAAATTTAAAATTTTTTTTTTTAAAGTTTTAGTTTAGTTTCTATATATATATATACTTATATTTTTTTTTAAGGTTAAAGTTAATCGAGTTTTTAGATAAAATTCATTTATATAATTAATTAAGACAAAAGAAAGAAAAAAACAAAAATATTATCATTATAATTATTATTGTACTATGTATTTTATAATTAATAAAAACAATAAAAACAATTTTTTTTTTTAAATTTAGATTTTTAATTATGGTAATATGAAATTGATCAGATTAATAGAAAAAAAAGAGAACCTACTACACAATATATATGTATATCACTTTGTTATTTATATTGTATAAAAAATAGGAAAAAAGATTTACATAGTTGATCATCATAACTATTATCATCGTCATCAACATCATCATCATCATCATCATCATCATCATTGATTGAGTGATTGAGCGAAGAAAGGACTACGTACCGATCAATCGATTCGATTCGATTCGATTCGATCTAATACATAAGTTATATAGTATATATATAAAAAAAATATATTAAAGACATTTGCAGACACGAAATTTATATTAGGTGATGCTAATTATATAGGTATATATATTGATGATGGTTTAAAATAATAATAATAAATTAAATAAGATAATAAAAACAAAAAAAACAAAAAAAAAAAACAATTAATGAAAACCGAGACAAATTAATTATAAAGATAAAAAAATAAAAGAGAATGTGTTTACAACAAAAGTAGCCTAACAACAAATTATTATTATTATATATATTATTATTATTATTATATACAACCAAAATTTAAAAAAAATATTGTAAATGATGATGAATGAATGCAAAAAAAAAAAAACAAAAAAAAATAAAACAAACAATATTAAAATTGTAATAAATTAATTTAGCAAACTATTTTATTATAAATTGTAAAATATTTTTAAATTATATAAATATATATGTATATGTATATATATGTATATATATATATATATATATATATATGTATGTATATAGATTATATATATATATAAAAAAAAAAACATGTGTCTATCATTACCGTTCAACAAAATGTCGAGTCTTGGAAAGATTCAGAATCAGCTGGGGAGAATGATCAGCGGTAAAATAAATATTAGCTAGGGAATAACCAGCTAGTGATGGATCCAGAGTAGAAGATTAATCAACTAGGTTTTTAAGATAAACATCTCTTCAATTCACTCTTAAAGCAAAATAATGTAGAGTGGATTATTCAAGATAATGTACAATAGAATAAATTAAAATAACGTACTTCTTTTTATGTTCAAGAAAGCTTTATACAACATATTTTTCTAAAGTCATTCGTTAATAAATTGTCAAGCATAAAGCATATTAATGTTCTTTTTACCATATCTATCTTTTTGCTTGCTGTACCCCAAACATAGGTAGGTTATGATTCGCATTAGGAGAAGAACGAGCTAGGGATAGATCCACTTTAGAATTAACAGTCTCGGAACAGAAGCTACTATTAGAAAAGTTGTTACAAAAGAAATTACAAACAACACATGCTATGTAAGCCAGTTAAATCAGACATTCGAAAGCCAAGACCCTAGGTATTGGAAAAAAAAAGTCCGTTCCAGCCAGCCAGAACAATTGCTGTTGTTACATTAACATCAAATCAATTTAAGCTCATCTTAACTATTGTTTTTGACAGGATAACTTTTGTATTATTCCATAAATGAGGTATACTCGTATACCACGAATTAGAAAAATCTATTGGGTTGCATTGACTATTGTACATTGGCATCTTTTGAAAGAGAGGTGAGTATTAGGTGATGCTCTGTGAGACTCCCATTACATCAGAGTTTATATTGGATTGATCCAAATCTGTAAGATTTATTTTATTTATTGTGTTTATTTATTAAAATTAATTATAATACATTTTTAAAATAATATTGCACTATAACTAAGAATTGTCAATAGAGCACTAGCTACTAGGCCTTCGACTAAGATTTCTTTGTTTTCAGTGGTTATTCAAAATGCAGGTAAGAATACTTAGCAGTTTTCTTAGTATACCTACCAATTACTCAGCTCCTTATACTCTTCACGAAGTGAATAGTACTATAAGTTTGACATGAAGCTTATAACAGACAGAAGGAGACATCGGAGACCCCATAAAGTATGTGTATATATTCTTGATCAGCTCGACGAGACGCTACGTCCATCTATATATGTATACAAACTAGACCCTCAGTTTTTGAGCTAGAAAGATGCACTAACTTTTCCTTTTACTAGGCGCAGTACATTTGTCGGAACTAGCCGAGTCGGACCATTAAAATTCAGGTTCCTTAGTTAGAAAAACTTTTTTGTTTGTTTTGATACTATCGAACTGAAATTTGGACACTGTATGCTTCCAACACAGGTACTGGAGATTTGTTGGAATGAGCCATTTCGTACCTTCCATACAAAACAACCATTAAAATTCAGGTTCTTATTAGAGAAACTTCTTCTTTTTTTGCACTATGAAACTGAAATTTTAAACACTATGAGTTCCTTGCCAATGTCCACCAAACGTGTAAATTTTAAGGTCCTAAGATTATTGAATCGTATAGCTCTCATACAAATCGAAATTAAAATTTATGTTCCAATTAGAAAAACTCTTGTTTTTTGTGTTATCGACTGAAATTTGAACTGTATAAGTGTCTGACCCATATTCGCTAACCGTGTAAGTGTCAAGACCCTAGGATTACTGGATGCTCTATCACAGAGTGTAGACAAAAAAGTATTCTAGGGGGTGCATGAAGAGTATATCAACTTCAGCTTAGGCAAAGTTAACCTCCTGTTTACTTGTTATACTGTTCACGGGAAGTTTGTCATGAAGTTTGTAACAGGCAGAAGGAGACAAAATAGACCACATAAAGTATATATATTCTTGATCAGCTTGACGAGACGAATTTAAGCCATGTCCGTCCGAATGTATGCAAACTATTCCCTCAGTTTTTGAGCTAGAGCGATGAAATATTGCACGAAACTTTCTTTACTAGACGCAGTACATTTCTCGGAACCACTAGGGAGGTACCTCCCATACAAACCACCAATTTGAATTCATATTCTTATTAGAAAAACTTTTTTATTTTTTTTTCCTATCGAACTGAAAATTTGACACAAGACAATTTCCAAGACAGTTCTCAACATTTATGGTCAATTTTTTCAACATTCATGTTCCATTCCTAATCCATGTTCAATTCCTGTACTGAACTTTTTTGGTCAATTTTTTTATTTCAATTATTAATATTAATTTTTTTATTCAACTTTCTTTTCTCATTCAACTTCCTTTAATTGACATGAATTCAATTTCCTTTATTCAATTTCGTTGTTCAACTTTGTAAATACAACTTCTAGCTATCAATTATGTTCAATTTCCTTATTCAACTCTTAGATTCATTCAATTCCCATGTTCAACATTTATAATCAACTTTCATGTTCCAGTTTCATGTTCAATTTCTGTACTCAACTTTTATGGTCAATTTTTTCAACATTCATGTTCCATTCCTATTGCCTTGTTCAATTTCTGTACTCAACTTTTATGGTAAATATTTTCAACATTCATGTTACATTCCTATTCCATGTTCAATTCCTGTACTGAACTTTTTTGGTCAATTTTTTTATTTCAATTATTAATATTAACTTTTTTATTCAACTTTCTTTTCTCATTCAACTTCCATTAATTGACATGAATTCAATTTCCTTTATTCAATTTTGTTGTTCAACTTTTTAAATGCAACTTCTACGTTTCAATTATGTTCTTAGATTTATTCAATCCCCATGTTCAACCTAAATAATCAACTTTAATGTTCCATGTGCATGTTCAATTTCTGTACTCAACTTTTATGGTCCATTTTTTCAACATTCATGTTCCATTCCTATTGCCTTGTTCAATTTCTGTACTCAACTTTTATGGTAAATATTTTCAACATTCATGTTACATTCCATTCCATGTTCAATTCCAGTACTCAACTTTTATTATGGTTCAATTTTTAATATTAATTTATATATTCAACTTTCTTTCTCATTAACTTCTATTAATTGACATGAATTCAATTTCCTTTATTCAATTTTGCTGTTCAACGTTGTAAATACAACTTCTAGCTTTCAATTATGTTCAATTTCTTTATTCAACTCTTAGATTCATTCAATTCCCATGTTCAACATTTATAATCAACTTTCATGTTCCATGTTAATGTTCAATTTCTGTACTCAACTTTTATGGTCAATTTTTTTATTTAAATTTTCAATATTCATTTTTTTATTCAACTTTCTTTTCTCATTCAACTTCTATTAATTGACATGAATTCAATTTCCTTTATTCAATTTCATTGTTCAACTTTGTAAATACAACTTCTAGCTTTCAATTATGTTCAATTTCCTTATTCAACTCTTAGATTCATTCAATTCCCATGTTCAACATTTATAATCAACTTTCATGTTCCATGTTCATGTTCAATTTCTGTACTCAACTTTTATGGTCAATTTTTTTATTTAAATTTTCAATATTCATTTTTTTATTCAACTTACTTTTCTCATTGAACTTCTATTAATTGACATAATTTCAATTTCCTTTATTCAATTTCGTTGTTCAACTTTGTAAATACAACTTTTTTGTTGTTTGTTCTATGGGGTTCCAAGATAGAAGCAGTACATTTGTCGGAACCAGCCGAATCGGACCTAAGGACTAGGGGGGTACCTCCCATACAAATCTCGTGAAGAGTATTTCATCTTCGGCATAGTCGAAGATAACGTTCTTACTAGTTTTGTGTACATTTTACCCCTGTACAAGTGAATGATCATGTCGCTTAACGAAATGAAATAACAACGAAAAGCAAACTATGTACTTAGTATAATGATGAGATGAGACGTAAACATACATACACATAGATGGCGCTATTCATGTTATTGTAACATGAACGTTGACTGCATTTGCAGCCTCTACTAATGCTGATGCTGCGAATAAAATGATAACGTACGACGCCTACAAGAAATAATTTAAAAATGATTAAACAAAAATACATCTAACATGTACATATAAATCTGAAGTGTATAACACACACACACTGACATATACGTATGTATGTATGTATGTATGTACTATATGTACGAGTATATGCAAACAACATCCTCTCAATATTGTGAATTCTTACAGAAAGATTGAATGACTAATGCGCAAATTATTCATAGCAAAATATTATTAAAACTCGACATATTTATGTCGCATCGTCATACTATTCACTCCCGTGAAGAGTATAAAAACAAAAAATAAAACAACAACAACAATGATCTGTCATCTGCCTCCTCCCCCGACCAAAATACATACACATCACTAAAATTATAGATGATGCCCGACAGATTAAATAAAAGAAAAAATATTCTATTTTTTATTATTGTATATTTTTTCTTAAAATTCTCGTAAGACACAAACAAAAATCCAAAACGAAAATCCATTGGATTTTCAGTTTAAATATTTTGTATGAGTTTTTGATTGATTTGTGCAGGCCCCGTATGACAGATGAAAATTCAATAGACTAGAAGGAACTAAGATCTACATGCTACTTACTCGTATCTACTATATGCTAGAAAAAGAAAAGAAAACAATAAATTCGAAAGTAAAAACCAAGAAAATTTGAGAAAAAACGCGAAAATTCTTAAATACAAAATGTAGCATTTTTATTTAGAATATACCCTACTATACCAATGGAGATATTATTTCCTTAATAAATTTTGAATGACTATTGAAGTGACAATGCATAAGGCATCTGGGAGGAGAGCAAACATTGGATTGTAAATACTACAATAGTTGATAAATCTTTTCTAAAAAAAAAATAAATCTTAAATATTTAAGATATTGTGCTGAAAATGTTCCCCTGTACGAATAGAGATATAATTTCAATTATAATAAGTAAGCATCAATATGGTGAGAGGAGCTCTAGTGGGCGATTAACTTACTTGCTTCAGTTGTAAACTTATTTAGTTTCTTTGTGAAGTTTTAAAGTAATAGATAATGTACTGAATTCACAATTAAATACTGTAATGATGTTGTAATAACTTATTATCATTAGTTACAAATGAAAGATGATACTCGGGTTTTTGAAAGAAACTCATAGTTCAATATTATGAGTTCAAGATTTCATATTTTTGATAAGGGTAACAATCATATTTGATAAATCTTATAGCTATATGGTATTCTGTATTTACATATATGAAAAATATTATTTTAGGAAAGGGCGGGAGTTAGTCACTTCGTTACACTGCCGCCACAATCGGGCTTATTGTAAGAAGACCAAAACTTTAAAAAATTATTAAGTCTTTCATGGTCTTTAGGTATTTTTCTTTTTAAATGCTGTTGCACATGGTTGCAAGGTATTCAACAGCCGGATTTACCCAATTGAGCGACGTGCGACTATATCATAAGATACAAGAATAAAATATATTGTTCATTCCTCCTCCTCTATCCCTACAACATTCTATACGATTTCTTCCATTGCTCGAAGCATTCTCTTTTTATGATCTCTCTCCTTTATTATGCCCTGTCTTTCTCTCCTTTTTCAAAGCTGCATTTCTTCATGAAATTTTTGAATGAATTACCGAGAAGAAATTGATTTTGATTTTGTTTTTTTTTTTCCTCTCAAAAGATTAAAGCCTTCGGTGGAATGTAAAAATAATAAAGATATGTATTTCTTTTTATTTTAATTGTATTTGAAATTGTTTTCAAAAACTTTTTCCAACGATTTCCAAAGAATCCAAATATCGTTTTTTTCCATTTTTTGTTTTGTTTGCTTTTTTTTTTTTTTTGGGTTTCACTTTTTTTTAATGTTGATTGTTTTTTATTTTTAAAAATGTGACGAATTCTTGTGAGGATTTTATTGTTATTATTGTTTCTTGTTTTTGGGCTTATTTATTGTTGTCATCGCCAAGGTTTCAAATTATTTTATTTTGCATGGACGTCATTATTATTATACTTAGTATCATACAATGATTATCATTAAATACTAAAGAGTGTGGGCGCCTTTCGGCTTGTTGAATGACAATTGTTGTTGTTGTTTTAATAAAGTTTCTTAAATTTTCCAAATTATGAACATTGTACAATATGATTGAGATGTGCTCTGAAAAGTATTTATCATAATACATACCATCAAGTTAGGCAAGTCTTCGGGATCATTTAAACCTCCCTACGAGGAACTATTAGTATACCAGATTGGGGTTTGTATGGGAGGTACTCCCCCTAGTGGTCCGATTTGACTGATTCCAACAGAAGTATAGCGCCTATATCAAAAACTTATAGTGTCTAAATTTCCGTTCAATAGTGTGAAATTAAAAAAAAGTTTTTCGATTAAGAACCATAATTTAAATGGGTGGTTTGTATGGGAGGTACCCTCATTAGTGGTCAGGTTAAACTGAAATTTCGACACTACAAGTTTCTAATCCATTTGCACCAACCATGTAAATTTCAAAACTGTAGAGTTACTGGATCGTATATCTCCCATACAAGGCCATATGTTTCTTGTATGGAGACCCTTTTAAATTAATTAATTTAATATATATTTTTTAGTTTTAGTATATTTAGTTGTTGGGCGGATAAAACTACACATTCTGTGAAAATTTCAACTCTATAGCTCTTACGATTCATGAGATATGTCCCGAAGACGGACTAATGGACAACGAAGTCTCTGTAATAGAGTTCGGTTTGGTACCCTTCCGCTCCGGAAACCTAAAAAGAATTTTCGATTAACCAAAGAATTAAAACCGAGGTATTCGATAGTGATGGCAACGATTAATCGAAAGTGATTAATCTGTTAATTTTCATTATTTCCATCGAATTAACCGATTATACGGCTATCACTATTTGTAAGAGAGCTCTACGATCCAGTAATCACAGGGTCAGACACTTATATTTTATTATTTATTATTTTCTTTTTTTGTATTAGGACTATGGATTAATTTTAAAGGTTTTTTCACCAAAAATGGGGCTTTATTTCGATTTCAAAATGGATTGATACATCATTCAAAGTACTGTCCGTCGCTAGCCACAACCTTTTCCCATCTTTCTTTCAATTTCCGGATTCCGTTTCTCCAAAATTCCGGCTTCTGGGCGGCTATGAATGAATCGATCCATTTGGTTTCATATGAAGAGAAGCGGTGTCCAGCCAGCTTACGCTGCATCTCCCGGAACAGTGGTAATAATAAATTTTTTTTTAATAATGTTATCGCAATTAAAAATTGCATGAAACATTTATATATTTATACAGAATAATGAGAATAAAATTAAGTTCCTTCAACTTAGAAGGTCGTTAGGATCAGCCTCTTTAAATGGCGTTCAGGCAGTTTGGATGACTTTGTAGCCTTTGTTGATGACGATTGCTGATTTGCAGGATATCGTACATGGGCATCTTTAGGTCTCTGTGCAAATGGTGTTGCGCACAAACGAAGAATCAGCAGCTTGCGCCGATGCACCTTGTTTTGCAAGCTAGCTCTGAAATCGGCAGCAACAGAACCTCAGATTTGAATCGCGCAACCCAGAGGGTAAATTATCCTCTTATTATTGTGGGACAGAGTACTAGATGGCCGAAACAACCAATCAAGTCTTCGAAATTTCGTATAACAACATGTAGTGATAGATTTTATATGAGCTCGCCATGTAAGTCGCTTGTCCATGATTCGACCGAGATAACGAACTTGATCCACCTGCGGGATAATAGAGCTGACAACTGGACAATATCCATGTGAAAAAAAAAAAAATTCTAATAAGAAAATGAATTTGTATAGGTTCGGCTGATTCCAACAAATGTACAGCGTGAAGAGGATAAAAACAAGCCATTACGTTGAATGAGCTTCTTTACATGGAGGGAAGGCCCAAACTGATGAATTTGACACGGGACCTAATCGGTATAATTAGGCCTCTGCCAGGAATGGCTACTAAATCATGCTTTTACTCACTTTAGCCATATAGAAATGGTAATAATTACAATTAAATTTGATTTGATCACAGTCCTGGGAGCCCTTAAACTACTTAATATAGAAAGAAGTTGGTCGATCGGTTGTTGAGATCGAATTGAACTGATTCAGCATGAGTTCACTAAGGAAATATTTCATAGTTATGATGATTTTAATTACAGTTATTTATTATTGCATAAAAATATCTAAATCTATATCATGAATAATATTCATGAGATGAGATGAGATGAGATGAGATGAGATCAAAGTTACTCACTAAGATTTTTGTTTTTCGGTATTAATTTTGTTATTTGTACTCATTGCTGCTATTTATAAATTGTGATTTTATTCCAAGATTATGGTAATTTTTGATCTTGAAACGTGTGCACGTCCATTTATGGGCAAATAAAAAAAAAAAAAAAATTAAAAAAAATGAAATATTAACAAACAAATGAAGTTCAATTGCATTTACATTATTTTTAAATTTTTCCAGACTTTTGTTGTCAACTTCATTCGTATCTCTGTGTGTGTGTGTGTGTGTGTGTATATGTATGTGATGCATTTGTGTGGGTTGAGAAGAAAAAGTAAATTATTACTCACACTTTGTTTACAAACAAAATTAGAAAATACAAAAATATTAATAAAATTTCAAAATAAAAACACCAACAAGATACAATTTTATGTCAAATACGGAATACTCGTATTCTACGCGTTGGTTGAGTTCAGTTTCAATTCATTTGAGTTGGTTACATTATGTTAGCTTCAATGAGTGACGTCACATTACGAGTATAAGACCTATTTGTATCGCCTACATAATCTTATAAAATTTACAAATTTATAAATGTTTACAAAATTAAATTGCAAACAACAAGTTTCATTCGATCGACCGTTAAATTCATTGTGTTTTTACACTCTTCACTCAGTGAATAGTATTATAAATTTGTCATGAAGCTTGAAAGAGGCAGAAGGAGGTACTAGAGACCCTATAAAGTATATACATATTTACATATAATACATTCTTGATCAGCTCGACGAGACGAGTTGATTAAGCCATGTCCGTCTGTGCTTCTGCCAGACGATTTCAGATTTGAGCTAGAGAGCTGAAATTTTGCACAGACCTTTCTTTTTACTAGACACATGAAGCAGTTTGTCGGAACCAGCCGAATCGGACCACTAGGGAGGTTACCACTCATACAAATCACCTATTTAAATTCAGGTTCTTATATGAAGAACTTTGTTGTTCTAAAATTTACACACCATAAGTTTTAATATAGGCGCGGTATATTTGTTGCAATCCCCAAATCTGGTGCAATCTGGGAGGTTTTTTTTTTTTTGACTATCAAATTGAAGTTTCGACACTAATCTATCTTCCATTTAAATTCTACTCCATATTCACCAGCCATGTAAATTTCAATGCCTAAATATTCCATTGGGTTCAGGGCATGAATGGCATGAATTGGTACCATTTAAAAAGTTCAAAACTTTACAGTTTTGAACAATTGTTGTATTTTTTATTGATTTTGTGAGCAAAGCTTTTGTATTTGAATATTCAAATAATTTGTTTCCTTTAATATTGTATAAGGGCAGCACTTTCTTTTACGAACTTAATTTTCAAAGGTCGGCAGAATCTAGTTGATTGAGGAGTCTTGTTTTATCGAAATACGTCGATCAAGTTCCTGTATTAATCTAATAGAAAGAAATAATTGTTGTCACAAAGACTGAATGATCCAGGGAAATAGATTCTGTTAAATTATCGAATCTGTAGCAGTCAACTAACTGTATGGTCTAATAAATTTTCTAATGGGACACTTGCCTTAGTTTCACAAATTCTGATTCCGGCATGTCTGGGATAGAAATCGCATCCGTGCTTTTATGTTTCATACCGCTGTTTTGTTAACGCATTTTCATTCAAAAAATCCTTAATCAGTACTTAATGAAAGTCCTTCTTTCCTTTTCCTTTTTACGTTGCTATCATCCATCCATCACCGGTGAATGACAGAATTTTCATACAGTTGCAATGTACCTACACGCCGCTTGCTGGCAATAAGGGAAGTCCACTCCAGCTGACAGCAAATTACAACTTTATAAAATTTAAGAATTATTCTTTAAAATTATATCAATAAAATGTAAAGAATAAATAAATGCAGAATGCCGTTATAAACCTGCAATCACTCCTAACCTCCTTGAAAGTCTGGTTCACGGTGAACTCAAGTTAATCACAACTTTCTTTCACCCTAAGGAAAAAATGTAGCTCCGGTTATGATTGGTGGTCTGGCAATACCACGCACCACAGTTTGTGAAACACCTGGACTTTCACCTTGACAAACGTCTAATATGAAAAAAACCATTTAACAACCATCGTTTGTTCCTGTTTCTACAAAATGAAAAACTAAACTGGCTTCTGAGCAATAGGAGCAAAATCAGTTTGGAAAACAATATAAACAAGTCGTTGTTCCTTTCTGGAAATATGGTATCCGCCCATGAAATCACAGGAAAATCCAGGTCATTCAAAATAAGGCCCTCACCAATGCTCCTGGTTCGTCAAGAACTGCACGCTCCACAATGTCCTGAGCATGCCTACAGTTCCTGAGGCAATAAACTTTCACAGTAGCAGATGCAATGATAGGCTTCACTCAACACTCAATCCCTCTCGCTGCATTACTAACCAGGACGGTGATTCAAAGGCGCCAATAAATCAATAAAACTAATCGCTCCCATCTGTAAACTGATTTTAAATTAATCTTTGTAAATTTTCTCAGGCTTCACAATAATATTTTATAGCATTTAGTAGTTTAATATTCCTAATAATTGAAAATCACAAAAAAAAGATATACAAGCGTACTCAGCTAAACACAATCGGAAATGAATTTTTTCAGCTAACGATATTTCCGATATTGAAACCTATGACACCAATACCCGATACTAATTCCTATTCGAACATCAAAACCACGACATCGGAATTCATGACACCGAAGCAGTTTCTTTCTCGGTTTTAATTGCGGTTCCGACAACAATCTGATTTCACAAGAAACCCGAATACGCGGGTTCGGGACCCCACAAACTTGAAATTTATTGGTGGGTGGCTGTGGATTAGAAACTTATAATGACGAAATTTCAGTTTGATTGGACCATTAGAGAGGGTACCTACCATACAAACCCCCATTAAAATTCAGGTTCTTATTAGAAAAACTTTTTGTTTTGTTTTTTTATCCTACTGAACTGAAATTTAGAATCTATAAGTTTCTAATCAATTTCCACAAAATGCAAAAATTTCAAGACCCTAGGATTACTGGATCCTAAAGCTCCCATACAAATATTTCAGTCTTAGCGGTAAAATGCTGCATGTGTACTGACTATACCCTAAAAATAGGTCAAATCAATAATTAAATATTTCTGAATGCTCTATCACAGAGCGTAGGCAAAAACGTTTTCTAGGGTGTGAGTGAAGAGTATAGTAATGTCGGCATAGGCGAAATTAAACATCTTTTTACTTGTCCTTTTTAAACTTAACGATCATTTTGAATCATTGTTACCTTTTACGTTCAAAAAATACTGTATACTTTTACGGTTACGATAATGAATGTTGATGATGATAATGATGATCATGATGATGATGAAAAATAACAGCGCCACCTACACAAAAATTGTAATACTTAAAGTAAAACGACATAAAAATAATGTTAATAATAATAATAATAATATTGTTATTAAAGATTATTTTGTTGATGATCATCATCATCATCATGATGGTGAAGAATTCTTAAATAAAACAAAATTAAACTTCTAGAAAATTTCGTAGCTTTCAAAAATAATGTTGAATGTCTTCAAAGAGAGAGAGAAAGAGTGAGAAGGCGAAGATGAGTGAACAAACCAATAAACAAGGAATGATGATGACGATAATGATGAAGAGCAGTAGAAAGTTCTCAGTCTTAGGAATTAATCAAATCAAACAAATTTATAATAAATAACAAATTATTTTTAACAAAGTTTTAAATTAAACATATTTATTTCCTCTCTCATTTGTTTACTCAATTAAGTAAATTGAATTCATATGGAAAATGGTACCAAACATAACATTCATTCATAGTCTTTGATGGTACTCTCAGAGAGAGAGAGAGAGAGAGTAAACCTGCTACACACCATAAACCAAACAAATTTTGAAACGCACATGCCCTCTTACAATTTTTGTTTTTTGTATGTTAACCAGCATGTGGAGAGCACAACTCTCGCTCTCCGCTCTTGAACTTATTCTCTCTGTCTTAATTTGTGTAGCTTGCTCCGCTTTTCAATTGTGTCTGCCATCGTCGCTATATAAAAGCAGCGGAGCGCCGAAAATGCAAAACAGTTAAAAATTCAAAGTGTCTTCAAGCAGACAGTACACAACAGAAGTAACAAGTGACTTAACCAAAACCAACGAGATACAAAAAGATACATTTTATTTTTGAAAGACATACAAGCAAGAACGCAATTGTACAAATAAAAAAAAATTTTTTTTTTGTTTTTGGAAAATATCAGAAAAAAATAAAAAAGAAATACGTGTGTTAAACATAAGATACAATAAATTTTGTGTAAAAATTTAATTGAAGTAAATAACAGAGAAACAAGAAAAAACCAATAAAATAAAAAATGGCTGAATCAAACAAGAGGAATATTCCCATCAAATTGGGTGATTTCAGTGTCATCGATACCGAATTCTCAAGCATTCGTGAGCGTTTCGATTCGGAAATGCGTAAAATGGAAGATGAAATGGCAAAGTTCCGTCACGAGTTGATGAACCGCGAGGCTAACTTTTTTGAGTCAACCAGGTGAAGAAATTTACAAAATTTTCTTATTTTATTTTATTTTATTTTTTTTTCTTATACAATATATAGATAAATATATTATTTATTTAAATCATACTAAATATGTAAAGTGAATGTCTGAGTGTGTATGTATGTGCGTGTGTGTGAGCGATAATTAGCAATGGAAAATATATTGAAAATATTGTATAATTTTTATTTTAGAATATTAGTATTTTGTTAAAGCAACCGGCAAAAATCTTTATAAAGATGTATGTATGTGCGTTTGTTTTCTTTGTGTGTATTCTCTACTCATATTTCATACGCTTCCCACACCACAGAGAGTGCAAAGAGTGCAAAGAAGAAAATGTTAAATACTTCTGTGTTTTCTTCCCCCATTGAAAAGCCAAGAACCTCACTCAACTCACTCATTAACTGAAAGCTTCCATTCCATTCCATTCTTGTAGTCATGTTATGTGTTGCGATGAGAATCATTGAATAGAAAGACCTCCCGCTTGGCAATACACACCACTCAAACGCCGGAATGACTTGACTTCTTCTCCTTCTGCATGTGCTTTTACTTCTTCTTTATAGTGTTTGCCACCAATCTCTTCTCCATTGCCATTGTGTGTGTGTGTGTGAAGTTGCTTTTGTTTGTTCCTTGTGCTCCTTCTTTTCACTTTATACCTAAACTTGAAAGTGCTCCATCATTTATCAATCAATAACCAATCTTAAATTTTGATCCCATTGATCAATAGACTTGAATCTTTCACGATTACTTTTTCTTTTATCACCAAAATCTATATACAAACAGTATAATTTAAATCCATCTCTTTCATGGATCTTATAATGTAATAATTAATAGGTTATGCAATTACCAATATTCTTATCTTTCATTTTAATAAACCCGGCGACTTTAAATAGTTTGTTTGGCTTTCCAAAGATTAAAGCAATCAGATCGTTATAGCCATTTTCTTAATTTTTGGATATGATAATATGATCGCTTTTCCATTTTGAGATGATAATGATGATTGTTTTTTGTTGTATCAGCAGTTCAATATTCCTAACTAATCTTTACTTATCCACATCAGTTTCAGTTGCTTATACTAAGTATTATTACTAATCTAATCCTTCCTCTATATATTGTATGTTCTTCGGTAAGGAAGATATGACGGATGCAATCTCTTGAGCAGCCTCGTTGTTTGAGATTTTACAAGAAAACTTATGGCCAAAAAATTGGTATGCAGGTTGAGACTTTCGTTGTACCTTGTGCTGTGTCTACTTATCTCTTTTGTGATTTTTGGTATCTGGAGAACTTTGTGAATAATTTCATTACGTAATATGTACGTATATATCAGGGGGCAGCTACATGCAATAAAAGAGTAAATAGCTTGTCAACTAAATTTCCAACTTATCCAAAAATTTCCTTTGATATCCTTCTAATTTGCCATATAACAAAGACAACGACAAAAAAAAAAAAACAACCAAATCGGTCAAGCCGTTCTCATTATAACATAATTTTCATAACTTTGAATTAAATTGAATACAATTTTCTTCATTTTCAACGCCCCTCCCCCCTTGATGACGTAAGCGCGCAATGACATATATGCTGTTACAAGCAACGTAGATTCCTCTATTTTCAAAATATATAAATTATTTAACTCTACGACTTTTTGATCACGAGATATATTGAAAACATTGACTAAAGCAAAAGCGTTTCAATGGAACGCAGCGTTTCATTTTGACACTTTTTAAAAACGTTTGCAAGTTAAAAGTTCATATTTTTCTTATGAATGATAATTTTTCTCATTTTTATTATGAAATGTTTGCCAGAAATTTTTGTATGCCCTTAAAAATTGTCTAATATTCTTCAAGAATAGAGAAAAAAAAAAAAATAAATAAATAAATAAATCAAAATATATAACAAAAAAAAAAAATAGGAAATATACGATTATACGATTATATTTTGGGTTTTCATTTACCACATGTGTCTGTCTCTCCTTAGCTTTCTTAGCATATATTTCGTTTGAATTTGCGTCATATCACGTTTCATATTGTTTTGATAAAGTATTTTTTTTTTTTTTTGTCATCATCGTAGTCGGCATATGTACATCTTATCAGTAGTTTCTGTTAATCTATCTGTTAATATAAGGTACTATAAACTAACTAGAAAATAAAGAATCAAATTGAAAAATTTGTATTAGTACAATACAACTAGAATCTTAATTATAAGAAACCATTAGTATGCATGGTATGGATCTAATATACCTATTGTATATTGTATCTGTGAGGTTCATCAAGTGTATATACAATAAATAATGAATAATGTATGATCATCATCAAGATAAATTTCCATGTTTTAACAGAATTCATTACACACACATAGAGTACTTTCTTATTTACTGTATATCTATCTATCTATCTGTGTATCTTTTGAAAGCAAAAATCCACTTACCATGTCTATGTAAATATCTATTTGCATTTGCATTTGTTTGTTTGCTTGTCTCCCCTGTCTCTCAATATCTGTCTATCTGTTTATAATTTAAATATTTTGTAAATAAACATGTGAGCCGTCCAAGTACTTGAAAATAATTTGAAAAAAAAAAAAAAAAAAACAAATTTAATTCTATTTAAATGTACATTATCCATTGGTTCTGTTTATTGCTTTCAATACAAGAACATTCCTAAATATTTTTAATACCCATAAAAATTAGAAATAGTTTAATAGAAAATTTAGAAAGGCTTCTGTTGCAAAGAACATTTTGTGTTTGGTGGTTCGATAAACTTATAATTATTATTCAAAACTACATATTTCCGTTTTAAATGTTTATACATGAGCAGCCGTTTCAACTTATCCTGATCTGATCTGAAAAAAAAATCAATCCAAAATCTCTAAAACTAAATTCTAAGTTCCCATGAAATCAAACAACCGACAAAATAAATGGCAATTTTGACTTAATTGATGCTAATCCTCATTAGACAAAAACTTTAGACCTTAGTGTTAATATACTTGCACCCGCTTTACAAAATATACTCGTATGAAAACTGAAATTATCCTCAAAAAAGTTACTTAACAACCAAAACAACCTAATTACTAAGTTCAGTTGTTAACTTTTTTTTTTTTTGCCATAAAAGCAAATTGTAATTTGCAACTTTTCTTCATGTTGTAACATGTAAAATGCATGTGAAATACCAATTAGTTAAAACTTAGTTGGGTTAGTGAGGAGTTGAAAATTGTATTGTTACGAGGGTCGTTTAACAACTAAATAATCTCAACATAGGACTCGTTTTTCTTCTATTTCCTAAAAATTGGAGGCTTAAGATTAAATGTCCTAAATATGCGAAATGGGAACAGTAGTTCTTAGCGAAAACCATTGATTCTGATTATCTTTTTCGAACACATGGGAATTCGCACATTGTCTTGATGAAAGAGCACTTTCTGCTTCCTTAATAAAGCATATTGTTCCTTTAAAATTCTGTTAAAATAACCTTATATGGCTGCTTAGTAATAGCCTTGTCTGAAATTTAATACGAAAGATGGCATTACATGATCACATGAATATCAATTTCCCTCAAGAACTCCATCTGTCTTTAAGCACATGTGTCTGTCCTTTGAACGTTCTTCATATGCATTAAAATACCTTAGGAGGAGATCGTATACAAAAACATTACCATATACCACTACAGAAAAGATCCTTGATATTCTAGATAAGCTTGACGAGACGATTTGGTTAAGCTAAGACCGTCTGTGTGTCTGTCCATCTGTATGTATACAAACTAGTCCCTCAGGTTTAGAGTTAGAGAGCTGAGATTTCTTTTCACAAGAGATTTGGCGGGATAAGACGAATCGGTTCACTAAGTGGTGGGTGGTACTTCCCACACAAACCCCCTACTAAAATTCATGTTTGTATTATTGAACTGAAATTTGAATACTATAAGTGCCTGACCCATACTCACCACTAATGTAAATTTTAAGACTCTAGGTTTACTGAATTGTATGAGTCCCATAATATAACCCAATATTCAAATTCAGGTTCTTATTTGAAAAACTTTGTTGCTTTTTTTTTTGGATTATCGAACTGTAAATTTCAAGACCCTAGCTCTACTGGATCGTATAGCACTCATAAAAATATTTCAATTTCATTGTTGAAATGATGTATGCGCACTGACTCAATCACAGTAACGTTTTCCTTGAGAGATTTGTGAAGATTATGATAACTTCGGAACAGCTGAAGTTAACCATATTTTTTCTTGTTTTTTTTTTTTTAGATTGCTAAGAGTATTACAAGATGATGACGATATAAATCTATTTATATTGGAACAAATATTGTTTGCCTTGACTCTTATGTCTATACAACGCATTAAGATTAATTTCCTTTTCATTCATTTGCTACTAAAAATCAGCCCAAATTAAACAAAAGTCAGTCGATTGATGACTCCCGCACCTTCTTAGCATTTAGCACATTTAGGCATGTGGTGCCCAAGTGTCATGAGTCAATAAAGAACCCAAGTTTGTTTGTTGTTGGCTCATTTTATTTAATAACTTTGACCTTTAAACAAAAACAAACGAAAACAAAATACAATTTATTAAAAACAAAAAAAAAAAAAAGGGACAAGCTGAACATAATAAGAAAATATATCCATGAGTCATCAACCACAAAATTAAGATCTTTTTGAGTTTTCGGAGGGTGGAAAACTGCTCACAATATTCATTCTTCGTAGCTTGAGAGTATTGTTCAATGCTACCTTGAACTTCTCAGGGTTATTTTTTACTCTTTAAAACAATGGTTGTTAATGTCATGTGTGTAGTCCTCTAATTCCCATTTTTTTCACATATAAAACTTAATTTCTGACTTAATAATCCCATATTGGTCTATGAGTATAGTTTTCTCAACAAAAATCTTTAATGAGGACAAAAATAATACAAAGTTAAGGCGAATATTATTTTATTTTTTTTTTAATTTGTATTTTGGAAAGTACAATAATTTAAGAATTTTAGCAATCTGAGGTGACTTGTTGGTGATTTTTGACATGTTAAAATGAATGTCGAAACTGTTGTTAGCGCCCCTGGGTGTTGTCAAAGTGGACTGCTGAAGGTCTCCCTCCATTCATTAAACCATAGTTTAAGAATTGCTGTACTTCAGGGTTTTCTAGCATTGATTGACTTCGCACTTGAGTTTCCATCTTGAGGTTAAGGTCATTTGAGATATTATCAAAAAAAATCTTAGACATTTTCTTAGTATCTCTTAAAGTAACATTTCGAGATACTTTTTGGATGAGATATGAGTATACGAGTATGTAGTTGGTGAGTGAGTGAGTGAGTGAGTGAGTTATCGATGACGATGATGTTAATTCATGATCAAACCAAAAACACACCCACATAAAATCAATAAATGATCTTGATCAGTTCCCATTGTTGTTATAGTATACTATAGATATATATATATATATATATATATTTGGCATTTTTGCGAAGGCGACATTGTCGTCTCTGATTGAGATTAATTTGTAATTAAATATTTTTCCGTATTTTAAACAAAAAAAAAAAAACAAAAAATAAAAATACATAAGAGAATGTAAGAAAAATACAACAAAAAGGTACAAAAATAAAAATAACAAATAGATACATACATAACTAATGAAAACATTATTTATTGCGCTAAAAATAAAATTTTCGTCATTTCACTTAATTTTTTTTATTTTTTTCAATTTTTTCTCTTTCATTTATAATATTTTTTTATTGCTGTTTTATTTTTTAATGTTAATTCGTCAGTGTTAAAAAAAAGATACATACACAATAAATATATAAATACGTTGTACCAAGTATCTATGTATGTATGTACATAAGAGATGTGATTTTAAAATAATCAAAATTTCAAAAAAAAGAATCAAAATCTTACGAATGACAGCGATCTCGATTCGCAGATGTCAGATTGTCATGATCTTTTAACATACATACATACTTATCATTTTTAAGGGAAATAATGAGATAAGTTTTTCAATAGAACAACGAAATGTCGTGAATTTTTATAGCAAACATAGAAAAAAGCCACTAATGAAACTTATCTTTGATTAAAATAAGTTGGAAGTTTACCGATGAGGCTGAGTGAGGTGTTTCATAGAAACAAAAAAAAAAAAAACATGATAAACTTTCACCAGAGTTGCTCATCCATATGAGAAATGCACAAAAAAATATAGAGAATGAATTTGATTCGATGCCATCTGATTGTCACTACTGAAAATTATCTCTTATTAAAAGAACCAAACATATCATAAATGTCAAGCACTGGATCACATGTCCACTGTTATCATCAACAGTGTGATGTTGTTCGATCTGATCGTCACTACTGAAAATTATCTCTTATTAAAAGAACCAAACATATCATAAATGTCAAGCACTGGATCACATGTCCACTGTTATCATCAACAGTGTGATGTTGTCCGATCTGATCGTCACTACGGAAACTTATCATTTCTTATTAAAAGATGTACCCTTGGTTATGAATATATTTGACTTATGTGTATGATGGGCCAATCGAAGACTTTGAAAATGATGCTGATTTTCACCCGGGAATATATATGTATGTATATATGTATGTAGCCATCCATTCTTGTCAAAAGTTTATAGATGATGATGCTTTTTCAATCAATTTATTTGTCCTATAACAGTTCATGTGATTGCTGAAAATTTAGGAATTGCTAATGTTTGCGTGTAGCCTAAGCTTAATCTCAGTTAATCTTAATACTTTATAACAACACCTCGTATGATGATATTGTCTGTATCTTTTGCAGTCAATTGATTTGTATCTTATTGTTTGTTTGCTATTATTGTGTAGTATATTTCTTTTTACTTGCTTAATTGACTTACAAACAAAAAAAAAAAAAAAAACAAAGAAAGAAAAGTTAAACCTTAGACAAAGTAGATACATTAAATGAATGAATGAATTATAAATTCCCATAACAATAACAACACGATTGTCATAAGGAGGAGGAATTGCAATAAAAATGTGTATGTTATTAGAGATTTTATAAGGCAAAGGCATCTCCTAAGCCGTAATCTATATAAATACTAGGGTATCCTGCCCGACGTCGTACGGCCAATCGGATTCCTTAAACTTCACTTTCAGTAGAACGCAAGTGGATTGGGCCATACCTACAGTTGCGGTTTCGCACCATCGCTATTAATAAGTTGAATTGCAATTCTGGTATTTCATTTTTGCTTCCCGCTGCACTTTAATTTGGCTAAATGGATAGTCAGTCACATTAATAATTCCAGTGACTTACCAAATCCACAACAATGCACAGCTCCCTGGTCTTGCCTTAAGTGTTATTGTATTATTGAGTCCTTTAATTTATTCAAAACTAACTGTAGTACATTGCGCAGAATCAGACAAATCAAATGCAGTATTTGATCCACCAATTTCTCGACAACAGCGTCACATATCGAATCCAAAAGTACTCTGTTATGTTCAAGGCTAAAACCAACCATGCACGCATTCACAAAATGTCATTGCAATCAGATGAACGAACGGTATAGCCGCGCATAAGACTCAATATGAACACACATAAGAGAAGTTCAGTGACATACACACTCACAGAAGAATTATATATATAAAGATTGTGAATCTAAACCATTCTCAGATCCCCTTGAACACACACAAAAAATTTCATCAAAATCGGTCCAGTCGTTTAAGAGAAGTTCAGTGACATACACACTCACAGAAGAATTATATATATAAAGATATCTACATATGTATATATTTCCCCTCACCATTTGATATTGACCATATGTTGGCTTATATTGTACTATATATTACACATACATATGTAAGTATTGTACATATGTATGTAAGTATGTACATATGCACATATGCAAATGTTGTGACAACAGAATGCACATTTCAATATTTAAACTTTACCTTAAATAGCAATTGTCAACTCTTAAAGAAACAGGTGCAATTGAGTATGTATGTGAGTGTGTGTGTGTGTGTGTGTATGTGTGTGTGTGATATGTACTACATAAAAGTATTGTACACATATAAACATGTAATATGTGCTGTACTAGATACATTCGAACGAGGATAATATTTATGGTAAATAAATAAATAAATAAATAAACAAAATAAAATGACCTTGCATATGCGGCATACGCAATCGTCCAATCATGAAAGTCAAGTTGTATTTAATGATTTAATACAATATTTCTTATTTATGTAGTGTGTGTGTTTTGTATCTGTATCTCTGCAATTGTATATTTGTATCTGAGTTTAGTATATAAAAACATACACTCAACTCAACACAGATATCATGGAATATAGTATAAAATTTCCACTAAGAGTAAATGATGCTGTTTTTAATCATTTTTGTAAAAATATTCATGACCATCAGATGATGATGATGATGATGCTGATGCTGATGATGAGTATGATGTCATCATTTAATTTTCCATGTTGCTGCTGCATATGCAATAACAAATAAGTACATACATAATTGTGAAAATATCCAATACAAATGTATCTGCTTGTTTTTATTAATTAGAGTTTATGGTAAAAGAATTTTAGAAAAATTTTGTATAAAGGAAAAAAAAAAAAAAAAAAAAATTTAGAACGCGCGCCAAGAATTCTACTTAGTAACAAAATTTTACAAGAACAACAAGATCATGAAGAACAAGGAAAGCAAAGAAATGAAATGAAATGAAATAAGAAGAACAAAAACAGAACGAAGAACAACACTGCCGCCTCAAGTATCAAATTTTTATACAACAATATTCATTTGTTCTTACACAGTACAGTGGACTTGTGATATGTATGAATGCTATATAATTTGTATGTCAACTAAAGTTAAAAGCTGCTCCACATAAGGTCAATAAAAATCATCACTTAATCATTAATTCATGGATGAAAATGTTTTCAGATTATAAAATTTAGAGTATTAAGGAATTCATAAATGAATTTTCTCCAAGACGCTTTCAAAATTCCGATTTCATGTCATCATTAAAAATAATTACATTCTAAGATTTCTTGTTATTAATTTGCATTAGATTTGTGAGCAAAACTATTGTATATTTCTAAATGCTGAAGAAAATCCAATCATCAGTTGAGAAAGAAATAAATTTACCATTGAGGACATTTACAAAATGATGTCATTTGAGTTTAGTTTAGTTTAGTTTAGTTAGATCTACTCAAAAGCATTAACCTTCGTTAAACATTTACTGTATGACTAAATCTATTGATTTTTCCTATATTTTGAGCCGATGGCCATAGTAGCTAGTGCTGCCCCCTTTAAGTTATATTAAGTTTTTACAATTTAAACAACTGTAATAATGAATAAAATAAAATAAATAATAAATAACAAGCAAAAACTGAAATTAATCGGAAAATAATAAAGCTATAAGATATCCACCCATCTCTGACCCTTTGGAGAAATTTTATTTCAAGCTATGCCCCTACTCACAGCCAATTATGGTCAGAGTCAGAAGAGATGTGTGATCCAATGAGCGATGTTCATTTCATCTAGTAGAGGTTAGTTCAAATTCCCGAAGGCAACGAAGGACGATGATGTTAAGAGCTGAGGGCGAGATCTCAGGCGAGAGGACTTAATAGCACTTATTATAAAGAGCGCATAAAACTCGGAAAGGATTATAGTTAGCTGTGCATGTCCATGTACCCACAGATAAGTGAACGTAACTTAAGTTGGCTTAAAAACACTGACGAATCAACATTACCGGTATTATAATAAGTTAGTGAAAAAAGCTTATACCAAGAGTAATTCGGCGATTTTGCAATGATGGGAGATCTATAGGTAAGAAGAAGCCTGCTCAAGTATGAAGGCAATCGCACACTGAGGTAGGTCCCAATTTAATCCACAAAGAGTAGAAATTGCTTCTGTATCTCAATGCGGTCTTGATGTTTTTTATATTGGGGGCTCCACACACACAAACAGTATTCAAGTACTAGTATTTAGTTATTGTAGAGTCTGTCAAGCAATTTGTACACGAAGAGAGTCGTTAAATTTAATTAGGGTTTTAGGCAGATTTAATGAATGCTAGCACTTGAGTCTGCTGCGTGGCTGATTTTTGTCCAGAAGTTACACTGCGAGGGCGTTTACGTAGTTCTCAAAGCGATGTTCGTAGCGAAGTCGTCACGATGAAGGAGTCATTCCGAACATAGAAGGGGGTAACTTCTATAGTACGAAGAATAAAAGATTGAAACCCTTATATGATGTTAAAGTTGGTGGGGGTTAGTGAAGCCCCATAACTGTAAGTCATTTGCCCAAATTGACATTAGAATCATTTTATAGAACAACAGTTTATTGCGTAGTGAAAGGTTAAAACAAAAAAAAAAAATTAAATAAATAAACTACATACCTACGTTTAAGGTCTGTGATAGTATGTGTATGCGAGTGTTAAACAAAAATAACAAAATATTGAGTTTCTATCAAACTCAATTTCACTTTATTTCGTAAATCATTGTAATTTTATCAAATACGTAAAAAAACGTGTCATTATTTTCCACCTTACCACGAGTCTACTGTATTGTTTTGTGTGGTGCAAACACTTCTACTGTTGGCGCTGTTTGTTTGAACTTTCATATTACATACATACACATATATACATATTTATATAGACATTTTTGTTGCTATTGTTGTGTGTTTTCTTTTCTTCCTTATAAAAATAATGCATGACATCATCGCTGCTTGCAAAAGAAGGTAGACAAAACTTGCCTAAATAAATGAGTGTACGTATGAGAAGAGATAACTACAAGTAGGTGAGCGAGGCGAGTGCTTAAACAAGAGAACTTTAGTTTGTGTGCGTGCGAGTGAATGAGTAAGTAGTGAGTGAGTACGCTAAGCTTTTTATCAGTGAATAAACAACAATGTGTGTGTGTATGTGTGTTTTTCTTGTGTGGGAGAGGAATATGATGTTGGTTGTCTGGTTGTTTGTTTAAAAGTGGGTGAAGTAAACTGAACTGAATTGAGAAAGTTAATTCAAAAGAGTGAGAGGGTAAGTGAGAGAATAAAAACTCATAAATCATCATGGCTAAAAAGAAAAATTGTAAAAAATTAAATTATTATTATAACCAAAAGAAATGAGTACATTTGAGTTGGTTGGTGCAGTGAAGAGAAAAGAAAGTCATGAATGACAAGATTTTTTTTTTTTTTTTTTGAAAATGGTAAAAGGCAAAGCTATAACAATAACAATAACAACAACAATTTATAAATGAATTTTATTTGTTAGACATTTTGGCATGGAAAATAGAGCGCAGCATATCGCAATGCCGGTCACAATCGTCGATTACCATCATCATTATCATTATCATCATCATCATCATCATCATCGATAGAGAGAAAGTCGTCTAATATTTTTAATTTATAACTAGTATATGCTTTCAAACGGTTGCTTAAATATGGTACATACTATGAACAGTTAACTTTTTTGGTTAAGCTTGTATAAAAGAATCTGTTTCACCAAATGCCACAGTTCAATCCCTTACGCGATCACATACATATGTAGATACATATGTATCTCATCCTTTATATGCATACATATATGACCGATTTACAACCAAAAGAACATATACAATATACAATAATATTCTGATCTTAAACATATCGTTTATTATTGAATACATTAGTTCAATGCAATCGATTTGCCTCATGACTTTCTTATTCAGGAATATTATGTGCATACTTAATTTAGTACAATGTGAACACATTAACGATATCCAATGCTGAATAATAGTTTGAAAGCACAATTACCATATAAAGATGTCTGAGAAAGTTGCTTACCTATATCAGGATTTAATATAGGAGATGTAAGAAATTTTATTTACTACAATGTCCAATGAAGATCAGATCAAAAGAATATTCATCAAAAGCAAGAGAATATTGAAATAAGAGCGTATAAACTTGATAAGACCTATATATGTATATTGATTGATATAGGAGATCATATGATATATAGATCTCTGTTTCCCTTCCATGTAATTTAGTTTGTTTATGGAAAAACCATAGAATCCTTTAACTAACTTGCAGACTTGAAAGCATCATAAAACATATAAATCATTTAAAATACTCCAATAACTTTACTTGTTCGAGAAAGTTGCACAAATGAAGCCATAATCGTAATATGATATTCAAGTGAAACGCAGTTTATATTAACATATGTACATATGTACCATATGTGTATATAGATACATAGTATGTATGATCCATATACGTTTGTATCTGATGCTTGTGGGCGTCATCTCATCACTTCAACTACAAATTGTATGTACTCGTCCATCCCACATACAAATATCGTACTACCACCATCATCATCATCAACATACTCTTAAATTTTTTCATTTTTTTCCTTGACACTTTCAATGATAAACATCAACTACATACTACTACGAGTATACATACATATACTGCATATATAACATAAATGAGATCATACGTGGGTTGATTTTTTTATGGATTGAAAAATGAAAATCAAAACTATTTGATTATTTAAACACGCCGGAGTAACTGCATCGTGTTGTCCAACATATCTATACCCACTGCATTTGAAAACAAACAATACCCAGCAGGCTGCGTTATTGTATTTTTGGATGTCAAACAGGCCTTTGATAGAGTATGGATCGAGGGTTTACTCCACAAACTCAAAAAAAAAAAAAAATACTCCCAAGTAAGCCAACTTCCAACTACCGGCACCAGACGACGACAACGCGGGCAACGTTTGTAGATGACACAGCCATCCTAACAAATGACGGTTCCCCCAAAGTGTCAGCTGACATGACTCAATCTTACTAGCGAAGATACCATGCTTGGACCAAACGTTGAAACATTGGTTTTAATGCAGAAAAATTAATGAATATTAAGGCGTGACGTTTCCCCAGTTATAAAATATTATATGATTGAAGTATCATTCTACAGGTCAATAAAATTCGATACCTCGGCTTGATTTTAGACAAATGTCTCACTAGCCGCGCTCATGTAAGAAGTTTGACTGCCTGTTGCTACCAGAAGTTGCTCAGACTGAATTGGCTTTTGTGCGGAAACAGCAGGTTACCTTTAAGTAACAAACTACAGATTTGTAAGCAAGTGGTGGCCCCTATGGCATACAGATATGGGGTTCCACTACTACAATAATTATAATAAAGCACTTCGTCGCATATCTGGAGCTCCGTAGTATATGAGAAACTCGAATACATACATCGTGTATTGAAATCTTCAAAAGTGCTAGAATAAATCAATTTTCAAAGCATCTTCATCCAAACCCACTGGTAGCTTCCCTTTGTATCAATTCATCACAAAAGACTTCATCCTAATGATCTCCTCACAAGAAGACCATGAAAACAAACCACCATTTAATTCTATTCCTATTACAAACGTCAATGACGAGCTCATCATTGTTCACTAAATCAATCACACCAATGTTAGAAGGCGGATTCCACTGTTAATTTTTATCTATAATAATATTCATTTTTATGGTAAAAAAAAAAAAAAAAAATAATGATAATAATAATAATAATATGTACAATAATAATAATAATAAAATAATTGGATCATCAATTCAAATGTACAATATTTTTTTTCTTTCTTTGTCGTAAAACCTTTTCCAAAGATAAAGAAAATCCTCTTTGCTTTGATTTAAAGTTCATTGGTCTTGATGATGACTGTTCATGAACAGCAACAAGAACAATTATATTCTTCTTATAGATACTACGAGTACTTTTATATCTTATCTCAGTGTGAGTTCTTATTTGATTTTAACAATAAACAATGAAAAAGAAGAACTTCTCCATAAGTTTAAGTGAAAAGAACATAACCGGTTTATCTTTTATAATAAGTATAATTTAATGCTAGGTTCAATAACACAGCTGTTCTATATATCTATCTAAGTAACTGAAACTTTAAGAATTTCCATTGCTTAAGTATGTGTGTGTGCCTATGTGTGAGTGTGTGTGTATATTATTTATAAGCATATTGTTTAAATAATTCAATATTTAAATATTAAAACTAATTTACAATATAAATATATATATTTCTCTCTTTTCTTTCTTTTTTTTCCTAATCTATTTTTTTACATGCTGCTTTCTAATACAAAAAAAAAAAATAAATAAAACAAAAGCTCTACTAAAAAAACTACAACAACAACCAGGTATATAAAGTGTATATTTAAAGGAAAATTGTGCACTTTGTGACTAAAAAACAATACAAATAATAATAATAATAATAATAAAAAATTACCACAAAACAATAATATTAATTATAAGTATGAAAACAAATCAAAATGTTTACTTTGTATTACAATATACCAATACTACTAACTTACATACATAACCCATTTAAACAACACTAGACTATCTAGGAAATAAAGAACTTCTAGAGAAATTACAATATTATAATTTTATTGGATCAAAAAAAAAAAGTCTCCGCGGTTTTTTGGTAAATTTTTTAACAAAACTTTTCTTTATTTCAAATCAATTTCAATCATGTACATATTGGTTATTACTATCTATGACCTTTTAGCTTCATAATTCCATCGGTGTAGAGTTTCTGTGGCTTATGAGTGAAAAACTTGGCCAAATGATTTCAGCGGCTCTTCGATCGGACAATTTTTTACCATAAAGTAAGTTTAGCATAGACCGAAACAAATGGTGGTCACAGGGTGCAAGGTCCGGGCAATACAATTGATGTATCAAAACTTCCCAACCAAGCTCCATCAATTTGTTCCGGGCCATCAAAGATGTGTATGGCCTAGCATTGTCATGATGGAAGACAATGCCATTTCTGTTAGCTAATTCTGATCGCCCTTTCTTAATTGCTTTATCGTTTGACCGTTTCGCAACATTCTAGCAGCTTATAATAGATAATTCCCTTCCAATCCGACCAAACCCTCTATACATAACATTGTTTACCATCACCGGCCTCAGCCCATGATCTGATGCAGATGATGCTTCTAATAAAAAAAAATTCTATACAATTTTAAGGTACTGACTTGTATTACCTAATATCAAGCTATATGAGTCCAAATTTCATAGCAGATCTAGCATTAGATTTTGTGTTATCATGGTTTTAGTGAAGCTACATTTGTTATAGTTCAATATTATGGAAAAAAAGGAACTTTTAAATTATGTATGAGTAATTTTAAATTGAGAAAACCTGTCAACCAATCTATCAATTTAAGTACCATAATGGATTGATAATTATTATGAGAAATTTGCACTGTTTAAGCCACTAAGTTTAATGAGTTTAAATTTCACCCGATGACACTTGTGGCTTTAATCGTCTGGTAGTTTGTCAATCATTCCAGAAACTCGTACACAGAGGGTCCCGTACCAAATGAGCGGTTTGTATGGTATGTACAACCCGTTAGAGGTTCAGTTTGACTGATTCCAACAAATGTATAGCGTCTATATCAAAAATGTATAGGCAAAAGGAAGTTTTTCTAATAAGAAACTGCATTTCGTTGGGGGGTTTGTATGCGAGGTACCCTCCAAAAAGTCCAATTTGGCTGATTACAGAAATTTACAGGGTCTATATCAAAAACCTATAGTGTCTACATTTCAGTTCAATAGTACAAAAAACAAAATTCTAATAATAAACTGAATTTTAATGGGGCATTTGTATGGGAGGTACCCTTCCTAGAGGTCCAATCAAACTGAAATTTAAACACTATAAGTTTCTAATCCATTTCCATCAACCATGTAAATTTCAAAAGTGTAGAGTTACTGGATCGTACAGCTCCCCTACAAACCCATATGTTTCGTGTAAGGGGATCCTTTTAAATTTTTAATTATAATATAGTTTTAGTATTTATTGCTGTATCTCCGATAGAACTACACATTCTGTGAAAATTTCAACTTTCTACCAATAACAGTTTAAGAGATAGAGCCCGTGGACGGACGGACGGCTAGCGTTGCCTTAGTAATATGGTTCCGTTTGATACCCTTTGGATCTGGAACACTGAAAATTATGTTAAATTCACCTAAACCAGTGTTTCTTTAACACAAATTCATATGTGAATACCAAATTTGCGACTTTATTCTGTTGTCTGTAACAATTTTCTATTTATTGCAGTTATTTTCTTTGTGATTTATCACATTTTTATTTTTTGGGTCATACGAGCGAGTCATCATATTGAAATATGTAAAAAAAACTGCATACATACATATATTTGTTTTCTTAAATTGTTTCGGTTTAATGTTTTTCAATTAAAATTTTCATTTTTAGTCATAATTCACTCATGATGATGATGATGATGAGGCATTTAGTATTTTATGAAATGAACAAAATGAAAAATGAGATAAAGAAAAGTATGAGATAGATATTGGCCTAAATACTATTTAAGACAACTGCAAACATTCTTATTTCATTTACAAAAAAATGAAATTAAATATGTTAATTTGTGATAAAATTAAGTTTTATATCATCTATGTAACAATGAATGGCATAGCATTTTATGTTAAGTTGGTTACAATTTTTGTGCTGTGGGTAAAGGAAAGAGAAACTTCTAAAATGCCTTGAGACTTTTAGATCAAGAAAAGAACAAAGCGACACAAGTCTTTTCGTTCTAGACATTTTCATGTTTATGCGTCTTTAAGTTTCAGTTACCTAGATGTACTCTGGACTATACTCATTCTATCTACATGATCCTCAATCTGTGGAGGTATTGCTTAACCAGAAAGAATTTAGGAAACACTGACCAATTAATTCACTTCGGTAACAAAGACTTTTAAATTATTGTGTAATATTTTTAACAAACCTTCACACTCACACTCATCTTTAATCTACATACTCGTATGTATCTACTGCTCCAGGTGTTTATAAGAAAGAAGGCCCTTAGTTTTTGAGTTATAAAGCTGAAATTTAGCATAGTTCAGAGTGAGTGCAAATTCTTTTGGCAATGAATTAAATCTTTTGATTGATCATAATTGATAATGTAATGATTGAATTATGATTATATTGCGATCATGGAAATAATCTTTAATAGAAGATTAACAATATTCCCAACAATTTTTCCATCTCTGCATCAATTGAAATTGCAACGAATAGAAATAATGTCAATCAGTTGATGGCAAATCTGGCAAAGCCCTTGGAAAATGTCTGAATTAATTAAGTTTTTGTTTGATGACATGATGACAGACTTAGAGATTATATACTTGGGATATTGAACAAAATTATATTTGTTCCCCTTTAGCAGTACTGTAGAGGAAATATTACGGTACACTTAGCAAAGCTGGGAAGTTCGGAGGCCTGCTTGCATTAAATTACCATCGGTACAAGGCAGCAACCCTGCCACCGAACTAGGACTCTCTGGTTTAATCTTCCATTGCGTCTGAAAACTCATTGATTCTTGTATTTACAAGATTAATCAACTTTGTGAATAACAGACTATGTTTATAATTTCTTAAAATTTGTAAATTTTTTCTGTAAATAGATAATTCTAGAACATTTTTCTCTTTATGAGAATAAATTTTCCTTACATTGTTGTCTTTTGAAAGAGAACAGAACAGAAAGGACGACATAATAAAGCGCACGAAGGAAGAAAGGAAGGAAGGAATTTCATAATCTAAAAATAATCTCACTTTACATGATACAATGAACATCCTGAGGAATATGGACAACAGCTGTCAATGGATCTTGACTTCAACTAAAATACTAATTATAACACCCCCCCATCATCAAGATTAACAAGACAAAATACATTAACACTTCGGTTCCACCGATTTTTACATACCTTTCACACATTCATTCGCTAACAACTAAAGAAGTTGCACTGCACAAACAGGAATTAAGTATAAAGTTTAAACCTCAAATCTATTCAATTTTGAAATTTTGACATGTGAAAAGTTTTCATTCTACGAGTATAGTATGGATTGATTGATTTCATCGTTGAAGTATTGTAATCCAGTAATAAAGAAACTCTGATTAAAAGACTTGTGATAATATACCTAAGTTATCCGATTATCAAGTTTTATTTGAATGTGTTACAAACAATACGCAAATGTGATAAAACCTATGTGTAAGGTATATTAACATCATAATCATCATCACGAAGAAGAACAACCAACGACAATGCAGCTGTTATTTTGAATCATTATTCCCTGTGTGTGTACTCGTATGTATTTAGATTAAATTTATGATGGGATCCCATACCGGAAATGAACTTGAAATTTACATGGCGTCTGCTGCTTGCATTGTCATCATCATCATCATCATACAGAATAAGAAAGAACAGAAACAGCCAATAAACCAATCAGTTGAAGTTATTTTTAAAGTTAATCTAATGGAATATTGAAATGCATTTTGGGGATGATGAAAATACATACAAATACATACATAGAACAGGATCTATAAATAAATTTATATGAACATATGGTACATACTCGTATGTAGAGAAAATATAGAGTTCATATTTTGCTTCTGCGCATATCGAACAGTTATAAATTGAACACAGTTGAGTTAGGAACTACTCATACTTAGTACTCCCAATTTCTTTATTAATACGCACGCGTAACCTAATTTTTAACCTAAAATAGAGAAATGCATTCCTTTACACGAACCCAAACAACAAAACATACAAGGCAAACAAGGTTTTTTCTTTTAATTTCCAATTCAAAATTATACACAATCTTAAAGTAACCAATCTAATCCAAAAATAATAACATACCACATTTTTATTTATATGTACTATATTACCTATATTTATTTTATTAAGTTTTTTTTTTTTATTTTTGTTTTTTTAACAAACAATTTCTTTTCTTTTTTCCTTTATCAATAAAATAGCTCAACTACAAATTCTGCGCTACCATCACGGCCAAAGGACAATTATGTTTCCGATATTAGTTCACCATTGATCCAAAATGAGGGTGACAACAAAGTGCTGAAATTGCGTTTCGATGTCAGTCAATATGCCCCAGAGGAAATTGTTGTCAAAACTGTTGATCAAAAATTATTGGTAAGTTGAGAACAAAACCCAAAGTTTATCTTCGGCTATGTCGAAGTTATAATACTCTTCGCGCTGCTTCACGTTTTTGAAGCATACAGAAATATTACATAATTGATTTGACTTACATTTTGATAGTAGAGTCAGTATTCATTCTGCATTTCAACATAAAGACCATAATATTTGTATGTGGAGTTATGCGATCCTGTAATCCTAGTACCTTGAAATTTACATGCTTGGTGAATATGGGTCAGACACTTATAGTATCCAAATTTCAGTTCGATGAGACAAAAAACAAAAAACTGTTTCTAATAAGAATATGAATTTAAATTTGGATTTTGTATAGAAGCTATGCGATTCAGTATTCCTAGGTTCATGAAATTTGGACAGTTGATGAATATGAGTCAGATACTTATAGTGTCTAAATTTCAGTTTGATAAGAGAAAAAACAAAAAAATTTTTCTAATAAGAACATGAATTTGAATCTGGATTTGCATGGGAGGTACCTCTTCTAGTAGTCCGTTTCTGTTGATTCCATTAAATGTACAGTATCTGTTGAAAAAATAAAACTTTATGTAAAATCTTAGTTATCTACAATAGCTCAAAAACTGAGGGACTTGTTTGCATACATACATACATCATCAACTGGTTTCGTCGAATTGTTCAAGAATATACTTTATGGGGTCTCCAATGTCATCTTCTGAGTGTTACAAACGTTAAACAAACTGTATATACAATAAAATAATAGAATATAATAATATTTTAGATGAAATAACTCTGTTTGTCCGTTTTTAAAGTTTCAGTTTTCATTACACATATGAGAAGTATAGAACTTCTCTCTTATATTTACAATAAAATTTTAGATTTAGTAACTCTTTCCTTTTTGTAAAGTTTTAGTCTTTTCAGAAGTATGCATAGAAATTTTTTATTGTATATACAAAGTAATTTGTCTTTCTTTTCTTTATATCACCATGAATTCAAGAATGGAATTCCAATAGAAATGGTCTTCTGTCTCTGTCCTATTAAAAATTCACAAACTTAAAAATATATGTATGTATATAAGTGCGTATATATTCAGAAAATGACAAATAGATCAAATTCAGGATTCCTGATCTATTTTCCTTTATTCAAAGAGAAATGCTACAAATCAAAAATTTTGCGATTTTATTGAATTGATTATGAGGTCCAACTTATTATATATACTACTAATGCTAAGATAAGCTATAATTCATTTAAAATTAGACACATGTAGTAGACCTTTAAATGACTTTCGAATGATGTCTTCTTCCATTTAAAAACGAATATTCAAATTTTGGTCTCTAGTTAGTGGAAAATGTTTAAAATTTAAATACCAAAAATCCATTCAGAAAATTTATTAGTTTTAGGACCATTTCTTACATAACTACTTATATGCAATGTGGTTAATTAGTTACATCTATGACAAGATAATATAGTACTAATTTTTCATAAAATAAAAAATTAATTCGGTCCGTTTTTTGTGTTCAGAAAAGTGTTTTTTTTATTAAAAAAAAAAAAAAGGTAAAAAACCCATCATTCAAAGTATTGTCCGCCGGAAGCGACTACCTTTTTCCATCTCTCTGGTAATTTTTAAATACCATCTCTAAAAAATGATTCCTCTCTGGCCTCGATCCAATCATTGAGCCATTTTTCGATTTTATGGCCTAAAACTCAAAATTGTTGCAAATTATAGAGGATATATTCAGGATCACTTATATTTATAAATGGAATCCGCTTTCTCAAGAGTCACTTGAGTACAATAGAAAAAAAATTTTGTATTTTCCGTGAATACGTCTTTCTTTTTTATTATATACAATAGTATAGAAGTTCCAATCCAGAAAAGTGATGATAACCAAAAAAAAAACAAAAAAAATTAAAAAGCATGTTCTTCATCGAAATTGCGGTGCTTCCCCCTCCGCCACCTGCAATGCTTCACATTCCTCACTCATGGTAAACTATGCTTTGATCCATTAGCTTTCGAGTGGTGTAAATAGATTTTGGATATAGATTATAGTTAGTTAGCTACAAAATAACAAAATGTATCTCAATATTTGAACATCATCAGTTTTTTTTTTTTCTTGTAAGCAAAATGTTGTCTAGCTTGACAACTTCATGACTGTCAAGTTTCTCAAGTTTTTATAAATGTGACAATGCATATACAATATTTTTTATGAGTAGTATCAGTAGAAGCCATGTTAAAATTGCTCGGAAGCTTAATCCAATGTTTTACTGGACTGGGACCGGTCCCAACGACTTTGTCCAAATGAATCTGTTTTATTTCTATTGTTCTAAAATTCTACTAAATATAAAAATCATAAAATCAAAATGGCATTTGTTTAGGCACAAATTGATTGCACAAACATACTACAAAAATTGGAATTGTTTTTTTTTTTTTTTTTTTTTTATTTTTGTTTATATTAATAAATAAATTTTGTATTTTTGCCAAAAAGCAAAAAGCAAATAAACAAGAAACAAGAAACAAGTAAAATATTTTTAAAATTGCACAAATCTCACAAACATGAGTTAAAAATTATTCTATTTTTGTTGAAGATCCATTAAATGTATCTGCATATGTACAATGTTCATACATATCTATGTATGTATATGTATCTACCATATAGATATATTTATCTATGTATTTACTAATTGAATACATTTTTATTACATACTCGTATAGACAAATTTTGATGTTTTCATTTAGATTTATTAACATATTTTTTCAATTTCTTTTCTTTTTCTTTTTAGGTTCATGCCAAACATGAAGAGAAATCTGATACAAAGAGCGTCTATCGCGAATACAATCGTGAGTTCCTGCTGCCCAAGGGCGTCAATCCCGAATCGATTCGTTCATCGCTCAGCAAGGATGGTGTCTTGACTGTTGATGCACCATTGCCAGCATTGACAGCTGGTGAAACAATGATTCCTATTACACACAAATAAATAACCTTCAACTAAGTGTTTGTACCCGGTACCCGAATCATCAACATCAAGAGCAACACAACAACAGCAACAATAACAACAGCAGCAAAATAATTACTTAATTAAAGATTTATATACAAATAATAATAATAATATTAATATTAATAATAACGAACAACAATAGCAAAACAACAACAACAACAACAACAACAACACCAACACCAACATCAGCGTAAAGAGAAGCAATATTTTGTAGCACTAAAAAAACAAAACAAAAGAAGAAATTTCGATTTTTTACACAACAAAAAATATAAATTTGTAACTAATAAAATAAGAAAAAAACATTAATTTATTTGAGAAAATGAGAAAAAAAAAAAGAAACAATAAATATTTATGCTGCGCAATTTTAAATTACAATTAATTATTTTTATGTCTAATTTTTTTTTTTTTTTTTTTTAATAAAAATACTCTAAATTAACTTAAACTTAAAGTTGAAACTTGTTTACTTTATTTTGATTTTAATTTATTTAAATGGGAAACGGATTTTCTTTTTTTTTTTTGTTCGGTGGGTTTTTATTATATTTTAGGGGTTTCATTAATTTCTCATTTGGTTTTTCTTTGTTTTTTTTTTGCTTCCCAACACGTCACCCCAACTAGAAATCATCATAATTATTCAACGAGTATTTTATATAAGAAATCAGTTTAATATTTCTTCTTTTTTTATTTTTATGAACACAATAAATGCCGAGTTAACTAGAAATAATATTAATAATAATAATGATAAATACTCAGAGTTAATACCAAACTTTGATTTCATCCTGAAACTTGAAAACTTGGAACATGAACTTATGTATTACCTTTTCCATTTCTTAAGCAGAGTAAATCGCTTGATTTAAGCTAAACTAGAGTTCAGCATCTTCTAATTGGGATTCTATAAAGCCTATAAAGATATTAATTACTTAACACAATAGCAGCAACATGGAAAATTGGTCCGAACTCACAGAGTCCTTTATAAGAAATTACTATATTATGTATGAATTAAAGATTACAAAAGTTTCATATACAAAAACTCTTTAACGTAGGAATCCATCCAAACCATACAAATATTTGCGCAAATATTTGCCCATAAACGATACAAACATTTGCACAAATTGTTGTTGTTCTAATCATAATTCAATCAAAGTTTCGAATTTCTTTAGTTTTTTTAAACTAATTACCGTTTCTTTCTTTTGTGCGTTGAACACCGCCGTCTATTTACAAGAATGAGAAAATTTCATCATCCACAAAAAAAAAAAAAATGAGAGTAAAGATTTGATGAAAAATCAAAAAAACAAACATTTGCACAAGTCCTCAAACATGGCCATCGACGACACAAATGGCTTGCGCTCTCTCTCTCTCTCTCTTTTCATAACATTTGCGCAAATATTTGTATAGTGGATTCCTACCTTTACTCTCCCAAAAGCTTACCATATATACATATATAACATCATCAAGGATGATGATCTATTGACCAGAATAGTCCAATATATACGGTGGCTCAAAGCTTAAAAAGGACACTGCATTAATTCAAATTCAAACAACTATAACTTTTTAACTAAGAATGATTTTGATATAGTTTAAACGCAGATTTTTAGGAAAATATTTAATTTAATTTATTTCATTAAAGCATTACTTGAAAATTAACTATTTGGTATGATATCCTCTGGCTTTAATCACCGATTTCAACCTCTGTTGCATGGAGTTGACCAACTTTTGTGTGGTGTCTGGTGGTATTTTGCTCCAATCTTCCTGCAACGCGCTTTTCAGCTCAATTTTGTTGGAAAAAGTCCGTTTCCTAAGGTTTGCTTCCAACAATACCCACAGGTTCTCAATCACATTTAAGTCTTGTCATTGAGCTAATGGTTGCATTACATGGGGGTAGTTGTAAATCAGCCAGGTCTGTACAATTACCGCTCTGTGTTTGGGGTTGTTATCTTGGTATAGGCGAATTGTATCTGCTATTCCCAATTTCTCGGCGCTTTGTTTAACATTTTCTTTTTAAATTTTTAATATACAAGTTTTTGTCCATATTTCCTTCTATGCAAGCCAATTTACCAACGCTTGCTGTCGACATATAGGCCGAAACTCTCTGTACTAGACTTTCGCCATGCGTACGTTGTCCATCTGAGCCATATATGTATGATAAACTAAGACTCGTCGGCGAACAATACTGTGTTCCAAAAGCCGGAATCCTGTAAAACATATTCCTTGGCCCAGTTTAGCCGGTTTTTTTTGATTAGCTTTGTTTATGAACGGGGTTTTGCGTGCAACTCTTCCATTTAAAACATGTTGGCGAAGCACATTTCGAATTGTTTCTGTACAACATTGTTTCCCAATACCTTGACGTACTTTAGCAACTAATTTTGGTGCTGCTTATCCGGAGTTGTTCTTCACGTTTCTTACAATCCATCGCTCGTCCCCTCGATTGAAAACTTTATTTGGGGTCTTGTCTACCTTTATCTAGCACTCTTTTCTCCCTTCGAAATCTTACAGTCGATCAGCCGATTTGATAAATTCCTGAAAATCATTCTTAGTTAAAAAGTTATAGTGGTTTGAATTGAATTAATGCAGTGTCCCATTTAAGCTTTGAGCTACAGTATTTATTCTACATAGAATGTTCTACAACCTAACATAATTATGTAGGTATATTGGTCCAATTTTTCGATATCGTTTTGATACAATATACAATATATATGTATTATTTAAGAAATTTAGGCATTATTCTTGTAGAATGAAAATAAAGAATAATGTTAGAAATAAAAAACTATAATTGTGAAGTTCCTCTGTATCATCATATCATTTCGTTATTTAAAAACAAAAGGAATTTATTTTCGTGGACACTGATGGACTTAGAGTTCGAATAGTTTTTGTCATGATCTATATACTTTATGGGGTGTCCAATCCATTGCCCTATGGGTTACAAATATCACAGCGAACTGAAAACATCTATTCACTTATAGATCTCTTGCAATAATTGTGGAGATACTTTTCAATCAAAAAGTTTCATCTCTTCATCTTTAAAACTAATGGACTAATCTGTCTAGTAACTAATGAACTAAAAGTTCAATTCTCCTTATTAAGTTGTTTATTACTGTAAAGTGTACACATACTTAATGACATGATCAATACCATATCCGATCCACAGTTTTATTCAAACTACTTTGCAAGAAAGATGCCTATAACAAATAAATCGAATTACATAGATATTTACGTACTTATGGATAAAAGCCTTTTCAAAATATGAGAACATATTGGTACTCTTATATACATACATATACACATACATACACAATAAATACTCGTACAGATATTGCAATAATATTTATAAATAAAAATGTATTTTGCTATTACTATACTATAATGCAAATTAAGTTAACAAAATAAAAAATGCTAATGGAAAAGTATTAAAAAGCTGTTTTTTAACCGACTTTTATGTGTGTTACCTCGGAACTTTTTCCTAGGTGAACCGATTTTGATGATTCTTTTTTATTTGAAAGCTGATGCTTGTCTTGTGGTTCCATATAATTATTATTTGATCAACGACAATAAATTAATTAAGGAAAATTTAGCTTCAAATTATTTAGAGATTTTCCACTTTGTTATTTACCCATGGTGATTAGGTCCACATACATCACTAAAGGACCCAGCTGTGTCCAATGACAGATGATCACTAGATTAGATTAGATTTAATTGGTGAGAGGCGCTATTATCCAGTGGTTAGGATGTCCAGCCCTCATTTTGGACGCCCGACTTCAGAAAGATGGCAACTAACGTTTTAATTCACTTTATACGGTTACATTGTCTGCAATTGTATTGCTTTTTAAGCAATTTCTGTTGGCTTATCCGCCTTAAGATCTCAAGCATCTTAAAAGACTTTGGACGTCCATATGTGTTGGCCACATCACAATAGTGTTACAGTGGTTTTCATTATAGCACTAGATTCACTTCTTGCCTAGATAAAGTCCAGTCGATCCATTATCCTTGAGTGGTACGCAGAATCTTTCGGTTTGGTAAGTTCAAGAAATTCTATAGAATAAGAAATTAAGTTTGTTATAGGAAACCTAAGTATGCTCGGAAATATATTTTAAAACCTTGGACTTTTTTCAATTGGAACATGTAAAAAACTTTCTTCTCGTCTCCATCGATTTTTTTTATATTTTTTTCTTAAATTGATCAATGGAAGTTGCAATTATGAAAATTTGGAGCAATTATTTGATGTAAAACTAATTTAATATCTTGTGCCACCCACAAAAAACTCGAAAATGAACGATAAAAACAATTCCGGCAATGTTGCTTCCTCCTTTCATACTATGAGTCAAGTAGCAAGAGCCCTTCATGCAACATTGCGTCCGCCTATAATTCTTTTAGATGATCAAAGACACGGAATAAAACCAACACAGCAAATGCTATCAGCATGTTTTGGTGGCCTTTTAACCACATTTGTGGGTGAGTAAACGCCACTTTCCTTATATGCAGTTTACTCTATGCCCAATCATGTTTGTTAGTTACGCCATTGGATGTTATTAAGACTCGTGTTCAGTTGGAGCATACCCAGAACGTAAATAACAACTCAGCCATACGTAAATGTTGGTATGCGTTCCCTAATTGGCTCTTGCCTCGTGTATGCAAACCAGATTCCAAGAATTGTGCCAGACAAGTACTTGAGGATGTTAAGATCAAGCCAGCACGAGGATCATTGGTTAGTTTTAATTGCTTCTCTTTACATGAATCTGATGTTCTGGTGTTTATGGTTCATATGTTCTTACTTCTTCACTTATAATTAGGATGTTTTCCTCAAAATCCTTTGCAACGATGGATTCTTTGCGCTTTGGTCTGGTTTGGGACCAACCCTGGTGTCTGCTTTGCCCTCTACCATGTTGTATTTCGTGTCTTATGATTATATAAAACAAATTATGGCAGACGCATATTTTTGGTACAAGACTCAACCAACATTTTTCGAGGACAACATTCCATTAAGGTTAAAAGAAGCACCCATTATGCCGGCAATAAATCAAGAACGTCTGCCATTCATTGTACCATTGATCGCCGGTGTATTGGCTCGATCTATTGTAGTCACTGTCGTGACACCTATCGAAATGGTCCGCATCAAGATGCAATCGCACATTACAACCTACAAGGAAATAGGAGATATTATACGTAAATTGATTGAAACACAAGGCGTGCGTGTGCTCTGGCGCGGATTACCACCCACTCTAATGCGCGATGCACCATTCTCAGGCGTCTATTGGGCTTCATATGAAATGTTGAAACGAGCCTATGGAGTCGAAGAGCCAACATTTTTCTTTAGTTTCGCAGCTGGTGCAGCAGCAGCAGCGGTAACCAATATGATTAATAACTAAAACTATAGCAAACTATATACCATATATATCTTAACAATTCCAGGTGGCCACAGTGGCAACGATGCCCTTTGATTTGATAACAACTCATACACAAATTGAATTAGGTCAAAATACAATTCATTCCGATAATACAAGTAAGTCGCAGAATTGAAGTTGATATGCTTTTGGTTTACAAAATGTTTATATGTATGGCTTTTAGTTAATAAGCCCTCTTTACGTCAACGTATATTAATGATCTATCGGACGAATGGCATCAATGGTCTGTTTGTTGGAATCATACCACGTATGATGCGTGTTATGCCTGCCTGTGCCATTATGATATCAACTTTTGAATACAGTAAATCCTTTTTTGCTCGTTACAATGCCAGTCTAGATGCTCAAAATGTGGGAGGTAAGTTACATCTTCATTATGTCACATCACAATAGATCAAAAATGGGCCAAGTGCGAGTCAGACTCGTACACGGAGGGTTCCGTACCAGATTGGGGTTTGTATGGGAGGTACTTCCCCTAGTGATTCGATTTGACTGATTCCAACAAATGTACCGCGCCTATTTGAGAAATTTATAGTGTCTAAATTTCAGTTCAATAGTCCAAAAAACAAAAGTTTTTCGCATAAGAACCTGAATTTTAATAGTAAGTTTGTATGGGGGGTACCCCTCCTAGTTGACCGATTTGGCTCATTCTAACAGATATATAGCGCCTATATAAAAACCTAATAGTGCCTAAATATCAGCATGATAGAACAAAAAACAAGACAGTTTTTCTAATAAAAACCTGAATTTGAATGGAGGTTTGTATGGGACGTACTCCGGCTAGTAATCCATTTTGGCTGATTCTAACAGATGTACCGCGCCTATATCAAAAACTTATAGTGTGTAAATTTCAGTTTGATAGGAAAAAAAAAAACAAAAAAGTTTTTCTAATATGAACCTGAATTTTAATGGGGGAAGTACCCTCCTTAGTAATCCGATCAAACTGAAATTTCGACAGTATAAGTTTTTGATGTATAGGCATCAATTACCCAAATTTCAAAATCGTGAGATTACTGGATCGTATAGCTGCCATACAAAACAAAATGATTCTTGTATGGGGACCCCTTTAAGTTATTAGAAATATTTTGGTTTTAGGATTTGTTGCTGATGCCCGGATAGAACTACACATTCTATGAAAATTTCAACTCCCTAGCTGTTACGGTTCATGAGATATAACCTAACGACAGATGGACCCTTTGGGTCCGGAACCCTAGCAAACAGATAAGATTGATTAGATTTGTGTATTAAGTGTGCCATGATTATCGAGTGAATATTTGAATTAGAAATTTCATTTAATTTCGATGGATGCCACTTATAGTGAGTGACATTTATCTACATAATACAAAAAATAATATAATATATACAATTCCACAATAAAAATTACAATTTTGGAACTGTCGTAGCGTTTGCCTCCGAAGGCGACACCAAAATTGTTATCATTCTAAAAGGTAAAATTGATTGTCAATTAAAAGTTCGCAAAACACATTAAACCTTCAGTTTAACAGAAGAAAAAAAAAGAAAAAAACTTGAGAGAAGAACATAATAGCATTTTTAGTTTTGAATATATATTTTTTTATTATTTTAATGGTATTTTCCATTTTGTTAGCATTTATTTGTATGTATTAAAAAGCAAGGATTCTATTTAATTTTCATCAAATTTTTTATTTTGTTTGAATGGAAATCAGATAGAAAAACAATTTCATTTTTATATTCTCAATTTATAACGAATTAACAACAATCATATAATTTTTACACTAAATTGATAGAATCTGCAAAACAAAAAACAAAAACAAAAAAAATCTGCTAACTTTCTTTCATTCATATAATTTTGTGAGCTTCAACAGCACTTTCATTTATGGGACATTTGCAACACTGTGCGCGCACCCATATGTTTTCATAGGAAAGCATGGAATTGGAATAAATTGAATAAAACGTTTTGCGATTAACTGACTGAAACATCGATAGAGAAACACATGAAATAATACAAAAATTATTCAGAGCCTCTGTCAAATAGTTAACAATTTTAAGGCCAAATCAATTTTAATGTTGGAATCATCACATTTAGTTTATCAAAAATTAATGTGTGGATAAAAATAATATAAATTTCATTTATTAAGTGCAAAATTAATTTAATTTTCCCATCAAACTATTGAAACGATGGGCGCCCGGGCGCCCTTGAAGTAATTACCCGCATTACCGATATTCGAGTTTTATTCTTTTTCACCCGCGCGACTCCGAATCGACCAAGAAATCTGTCAAAAGTCAAAATTTCGTTGGTGGAGGGAAACACGTTCACGTGCGCCGGTTTTTTTCGGCTGACGGCAAATTTTTTTTTACATTTTACTTTTCAGTTTAAGATTTTGTGTTTATGCACATATGTAAAGTACAATAGAATGATTAAAATAATGATAGTGCGTGTTTTAGTGTATTGAATTGTTGTATTTGTATTATGAATATCTAATTAATTGATGATTATGTATTGCTGCTATAACAATAATATAATATCGACTGATCGATGACAAACAATACCAATAATCATTTTTAAGCAAACAACATAAAGCACTACAACTTATCCACTCTATCTATAGCCAAGCCGAAGTCAAGTTAAAAGTGCTCAGCAATATGCCGGAGCCCGTTGTAGTTGAAGACCAAAAAAAGCCGCCACCGTTAATGACAGATCCACGTTTTTCAATACGACCATCACAGCAAGTGGCATCTGCATGCACTGGTGCCATGATCACAGCCTGCTTTAGTAAGTATAGTATTATGTATTCCAGTTACATCGCCCAACATACAAACCGATCGAACTGATGAAAACATTTAGTTATTTGAATGACTGACTCTGCCTAACCAAATGACCTACAGACTGACCTCCCCGTTGACCGGTTGTATGTTTGCTTATGTTTTGCTTAATTTCACGATAATGTGCAATATTGCAGTGACCCCACTGGATGTCATCAAAACACGTATACAGGCACAACAATCAACGTTTGTATCAAACAAATGTTTTCTCTATTGCAATGGGCTCATGGATCATCTTTGTCCTTGCGGACCAACTTCACCCACTCAGACCACATTCAATAAACCAACGCCACATTTCAATGGAACAGTCGTAAGTAATCAATTTAATCCCATTCAATCGAAACACATCCCATCCCATCCAAGAATATTTCGTCCTTTCAGATCTCATCCAATCAAACCCAAACCAAATCCATCCAATCCCACTAAATTCAATCAATTCCCATACCATCCCAATCCAATCTTAACCAATGCAATGAATATTTAATAATATACAAATGTTGGTTTTTTTTTTAATTTCAGGACGCTTTTTTGAAAATCAGCCGCAATGAAGGAGTGGGCTCACTTTGGTCTGGTCTTGGTCCAACACTGATATCTGCACTGCCTTCCACAATAATCTACTTTGTTGCGTATGAACAATTTAAGGCGCGCTTTCTTTCCTTTCATTACCAATATTTTGCCAATGTAAAGGGTTCACCGATTGGACGTGATATTCCATGTTTAGTGCCTCTGTTGGCGGGCGTTACGGCACGCATATGTGCCGTAACCTTTGTCAGTCCGATCGAATTGATACGCACAAAAATGCAATCGCAGAAAATGACATACTCACAAATGTCATCATCGGTGCATAATGTTGTTGCCAATTATGGCATAAAGGGTCTGTGGCGCGGCTTACCACCAACCATATTACGTGATGTGCCTTTTTCAGGCATTTACTGGACATGCTATGAGTACCTGAAGAGTCGTTTTAATGTCACTGAGCCATCATTTGGTTTTAGTTTTTTAGCGGGCGCTGTATCCGGTACGGTAAGTACACTACATCAGATAATCATTGAAATATTATATATATTAATTAAACAATTGGGATTATCTTTCATGGAAATATATCCTTCCTACTACTCGACACACACACTACAGGTGGCTGCAATGGTTACGACGCCATTTGATGTGATAAAAACCCATGATCAAATTGAATTTGGTGAGAAAGTTATATTTGCAGGTTGGTCAAGAAAAAAAAAAAAACAACCTTTAAAATATAGATTGAAATCAACTAACCACATATCTTTTAGAAAAACCATCAAGAAGTCTACCATCGCGTTCGGCATTTAGTCGTCTATTGACTATTTATCGTCTGAATGGTTTTCGTGGTATATTTGCTGGCCTAGGTCCACGACTATTTAAAGTGGCTCCTGCTTGTGCCATTATGATATCAACATTTGAACATAGCAAATCCTTTTTCTATCACTACAATGTAGACCAACACAACCAGGCTTTGTTAATCACGAATCCCAAGGCAGATCTTGTAAAGCACTTTGGAAATGATAAATAATGATGATGAATACTGACTAATTAGACGACAGTTTGACAGCAAGAGAGTGTGAGACGGAGAGGGAGCGGGTACGGAGCGGCAAACAAAAACAACGCAAAAACAAAAAAAAAAAACAAAACAAAGCTGACGTTATACAAAATAAAAGATGGCATCAAATCCAAGAATGGAAGAAAAACAGAATCCACTAACCAAAGAATAGAAGCAGCACTAATTGGAGTATAAATTATAATAAACATATTTCTTAAAAAAAGTGATTTGGCGCAAATTATTTGTATTTCGTTGCATACATAGTAACTATTTTTGTGATTAAGTACAAAAAATTCTTCAAAATTAAAGACATTTCATAGAAAAATAGCGATTACATTTATAAGTACAAACTTGTTGTTTTTTTTTTTAACTAAATTAAAAGGATTTTTATCCTTTTGATGTGTAAATATGTAGAATTACTTTTGAAACTTAAATTTAATATACAAATTTGCTAAAAAGAAATGGTTTTTCTTTTGTATTTTGAAATGAAGAGCGCTATGCATGCAAATTCAGCCCTGTGTTTTGTTTCCATTCGTTTTCACATGTTTCATTGCCATTTTCTTGACATTATCAGCTGTTTCACAAAAAATATTCATCTTAGAACACGTGTGTCATTTATTGTTTTGTTTGCTTGTTTGAATAAATAAGAGATATTTCTAATAAAAAGGTATGATAATGGCAGATCAAGCGGTAGATATTTCAAATAATGCCAGCCAAAGCAGCACAGTTCAGAAGAAATCAAAGAAAAAGACACAGAAACCCGAGTCAACAATTCCACGCGGGCAGCCCAAATCAAATCGTCCATGGAAGACACCAAAACAAAAGTAAATGAAAAGAAACATTTTAATAATGTGTATAAAATAATCTAATATATGATGTATTTTCAGATTTAGTTCAATTAAAAAGTCCATAAATCGTGCATCATTTGAAAAGAAAGTCGCCCTACGCAATGAAATGCGTTACATTAAAGAAAAATCTCGGGAAATCAAAGAGCGCCGCAAAGAAGACGCCATTCAGCATCATCAACGCCGTGTCGAAAATGCTGAACGTCGTTTGGCAAACGAGAGACGTGCAGAAATTGTCCAAGTTATCAAGAATCCAGCAAAACTCAAACGCATGAAAAAGAAGCAAATGCGTTTGATCGAGAAACGCGATATCAGTCAAGTGAAGGTGGTCTAAAAGTAAGGAAGCAAGTGTGGCATAGTATTGTTCTTTTTTATTGACAATGTGAAATTGATAGTTGAGAATAAAATTGTGCTAAGTTATTTAGGTAATTTGATTTGTTTATTCTTTTTTCCAATGCTAGGGCAGGTAAGATGAGAAGGTAACAAGGCAAACCATGAAAACATTTGATACTCTTCACGCTGTGTTAAGTATTATAAGTTTATCATGAAGTTTATAACACACAAAGGATATATCGATCGACTTTGTCCGAAATTATCCTATGAGCCATGTTTTTCGAAATTGATTTTTTGGTGTTCTAAAGCCACTAACTCAGCACCTGATAACATTTTTTTTCGATAATCAATACAGTTACGGAAATGAAAACAGATTGAATCACAACAACTGGAAAATTGTAATCAATATGCGGGAGTCTGCTTAAACAACTTTCACCTGAAGCATGCAAGAAAAGTGTCTCCCACTACTCCACAGAATATTTTCATTTTCACTTTTTTTTTTCTATTCAGACATGTACAATAATGTGTTGAATTCACCAACTCTTTGGATCTTTTCGCAACTAGCATTTCTTCATATATATACGTAATTCTAAAGCAACCGCCTAAAAATTAATTTCAATGGCAGTTTTTTCTTTTTCAGCACCAATCAGCAGTGAAAAATCGTGTGCCTTTAAGACATGTTTTTATGTTACTGAATATTTTCTTCGGTATGCTAGCGGGGTTTTTCCAGAGTCCATAGATAATTGATATAAGATTCGATAGCAGCCAATTACCATTATTAAGCAAATAGAACCTGTACTCGTAAGAAAAGAAGGATAAGATAGCTGATGCGTCTGCATTTTTTACATAGACATGTATTAAGAGCCTCACACAAAAGGGTTGTTATGTATTTACATGATGCTCTATAGGACCAGCAAGGTGTTGGAAGGAAATAATCTGTGTAAGCCCAATCATATGTATAGATATAGAAAAAATGCCCTATAAATAGAAAAGAAACATTCAACAAATAAAATGAATAATAAATTGAAAACGAAAGTGATTGAATTGCTTCTCCTAGTAAGTAGATTACAGTAAATATGCATATTTCTGTTCACTCACTACTGAGGCAGAGGCACGCAGTTGATGAATAATGAAAGGAGGCAGTAAGAAAAATAAAAACATCATTAATGTGGTTTTTGGTTTAGTTTGTGTTTTCTTCGTTGGTTTTTCAATTAAGTAATTTTTTCATTTATATTTTTCTTTGCATTGTTCTTCTTATACATGAAGTGGCTAGCCCATTTCATGATTCAACATGATGAAGACAATTTAGCATAAACTTAAAAAAAAGCTATAAATTAAACTACCACAAGTTGAATTAGAAAGAGGATCACAAGAAATATTTATTCATTAAATCGCAATGTAAATGCGCAGCCAAGTTTATGCATTTGTTGTTGTTTAAAAACCTCATAGAGGTTGTTGGTGTTCATATTCATCTTGATCATCGTTTTGGTTGTAAACATTTATAGGTTGTTGGAGTTTTGCACAAACGGTGGACTTTTCGTTTTCGTTTCCTTTTTCTTTATTTTATGTTTTATTAAAATCGTATTACAGCATTGCTGGCTGGCTGGCTGACTGACTGATTGGCAGTCTGTCTAGCTGACAGGCACCTTGTTTTTTGGATTGACTTAGAGTTCATCGTGACCGACAAATTTATTTATGTAATGCTGAAGTTCAGCCAAAGTGCGAGTGCCATCATATTCACTCTGGCGTTCACCATTTTTATAAGCGAACAACGTTGGATAACCTTCAATCTCTTGATCGATACAGATCTGTTTGTTCTCCGGTTCAGTACAATCAACTTTGGCAACAACTATGCCTGAATTGCCGCCATGCAATTTTGCTGCTAAATCATCCCAGGTGGGACTGAGTTTCTGGCAGTGACCACACCATGGGGCATAAAATTTAACAAAAGTAACACCTTGGCCGACAACCTTGGCAAAGTCATCACCGACGATTTGTACAACTTTCAGTAAATCTTCTTCTGTTTTAATATCTTCTTCAGCTGTTGGTTTTTCTACCTCATCCGTGTTATCATCTTTTCCCACAGCACTGCCACCCAACATTCTCTTTACATAAGTTTCCAAAGAATCAAGATCCCGACCGCCTGAATATTTTTCAATTTTCTTTCCATCCTCAATCCAAAGTAAAGTCGGATAACCCTTTACATCGAAATCCTGACAAATGGGACGATATTGGGTGCAGTCAATTTTAGATATGGAAGCCTTTCCGTCTTGAAGTTTCTTTGCCAAAGTCTCCCATGTTGGTGCTAAATGCTGCACAACATCAAAAAGATAAAGAACACACATATGTGAAATGAGATAGAAACACATTTGTGAAATGAAATAGAAGCACACACAGTTTTACTATTTGTTCACTCACCTGACAGTGGCTACACCATGGTGCATAGAATTTAACAAAATGATTGCCACTTGAAACATGCTTAGCAAACAAAGATTCATCGAGATCGACAACTCGTCCTGTTGCAACATCATCAGCAAATTCAATGGTATTCTCGGTTGCATCATCGCCAATAGGACTGCTCAGTTCTTGATTAATAAATTCGGTCATTGATGGCATATCACGGGTCCCTTTAAATTTAATTGAATTGGGTTCGCCAAGTTTAAAGAGGCGCAGTGTCGGGTAACCAGTGACATCATATTTTTGACACAATTCCTGATGTTGGGTACAATCGACTTTGGCAATATTCAGTTTAGCATCTTCGGCGACATTCATAAGTTCAGCCAATTGCTCCCATAAAGGATGGAGACGCTTGCAGTGACCGCACCTAATAATAAATAATAATAAAATTATGAAAGAATTAAGAAATTTAAATAACACAATCTTATCCGGAACATATGTATGTACATATGTCAAATGCCACCACACCACACCACACATTTAGGTCAATTTTTATTAGAATCAAAATATATATTAAGCTGATAAGCATGACATACGTTTACATTAGGTTTAGGCAGATGTACATATATACATAAGTATGTGTAAGAAACACGATATACCCGTTTACAAAGCTGATAAGAAAATTAAAGAAAGAAAGATTTTTGCTGCACATATGTATAAAGAATTGTTATTGTCATTCATATAAGTATCTTAAGACAATAAAGTACCCGGAATATGTCATTTAAATTGCCCTCGTTAAGTATTTTTTTGTTTTTCTGTATGTTAGTAGATCTGTCCTTAATTATTATGCCAAAAATGAGCACGATCTGTCAACCAGTTTGTTTACAGCAGCTAGTTTAATCAGTCCACCTCAGTAGTTCTCGGCGAATTTTACAATGAAAAAAAAAAAAAAAAAAAATATTGTACAAAGAGTTTGTCTCAAATTTTGTATTTTGAACGAAATTTCGCGTACCGAATCGATTCGAATGCTGGAGAAGGTTTACGATGAGTCTGTTTTATCGAAAAACCTAAAAATAATTAACGCAGGCAATTTAAATGACAAATTCCGGGTACTTTATTATCTTAAGGTGCATAATTAACCAATTACTTGTTAATGTTTCAAGTTAACTTTAGATTATGTAAATTTAGGCTGTTTACTTTGTCCAGGTGTAATATTTCAAGTTAATCGAATGATAGCAAATGTGTTCCAGAAGCATTTTAGAAATATTTTAAAACTATTGCTGTTCACTTTGGCCTTTGAGACCAGTCGATGAATATCCACAATGACACAAGACCCTTTTCGCTACATAAAACATGTGCTAGGTATGTTGATATGGATTTATTAAAATCTTCTAAGGATTCGTCAACTTTTACATATTTCACAATCCACTTTGCTTTAATTATTTTGTGCCTCGAACAAACTGTGGAACGCATACTTCTAGTGTGCCTTTGATGGAAGAACAGATACAGTTCCGCCTCATCATTGAGATCCTACAACTGACGAATGCTTATCTTTTCGATAATACAACGAATAACTATAGAATCCGCGTGCGTAGCCACTGGAAGATCAACATTGATATTGAAATGATTAAAGCAATGGTCAAAAATGTTCTATCTTTGAATTGAGACAGAGTGTCAGAGATCAGATACGCCATTAATATGAACAAATGAAAAATTTAGATGAAAACACATTTGGAGCAATCATAGTAGCGACCAATAACCAGTAGACAAAATGATTGATATTAGTTTGTTACAACATTTTGAAGAAAATCATCTTGATTTAAAAAATCCAAACAAAATTAATATTCCTTGTAGTCACAAAGATTTATTGCATTGAAATTGTCATTCCTAGTGTAGAAGATAAACAGTCTTAAGTTGTTGACTTGAAATCTTAAAAAGCCATTGGATAAAATACTAAATTTCTTATCATGATACGTGTCCATAACAATGTCACAATAATATCGTCGTCATGACCAACGTCAAGACGTCAAAAAACAAGCGGCGGTCAATGAGCACCGGCTACACACACATGCATGCAATCATGCGTGTATGTGTATGTATAATTTTGCAAATGAAAAAACGAAAAAAAAAAAAAACAAGAAACTTAAACTTACCATGGGGCATAGAATTTAACAAAAACATTTCTAGTGTTTATAAGTTTATCCAAACTATCTGCATCAAGTGATATAGCAAATTCTTTTTCAACGCCATCGATACCATTGGAATCTGTTGTTTCCTCGCTGTTAATGGCCGCCGGGAAATATGCAAGAGCAAGCAGAGCCCCCAACAAAAGCCACACATTATTTTTATACATTTTATTGAAATAAATAATATTCTATTCTATTATAAATCATCTGTCTGCAAAGCGAACGATAGACTGAATAGCTGACTGCTCACTGTGCACATACAACAGAAATAAATATAAAAAAAACTAAAAACTTTTGTCAATCATCTTCTAAATTGTTTTGTAGGTTTGCAACACTATTATGTGTTCCTTCCCACCATGAGACAATGATACACCATGTGTATCACCAACACTTACCATGGCTGCTGCTGAAATGAACTGTTCCATTGAATTGAGCGTAAGTGGTGCTTGCAGCCCAAGTATGTAAAAACAGCTGATTGTAAAATGTTTGTTGGTTGTTGGTGAACAGAGTATTTTGCTCCTCAATCATTTTTTATCCTAAAATATTTTGAAGAAAACAGAAAATTAAAATAAAGAATGATGATAATTTTCTTGCCATAAACTTCATATTAATTTTAAGTGTCAATTAAGTGAGTGCAGCGTTGCAGCAATAATATTTGGCGTAAACTTAAGTAGGCGAACAAAACAATTTACATTGCGCCTTTGACTTAATTAATAACTAAAAAGGATTGGTCTGTGACGCATGGATGACAATATTCGTGGTGTAGGGTGTGGTGCAGGTGGTGGTGGCAATGGAGCTGTTGGCGGTGCAGTTGGGGCTGGTGCTGCTGCTGCAGTTGCTATTGCTGGTGAAAACCATGTATTTACAACTGAATATCATAAGCACCAACGCAATAGCAATGCTGTAGATAATGATGAAGCACAAGATGGTTCCAGTACAGTGAGTCAAGTGAAGTTTAAAATATATATTAATTTAATATATAAATAAATACAAAATTTATGCTTTGTCTCTTTCAGATGGTCGATGAAGATAGTGTTCTCAATAAGATTGCACATCTTTATGCTGAACAACTTATGTCTGACATTGTTCTTATTGTCGATGGCAAAAAGTATCCAGCACATCGTGTCATACTATGTGCCAGCAGTGAGGTATTTCAAGTCATGTTGATGAATCCCGAATGGAACGAATGCAGTAAACATACCATTGAGCTGTACGAGGAGCCTTGCTGTTCAGCTGTTTTTCCACAGTTTATTAAGTATTTGTATGTTGGGCACATACAGATTACACTTCAGACTGTTATGCCCATGCTTGCGCTCTCCGATAAATATAATGTTAAAGATTTGGTTGGTCTTTGCGTTGATTATATGATGAAGCATATTGCAAAGGCTGGCGTGCAAGGCTTCGTTGTCTCCTGGCTGCAGTATACACTGTCGTTTAGTCCGCTTCACTTGGATCTCACAGAAGCATTAAAGCGATTCCTTAAATGGAATCTAGAAATGGTAGCTGAGTCCAAAGATTTCGTTGAAATGGATATAGCAGTGTTGGTGCTGCTATTGCAGCAAAACGATATTGTCATTTCCAGTGAGTACAAATTGTTTAGTCTGTTGCAGACATGGATAAATCATCGCAAAGAGATGATCGATGCCAATGAGGCGCTGGGCGCTGAGGAACGTCAAGAGACTATAAAAGATCTTATTGAACAGACAGTTGTTCATATTCGTTTTGCCATGATGACACCACGTGAACTATCACATGTGTTGTTGTCACCTTTCTTGGATAATCACAAGGAATTCATTGTCAGTCGCATAGCCATAGGCATGAGTTATCAATCGGGTCAAGAGGATCGAGTACGCGAAGTGCGTAAAACAAAACTTGGTCAATTGCAGTTTACTCCGCGTCTCTATTGGAACGACACTTGGAGTGTTGGCATTGATGTCAATAATTTTGAGGAAATTGAGAATTTTTCAAACTATGTGACATGTTTCTTTTCTCAACGTCACATTGCTGAGACTGAGGACGGTATGTGTTTCAATCTTTTTTATTGCTTGTGGTAGTTTAACATTAATTTACATATCTCTATGATTCCGTATAGATCAATGTATTATTTGGGAAATAGAGTTTTTTCCACGCGGAGTTAAATTCAATAGGGCCAAAATGGTTTTAGGTGAAGAAGTTCCCGGTTGCTCATTGAATACGGTACGCTTACGTGTCACCTGCAAAGATCCCAGTTTTCGTGAAGAACGTTTCAAGGTTTGTGTGTCTCAGCTGCATTCAATTATTGATGCAATATTTTTTATTCTTTAATTATTACAATTTTTTATAGGTTGCTTGCCTTATAATTGGTGTACAAAACACAATAAATCATATTTTAACTGTACACGAGCGCACGGAATATTTCTCGGAAAGCTCCCGCGTCCTTAATTTGGATAATCTAATACCCTACGATGAGCTGGCACTCTCCTCTGTAAATCTTAGTCCACATTTGTCGGGCATGCAGCGTAATACACTGTCTATTCATGTCATTGTCGCTCCCATGGGTCCATATACATGTCGCGACAATCCGCCATTTCAATTTAACTAAGGATAAAGGAAAACATGATGAATATAAGCAGTTTAAGTGAACTGTTTACAATTTTTTTTTTTTTTTTTTTTTTAACATCACGTACCAATTTTGTTTGTTTGTTTATTCCAATTTTAAAATATGGATTTTGACCAAAAAGGACTTTTTCACAGACAAAAATAATGGTAAAAGAAATATGTTTTGCAGCAAAACAAAAATTCTAATGTATTTAAAAAATTATGGTTAAAAAAAAAATAACAAAACCAAAGGGGAAGTTGCATGTATAAAATGAAAAATGAAAAAAATGTAGCCTTTTTAAATTTTGTAATCAATCATTAAGTTTACAATCTGCCACATAAATATTGCACCAAGTTACAGGTGATTTTAATAATATTGTGTGGAAAAAAAGATGGAAAATGATGTTGTCAAAGTGTAGGAAGAAGGTAACATGACTGTTGGCATATCAATATGAGTGCGGCCTATTGTTGGAGTCCATGTCCAAGTCCATGAGTCGAAACAAACTAAGTAGATGAACAGAAATAGAAAATTACTTTAGGTTTATGTATGCATATTACAAATACAAAGATAACAAAATATAACTGCATTTTTGCTTTGTTGAAATACAAATCTTTTGAACCGTTTTATTGGACTGAAAAAATGTCCATTTTGCTCAATTTACATTTGTTTTAAACTTGAATAAAGAAATTGGTGCGTGATACAAAACTATCTGCTAAGCAAATCTTTTCGGCAATATCCAATTTATAAAAATAATGCATAATAAATAGGAGGAGGAGGAGGAGGAGGAAAAATATATATATTTGTAGAGCAATCGATTATATTCAAATATTATTTTATTAAAAAAAATAATGTATTATAATAATATACAATATAAAAACTAGAAAAACGGTTCTGTTGAAAATTAAATATACTTATTTCATGCATAAGTCTGCAAGACAAAAGAAATGTAATAATTTTTATTAAAATTTATTTATTATGTTTATTTTGAAAAGAAAATGAAATGAATGAATTCTGTGCTGTAAGTCTAATTCACCAACAACAACAGTAAAGGATATCATTTGGTGTTTATGCTTTAATTTTTTTACATAAACAAAAAAAAAAGAAAAAAAAAAAAAATCGTAAAAAATATTCTACTACTTCTCTATTAAATACGAAAAAGGATAGACCAAAATTATTTTTTTATATTTTGTTTTTCTAATTGTAATTTGGAAACTTTTCTATTGTGTTGCACTCCACCATAAATGCTTGATTATGATGATGATTTTTTGTAATTTATAGGATTGAAAGTTTTTTACTCAGGCCTGCCTTAATCTATAATGATAAATACAATAATACAGTACAATCATGTAGATGTGTCCTAGATTTATAAAATGCAAAACGCAACGAGTTCTTCCTTTAAATTAATTATTATTATTGTATAATTATGTCTATCCTTTGTATTATGTGTATTGTATATATGATAATATAAAATTCATAATCAAACGAAAATATAATGTAAGTTTTTTTTTTTTTTTTTTAATTAAGATTTCATGTAAACAAAGATAGCAAAAACATTGTACTTCCAAATTAAATGATAATAAGTAATATAAAAGTGTAGAATCTTTAATGGGATTATATACTTATATAAATGAATACTTTTATTAATTATTTATTTATTGAAATCAGCACTATGTGCTTTTACTAAACTAGTTTTAGTCTTGTTTCCTTTACGATGCCATCTCGACTTTCTTCTTTGCGAGTCTAATTTCAAATAAAAACTTAAATCTATCAATCTTAAGCACATCAAATCGTTCTTCAAATCAAGCTTATTGTGTTTTCATGCGTTGGTCATTAACTATTTAAAATTTGATTTGATTTTATTCCAATTTTGATCAACACTCAAAAACATCCTTATCGACACATCAAATAGTTTTCGCTCTCTCAAAAAGAGAGCGATTTGAAAAACGATTTGATGTGTGTTGTTCTACCTTAAGCCAATGCCTAAAAGCTAAATCAACCGTTGCATCCAAATATCATGTGATGTGGTGTCAGCTTCCTAATGGGTAAATCAAAAAACGGTGGATAGATAATAAACGGACAAAGCATAATGTAATAACCGCTGACTCACAAAACTGAGAACAGACAACGGACAAAGAGTAGGGTATCATTAACATAGTTATGGTGACATCAACATTGGGATATTGATATTACAATAATTAGGTTATCAAATCAAACACATTACATAAAAAAAGTATACTTATAAATGGACAAATGTATGGTGGATGGGATGATGGGATGATGGGATTAGTATAAATAGTATACACATGTGTTTAATCCAATATTATAAACCCGGAAATCGATAAACCATAATAATGTCATGATTTTATTAGAATTTTGAGCTGAAAGCCTTGGTTGGCAGGCTAAGTAGTTTAAGAATTTTTTTTTTTATCCTAATTTTTAGTTAATAAATAAAAATAAATAATTAAAATTTTATATGGTTTCCAAGACACATTACGTATGTATTGTATATCGTCTAGTTGTTAGATCATGACGAACATACGAAAATGATTTAATTCAAATTTATAAATCCAGAAATCCTATATTTTGTATGGTTTCTATGTGTCTTGCAGTGATTAAAGATTACAAAACTTACGACAAATATTAATAATATTAATATTTTGTATAGAATTTTGTAAACAAACATATTTCTATATTTTCTAGTGATCAAATCACAAAACTTAACACAAAAAAACCTTAAAATTTGAATAACCTTTGGATATCACAATTCAGCAGAACATGTCCTTTTGCTATGCTAATCATCATCTCAATATCTACTTTTGTTGGGCATCCGATGCATGGCCTATGATTTGAGCTAACTTTAGTGTATAAGAATGAGATTCAAGATTTGGTTTCACTAAAGATGTTCCTTTCATCATACAAAGAGAAAAAGAAAAATCTTTCTACAACACAATTTTAATGGGAATGATAGCAATGATAGCTAAAATTTTGACATATAATAATGTTTGCCGAAATACTATTATACTTATAATATTCATTACATTGTTTAAAGAAAATCCATAGAACAAGCATGCTAATATTTAGATTACAGTTTTCTTTCTTTACCCTAAGCGCAAACATAAAATACTTACTACTTGATATAATAAAAAAAAAAAAAGAAAAGAACAACAATATTGAAGATCATAAGATGAGGAAATTGTAAGACAATAGAATATCTATATGAATGTATGTAATAAAATTTATAATTTGATAAGGTTTTACATTGATTCGATTTAATAAATGAAAGAATAAAAGATATTTTTATATATAAAAAAAAAAAAAAAAAAAATTGAAAAAAAAAAAAAAGGAACCATTAATATTACAGATCATTTTGCAATAATACTTATAATATATATGGTATATTCTATAGTTTTTCCAATGTATGAACATTAAAGTTTAATTAATTAATTATTTATTATACAGTATTATGTAATTAAGTTAGTAGATTAATCAAACTAAGTATTCATACATCTATATTGTGTGTAGCAGTCATTCAAGAGTGTAAGTGCACAATATTTTGAATACTCGTATATCTACCTAAGTATATATATATACAATATTCAAATCCCGACTGGCTCATTGGCTCAGAGGTTAGCGCTGTGCTGACATCCCAACAAGAGGTTCGGTTCCCGTTCAAGTCTGGTCCTGCACTTTTCTAATTCTCCTTTCCTTCTTAACCCCCTGAGCTGAAGGCCTCTGTCGCTATTCTCATATAAATATTAGGTTATAATTTGTTTCTAATCTTAGTTCCAATAAATAAATAAATTAAAACCTATGTTTTGATCTGTAAAATGTTGCGACAAATTTTATGTAATATACAATAAATTGGAACATTTACGAGCTTCCTCACTAACCTAAGTATTAATCATAATCATTTTAGTTTAGACCTGAGCTAAGTATGTGAAGGATAATTTTGGTTGATTGTAGTACGATATTATACATATTTACATTATTTCTTCCAGTAATAAAGATAATTTATGTACAATAAAATAATAAATATGTAATACGAGTAATCTTTATATATACAATTCTTCTGTGAGTGTGTATGTCACTGAACTTCTCTTAAATGACTGGACCCATTTTGATGAAATTTTTTGTGTGTGTTCAAGGGGATCTGAGAATGGTTTAGATTTACAATCTTTATATATATAATTCTTCTGTGAGTGTGTATGTCACAGAACTTCTCTTAAACGACTGGACCGATTTTGATGAAATTTTTTGTGTGTGTTCAAGGGGATCTGAGAATGCTTTAGATTCACAATTTTGTTTTTTTAATTAATTTTTAATAAAGATCGAGCTACTTAGCATTACAAGCCTGGCTGTATAGTATTAAATTTCTTATCAAACTTGCTTTACAATCTTTACAACCGATATTCTTTATATGTGTGTTCATATTGAGTCTTATGCGCGGCTACACCGTTCGTTCATCTGATTGCAATGACATTTTGTGAATGCGTGCATGGTTGGTTTTAGCCTTGAACATAACAGAGAACTTTTGGATTCGATGTGTGACGCTGTTGTCGAGAAATTGCATTTGATTTGTCTGAATCTGCGCAATGTACTACAGTTTTTTTTGAATAATTTAAAGGACTCAATAATACAATAACACTTAAGGCAAGACCAGGGAGCTGTGCATTGTTGTGCATTTGGTAAGTCACTGGAATTATTAATGTGACTGACTATCCATTTAGCCAAATTAAAGTGCAGCGGGAAGCAAAAATGAAATACCAGAATTGCAATTCAACTTATTAATAGAGATGGTGCGAAACCGCAACTGTAGGTATGGCCCAATCCACTTGCGTTCTACTGAAAGTGAAGTTTAAGGAATCCGATTGGCCGTACGACGTCGGGCAGGATACTCTAGTATAAATATAAAGAATTGATCTATAACATGTATAGACAAATTTTGTGTTTCTTTATACGGGAATATTTGGTCATTTATTTTTACAATTTGTATAGTCGCTCTATTATGTACGTCAACCATCCAACGTAGTCAAGTATCTGATGCTGTGCTTCACGATTTCTTTATTTATCGTTGGGATTTGCAAATCTCGTTGGATAACTGAGTTCCGGACAAACTACTTGGCACCTACAATCCTCCGCAGTAGTTTGGACTGAAACCTCTGAAGGATTTCTACGTTTGAGTTGGCTGCAGTGCCCCAAAGCTGTATACCGTAAGTCCATACTGGTTTCAGTATGGCTTTGTATAGTAGCAGCTTGTTTCGCAGGTTCAGCTTCGAGTTTGTACTGAGGAGCCAACTCATTCTTCGAAGTTTCAGTTGACAGTGTCGTTGTTTGGAATGACATCACCTTTAATGAAAACGGAAGGGTATGTCGAGAGGTTCAAAGTGAATGTCACATGCATTGACTTCTCTGCATTGACACAGACGTTCCACCTCTTTAGCCAAAGCTCCATAAGGGCCAACTAGTCTTTCAAGAGATAGAGGCAACAGCCGGATCACAATCACTCACTAACAGGCAGTATCATCCGTATATGTCGCTATTAACAGTTTTTCGTGCCTCAAGATCGGAAGGTCCAAAGTATAGAGTGTGTATAGTTCCTTGAGGAACTCCAGCTCGCATACTCTATATATCAAAGTTTTGTCCCTCGTATCTGGCGGAGAAAGTACTCTGGTACAGAAACGATCTTAACACCAGATGGTACGGTGCTGACAGCAACTTTTTTAGCTTGTACAGGAGGCCAGGGTGCCAGACTGTATCAAACGCTTGTCGAACATCTAGGAACGCGGCTGAGCAGTACTCACCATGTTCAAAGGTAATAAGGATTTTTTGCACCACCCTATGGCACTGCTCTGGGGTTCCATGACATTTCCTGAAACCGAACTGATGATCTGGGACTACGTTACCTTCGTCCAGCAGTGGCAGAACTCTGGCTAGAAGTAACCTTTTGAATACTTTGGAGAGTGTTGCTAGCAAGCTGATTGGATGGTAGGAGCATGGTTTATGTTCAGGTTTTCCAAGCTTGGCTATAACGATTTTCTCAGCGCACTTCCACTGAGCTGGGAAGTGGCTGAGCCTTAAAATGCCATTACAAATTGCTGTTATGTACAGGAGAGCGTTGCGGAGCAAGGCTTGGATAGCACGTACGTTGACTCTGTCGCATCCGGGAGATTTAGAGTTTTACAGACATCTGATTTCTTCGATGACCACCGACAAGCTGTGGCTCCAACCTGTAGGAAACAAGTAATAGGTAGTACTTTACAATATGTAAATAGAAAGAACTTTTCGGCGGACTTAAGAGGCTTCATATTCTACAAAAGCATTTGAGTAATGATTGATTCAAAATTGATTATAGAAACTCTAAAACAAAAGGGTACCAAATCGACACTATTCATTCCAAGAATAATACATTTAAGGGGTCTTGAGATTTGATGTGGTTAGGAACTTATAATATGCTCTAACAGAATTCTGATGAGTTTCGACATTTTAAAAGTTTTTCGTGATAAAATTACTATACTCGTCGTGTGTATCTTGTGTAGCTTCCCTATGCCCTGTCTGGATTCCATTTGAGTGTGATAATGATAACAGTTGGCTTTTGTGGCCAGTGATATAGCCACAGCTGGCAATGTAAACCATTTACTCTATACTATATTTCTAGAAGAAGTCTCTATAATCGCATTTAACAAATGTTTATGGTATGAATAAGCTTTCCTAATTAACTGATTTGTGTCTAAGTTTATTTAGTGATTATGCCAAATAATTTTACATAATTAAGAAAAAAAAAAAAAAAAAAGGAAAAAGAAGTTTAACTTCGCCTATGCCGAAGTTGATATACTCTTCACGCAACCCCTACAAAACGTTTTAGCTTATGCCATGTGGTAGAGTATTCAGAAATATTTAATTATTGGTTTGACTTATGTTTAGGGTATAGTCAACACTGAGACCGAAATATTTGTATGGTAGCTTTACGACACAGTAATCCTAGGGTCTTGAAATTTGTATGGTTGTGGAATATGGGCCAGACACTTATACTGTTCAAATTTCAATTCGATAACACAAAAAACAAAAAAGTTTTTCTAATAAAAACCAAAATTTGGTTTTAGATTTCTATGGGAGCTATACGATTCAGTAATTCTAGGGTCCTGAAAATTACGCATTTCATGGAAATTAATTACAAACTTATAGTATCTAAATTTTAGTTCAATAGGACAAAAAACAAAAATGTTTTTCTAATAAGAACATGAATTTAAATGGGTGGTTTGTATAAGAGGTACCTCCTCTAGTGGTTCCGACAAATGTACTGCGTGTTCATCTTTCTAGCTCAAAAATTTAGGGATTAGTTTGCATACATACAGACGGACAGACGAACATGGCTTAGCATGAATATATATACTTTATGGGGTTTTTAATATCTCCGTCTGGCTGTTACAAACTTCATGACAAACTTATAATACTAATACTATTCACTGTGTGAAGAGTGTAAAAAAAGTGATAAGATTAAGATTGTATGCTAATGTTAATGTTGATGTTGCGTGATCTATGGGCACGTGGATTACCAGAAGAACATAAATGAAACTAAATTCTTTTCTTGTGTTGATAAGCAAATGAACTAAGTCCACACTTTCTCACTAAATGTTTCCAAGATAGGCGTAGTATGGAACCGGCCTAATCGGACCACAGTTTCTTATTAGAAAAACTTTTTTGATTTTTGCACTATTGAACTGAAATTTAGACACCATTCGTTTTTGATATAGGGAGGATACCAGGGAGGACACCAGTTACCCATACAAACCGCCCATTTAAATTCAGGTTCTTATTAGAAAAACTTTTTTGTTTTTCGTCCTATTAAACTAAAATTTAGATACTATACTAATCAAATGTTCATGAAATGCGGTAATTTCAAGACCCTAGAGTTACTGGATCGTATAACTCTCATACAAACCCAAATCCTAAGCCAAATTTTTGTTTTAACTAGAAAAACTTTTTTGTGTTATCGACCTGAAATTTGAACGTCTATCAACTTCGGCATAGGCGAATTTAAACTTCTTTTTACTTGTTATTTATTCAATTGATTTTTTAAGGTTTTTGTTATCGGATAAAACCCAAGCATCTATTCAAATGTCATATGCGTAGACATAATACGTGTATGTTTAAGATAAGTAAATATCTTTTGCAATTTAAATATTTTATTTGTATCTATTCAACAATTTCGAGGAGTCTAATGATTATATAAATCTATTACTTGTTAAAATTATTCAACAGCTTTGTTAAATAAGTAATAATATCAATTTGAACAATGTGATGGTGTGATGTGGTTTTAAAAAATAGAATGAAACTAAATTATATTAAAAAAAAACAAAAATAAAATTCCTAATACCTTTTTTTTTTTTTAATTAAACTACAGGTGCACTTTGCTTTCTTTTTTACACTGTTCAACATTAAATTTAAATTGGGGCTATGTACGTACGAGTATATCATTGGTACCATCAATAAATATCATCATTATCATCATCACAATACTGTACTTTATTTCTTTACACACTTTGTTTATTCATTTATGTAATTATGTATTTTGTTACCAACATCTTCATTATGAATGTGGAGATGTACGAGGATTCATTAATTCGTATTTAGCCTCTTCAATCTGTTTCACAATGACGAACGACCAAACAAAAAAATGTATCGACTACATGTTTACATAAGAAAGCCCAGGAAAATATTGATGTTACGTTCAGCTCTGTTTTTATACTCTTCACGCAGTGAATAGAATTAGTATTATAAGTTTGTCATGATGTTTTGTAACAGGCAGAAGGAGACATCAAAATCCCGATAAAGTATTGTATATGCACTGGCATGCACTTGAATAGAAACAAGAATTTTGAAATGAAGATACAATATTTAACTTAAAAAAAGAAACGACATCAAAAGATATATTTTTTTCATTATTTAGTGGTTTATCATGTATTAAGTACAAAAAAGAAATCATTTCTAAATCACCAGGATTTAAAAAAAAATTTTTTTCTGTTAAAGCTCTTTAAAAAATGAGTACTTTTTATCATGCACTTGAATAGGAACAAGAACTTAAAATTGGTAAATCTTTGGTTTTAATTGTATTTAATTTTTTTATTGAATAATTATTAAATAATGTGTGGAACCACCATTCTTCGAAATAACTTCATAAATCCTGTCAGTAAGGGAATCAATTAGACTCTTGAAATAACTTAAGGATATTTCGCTCCAGGCATCTGTGAATGACATTTTACCTTTTTACCACTCGAGCTGTGCGGACTGGGGCATTATCTTGTTGGAAAGTTCACGGTAATGGTTCGAAAAGGTTGTTAATGTCAGGAAATGCTTTTTGGAGCATTCCTTTGTATTGAGTTGCATTCATTTTAGATGACACAAATTGAAGTTGGCATGTTTCATAATATGAGATTGCTCTCCATACCATAACACCATTCTCTCGGCTATGGTGGCGGGAAAATAATAGTTGAACCCATCAGGTCCATCTAAATTGAAACGTTTTTCTTCCAAAAAACCACAGTATGCCACTGCTTCTTCCAAATCATGTGATTACGAGGAAATACTAGACGACAATATTTACGTTGGTTGTTCAGCGGTGGTTTTGTCTTCAATTTTAATCTAGTTTTGCTTTACGTAAAACTCTTCGAACAGCATTTGTTTTTAACTTTAAATTTGCACAAATTTTGGTAGCAGAACAGAAGCGTCTCTCGGCAGTAGGCGAAAGTGTTTTTTGGTGCACCCTTTCATGTTGTTTCCATAGTTTGCAGTATTGTTAAGAAAATTGTATACTATATAAATCACAATTGTCCCTCCGGGAAATTCTTCTGAGTTTTATATCTTTATGTATAGAACTCATATTCCTGGAGGGAACATTATTTTCATTTATAATTTGTGATCCAGGTTATCCTCGAAAATTGGATTTCTTGGTCTATGAAAACATAATGGGGCACCAACCCATGGACTTTTTGGGTAGTACCTCGGGTACGAAGTCTGACAGAGGCTTTTCTGGTACCACGGGTCCTGAGCCAGAACGGGTCACCGGCCCCTCTTGTGGGAGTATCGTGGTGGCTATGGTTTAATACCCAAATGCGGGTAGAGTAATAACTCGACGTGGAGTTGCGTTATACAACCGGATGCGTGACCCAGAGAGCAGTAGAGGTTTAAGGAGGGCCTCGCTCCCCACCAAGGAGGGAGTCATATTCCAAATTTAATATGACTCTATTTGATACCTATATATCCAAGGGGACGTTGATTAGTAATCCATGTGTTTGGCACCGTGTTCTTGAGCTCTTACAGACAGGCGAGCACGTAAAACTCCGGTCATTGTCCCTATTCAAGTGCATGCAAAAAATAATGTCATTATGTTCAAAGCAAAATTGAAAATAATTAAAAACGGTAAATTATTGCGATCTTTCTCTTATGTCCAAAGTTCGTTAATACTCTCTATGTTAGTTATAAAACAGCAAATCACATGACAATAGCAACAAACGATTAAGAGAAAAATAAAATGAATCATTCAAAAATTCTTGTCTCTATTCAAGTGAATGCCAGTATATATTCTTGATAAGCCATATCCGTCTGTCCGTCTGTATGTATGCAAATTAATCCCTCAGTTTTTGAGCCAGAAATGTGAAATTTTACACGAACCTTTCTTTTTACTAGACGCAGTACGCGTCGGAATCAACCGAATCCGACTACTAGAGAGGGTACCTCCCATTTAAATTCATGTTTTTATTAGAAAAGCTTTTTATTTTTTGTCCTATTGAATTAATTTAATAATAATAATAATAATAATTTAGATACTATAAGTTTCTAATAAATGTCCATGAAATATGTAAATTTCAAGACCCTAGAGTTACTGGATTGCTTAATTCCCATACAAACCCAAACCCAAATTTAGGTTTTTATTAGAAAAACTTTTTTATTTTTTGTGTTATCGAACTGAAGTTTTCTAGAGGGTGCGTGAAGATTATATCAACTTCGGCATAGACGAAACTTATTTCTTACAATTTCTTTATTTCTTTTGTCATCATCCATCATTACTTATATGATTCTTTAAATTAAGAACCATATTTTTTTGTTTAACAATTTTGTAGGCGTATTTGTGAAGTACGAGTATCTTATAAATATATAATTTAAGATAGAATAAGTGAACATGATTTTGAGATACCTGTAATTTGTGTAATAAAACTTACTGTCTGCCTACAGATATTTTAATCAATTTCATGTATTTTTGTGTTGTAAATATGCTTAGTATGCTTGTATCTTATAGTATCTATGTATATTACTTGTATGCATATGTACATAAATTAGTTATATTGTATCTTTGTGTGTAAAACACATGGCAACGACAATTTTTTCTTGTTTTATAATTTGAATTTTCGCACGCTGAGTTTGTTTTTTATGTATCCGTACATCTATTTATCTACAAGTTTTAGTACGCAGTTAGTCGTGGTGACTAAAATGGTGGTTGGTTTTATCAAAAATTTGGCAAAAGACACGTTTTAAAGTGCGCGACTCAAGCGATTTTTCACTTTAGTTCAACAAGTGGAGTGTGCCGACGCGCATCTCATCACAGAGTAGTCTGCGGCAAGCGTTGTTGTTGTTGTAGTGTTTGTTGTTCTTAGTGTACTATGTAAGTGAAATAACTGTGCCATATCTCATTGAACATTGAAGATGCTTTAAACAGAGTGAAAAAATGAATTTTTAAGTAAAAAACATAATAAAAAGAAAAATCTCATTTGGTGCTAGAACAAAAAAAAGTTCTAAGTCCTTAAAGGATTGCAACATTATTTTTTTATTTATTTTTTTTTTTTTTAATATACACGTATGTGTACATACATATATTTACAATACTACAATACCATATAGCAACCTAGAGACATGGATAATCCCGCTTATATAGTTGATTATGAAAATAAAGTCGGTAAGTTTCTTTTTTACAATATTCATTTAGTTTGTAAGATCCTTCAAGTCTAGACAAAGTCCTTTCTATTCACACTTATAGTTAGTGATGTGTTTAGATTAGCGAGGGCTTTGGATAAAATTGAAAAAACAAAACAAAATGCAAAAACTTTTGCAAACTATTGACTGATAATCTTATGCATCTGCTATTATTTTAATGAATCTATGGTATGTGGTATATGAGGGGGTTAAGCACTCCTTTTTTGTTTCCTTACAAGAGGTCAGAGTTGGAGTTGGGCGAACCTTTTATTTATTTATTTTGGATTTGGATTTTTTTGAGGCTTTCCCTTTTTTTTTTTTGTTCTGGGTCTTTTTTATTCGGTTTTCGAGGGCTTCTTTTGACGGGGTCCCTGGCACATTTGTTCAAATTATTACGAGTATATTGCTTTAATTTATTTTTATTATTGCAATATCTCTTTTTCATAGGTATATTAAATTATTGTTTATCGAATCATTGTTAACCCAAATTTTTTTTTTTTTTTTTTGTGTATAACTGTATTTTTATTTGCAACTCTCCCAAAGGGAAGAATCTGCGAATTTTATGAGTTGAGAATGACATGTTGTTATAGTACTACTTAAGAGTTACATTTATAATATTTTATTGACTGAAGAACATCGCTTAGTCTTCTGGTGATCTGAAAGGGAGATCCAGGGGATGGTAATGCGTTAACCATCGAGTGCGCAAGCTATTGTCTAACAAATTGACAGTGAGGTGATTTTCATGTGATTCAAGTCGGAGAACATGTTTCTTACTGCTGTTCACAATTTCCTCATTTACAGTTGACACCTGCAAGTCTCTGTGGATGACTGAGTTGCGGACATACCATTCAGCGTTAACAAGCCTCCTTAAAACTTTGGACTGAAAACTTTGTATAATTTTGGCATTTGATTTTGAAGTTTTGCCCCAAAGTTCAATGCCATAAGTCCATACTGGTTTGAGGATGGTTTTGTAGAGATGGAGCTTGTTATTTGTGCTTAATTTTGAATTGTTCCTCATCCTGATTAGTTTGAGGTTCAGTTGTTTCCAGGTCAAACGCCTATCAAGTGTCAATCCAAGGTACTTCGCTGAAGTGAAAATTGGTATCATGATGATTTTCTTAACAAGAAAGATCAGGAATATATTTAATAATCATAATCATAGTAATGATTAAATTGCACTTAGATTCTTTTTTCTTAATTAAATTAAATTATTGAAATATGGGAAACATATAGAATTATAAATTCTACTTTGTACGATTGAATCACTAATCACTAAGCAAAAATACTCTCAAGAACTCCAGGTTTCCTATATGTTAATGGGTTATTAAGTTAACAGAAATACGAAAATATTGTAATAAAGCTCGCTTATGATTGTAATTATTAACTGTTACACATACTACAGAAGTTCAGAAAGTTGAGTAAATGTTCTATCAGTTTCTGAAAATGTGTATTGGAAACACTTTTTTTTTTTTTGGCTTTATGAAACTTTAAAAGCCCAATTATCAATTAAAAGTATTGCTTACTTGAATTGATTTGGAAAGGTAATGGAACCTTTAATGATTCCAGTTTCTCAGGGACTTGCCCATGGGGAAACAATGACACAGATAAGAATTCATCTGTTGTAGTTAGTTCTGTGTACATCGTTTTTATTGCACTATTTATCTTTCCACTTTTTTTGCACAAAAATCAAGGTCTTCGATAATCTCACTCACTCATCAAAAATTTGCTTCGTAATGCTTTCAGTTTGACTGCTATAAAATTTTTTATAATATTTCCTGGCTATCTTAAGCCAGAACTAACAAAATATAATAACAAGAAAAGCTAGTCAAATTAATGTATGTAAACTAATATTATCATAAAATTCAAATTTACTAGCTTTCATTCTTTTTACATTTTTTAGTAGGCATGCTCAAGTTTGCAAAACAAAACGCATAAGAAAAAAAGTAATATACGACTATGTACATACAAATATGAATGAAAAGAATCTTCTATAATAGATAAGATGGTAATTATGACTAATTTTTCCAAATGTTCGTTGATTTCTTAGAAAAACAATGGTAGCTCAAACAATTTATATATGTAAGAAACCCATTTTTCCAACGCGAAATGAATGTAGAATCATTATAGGTTTATTAATAGGGCACAACTTAGTAGCGTCACATGTATTTTACATTGGAATTATGACAGTTGATGACTGCAGCATATGTAGGGAAAAATAAACCATGAACCATCTCTCAATTTGGTGTCTCGTTCTATCAAAAATATCACTTAGATATGATGAAGATCCACTGAAATTGAGAGAATTATTGTACAACAATCTTATTACCAAAAAAACACTTTACTTTATCCACTTATCCATCTGGAAACGCTAAGAACCGAGCAGTCTATGTGTAATCAAAGACCAGGAAGATAAACAAAAACGTATCTTGAATTATATTGAAACTTCTGAAGAGTATATCTACTTAAATCTATCTCATAGAATAATGTTGAAATTAAAACTAGTCTTCGTTTCTTCATGACAAATTAGCACCGTCTTTGATTATGGAAGAACTATATAATTGCCTATAATTTGTTCCATACGTATATCTATGAATGTGGTTAATGAATATGTTGACAGCTGAAATGTTAAGAACACTAAAGCAAGTTCAATAAATAGATATGGGTAATAAAGGTTTATATACAATATTTCGTAAACCAGATGTGAACAAGTGTGACCGTCATAAAACAGATTTCAGCATACAGAGCCTAATTAAATGGGAAAGGAAAGGGAAGGTCAAGCGGATGCTCTTTTCGTAGCCTTCTAGTTTGAAGGCTGTTGTCGAGCAGGCCTAAAGCCGGCGAGTTGGGGTGATTCTCAAGTCTAGTGTTATGTTGCTCACTGAGCCGCTTTATTTCGTCTTTGACCATAGGCACCCGAAGGTCTCTGTGTAGGACCGAATTCCCACACAGAAAAGAGCATTCGTTACTTTCCTTTAGAAGCTTCGATTGAAAACGTTGAAGTGGAAATATATATGAAATGTACAATATATTAATAATATTGTACAATATATGTATGTAATAGCAAATGTACCCAACTTGATCTATTGTTGTCCACAAAGGACTTACCATGGTAGAAAGTTAAAAGTTTTAAGAATTGTGAAGAGTATCACTCTCAGAGACTCCAGGATCTTTGAAGTTGATGGCAGAAACAAGAATCTCAAAGGGTAGTTACAAAAAAGAGTATAGAGAAGGGCTGCCATTACCCTCGGCCGCTGAAGTGACAAAAGGCTTCCTTGAAAACGCACTTTGTGAATTTTCTAAATAAAAATCATTAATCATCATAATATAAATTAATACTTGCATTAAAAGAAACATCTTACTCTAAAAAATATAAATAAATATTCTAGTCTGGAGGAAAATTCTTTTTCACATTGGATCACTGGATCCCACTAATAATAGGCTATAGAGCTTAGTGAAGTGAATTTGGAATAAATTGCTTAAGGTAACAGGGAGATAATTTTTCATATTTGTTTTGGTTTCTTTGTTAGGTTGGTCGGGTTCTGCTGGAACTACCGTCAATGTACATATGCATATACTCGTATTTATATCTGAAACGAAAAAATATTATTGTACTGAATTAGCACGTTTTAATAATATGTAAGTACTATGTATTTCACAGTAGTGATTAGCTTCTGCGCATAATAAAAGAAACGATGAGTATACAGTAACGTGCAAAACCGAGCAAATGTTTAGAAATTTAACTTTAATTGTAATTGTATACGATACCACAGTTCTTCCATGTCCAAGCCAGTAGCCCTTTGATAGTTTCTCAGGCGTCTCAAAAATTCTCAATTGGGTTGAGGGTCGGGAGATTTTGCATGCCTCTCAATTAGCTGGAAATTTTGCAGGGACAGTCATCCCTTGGATTTTCTGTTTTGTTTTCTTTGTTATATTGGTGGGGTTCTGCTGGAACTACTATCATTATATTGTGCAATAACCGCGAAACGGAAAAATTCAAATATTCTATATTGTACTTCCTTCAGGGAAAAGAGTCGTTAGTCGTTACAATATCTTGTTATTGTAGTATATAAATTTGTTATTTTATAAACTTTTATATACATACTTGAAGCATAATACTAAATAAATAAAAAAAAAAAAAAAAAGAAAGAAAGAAAGAAAACAGTCAAATGACTTTTAGAAAGAAAAATTAAATACACCTAGAGCCTTAGGGCACATTGTGATGGCCGGTTTGGTCTGTTATTGGTTTCAGTGCTCGCCACCGAACTTTCCTTATCCTAGAAGGTTGTTAAAACTACTGAGATCACTTATCACGACAAGGTGGCAATCGATATAGCGAAGCGAAAAAAATTATTTAAAATGAACAAATGAAAATGCAAAGTCTCTAAGTAAGACTCTATTCATGTGAAATGGTCTGCAAAAAAATAAATACACCCAGTGGAAATAAACGAAAATAACTGTTTTTTTTATCAAATTTTTATTTATTGGGCATACAAATAGAAAATCGCCGTTTTTTTTTTTTTTTTTTTCATAATTTGAGGCTTTATTATAAAAAACTCGTTACATACTCAAACTCCAAAATAATTTCCATTACTAGCCACAACTTTTTCCCATTTTTCTGGCAGCTTTTGAATTCCTCGTTGGAAAAATTGTTCGTCTTTTGACGCGATCCACGAATCAATCCAGTTTTTGGCTTCTTCGAAAGAACGAAAGTGGTGTCCTACCAGTTCATGCGTCATCAATCTGAATAAATAAAAATCAGAAGGGGCGATATCTGGAGAGTACGGCGGGTGGGGTAGGATGTCCCATTTCGAAAGTTTCCAGGTAGTTTTCACCCGGAAACATGTGGCCGTCGTCATGTAGAAGTATCACCTTGTCGTGTCTTTCCGAGTATTGCGGGCGTTTTTCCTTCAACGCTCAATTCAAACGTATTATTTGAGTCCGATAGAGGGCTCCTGTGATGGTTTCCCCTGGTTTCAAGAGTTCATAGTACACTACACCGAGCTGGTCCCACCAGATACACAGCATCGCTTCGAGCCATGAATGTTCGGTTTTGCGGTCGAACTTGATGTATGGCCGGGAAGCCCCCACGATTTTTTCCGCTTCGAGTTGTCATAGTGTATCCACTTTTCATCGCCGGTCACGATGCGATGCAAAAAACCCTTTCTGTTTTGCCGTTGGAGGAGTTGTTCGCACATGCAAAGGCGCCGTTCGCCCTCGGATTCAACTCGTACCACCAATGTCCCAGTTTCTGGATCATTCCGTGAGAAACGCTGGCTAGTCACGCCCAATAAACTTGCAACGTTGCGTTCTACACGAATCTTCATCGGTCTCAATTGATCCTCGAACGGGACCGGGACCGGGACGTTCCTTGTCTTCCACGCCATATTCGCCATTTTTAAATTTTTGAAACCATTCCCGACACGTTCTTTCACTAATATAGCTTTCACCATAAGTTTCTACAATCATTCGATGCGCCTGAGTAGCATTTTTTTTTCGAATAATATGCAAAAAGCAACACTTCCCGCAAATGGCCCTTTGTAGGCTCGAATTTTGCCATTTTCGCTAACGAACAGGACAAAGCACAGTCAAAATACACAAGCGAGATTATTTAGAGTTGTTGACCGATACCTCAGCTGGCTATGTAATGTTTCTGATCGTACTTATCGACCGATTGGCGGCGCTGGCGCCGCAAAAGGCGGTTTTGACGCCCAAATGATGGATATGGTTCAAACACTCCCACAAGTCCTTCTTTTGGAAAATATGGTTTCCAAGTCTGTTGTTTAGTGTATTCCAAAGGTTTTTGATCGACTTTTTATTTTGAACTTATTACCTTAGATGTGTGTTTTGGTATAAATTCTAGCGCAGGGCAACATAAAGATGTCTTTGGATTGGACATTACATACTGATGGTCCAATACCGTACCATGAGTTGACTTTTTGTTTGTCACATTCTATTCTGTCAACATCAATCATTTGTTATAAAATTATATTGTAATTTAAAGGCTATGGATGCCACGCCCACTGCCTTGGTGGATCGAAAATCTTGCTTTATCTATGAGTTATTAATTTGCACATTGCAACAAAAATATGAAAAATTGCTCAATCGCCAAGTAATGTTTTTTTTTTTGTTATTATTATTGTATTAAATATTACACACGCGCCCACAATAATGAATCAATAAGTGCGAAAAAGTCAGAAAAATCTAGTTCGATACAAACAAAAAAGTTTTAGGAACATGACTTTAGAATTTAGTTTGATGGATTATCAATAAAATTTTGCATGGTTGGTGAATATAAATCAAATATTTATACATATTAACCTTATTACAATCCACCCATTTCAATTCAGGTTGAACTAGAAAAACTTTTTTGTTTTTTTGTCCTATCAAATTGTAACTTTGACACTATACAACTTCGCTTAATAGCGATTATTTATGTACTTAGTATTTGTACAGAAGTGAATGTTATAGAAATTTACAATCAAATTGAACACCGTGGTTGCAATGAAAGTGGTGTAAATTTTGAGAAAGAGAATTAGTTTTGTCCGTGTGGTTGCAACTGCGGCCATAATAGGTATATATTAAATATGAAGTGGTAAAACTATTGGAAGTTCGTTCGGATTTCCTTAAAAACACAATAATTATAGATTTATGTTATAATTAAATCCGTAACTTGCATCCCGAAAATTTTTCCAAAAGCAACAAATCTATTGAACTTAACTTAAATTAGAAACAAATTGACAAAACTGAAAAGAGATGTGCTCGCTGCCGGAAAGGCTTCGATAGGCCATCATGTTTAGATCATTTGCGTTTGCGTGATAATTTACATCTCATCCCAGAACGGCCCCTTTCTGATTCAGTATCTTCGAGGTCTCCTGCCTGGACACAATTCTATGAAGGGTATTTTGATAATTAAAGCGGCTTAACAGCGAAATTGGCTGAAAATTCTTTAAATCGGAAAGAGAGCTTCAGACTTTAGAAACCCTTATAACACTTGAAGTATTACTGAAATAAATTAAAATCAAAAGTCTTAATCAATATAATGTTTGTTTTGTTAAGTTCGTCACGGGATCGGCACCAGTAGGTCGTGATACGTAATTAGACTGGCTAAGAACGGTAGATGATGGAAATTATGCGTCTAATAGTACAAAGGAGCAATGTGACGTCAGGAGCAACCATGATCTTCAGTTTCACAAGGTTATTGGAAAATTCTGTTGCAAGTGGAATTCAGCTGTTAAATTGACTTAGATGCCCATGCAGAGGAGAGGACTGAACAAATAATAATCAATATAGAAGGCATGTTATCCATGGTGCGAACTACACAGCTTTTCGTCAGATTAGCATACTTATTACTAGCGATTTACCGACAATCGCGGCGAATGGCAATCTTCAAACAAATGGGAAGTTTTTAATTTTGAATACTTCTTTAGCGAAAATATGAAAATGTGACGAAAATCGATGATGTTGAATACAGAGTTTTTACGGTCCTTCGGCCACTTCGTCTTTTCGTAAAGTAAACACAATCAGTAAATCATTTTTTATCTCTGCTCATGCATAAGTTCATTTTCTATGCTGCAGACGAGCCTGCACAAGACAAGGTTTTGTGCGTCACCCCACTACTTCTCTGAAGCATCATCGCATTTTAGTTGCACATTTCTAATTTTGGATTTACCTCCCTTCGCTAAGAAGTTTCACTTCCATATTGATAGGTCAGGCACACTTATTCCATTGTGCGATGGTACTTATATTTGTATGTATATCGATGTCTGTAAGTCCTTGGAAGTTATTGGTTCTTTTTGCTTTTAGGTCGAGGAGTCCAAATTATTTACATAAATAAATTTTATTAAGTGAATTTTATAGAAATAGTAAGGAGCATCGCCTAAATTTGAAACGTATTGAACTTGTCCTTTGTATATACATATTATGCGAGAGCTTACATATATTTTTTTTTTTTTAAATCTACTATTCGAAGTGTGGGACTTGCACCCACTAAACCCCACCGTCCCAAGTCCTACAGTCCCCCTGGCACTACCGCAAAGCATTACGTCAAGGAGGAAAGAGGGAGCATAACAGCTCAATCTTTACCCCATGTAAATCAAAACAAATTTACGTTAAAACTTCTTGTCAATATCAAACTAATGAACTATCACGTCTTCGTTCGTCTGAACTCGTCGTAATCGTTCAATATGCCGCAGCTCTGTCATGATTTGAGCTGCAGCCTGACTTACCACATCCCAATTCAGCTGTGATTCACACATATGCCGGATGCAGTTCGACACAGTCGGCACTTACACGCAGATGAGATCATTGATCTGGCATCAAATCTGGCAATGCAGGAAGACGTGTTCTGCATTTCCGTTTTCGCCTGTGCAACTCGGACAAGGTCATCATCATATCCCCGCTTATACAGGTACTCCTAGCACCCGTGACCCTCAGGAACTGGGCTAGTGATGGTTACCTCGCCAAACTTTCTGCGCACCCATTCTTCGACGTTGTTAATGAGCCGATGGGTCCACCGCCTTTGTCAGTCCTCTGCCACTCCATCATACTGAGGGCCCTTTCATTTAGCCTTCTCACTTCACCAGTGGTCCTCTTAGCGTCAAACAGCCGACTTATTTCTGCAACAACTATGTCAACAGGCATCATACCCGCCATGACCAGGATTGCAGTTGGAGACAGCAGACGCGTATGGTACATGATCTGTAGGCTCCACTTCTCTCATTATGAGTGTATTTTATCCTAATATCGGCGCAGCATAGACTAGAACCGAACGTCACGTACTACTTGCCTCATAGTCGCATCGGCTTAGCATCACCGTCATGCTTTAGCGGTTGTTAGAGTTTGCTTGATTTATTGTTTGATCCAAACACCCGAGAGGGCTTTGACACAATTTCAGGTTTACGCTAAGGTTCGTGCCAGTTTGTGACAAGCAGAATCTTTTGGCCAGCCGAGCCAAGCGCGCAGATCTTTTGGCTCATGACCCAGTTCTCAAGACATCCACCTTGGCAGTTGGTTGGGCATTTCAATCTTTAGACAAAGCATTCCATAGCAGGGGACCTAAACCTGCGACACCTCCTGAGACTTCATATAGCTCTCTGCCCTCCGCACAGTAATAACCTGCTAAATAGTCGGCTACCACGCGTGACGGTCGAACCCTCTAAGAGCTCCGCACCTTGCAGTGTTACCTATTGAGCGTCACTACAGCACAATATTTCCACCGTCGTGTACCTTTAATGGCGTTTTCACACCTTGACCACTTTCATTGCATCGATACTTTGACCAAAACCAAATTGATGTTGTGAATAGCAGCACTTATTGCAGTTTCCAAGCGATCTTGCACAATCCGCTCAAATATTTTTCCCATAGAATCCAACATACATAAGGGCCTATATGAAGAAGGTTCCTCGGGTGGCTTATTTCCTTTCGGTATTAGAACCAGCTTTTGAATTTTCCATCTATCCGGAAAAATTCCCTCCTGCAGGCAACAACTATAAAGCTTGCTAAAAGTGTCCGCTCGTTCGAGCATAGCAAGTTTCAGCACTTTATTGGGAATCCTATCTGGCCCTGGTGCCTTCGATGCCTTAAGTGTCTTCGCCAATTCTAACACCTCCGTCGGTTGAACACCCGTGACTTCTCCGCTGTGGTTTGAGTCGGTATAGCTCAGGTTACTTCTCTCATAGCGCGGGAACAGTGTTGTCACAATCCTTCGTAGCAGTTTAGGGCAAGTTGGCTGCTTTGAATTGCCACTTTTCAGTTTTGTGGTGACAACTTTGTAACCTAACCCCCATGGATCGGCTTCTGCTGATTCACACAGCTCGGCGAAGCAGGTTTTTTTGCTGTCGCGTATAGCATGTTTAAGTTGACGCCGCTTTAATCTAAACTGCTCCTGTAGATGGCTTCTAAGTTCATCATTCCTACACCGTTGATATACCCGGCGCGCATGGTGACATTGGGAACGGAGGTCTGCAATATCCTGATTCCACCAGTAAACAGGCTTTCTACTATTTGTCCCAAGTTTACGTACCATAGAGGCATCACATGACATAGCAAGTGCCTGTGCTACATTCTCTGCGAAAATATTCGCAGGCACCACCGGTAGGGTGCAGTCATTCCAGATGTATGAGAAGGCCTCCTGATCAAATATATACATACATATGTATGTATGTATTTCATTGCTTTCCAAAATTAATATAGCATACTTTTAGTACTATCCTGTTTTAGTACAGGAAACAAAGAGAAAAATACACATTTCATTGCAAAGTTTTCATTTATTTTCATACACATACATAATTATTGTATATAGATTATTTGTATGTAAGTTTGAATGAATGTATATATGGATGTATATATGTATGTATGTTTGTGTTTATGGATGGTGTATGGATGATATTCAAATATGTGTACACGCAAAACTGTTGCACCATTCAGCTTTAGATACTTTTAAAATTAAAATGATTTGATTTGTTTTTATTGCAATACATTTTAGAATATTGGATATAGTCATTTTTTGATACCATTATAAAATCATAAATTGCTTGATTCCGGACGAATGGGAAAGGAAACCATATAACAAAAATCTTAACATAAAACATAAAACTTATTTGCAGTGAGATTTGATAAGTACAAAATATTTCAAAATGATTCTTAATAATTTCAATAAAACAAAAAGTGTTTGAGTGGATTAAATTTTATTTTTCCCATGTTTCCAAACTATCTACAACTAAATGGCACAAAATGTATATTGTATATAGTATGCATGTATGTATGTATGTATGTATGTATGTATGTATATATAGATACAGATACATAAGTATCTAGCATACAAATATTGTAATTGCTTATTGTTTCCACCCAATTGAAATATGAGTATGTATTTTTGGTTTAATATTTGAATATACTGTATACATATGACTGTATTTATATTACATACAGTTAGTATTTAGATAGTATAGGATGGTGTGTGTCTTTATGGTTATTATTGTAGTATGCAATTTTATAATGCTAAAAAATGATTTTCATTTTTATACGTTTTCATTAAAATTAATTCACTATTGCATAGAGACCTCGCACGAATCAATTAATGACTTGTTCCATTGTTTATTTCTTAATTATAAGTTGTTGTTGTTGTTGTTATCGATATACAGGGTACTCTTAAAATCAGATACATACATACATACATACATACATACATACATACATATACGATTACTATATGTATTTATATATGTAAATAGTATGTATAAATACTTTTTATATGCAATTAAATGGTTTTGGATTAGTCTGATTAAATATGTTATTACATATAGATATATGAGATTAGATAGACAGTTATATAGTTTTATATGTTGTACTCGTATGTGGTATGTTGTGTGTTGTGTGTAAGTAAATGTAATAGTCTAAAATGCGCATTTTCAGGTGTGTCTCTTAGTTATGTTTCATTTGTCTATTGAGTACATTGAGTATAGTAGGTAAGTAGTAAGTATTATTAAGAGTTAGGAGATGATGATGGATGTACTTTCTTTTCTATCTGTATAAATTCAATGGTGCTCTTGATCCATAATTTACATTTCATAAGCATAAACATATTTTAGAATATTTTCTTTAATGCAAAATATCTATTAAAAGATGCTTACAAATGAATAAATGAATTGATATTTCTTAGTGAATAGTTGACTAACTTTGTTTTTTATTTGAAAACCGAAAGATCGATCGAATATTTCATTTAATTTCTATACAAAACAATGTTTTTTATGAGACCCAAATTTTGTTTTTTTGTGTTATTCCAAAATAATTGTTTATTATTTCTGTTCCGTTAAATATTTTGCTAAAACAAGAAGTATTTCACATTTGTATAAAAAAAAAATAAAGCTTATGCTTAAGTTTTTCTATTAAAAATAGACGAGCAACGGGAAGCAAATTTTAAAAATTAAATTGAAAAACATTTCCTGATTAAACTAATCTTTTCACTGGTTAATATATTTTTTTTTTTTACTGAATATACTGACAAATTTATGGACGAGCAATGGGAAGCAAAACTTATGATATGTAAAAATGAATAACTAGAAATATGAAAAAATGGGTAAAATAGTGAAATTGTCCCAATCGATATTATATTATCTTTCTGATTAAACTAATCTTTTCACTGGTTAATATATTTTTTTTTTTTACTGAATATACTGACAAATTTATGGACGAGCAATGGGAAGCAAAACTTATGATAGGTAAAAATGAATAACTAGAAATATGAAAAAATGGGTAAAATAGTGAAATTGTCCCAATCGATATTATATTATCTTTCTGATTAAACTAATCTTTTCACTGGTTAATATATTTTTTTTTTACTGAATATACTGACAAATTTATGGACGAGCAATGGGAAGCAAAACTTATGATAGGTAAAAATGAATAACTAGAAATATGCTAAATGGGTAAAATAGTGAAATTGTCCCAAGTGATGTTATTTTGTCTTTAGTGTACATTTTCTGATTAAACTAATCTTTTCACTGGTTAATATTTTTTTTTGTTTTTTTTTTTTTTTTTGACTAATATACTGACAAATTTATGGACAAGTAATGGGAAACAAAATTAGAAAACAATGAATAAAAAAAGTGTCAAGTAAAATATATATAAATTTATGGACGAATTAGCAGATCGATCATATTATATCATATAATTGGAAATTGAAATACTCGTTAAATTTATTTCTTAAATTTTTATTCTTATTATTTCTCTAATGAGAATTAAACAATTCCAATTGAACTGATATTTTTGTTAAACATAAATTTCCATGGAAAATATTGATAAACTACGAAGAAAATATGGAAGATCCATCATGCCATATAATGGTTGGGATGATGGGATTACAATAGAGGTATATATTTCTCTGATATATTAGGGAATACCAAGATAAAAATTATAAATAAAATCTTATTGTTGTGTTGTTGATCAATAAACGAACGAAGTATCTAGAAATCTAGTTAGATAGATAAATAAATACAAGTATAAATGTATATATTTAGATAAATACCCAGATCTGTCTGTATATATATATATATATGTGTGTGTGTGTGTGTGCGTGTGTGTGTGTGTGTTTGGGTGTGTGTGAGTAACTAAGTGGGTGACTGAGTGATTAAGTGAATAGTTAGTGACTGAGTGATTTTCTTTTATTTTTTATTTTAAAGATTTTTTGTGTTGAATTTGCATTTGGTTTTTTTTTTTTTTTTAATTAATTTGAGGTGTGTGATAAGGTGAGGTGAGGTGAGTTGAGCTGAGGTGAGGTGAGGCTAGGTGGGTGTTTGCTTAATAAAGTTCGTCGTACATTTCTTTTTTATTGATTTTCATTATTGTATTGCATTTTATGTATATTAATGGCTAAATATTTATTTATTTACTTGTATTTATTGTATTTATTTTTGTATATATTATATAATAAATTGTTTAATTTCTTTTGATCTCCTTTTTTTCTTTTTTTTGTTTTTTTTTGTAAATTATTTGTTTAGTTAATTTATCATTTCAATTTCTTGTTGTATCACTATTTATTTATATTTCTTTTATTTAAATATTTTTTTTAAAATTTTTGTTGTTTTTTTTAATCGTTTAATTTTTTTTTTTGTTTTTGTTTAAAGTTTTCTTCATACATCTTTGCATATCTAGCAGCCACTACCAATCGTTTTGTTATCTTGTTTGTTTCTAAATAGTATCTGTGTGTTTCTCTATAGTGTTTTGTGTATCTTTGTCTATTGTAGTGTCTGTATCTGTTAGTATTTTGATGTATCTTAATGATATGGCAAACGGTAACTTATAGTTTTATAAGTTAAATATTTTTTTTTTCATTTGGAATTTGCATTCGAATTTCTTTTCTTTTCTTTCAAACATTTCATTCGATTTTAATACATTTCTTTCCATTCATTTTTTGTTGCTTTTTTATCTTAACATCATCATCTCATCTCTCGTCTAAAGTAATTAAGTCAATTATTATTTGGCTACAATAAAAAAAAAAAAAAAAAAATTACTTAACTTTTTAATATATGGTTTTGTTTTTGTTTTTGTTTTTGTTTTTGTTTTGTTTACTCTGTTTCACTAACCAACTTCTACTATTTAGTATATCGAGAACTACCAGAAAAGTCGATAATATCATAATATATATTATTGCAAGAACATAATTTTTACTAATTCACAAATTGAAAATGATAATTTATAATCAAATACGAGTATATGGATGATCGTTTATTTTTCAAATATCAGTTCTCCGGTTAGAAAAGGATTCAAATAGGATTGTGTATCATAGCTGGAAATTGTAGCCGATGATTGGATACGTTTACGTGATTGGGGACCACCACCGTCGCGGCCATTGTTATTGCCACCACGGCGATCTCCGTGCGCATGCGCATGGGAATGATGCGCTGGACGTTTATCTTCGCCCGAACTGAGGATCAATGGTATGGGCATTGATGTGTAGACAAGAGGCTCTTGGATAATTGCAGTTGGTTGATTAAGTGGTGTCTCAATGATATCATGTCCTGCTGCAGCTGATGTATCTAAACCAATCCCACTAATACTACTACTGATGCCGTTATGAGTACCAATGGATGATGATGATGCTGATGCTGATGCTGATGCCGATGATGATGATGATGATGAGGACAATAAATATGATGATACTGATGATGGTGTAGCATTTGCAGTATTTAGACTAGAACCAACTATTCCTGCTGGTACCGCCCCTCCAGCTGCAGTTGATAATTTTTTGTGATTCTTTTGTGTACGTCGATGATGTCCATTACCATAATGTTTACGATGCTGCTTTCTTTTTGGTATTACCATATGAACAGCTGGTGCTGTATCCAATATGGGAACATGAGCTGCATCTAGAATATCGACACCATTTATTGACACTGGCGGTGGCAATGGTTCACGTGGCTGTTCCAATAGAAATGTTCCATTTGTTGGTGTTATTGGTTTATTGATGCGATCATTCGGATTCGATTGGATTATTGTTGCTGTTGCAAAGATCTCCTGGAAACGATTGGCAGCGGCCAGTTGTTGTAATTGTAAATGTTGTTTTTGTAGAAATTGTTGACGCTGCTGTTGTAGCAGATTAAGTATACGATATTGTTCCAAAATATGTCTATAGAATTGCTCGGCGGTCACTTCAGATGAATTAAGTAGCCGTATGGCGATTTTTTCGGGTATCACGATTTTTTCTACAAGTAAATGAGAATACAAACGAAAATTTAGTAAAATTTTTAGTGAAATTTTGAAAATAAAATAATATGAATCCATAACTTGATTTATTGTCAAGTCATAAAGATTCCATTTAGACCAACCATAAAGTATTAAATGAAATGATTTACGTTTAAAACTTTAATAATAAATTAGTAGTTTTTTTGAATGGGTCATTTTATTGGCTGGACTTATTGTTGTATAAGGTGAGTCGTTCATTTCTATAATTTTGTTTTGTCGGGTAATACTCCATCCAACCTTATATGTCTTATAATGTGCCATAAGTTCCAAGTATGCGCCCTGCGGTTCTTATTGGAGGTTTATAAAGTTTTTAAGTCTGGTTGCAAATCAAATAACGACTTCCTAAAAAATAAGATCCCCAATGAAAACCGTTCCTGATTTATTAGAGCAAAGCTCTCTTATGCGCGTTGTGAAGTAGTAAAATTTCAAAAATCTCATCTCTTTTTTTTTAAGGAGGTTGTTTTGAGATCAGGGAAATTAAGCAAACATTAGATGCAGCCGGTTATCTACGCATTGAGGACGTTTCTTTGTTCATCCATACATGACTTTTGGAGTTACCTGACTAACAGAAATTCCATAAATTTTGCTAATGAAAAGTCAGAACCCATGAAACTTTTCTTTTCGTAAAATTCAATTTGTTTATTATCAATAAAACTTTACAATTTACAACAGGACTGTTGATGCTGTTTTTTCGCCCAATTTTTTTTTTAAATAAGATCCAATCACAAATATATAGTTCCTATTTCCGTTATTTTAAACTTTTTGTTTTTATAATAGAAACAAATTTGATCAAAATAGGTATAACTGGTGATGAAGACATGGGTATATGGGTATAACGTCGAAATCCAAGCACAATCAGTGTCCAGAAAAGTCAAGACCGAAAAAAGCAAATCAATTTCGGTAAAATATGTGTGCTCATTGTTAGTTTCGATTACAATGGCGTGGTGCATAATGAATTCTTGCCAGAAGGTCGTACGGTCGATGATGAATATTACCTTGCGATACGAAAAAAAAAAAAAAAAAAACGCCCGAAACTGTGGAACAATAATACTTAGATATTGCACCACGATAATGTGCCAGCTCATACGTTATTGATTGTTCATGATTTTTTGGGAAAATGCGGAACCGTAATCATGTCTCAGGTACCGGAATTGGCCCCCTGTGACTATTTCCTGTTCCCAAAAATGAAAAGGAACTTCAAAGGATGCAAATTTACAGAGATTGAGGAAATAAAGACCACATCGCTGAAAGACCTGAAGGTTATACCAAAAAGCGATTATCAGAAGTGTTTCTAGGAGTGGAAAATACGCTGGCTGAGGGCGGAGTACTTCGAAGGGAACAATATTGAAATTTATGAATATATTAATTAATTTTCAAGAAATATAAATAGTCTTCTTACTTTTTAAATACACCAGCTCTACTGGTAGTAACTTGGTTATGCTACCTGACCAGAGGTATTTTCTGGTACCACGGGCGTCTGGCTTGTAGCGGTCTCAGCCTACTTTACAGCCTTTCGCCTAAAGTCTTTGTGACAGTGGGGACATATGCTCGCCTGATTTTTATCAAATAAATGCTGCCAAATTGGCGGAAGAGGTAGGAATAGACCTCGCTCCCAACAGTGAGGAAGCTGTACCCATGAGTATAGCTTTATACTGTGCCATCTGTGGGCTACCAACCTGAATGCTATTCCAGAGAGCTATGTTCAAATTTGGGCCAACAACCCATGACAACATTTTTGGAGTTCGAATTTGGTAGTACCTCGGGTACGAAGTCTGACCAGAGGCTATTTTCTGGTACCACGGGTGGTCAGGAGCCCACGGAACTTGTTCCCGTCCTGGCCAGCGAGTACGGCCCCCTTGTGGGATTATCGTGGTGGCTGTGGTTTAATACCCAAATGCGGGTAGAGTAATAACTCGACGTGGAGTTGCGTTATACAACCGGGTGCTGTGACCCAGAGAGCAGCAGAGGTTTAAGATGGGCCTCGCTCCCCACCAAGGAGAGAGTCATATTTACCAAAATAAATATGACTTAAATTTGAGACCTGCGGATATATATCCAAGGGGACGTTGATTGACGTTTATCAATCCATGTGCTTGGCACCGTGTTCTTAAGTCTTCACAGACAGGCGAGCACGTAAAACACTGGTACTTCATTTTTGAACACACCTCGGTATGTACATAGTATATTATGAGTTCTTTTTCCATGGATTACCAACCAAACCAAACAAACATTAGACTAAAGGGAAAATACTTTTTAAATTCTAGTGTGCGGTGTATGAAAATTAATTTAATTTATAGAGAAATTAAATTTGTATGCACACATGTATGTTTGTATGTACATGAGAGAGTGTGTGTACATGAGTGTGTTACATGATTTTATGCTGATGTTGTTGTTTTTAAATTTTTTTTAAATTTTTCTCCTTTTCACAAATGCTAAGGAGCCTCCCATTGACCTAAATTCGAATTCATTTGTAAAAATAATATTACTGCTACTCGTACTATATACATAAGTAGTATAACTACTACTGCCCCCCCTCGGTACTACTTACTAAGAATAACAGCAGCACCAACAACAACAACAACAACAAAAGTATCTACAATAAATATAGGACATAAGTAACAAGAACAAAAGAGCATCATCATATTAGTATATCGTAGTAGGTAGTATGATGCCAAGCGTCTATAAAACTAACTATTATAATAGACATAAAAACCCCCAGGCCACCCATATGCCCTACACAACATACACTACATGCTGCAATATACGTACATAATACATACACATACACACGGATGCATACACAAATACATGCACAAATGTATGTATGAGATTACATACATACATATGTGTGCAGTGTACTACATCCTCCTCCTCCTACTTCATTTTTGATTAACAGCAACGGTGACGTTTTGCTTTGCTTTGCTTTACTTTTCTTTTCTTTTGTTTTGTTTTGTTTTGTTTTGCTATATGTATTTTTATTTGTTTTTTTTATTTTGTTTTTTTGTTTTATATGTTTGCCAGCTTTTTTGTTTTGATTTTCTTTTTAAATTTTCTTTAGTTTTGTTTTTGTTCTGCATTTCTTTTGTGTTAATTTTATAGTGTTACTTTTTTTTTATTTAATCATCATAGGCGTCATTCGTAAAAGGGATAAGTTTTTAATTACAATATGTAAGCAAGGATTAAAGTAAGTGAGTACAATAAGTAATTAAATAAATTAGTAATTAAATAAATAACTAAATACAATAAGTACTATAATTAAAAAATAAAAAAAAAAATTAAGTAATTAAGGTAAAATAATTAAGTTAATAAATATGTAAATAAGTAATAAGTAAATATGAAATTAATAAGAAGGTATGAAGTAATTTAATGAGTAAATTAGCATGAAGTAAGTATGTAAGTAAGTTGACAAATAAGAAATTAAGTACATAATTTAATATAATATGTATTAAGTAAGCAAATATATAAGTACAATAAGTATTAAGTATGAATGAATTAATTATTAATTAATTAATTAGGAGTAAGTATGTTAATTCAGCAAGTAATGAAGTAAGTAAGTCAGTAAGTAAGTAAGTAAGTAATTAAGTACAATAAGTATTTAAATGAAGTAATAGAATTAAGTAAGTACGAGTAAGTATATTAATCATTAGAGACAGAAACGGAATGCTCGGTCTGATAGAGAAGGTATGTATTTGCCAACCATCTTGAGCACGTTCAATCTAATTACCTACTAACAAATCTGTGACAATCACAAATTCAGTAAATATGTCTCAAAAACAAGCGCTAGTGAGATTGTATCTATTATAAACTAACTGAAACCCAAAATCTGCTGGTATATGATGTGCCAAAGAACTGAACTTCCAAATGCCGCAATAGTTTGTGTCTTTTCAATGATATCTTTCGAATTGAGCAATGGAAGAAATCTGTTATTAAAGCTCTCGGGAAGGATAGGACATGTCCTTCTTCATATAGGCCTATAAGTCTGCTTCCATGCCTTTCTAAGCTATTTGAGAAGGTCCTTAAAGCCAAACTCAATCACCAGTTACAAGCAAATAGTTCAATCCCAGATCATCAATTTGGTTTTAGAGCAAAACATGGAACGATTGAGCAAGTCAACAGAGTAACTTCGGAAATAAGAACTGCCTTTGAACTGCGAGAATATTGCTCAGCAGTATTCCTTGATGTAGCACAAGCGTTTGATCGAGTATGGCATGAGGGTTTGATTTACAAAATAAATTGTTTACTACCCCAAAATATGCATAGAGTCCTGCAATCCTACATATCAAATCGAGTTAAAGTGAGTAAGGCAGAAAAATTTCGTTTCAAATGAATTTAAGATAAAAGCAGGAGTTCCCCAAGGTAGTGTCTTGGGGCCACTCTATACATGTTATTCACTGCCGACATTCCAACAAGTAGTCAAATTGTTACTTCGACTTTCGCTGATGATACTGCCGTAATCAGTCGCTCCCGTTGCCCAGTTAAAGCTTCCGCAAGCTTGGATGCTCATCTTAAAAGCCTTCAGGAGTGGTTATCCAACTGGAGGATTAAAGTCAATGAGGGGAAATGTAAGTAATTACATTTACATTGAACCGACGGACTTGTTCTCCAGTAACATTAAATGGTGTTACAATTCCTCAAACCCAAGTGGTAACTTATCTTGGCGTTCACCTGGACAGACGGCTTACCTGGCGGAAGCATATAGAATCTAAAAAGATACATATGAAGCTAAGGGCTCAAAATCTTCACTGGCTAATCAATTCTAAATCTGGACTGAGACTTGAGTACAAGGTGATGCTGTATAACTCTGTTATTAAACCAATTTGGACTTATGGTTCTGAATTGTGGGGTACCGCGAGCGCGAGTAACATTGAAGTTATACAAAGAGCACAATCCAAGATACTAAGAACAATCACGGGAGCGCCATGGTATATCAGGAATGAAGACATTCACAAGGACCTGGAAGTACCACCTGTCAAAGATGAATGTTCCAAGCGTAAAGCTATTTACATGGATAAATTAGTTCGGCATGTTAATCCCCTAGCCAGAGTCCTTGTCCATTCAAGAAACTCATCTCGACTGATTCGTAATGATCGTGCTGCCCTTTTGATTAATTAGAGGCTCGTAGTGCCAAGTGAACTCCTTCCTCTTCATTGTAGGAGGGACACATGTGTATTAGTTTTATAAGATTTGTAACCTTATTGTTAGTCCTATGTATTATATAGGAGATTCAGTAAATACTAAACAAAAAAAAAAAAAATAAAGTAAGTCATAAAAGTAAGTAAGTAATTAAGTACAATAATTATTATATATGAATGAAGTAATTATGAATTAAGTAAGTACGAGTAAGTATATTAATTCAGCAAGTAATGAAGTAAGTAAGTCAGTAAGAAAGTCAGTAAGTAAGTAAGTAAGTAAGTAACCAGATAATCCAGTAAGTAAGTAAATGTGTAATATTGAAATGAAATAAGTAAGTACAATAAGTATTATGTATGAATGATGTAATTATGAGTTAAGTAAGTACAAGTAAGTATGTAAATTTAGCAAGTAATGAACTAAGTAAGTCAATAAGTAAGTAAGTACTTAAGTTAGTAAGTAAAGTAACTAGATAATTCAGTAAGTAAGTATTTATTTTATTTAGTTATATAATGCTAACCTAAAGTTAAAACTAGAAGTTAACAGAAAAATAGCCATGGCTGCCAGGGCCTTCAGCTAATAAAAAATATATATGTAAATATTGTAACATTGATGATAATAATAATAATAATAATAATAATAATAATAATAATAATAATAATAATAATAATAATAATAATAATAATAATAATAATAATAATAATAATAATAATAGTGACTAAATAAGTGCTTAAGTTTATGGTTAAAGTATATTGTACAGATTTGCTTTTTTAAAGAAGTTAAGAATAGGAATAACGTTAGAGGGCGGATCGGAAATGATTGATATGGGGTCTATATTAGTGAATGTGGAGGATCTGAGGTGGTGCAATGAGGAGCAGGATGTGATAATGCGGTGAATGTTATTAGGAGCGTTATTACATAAGGGACAGATTTTATTTAGGTTTTTATCGATGAGGTGCATGTTTGTTAGGTTTGTGTGACCAAGTCGGATTCTAGTAAACTTTATCTGATCAAGTCTAGATAAAAGTTTAAAAGTTGGGGAATTATAAAGTGTGGTGGAAGTGGTATTTGGAGAGTGTATTAGCTTATACCAGCTGGAGGTGTGTTGTAGCATGGCGATGTGTTCAAGTAAGTAAGTAATTTTGTATTATTGAAGTGAAATAATTAAGTAATTAGAAACCTAAGCAAATACAATAAGGTAGCTCAAGGCCTTTGTTGCTTCAGCTTTAATATTGTATTTTAGAATTAAGTTTTCTATTATACAATAAATAAATAAATAAATAAATACAATAAGGAATTAAGTAAGTAAATATGAAGTAATTAATTAAGCAAGTCTCTCTTAAAAAAAAAAAAAAGAAATATGCCTAAAAAGTTATTTGTATTGCAAAAGATTTGTAAGATTTACTATTTTGTCATCACAATCACCATCATGGGGGGCAATAGGGAACATGTGGGAACATTATCTAGAACTAAGAGTATCAAATACAAGAACATATTGAAGTGTGTTTGGTCAATGGTTACAAGCTACAAAAAGGTACAAAAAATATATTGTACAATCTATTTCGCTGAACAATGCGATGCAACATTTATAGTCATACAACAACTATTTTAATTAGGATCCACTGACAGTTTTGCATATACTTAGTACAATATAAGTATAATTTCTATAAATATATGTATATCTACATACAATATAATATATAAGTATATATCTGATCCCATTACACTCTCATTATACGATTGTTACAACCACATTTAAATAAATTTTGATTAATTTGATGCCTATCACTTTGACTGCACTGCATTGTGTCCTAGTTTTTCTTCCCTAACATAGTACTATGTACTTACAAATATACTTATATGTATGTACTTAGTACAAGAGAGTAGAGTCTTTTGTTCTTATTATGGTATTCCTCCTCCTATTATTATTATTATTGCTTTTGTTGTTGTTATTGTTGTTGTTGTTGGCCTAATAATTATAAATCTAATTGACCCACATATTTTGAGAACTTTTATTGTAGCAAAAATATAATATAAGATATCGTTTCTCTTTCGTTTTTTTTGTAACTTGTATTCTCAATGTATTCTCTTTCTAAACATTAAGAATTTATACTACTTAAGTACTAAGTACAATAGTAGAATATTTCTCCTTTTTGTTTTGTGGCATGGCATGGCATTGTTATCCAAGTGAAGTCTATTTATGCTTACCACATTATTGCCTTTGGTCACAAATGGTCTTATTGATGAATATATAGTAGAGTGAGAGCTGGCGCCAAAATCCAAACACATAGAACACTGTCAGTATACGGATGACCTTACGATTGCCTTGCTGTGGTTGATAGCAACGACTTATTGTCTCCGTCGGTGGCAATTTCACTTTTTCCTCCAATGAGCCAACTTTTGAATTCATTTTAATGACAAAAATAACAACTTCACTTCACTTCAGTATAGTTCAGTTCAGCTTAGTTCGAGTTAGTTAGTTCAGATTCGACACTTTGACTTTGACCAGTTTTGCAACCTTATGAAGAGAAACTCTATAGAGTTTAGTTCAATTGAAGTGAGTTTCTATGAGTTGATGGAGTAAATTGATGTTTTTAAATTAAATGTTGCTGTAAGTTGTTGCTGAAGTTGCTTCTTACTTTGCTGTTGAAGTTGTTGATTGAATTCGAAGTTGAAGTTGCTGCTTGTCTGTTGTTGTTGTTGTTGTTGTTGTTGTGACTTTTATTTTAATTTGTAAATGTTTTATTTCTCCTTTTATTTATTGTTCTAGCTGTTTCAAATGTTTATGTTTATTTTGTTACTTGTGTGTTCTTGTGTGTTCTTTTCCTTTGTTTTGCTATTTCTTGTGCTTTTTGATATGTTTTTTTTTTTTGTTTTTTTGTTTTTATTTTAATTTTATGCTCTTTTCTTTAGTAAAATTTTATTTTTTTTTTTTATTTTTTGCAATTTATGTGTTTTGTTTATATAAAATTGTTATTCTATTGTTTTTATAATATTAAATCTTAATGGGAACAAAAAAATTGAAGGGGCTTTTTTATAATATTCTTTTTTATTATTTTGTTTTAAATATTTGAACCGTTAGTGACCTGCTATGTTCTTCTTGATCTCTGGATCTGGTTGAGATTTTTTTTTTTGCTGGTGATTATTTTGATTATTATTTATTGTTTTAGTTGTTGTTGTTGTTGTCTTAGATGGCAGTGAGTTGTTTTGGGTTATATAAGTATACTTCGTTAGTTAAGTTGACTTAGTCAGTCAAATTTGTTGCGTGTCCAAAATCCGGGAGCCACAGTAGTCGTTCGAAGTCGAAATGAAAATTTGACTTTCAGGAAAGCGCGGCAACCGATGACTTCGTCGTCTGACTATCGCTCAACAGCAACATCAACAGAAGCAGCAGCAGCAGCAGCAGCAGCTATACAATTTGTTCCTCCTTCCGTCACTTCCACGCATCTCCTACCGACTATAACCTTGTTTTTGAAACGAAGCAGGCGCAAATTTGTGCATTCATCGTTGTTGTTGTTGGTTGTTGTTGCTGTAGTGTTTGTTGCTGGAGTCAGTGTCGGAGGCATCATCGTAATTGCCATCGTCATGTCGATGTTGCTGCTGCTGCTGCTGGTGGTGCACTCACTCAGAGAGAGAGAGAGAGAGAGAGACAGATATAGAGAAAGTGAGAGTAATTTTTTGCAGGAATTTACGACTTATGCTCATTTGCTTTTGCTCTTGCACTGTGTACTCACTCACTCGCATACTGTGCCAAGATATTGAAGTAAATACAAGTCTCATCAAATGGTTCGTGTTGTTGATTTTATGCTCCAATGATGATTATGATGATGATGATGTCTTGACTCAGACTCTGGGTTCTGACTTTAGATTTAACTGTGGCTTGAACTTTAGACATAAGTATGTTTTGGGACATCGTTTAGTTACTGTGGTCTAGATTCCTACGATTTCTGAAAATGAACCTAGCTATAGTAATATTCGTGCCAGAGCTTATCATGAACATACAACTCTACATATTTTAAGTCATATCTGCCCTTTACCATGGGGTTAAATAATCTAACCTCAACTCGGCTTAATTTTTTTATTGACCTTTAGTGTTTTGCCGTCCATAGAGTTTAAATTTGTATTATTTTGTATTTACGTGAAAAGGTTCACATATGATTTTGTATAAATTGGCTTAGATCTAGAATTCCTAATTTGGAAAAATTTCAATCATTTATTTTTTTTTTTTTTTTTTAAAGAAACCTACTTTTAAAGCTTGATAAACATAGTTCAATGTTTTTCCCATGTTTTGGATTAAAGTAAATTGCTTGTATTATATGCCTCTGTTTAAATTTCATTGCTACCAATAGATTTGGAAAACGAAACTATGCTTGTGTTTAAGTCTGGTAAATATCCTGAATATGGAGAGAAATTCTTAAACGTCGGCTGATATCAAAACACCTCAGCAATAGAATCCTATACTTCTACAAAATATCAGTAATCTTAAAAGTAAGGAACCAAATCACGTTTTAAGTTTTGTTAATATATTAATTTATATTATATGAAATATGTATAGAGATAAGTATCGATGTCAAAGATGAAATTCAATTTGCCAATGTTTCGGACAATATGGCGGTTATTTCCTGTCGGATGTAAAGTTCGTCTGGCGTGCAAACGCTTGTCCTTGTCTGCACACTTCTCACTTTATATTTTTTTTTTCACGCACCCTGCATTTTCATAATTATTATTTCTACACAGGCGCTGTGAACCTTGAGCGAGATGCAGAGTGGCTTTTCACAGATTTATGCAAATAGTTCTTGCAACTCCCTTTTTCACTTCTATGTATTTTATTAAAATTTTAACACAAATGTTACAACATTTCCTGAAATCATCATCAGCTGTATGTGAAAGCGTGTGTTCTGGTCTCTGTCTATAGCAACAAAAAAAAAAAAAAGAAAAAATCACATAGCTGATGCTTGAAACTAGGCTTGTCACGGAGGCTATTTTATGGATGTGGAAATCCAGAGTTTGAACTCCGCAAACAATTATTAAGAATTTACGTTCAATTTTGTTGAATTAAGACAAACTTGAGAGAATTGTCTAGTCCAGAGCTCTCCAATCTGCTTGGTTTCATCACTTTGAATGAAAATTCGGGCTTCAAGAAAGTGGTGAGCAAAAAAAACAAATAAGATTCTTCAATCAAATGCGTGGAAAAACAAATAAATAAAAAAAAATCGGAAGGTTACCGTTTGTGTGACAGAGAGGTACGGAAACCTAAAATGTATGCGGTTGAGCCGCACGGGACAGCCCTCGTCATCTCTGCTGACGTTTTTGTTTCCATCTTTCGCGTATTTGACTTTTGTTAAATGAGAGGAATGAAGTGAAGCAATGTAAACATGCAAAACTCCGTTAAATATATGCTGAGATTTCTAGCGGATGAAGCGCTACAACCCTGGTTGAAGTACATGCTGTCAGGTGTTGATCTGAAGTTTATAATATCTACATCATTCCTATTCATATTAGTATATCGACTGATTCATTGCAGATAATGAAATTTTGAAAATTATTATTTTCTTAAGAAAACAAATTTTGAAAAAATTATTTTCTACATAAAATTTTAAAATTTTCAAAAAGTAAAACATATTTGTTTGTCATGTTCATTAGTTGAAAAACTAATAACTAAAAATATTTTTATTTGCATAACTGAAAATTCATTTTCTAATTGAAAATCGGAAAGAGAGAAATTGATTTCAATCAAATTTTCATCAATCCACCAACCAACATTATTGATATAGTAAAGTAAACTTCTTTTGCCGTTGTAAGTAAGAGTATCAAATGAAAATTGGAATTGTGATATTTATGAAATTCTTTAGACTTTATTACTAATTTACTTTTGTGTACATGTTCTAGGCAAATAATAATAGGTATAACAAAAGTCACACGAGGTTTGGTCAATAAGTTTCTGGTAAACCAGAGAAAAGTACATTTAAATTTTTTCCACAGATTTTAAATGTAACATCGTTAGGATATAATACGATATCCAAGCCATAGGAGCATGATTACCTAAAAGCCTTATTGGAATATCTGTGATGTGTGATAGTAGAGGAGAGTAGGATAGTGAGTGGTTGTCTACCCTAAGGTCTTATTTATTTGACTTAAAAGGAACTTTATAACTAACCCTCAGAACGGACAAGTTCCTCAGTTCTAAACTTTGTTTCATTGCTAGATTTTAGAAGAAACTGGGAGTGAAAAAAAACAGAAAAAAAAAGAATGGGTCGACTTCCAAAAGTACATGACATAAATACAATGTGTTAGATGCTTTTTCTGTCTCTGTTTTTTTTTTCATCGATACAAAGCTATGACAGAAGTTTTGGTGGTGATGCATTAGCCCAATAATGCAGATATCCATCATCATTAGAATCCTGTTCTTATTAGCATGAGATTTTTTAATATCTTATTAAGTCTCTCTCTTGCAAATCAATTTTCAATAATAATATTGTAAAATGGTCAGTCTTCATCTTGGTCCAATGAAGCAAAAATGACATGTATTTATTAGTCATAAACTTAACATTCTTGTATATGAGTGGAAGTTTTCATTACAATTTCTAATTAATATTAATAAAGTGAAAGATTAAAAATGACAAGAGTTACAACAATTGATGATGATAATATAAGTAAGTAGTACAAATAAATTGAACATGGTAAAGTTATAAACAATTTCATTTCGTGTATTAAATGATTTATTTTCATTTTCCTCAGATTCTGTATCTGCAGCATCTCTCCTCTATCTCATTTGAGATACAGTTATATTGCATTTATTGTATATACGAGTATGTATGTATATGCAAATTGTAAAAAATTGTTGCATCGAAAATACTATTGTATATAGAAACTTATTTTACATATACGAGTTTATTTGTGTTTGAAATTTCGCAATTTCGGTTGAATGGCAAACAAGGCCAAATGGCACACGTTTTCATTTGTCGATAAATGAATTTCTATTTGCCATTTTCAATTTTTAGTAGAAATTTTAGAAAACTTTCAATAACAATGCCAACACTTTATTGCATTAGTTTCCATATAATACAATACTCGTATTTATTTTCATGTGCATTAACAGTGAAACCTTTTAATTTGTGTACAAATCAATTTCATTTAAAAAATAATTCTATACGATAATTCATTGGGAAAAAATTTTAAAATGAAATAAATTTAAAATATAATAACTCAAATGTACCTAAAATGGATTAGTTCAGATTCCATTTTATGTGAGAAAGTAAAGATTTTTTAAATTTATTGTATATTATGAAGGTATTATTGTATAAGTAATGTGATAGCAAGGGGCTCAACAAAAAAACCTAGGAGTCATTCCCTTTACTTCTTATACAATATTATTTATAAAGAAAGTATGAGATACCCTGAGGACTAGACTACCTGATTTTATTTATTGTATTATAGTAATTTACTAAAAGTTTGTTTCTTGTCACCAATAACAAAAGGATAACAATCTCATCATGTGTCATTGTTCTCGTTATAGTGCAAAAAAAAAAAAAAAAAAAAAATAATAATACAAAATATACAATACATCAACATAAATCATAAGATATTTGGAGATGGAAATTGTATTAAAAAGCCGACGAAATGCTTTAAAAATAATTCTTATCCCTTAAAAAAGATTTTTATGATTTTATGAATTATGAATTTGAATTTTTCATATAATTTGATGGTTTTTACTATTGGATACTGAAATCTTTTCAATTATTGTAAGGAAAAATGCAATAGATTAGATGGTATGTTTATATGATTATGAAGATCTTTTTAAAACAACATTCAAAAATCTAAATTGTTAATGAAGAACTTTTACTTTTCTTCATATGATTTTTACGAACTGGGATTCATGGAAGTTAGAGATTTTGTTCTGTAATCAAATCACATCAACTCAACCAAGCATTGAGTCTGCAGTTACCATAATTCTAATACCTGAAGGCCCCTTTATTATAATGTTAAATTTATTATTGTACTTTCTACTTATGTTCAATAAATTTTGTATTGTAAATAAATCTCTTTTATGATATAAAAATATTGTATATTGTGATTGAATTCATTAAATGTTATCTACAAATATCACTAAATTAAATTTCTTGAATTTCAAACTCTTCAATCTACAATAGATAAGTTTTACTGTATTTTATACATTTTGCCAGCTGGTGCTAACATGACGTATAAGTAATATATGAGATGATTTGGTTCAGTGCTCTTTTCTCAACTCAACTCAATTCAACTTCTCTCATATTCTATTACTCTTATTCAATCTTTCCATACAATAAATACATACATACATACATAATAAGTATATGAAACCTCCTTCTATCTATCAATATTTACAGTGTCATAAGTTGATGTTGATGATGATGATGATGATGATATTTGAATTCAAAGCGTGTGCAAACAAAAGATAAACAAAACACAAAAAAAAAAAATAAAATAAAATAAAAATAGCACATACAATAAAATATTAAATTGCAATCTCATTATTATTGTTGTTATTTGCATGCTGTGTTGCTTTTTCAAAATTAATAAAAATTGAAAGAAAATAAATTAGTTTGGCAAAACTTTTATTTCAGAGAAAATAAATAAATAAACAAAGAAACAAGTGGCATCTTTTGGCCCTAAACCCCCTGGGGCTGCACTCTGTTTATTTGTCGACTAAGTATGAAAGTCGAGAATGCTTAAGGAAGGAAAATTTGTGCCAGTGCTTGAACTAGTTGAGTAATCTGACTACTTGATTGCATGTTTCTCTGACCGACTGACTAACTGACTAACTGACTGAATGACTGACTGTTTTAGTTAGTTATTCTGTCTCCATGCTTATATGTTAGTCTGTTTGTATGTATGTATGTAAATATGTATGTATGTATGTTGTTTGCCTGTTTGTTATCTAAGTGACTGACCGGGTGATGAAGACTACCTCAACTTAAATTTTTTCCTCTATACTACTACCTTTGTTGACTGCTTTCCTGCCTGCCTGCCTGACTTACTTTCCTTGTTATCATTCTCCATTTGAGATCCCTTGACTTGCTTTTATATAAATTGGTAAACTTTATTTCATGCTCGACATAAATAAAAACTCAACAATACAAAAAAAAAAAAAAACAAAAAAAAACAAATAATTAGTGTGGGAAAAAGTTGTTACACGATAAGTGCAAACTCAGCAACTAACAACAACAAGAACAACAATTTGAAATTGGAGTAGCTACACAGCAGCACAAATGTTGACACAGCTGTCTAGAGTTCAAAATTACTTTACACACTCACTCACTCACTCACTCACTCAGTCACTCAGTCACTCAGTCACTCAGTCACTTACTAACTTACTAACTCACTAACTCGCTCACTAACTCACTTGCTCATTTATTCATTCATTGACTCACTCATTCACTCATCCACTGACAATCATCACGTATACGACATGTTGAAAACATCAAACAACAGTAACAGCAACACCAACAACAACAACAACAACAACAACAACAATTGTTAAAGCCTCCAAAACCAGTGGTTCCTAAATTGTGTTGCCTTTTGACCCTTGTTATGTACTTTTATTTGAGGTGTGCGAAACAAATTTGTTGTCATTAACAATTCTATTGCACAACTCCAAGCTCCACATTAGACAATAAGGTTGTTCGTTTATGAAGCATTTATGTGTTAATTATATGAGTATAGATAAGAGTCACATAGTATTGTCTGGAATTTGTGACAAATTATGTTTTGAAGAAACTTTCAATCTTATAAAAAATAATATTAGAGGTTTTAAAATGATTTATTGGGCATTAAATATTTAAATTTTGCAATTTTCCAGAAAATATTTCGCATTTTAAATCAATATTTCACAACCCAAAATAGTTGAATTTGGTATATTGTTGTAGAAGTTTGGTTCATCTGTGGTTGGGATTAAATTCGACGATTATTAAGTATTGTCTAATAAATAATAAATATTTATTCTTACAAACCAAAAACCTAAGGTGGCAACTTCATCACATCTCAATTGGTCATTGATTATTCGTCACAACAAGACTTTCTTGTTGAAGAAAGGTTAAGGTTAAGAAACCTTTCAGTACTGAAGCCAGCAACTTGCCAGCAATATCTTGTCTACAAGAAGACCTTCGACATTTTATCAACTGCCGATAAAAAAAGGCTTCACCGCTGTGCTGAAGAAGGGCAAGTACACCATACGTGTTTTCCTTCAAAAGCTGGCCAAAGACACTCTCTGAAGAAGTTGAAGAACTAGCTTACCGGCTCCAAGTACCACAAGGACTTTACCCAGGCTGCTCTCCATTGTGACTCCTCTGTGCTGCGTTCTCAGAAGCCCATTCAATTAAAGAAGTGTGGCAAGAAAAACCGAATAAAAGCAAAATAACTCGGTATTAAATGAAAGAAAAATTATGTTTTCAATTTCGGTAATATTTTGCCTAACTATTAATCACATATAAAATCGATGGTTGGCACCTTGCGATCACAATATTGTTAGACTTAAATTTTTTTGTATTGTCTGAAATTTATTTTATGAAACTTTATATCTCAATCGAGATATTCATATAACAAAATATTGATGTCTTGGGGTCATCTAAATTTTATATTGCTAAAATTTGAATATTCCTGTATTGTACGACTATATAGGCATTCACGGACAACTTAAGTTTCTGAAACTCTGAACACTAAATTGTGTTGCTTGCAAGCATAACGCATCTCATACCATAACGTAACGTAACGTAACAACGTAATATAAGCCACGCCAAGCCAAGCCAAGCTAAGAAAAGCAAGTGTGGCATAACATGGCTGATGGCATCAAACACAAAATGCATGCAGCCTTCAGCTAAATTGAAGGGTAAAGCAAGCAAGCAAGCGAATGATTGAAATGGAGAAAAGGCAAAAAGGTGAAAAGGGATATAGGTAAAGTTTTAGTGGATGCATAAAAGGATACAATAAACAAAACAACAAAATGATACTAGATGATGCTTCTACTACTACTACTACTACTACTACATATGAACAAAATAAAAAGGGCGTAGAAACGTAGAATTTGTAATGTGAAATCGGAATGTGAAATGAAAGAACATTCTTCGTATGTACAATCATACATGTAAAGTGTGTAGAGACGAAAGAAACTGCAAGAACGAATATGCGAGAACGAATGAGATTTTGTTACGAGTTTTCTTTACCTTACTTTTCAACTTTCGCTTCGGCAGCTGCTCGGGGTCATTAAACTATAATTGGGTCACTAGGACAAACCAAGCAAATATGCGACTTTTATTGTGTAGAACTACAAAGCGAGAGCAAAGAAAAATAGCGCGCGCATTAAATATGATTAAGAGAGAGAGAAAGAGACACAGAGAAAGAGACAATGCCAGACAGACAGAGAGAGAGAGAGAGAGAGAGAGAGATAGTGAAAGAGAGAGAATGAGAGAGCGAGTGCATTCGTGCAGGACTGCATTAATGTTGTTGTCGCCTTCATTTTATTACTATTATTATTATTATTATTATTATTATTATTGTTTTCTATGATTCAAGGCAGCATTAATATGGGTGTGTGTATTTGAGTGTTTGAATATCTATGTCTGTGTGCGTATCTGTGTATGCCAGCAGATAGACACCTTCGTATGCAGGCGGTGGATAGCATTGAAAAAAACACCAAAGAAGTGCGCTTATATTAAAAAAAAAATCCATATTCATCACTTGCGCCAAGAAGTAGGCCAAACTTATACACATAAATACACACACACACACACACACACACACAATAAGATGTGCAAGTATATACCGGCATTTTCACACAAACACAAACACACACTTAGATACACAATTATAAAGAAGATGTAAAAAAAGAAAGAAAGTTTTTAAGGGCGTCAGGGACATGCACCTATACATTATACATTTGTTTTTGTGTATAGGCGCTTTCCTTCTGTTTGTGTGTGTGTGTGTGTGTGTCTAAGTGTGTAGGAAAGGGTAAGAAGCTTTAATAGTAGTGAATTACCTTTTGAGAATTTTACTTTGGCCTCGAATTGCAAACCCAAAAGCTTCATAGCATAGGAGTCTACTATGCAAGAAGATGGTTAGAGAATAAGTTACCTGCTGACTTGCCTTGTTAGCAGGCACTTGTTCGAGTTGTTGTACTTATTCAACTGATCCATCTCATTTGCTAGAGAATATTACTTTACTTTTAGTATAAACATTTACAATAGTAAAGTAATATGATCTATGATGAACTAAGCAAATAGAAACTGATCATCCAATAATATCTGATCATCTTCAATCAAAGTTAAAGGAAATGGAAAATTGATCCAATAATGTTTAATCATCTGCTTTGCCAGGGATCTAATTTCATGCTTTGGTAATAATGGTGTTTTATTTTATTTTCACACTGGATTGGCTAGAAAATATTGCAACCATATACTATTGTACTTTAACAAGAAACTGTAAAATATAATTGAATCTTCTATTTAGTCAAAAATTGTCACCTTACTAAAAGTTGATTATTCAAATTCAAATTTGATTTTTTTTTTTAAAACTTTTAGTAGAATCTTCATGATAATTGACTAGACTTTAGTTTAATGCTTAAAAAATTTGTGTCATTTAAGGAATAATATTGTATATAGTAAGTTAAGTGATGTTATGTGAATCGAAGTGTATGTGGGTTTTGGTGAGACCAAAGTTTATTTACTTAGTTTTTAGTTGTGCACGCAAAATGTCAACCTACTTTTAGTTCAAGATTTACTATGAAGTATAGCATAGAAGAGGAGGATAGGGGTATATTATTGTATAATGCATAGATATACGAGTTGTATATATATATATATATATGCGTGTGTGTGTGTGTGTATGTAAGTAGTAGTGGCCTTTAATAGGCACCCACTAAAAATGCCAACACCAAATGCTTGTACCAATGCCAGCCATATCCTTTTTTCTGTCTGTCTGTCCTTATGTCTGTTTGTCTGTCTGCTGTCCTCCACTTTTTGTTTTATCTACATAAATGCATTTGCCTTTTGGTTTACTTTGAAATTTTGTGGTTTTTGTGGTTAAAGTTTGTGTTTGGCATTTTTGAAATTCATGTGCAAGCGGAAAATGGAAAATGAATCCTTTATTCCATTTTTTCTGTTGTCTTTGTTCTTTATACATTTTTCATTTTACATCTCATCTCTCTATGTATGGTGGGCATTTCGTTTATTCTTTCATTGGCTCTATTATCAATTATGTTTACTACTATACTTCTGGTGTTGATGTTGATATTGATGTTGGTGTTGGTGTTTGTACTTAGTTGTAGTTTCTTTCACCCACTGCACATTATTTATTGGCATGCAATTTCTCTTATTTCACCATGACTACTAGGACACTATTTTCTTTTGTTCCATATTATCATCATCATGATGATGATCATCATCATCCACATCATGAGTTTTTTTTTCAAGCATTTAGCTGTTAGCGAATAGCTCTGGTTTTCATCATGGACAATCGTTTAGGTGTGTCCTGTATTCAGTTTGCTTCGCTTCGCTTCGTTTCGCTTCAATGCAATTTAGTACAGTTCAATTGCTTTTGCTTTCGAGTACTTTCGGCACTATGTCGAGAGTATCTTGGCCTGACCTGGTCTGATATGGTATAGTATGGTATGGTTTGGTTTGGTTTGGTTTGGTTCTGATATATCTATTGATCTATGCTTTGCTGTACTACTTGGACAACGGTAGGCGATGATTAATGTATGTGCTACATACCATAGATACATGCATTTAAGTACGAGTATGTGTAGAGATGGAGTATGGACAAAGGAACCGAAAAGAAAGGAAGGCCCTACAAAATATTGTAGATATATGAAAGAATAAAATGGAAAAGAGATAAATAAAATTGACATAGAAGTTTAGCAGAGACAAGGAATGAAAAAATAGCATAAGAATAAAGAGAATGGGGACTTTTTGAAGAATGGAAGGGAACGTTAAGTTAAATATGTGAGTGGTAAAGTATCTAGTTCTACACTAGTAGCTTCAGGCATAAAAAGATTTTCTCAAAGTTTTTCATTGGGTCCTTTTATTTGTTTGTTTGCTGATTTTTTTTTTATTTTTTTTTTTCTTTCTTTATTTTTTAACGAACTAACGAAGAGATTTTTTTCCAGAAATTAGATTTTTCAACTTTGGGGCAATAAGGAAACAAAAAAGTAAATAAAATATTGTACAAAAATTTATTTTGTTATATTTAACATAAACTTTAGTTTTTTTAAAGGGAATTTTGTATGGAAACTATCTGTTCCAGATTGCATATACAATACTTATTTTAACAGATTCTCCTTGTTATATTTGGCGTACAAATAGAAAACCGCCGTTTTCCCATAGATGGCGCCAGCGCCGCTAATCGGTCGATAAGTACGATCAGAAACATTACATAGCCAGCTGAGGTATCGGTCAACAACTCTACATAATCTCGCTTGTGTATTTTGACTGTGCTTTGTCCTGTTCGTTAGCGAAAATGGCAAAATTCGATCGGCCTACAAAGGGCCTTTTGCGGGAAGTGTTGCTTTTTGCATATCATTCGAAAAAAAATGCTACTCAGGCGCATCGAATGATTGTAGAAACTTATGGTGAAAGCTATATTAGTGAAAGAACGTGTCGGGAATGGTTTCAAAAGTTTAAAAATGCCGAATATGGCGTGGAAGACAAGGAACGTCCCGGTCCCGTTAAAAAGTTCGAGGATGCAAAATTAGGAATAACAGGAACTTGCAAGTTTATTGGGCGTGACTCAGCAAGCCGTTTCTCATCGCCTAAAGAGCTTAGGAATGATCCAGAAACTGGGACATTGGGTGCCGTACGAGTTGAAGCCGAGGGACATCGAACGGCGCCTTTGCATGTGCGAACAACTCCTCCAACGGCAAAAGAGAAAGGGTTTTTTGCATCGCATCGTGACCGGCGATGAAAAGTGGATACACTATGACAACCCGAAGCGGAAAAAATCGTGGGGGCTTCCCGGTTATACATCAAGTTCGACCGCAAAACCGAACATTCATGGCTCGAAGCTGATGCTGTGTATCTGGTGGGACCAGCTCGGTGTAGTGTACTATGAACTCTTGAAACCAGGGGAAACCATCACAGGAGCCCTCTATCGGACTCAAATAATACGTTTGAGCCGAGCGTTGAAGGAAAAACGCCCGCAATACTCGGAAAAACACGACAAGGTGATACTTCTACATGACAACGCTCGGCCACATGTTTCCAAGCTAGTGAAAACATAACTGGAAACTTTGAAATGGGACATCCTACCCCACCCGCCGTACTCTCCAGACTTCGCCCCTTCTGATTTTTATTTATTCAGATTGATGACGCATGAACTGGCAGGACACCACTTTCGTTCTTTCGAAGAAGCCAAAAACTGGATTGATTCGTGGATCGCGTCAAAAGACGAACAATTTTTCCGACGAGGAATTCAAAAGCTGCCAGAAAAATGGGAAAAAGTTGTGGCTAGTAATGGAAATTATTTTGGAGATTGAGTATGTAACGAGTTTTTTATAATAAAGCCTCAAATTATGAAAAAAAAACGGCGATTTGCTATTTGTACGCCTATTTGTATACTATATATTTAGGTTCTTCAACGTAGTATGTATTGAATATATCATGATAAATTGTATTACCCACAATAGTGTAAAATTTACATTAACTGTAACTGTGTAATTTTGTATGGTGACTATCTATCCCAGTAATTGAAGAACTCTGGTTTTGTTATATTATCTGTGTATAATAACATGCCTGTTCCAAACTGTGACTGCATAGGTAGATGCATATGCAGATATGGCTTACAAGATTCTCTTTGTTATGCTATATTACTTAATTTTGCGACGAATAATGAGCAATGAGGATCAGTTGATTTTTGGCTTACTAGATTTAAATGAAAGACACTTTATATGATTTTATAGAGGCAAAATCATTAATGATTTCTTCAAAGAGCATTTCCTGATGCAAATTTCAATATAATGGCATGCAGAGCAAAAGTTATTCTCAATCAGAATCCTGTATGGATCCTTCTATCAAGGCTGCAAACTGGACCTACTCATTATACCTAAGACTGATTTCAAGATATTCGTTGTAATTTTATAATAACTTGTCGGTAGCCTTGTTTGCATATAATCGTAGTTTATTATTTTTAAAAATTTAAAGAGAAAATTATTTCTATAATATTGTTCAAACCAATGATTGTGAAGGCCCTGAATGTGCCCACCCTTCCATCCGGTGCTGTCCTATTTTATATTGTACTCTATATTATATTTACTTATGTAATATGAGGGTGAAAATATGCGAGTGGATAATTTGTTTACTTATAGGGGGAAAAAAAAAAGAAAAAATTGAGGTAAAATGACTATTGACAATGATAATCCAATTTGTAAATCACGGCATGACAGAACTGTTGGTTGCTTGTTTATTGACACATATATTCACATTTTGAGGTTTTCTTATTGATTCTTTCTTATTTGCTTAATGCATAGCTAAAGTTGGACAATTTTGTAGGTGTTTCCTATTGATTTTTTATTGTTTGTAGAAGCCTTGAAGGGCTTCATTCTGACTGTGTAAACAAGAATCGAGAATAACAAAGAAACCTAAATATACTAAATTATTTAAGCAAAATAAAGACTGAACATTAACTTCTGTTCCATCGAAGCACTCACACGCATACATATGTATGTATGTGTACCTTCAATAACTTAATTTTATTTTTTACCTTTCATACTACTATTATGAATTGATAGCATCACTTTGACTTGATGTTTGTAACGTAAAGATACCTGCGTCGGAGTCTTCAAAGATGACACTTACAATATATAAAAATTATCAGTTGAAATTTTGTACTTTGACAATAAAAAATGACAGCTTCAAATTTCAACTTGTAAGCTCGAAAACTAAGCAAAAATATGAATTGAAAGATGTACATTTAATAAGGTTTTCTTCGTCACGCCGATCATTTCCATATACATACTCGAGTAGTTTATGGGGTGCTCTATGCACTTTAAACAGCAAGGCAATGTTTTCATATAACAACAGTGAAAAAGTTATAAAAAAAAAAAAAAAAATGGGCAATGGGCGAGTCAGACTCGTACACGGAGGGTTCCGTACCAGATTGGGGTTTCTATGTGAGCTACTCCCCCTAGTGGTCCGATTTGACTGATTCCAGCAAATGTACCGCGCCTATATCAAAAACTTATAGTGTCTAAATTTCAGTTCAATAGTCCAAAAAAACAAAAAAAAGTTTTTCTAATAAGAATCTGAATTTTAATGGTGGGAGGTAACCTTCCTAGTAATCCGATCAAACTGAAATTTCGACAATATAAGTGTCTGATGTATAGCCACCAACTATTCAAATTTCAAGATCGTGGGATTACTGATTCGTATAGCTGCCATACAAACCAAAATGTTTCTTGTACGGGGACCCCTTTAAGTTTTCGAAAATATTTTAGTTTTAGTATTTGTTGCTGATGCCCGGATAGAACTACACATTTGGAAAAAATTCTAGTTATTACGGTTTGTGAGATATGACCCGAGGACGATTGTACGGACGGCTGATTAGGCAACGAAGTCAATGCAATAGGGTTCCTTTTGGGTTTGGAACCCTAAAAAAGAAAAATAAATATTCTTGTATAAAGTCCTTTATTTGTATTTATTCACAATGATCAACCACTCACCTTCTTTTAATTTTAGGGCAATCATACATCATACAAACATACAACACACCATCACCATCACCATCACCATCACCTTCACTTTTAGCTATTTAAAATTTCTTTTGTAATTTTGATGAGTTTTGGGATAAGATATGGTATGGTATATTGAAGTATAGTTTTCTGAATGAGATTAACCAAATGCTGGTTTTTTTTGTCCTTTGTAGACGGGTGGCATACGTGAATCCCAAAAGAAAAAATGATAGATAGAAAGGACAAAACCGACACTACAGAGACCGCATAAATAAATTACGACAACAAAGTAACGAGCAAAACGCTCCATAAATGTTGGTTCTGCAAAGACAATTTCATCGATTAGTGGCGTTTTTGGAACATAATGACGTGGGGTATTATGTCCCGATGATGTTGATGCTGTTGGTCTAGTATGAATGCCGGCACTAGTTGAGCTGACATCTTGGTCACTTGGTTCGGTATCTTTGACATTTGATTCAATGATATTAACAATTTTGGCTAAATTTGCAGGAAATATTGGCGGCGCTAGGGTGTTTGTGGTCGATGGTGTTGCTGTTGTTGATGTTGTTGTTGTTGTTTCCGATATTCCCGGTGTTGTTAATGTTGTCGTAGTTATTGTTATTGTTGTTGTTGTTGTTGCTAATGTTGTAGACATTTTTTCTTTTTGTAATGTGAATAGTTTTTATTCCTTTAGGATTTTGATTTTATTTTCATATATAACGAGGGATTTTTATTTTTGGTTTTGTTATGGTAATTTTGATGTTGATTAAATCAGAATCGCGTACGCGAATGAATTGAGTTGCGTTCGAAACAATGCTCAATGGAAGAAACATCGGGCTGTGTTTTATTGCCATACAAACAGATATAAAAAGAAAGCTAGGCGGGCAGACAGAATATTGGATGAGGTGAGGGTCTGAGTCTGAATTTAGCGCGGATTTAGCGAAACGTAAAAAAGCGGATTAATTTAGTGCGTTGTCAACTTTTATATGACGATGGCGATGGCGATGACGATGACGATGTCATCGAATGGCAAACAGTTATAGCAACAGTAACAGCAACAATAACAAACAATAAAAACAATGACAACGATATCATTATAAAGAAATGCCGTGCAATATATGTATATATACATACATATATAGAGAGACGACATGGTCTGTATAAGTGTATGAAAGTAAAGTCCATTGGCGTTGGTCTGGTCTGGTTGGCCTTCAGTGCTAACACCCACCAGTAAATAATCTTAACTACCCAACCAACTAATAAACCCAACGACATCCAATTGTGCGTTTTGTTAGCCATCATAATCTCAAACGTGATATATATTTTTTTTTTATTGTATTTACTTAATAAGGAAATAAACATATGTTTACTTAGGGACTTACCTTTATTTTTCTCCTTCTTCTATTCCTTCTCCTTCTCCTTCTCCAATTCCATTCATTCTTCATTCATTCGTCTGGTTTTGTTGTTATATTTTTCTTTGTGATACTACTGATGATATTGATGTTAACTGTTAGTGGATTTATTGTATTAGCCAATATGATGCGGATGCTTGAATTCCGGTAAGGGCGGCATACGTGAATCCCATATAAATAAATAGTATAGAGCAAGCGTTAGGCCCATGCCTGAAACGCCACCCATATAAAGTACAACAGTTAATAGACGAAAGGTCTTCGATTCAAAGAAATCATCAGACTTTGGAACTGGTATCTCTTCATCTGCTGATGCTGCAACCACTTGTGCTATCGATGATATTGAACTCATTTCGATTTAATTTGGATTGATTTGCTTTGATTCAAACAAAAAAAAAAAAAAAAAAAAATTACTATATTCCTATCTATCCTTTTCCGTCCCGGTTTTAAATTTAAGTTGAAATTCTTAGGAAAGCTTTGCGTTTTCTTTACAAGTCCAAGTTCTTATCATCAAAGGTACTTATTGTAGTAGTCGTCGTCGTCGTCTTCTTTGTTGCATCGAGTCGCGTCTACTGAAGTCAAAACAAATTCAAATGAACTAAACTTAGCTGAGCTATGAGAATGAAAGCGCATTGTGGTGAGGTTTTTAAGAATTGCTGCCCTCAAAATTTAGACGGCATTACAACTAGAAAAGACGGAATGCTTCGCGTGCCACATGTGGCATGCATGTTAAGCATTCTCTCTCTTAGAATTTTCTGTGCTTTTCCCTTTGTATTCCCATTCAATTCAATTCAGCAATAATTTTAGTGCAATTTGGGTCTTCTTTGCTTCTATGCTATTTCTTGCTTGCTTTCTTTATTCGATTCATTTTCCTTCATTGCATTTCATTTCGACTTAGGTATATAGTTCAATTCAATGTCTCTGCTATTTCTCTATTTCTTCTCATCTATTTTCTTTAAATGACAACGACAACAACAACATAAAAATGTCTTCTCTTACAATGATGTTGTGAGTAATTGTGATTGTGGTCACTGTTTATATATTATTTTAGAAGGTATCGTTTCATTTGATTTTTCTTAAGTATAAAAACAATATTTTCTTTCAATTGGATTTCGTTTCATTTGAACGCATGTCCAACGCCTTAAAGTGTGCTGTGATTTTCTAAAAATAAGCACGTGGATCGACATGCATCCATCCATCCATCCACACATTCATAATAATAAAACTTTGACCTAGTTTAGTTAGGAGGGGGTTGCTTTTATGGACTGCTCGGTGCCCAACCAACTATCTTACTCCCCATAGTCGTTCAGCGCACAAAAATGCGCTTGCATTGGTAATTTTGTAAATCCAATTAGCTCTCACTATCGGCAGACAATTCTTCACAAAGAAAAGTATATACAGAGACTCGCTTACTTATTCCTGTGACAGACTAAGAGGAAGAAGGTCCGTCAGCAGAGGGCCCAGAGGGGCTCAGACATTTCAAGAACTTCTTTATAATTAAAACTAAAAAAAAAAACAAAAATAGCATATGTATATTCAAAGGCCCCAAGTCTTTTTGGCAAATAGTAAATACAAACATAATTTCATTTATTGTCTTCCTTCAAACGTTGAATGAATCGAGATGGAGACTGGAATGCACATTGCAATTCTAAATAAAAAATGGGCCAAGTGCGAGTCAGACTCGTACACGGAGGGTTCCGTATTACTAGTGGTCCGATTTGACTGATTCCAACAAATGTACCGCGCATATATCAGAAACTTATTGAGGCTAAATTTTAGTTCAATAGTCCAAAAAACAAAAAAAGTTTTTCGAATAAGAATCTGAATTTTACTGGTGGGTTTGTATGGGAGGTACCCCTCCTAGTAAGCCGATTTGGCTGATTCTAACAAGTGTATAGCATATATAACAAAAACCTATAGTGTCTAAATTTCAGTTTGATAGAACAAAAAAGTTTTTCTAATAAGAACCTAAATTTTAATGGAGGTTTGTATGGGAGGTACCCTCCCTAGTGATCCGATCAAACTGATATAAGTTTCTAATATATTGCCACCAACCACCCAAATTTCAAGATGGTGGGATTACTGGATCATATAGCTGCCATACAAACCAAAATGTTTCTTATATGAGGACCCCTTTAAGTTTTCGAAAATATTTTAGTTTTAGTATTTGTTGCTGATGCCCGGATAGAACTACACATTTTGTAATAGTCTTACACATTCTGTGAAAATTTCAACTCTCTAGCAATTGCGGCTTATGAAATATGACCCGAGGACGGACGTACGGACAACGAAGTCTCTGCAATAAGGTGCCTTTTTCGTACCCTTTGGGTCCGGAACCCTAAAAAAAGTCTTTTTTGTTCCATTTTCACTTAATTAATAGTATATACAATAACAAAATTATAGGTATATTTCTAATTTTACTGGGATCCTCATTTAGTTTTGCCACCCTACGTGACCGAAAGTATAAGTCCACAACTGAATCACTCACTCGTCTACTCACCTGTATACTCATTGATAGTCATGTATATTCTGCACCGGTTGCCCCCCAATGGAGACTGGAAACTTTATATGTATATCCGGCATTCGTGAATCGAAGAATATTAAATAATATAGCGATAAGACCATGCCCATGCCACTAATGCCACCAACATAGAGAAATAGTGAAATTATGCGAAATAATTTACTTTCCAAAAATGTTGGTGGCGTATCTTCTTTAGGCATCACAACATCATTGCCGTTGCCATCACTTTCAGTTGTTGCTGAAGTTTCGTCAACCATTTCAAATGCTTTGACCAAAAAGAATGTAAGTTACAGTTAAGGTAGTTGGTCTATTTAAAGACTCTTTTAATTTAGATTCTAAGTAAATTTGAAAAAATAATCTATATTATTTGATAGACATATTGACATAAATACGCATTGATTGACAAATCCCTTGTTCTTCTTCTTCTTTTTTTGTTTTTATTTTTGCAGAGGCAAAACCAACGAAAGATGTCATCGTTTCCCATACATTTGAGGAGGCCGTGACACTGACAGGTGTCGGTCGTTTTCATTATAAGTTGCTGCTCATCTGTGGTTTGTGCTTTATGTCTGTTATGGTTGAGATTATGGGTGTCGGTTTGATTATGCAACCGATGAAATGTGATTTGAAACCAACCATGTCCCAGCAAGGCTTACTCGCCGCAGCTGGTTTTCTAGGTGTCGTCATGAGTTCACATGCTATGGGATTTTTAGCAGATACATGGGGACGCGTTAAAACCTTACGTTTTGCACTTGGATTCAGTGCTATTTGTTCGGTGGGTTCCGGTTTGTCGGTGAACATCTGGATGTTGATTGTTCTGCGTTTCCTGACTGGTTTCTTTATCAGTGGTGGTCAGGCTTGCGTCTTCAGTTTGTGTGGTGAATTCCATGGAAATGCGACACGTGTACGACATGTGACTCTGTTGTCGGGTTTCATGTGCATTGCAATGATGTTTGCACCATGTAAGTATAATACATAGAATTTAAGTTACAAATTTAAGGTATTGTGCTCCTTTGCAGCTATGGCTATGGTTATATTACCACTCCAGACTGATATTAATATATTTGGCATGCCTTTCTCATCATGGCGCATTCTATTAATTGCTGATGTATCAATGTCTTTACTTGCTTTCGTGGGCCTCTTCACATTGCCCGAAACTCCCAAATATCAATTGGTTCATGGTGATGAACAATCGGCACTGGATACGCTTCGTCTTATGTATGCTCAAAATACTGGTAATGCACCCGAACACTATAAAGTACAAAGGATTATATTGGCAACAGATACAAATGTCAACAGCGGTTCCAGTTTACATAATGTCCATGGCTTTCGGGATGCTGTTAAACTCATCTGGATACAGACAGTCCCGCTTTTCTATCGAGAACGTGTACTGCACACCATCAACATATGCCTCATACAATTTTCCGTGTATGCAATAGCACAGGGAGTTTTTATGTGGTTCCCGACAATTTTGAATGAATTGGTCACGGGCAAATTTGAAAGTTATCAAATTTGTACCGTATTGGATAGTATGGGTGCAGAAATGTCTGGAGCATCTAGTGCTTGGGTGAACGAAACTGACACCTTAGAGACAACACTTTCGAAAAATCTATCATGCGAAATGAAACCTGACAATTTCACCTATTTAGTATTGATCAGCATTGGAGCAGCTTTTACGGTTATATATCTCATCTTTGCCTATACAATTGATTGTATTGGCAAAAAGAATCTCATCAGTAAGTTAAACCAAGTTCAAATCTACAATATTCTCTTGACAATTGAATGTATTTTTTCTCTTTACAGTTCTTTGGATGCTTTTATGCATGGGTTGTCTAATTGGTTTACACTGGTTGCAGGAATTTGGTTTAGTCATTATTGCATTGACTCTGGTCATGGCTGTTGGCAATTGCGGTGGTCTTGTGAGTACTATCGCTATGGAGTTCTATCCAACGCACATCAATGCAATGGGCATGTGTTTCATTATGATGATCGGTCGTTTGGGTGCCGTCGTTGGTAGCAATATCTTGGGCAATCTTCTATTTACCAAATGCACACAAGTTTTATGGGGATTTCTGGTTTTGGTCGTAGCACTTAGTGTGATGGGATGTTTTCTACCGGAGAAGAAACGTAGCACTTCGTCGAAATAATGGAAGAAGTAATACAATTAAAAAATTACTTTACTTTTGATTTTTTTTTTTAATTATAATTTTTTTTTTTTGCTGTAATTTTTTTGGAGTAAATTTGAAAATTAAAAACAAAATGTATTTATCTATAAATGTATATATATTTGTCAATAAATTAATTACTTCAAACTTTGGTGTGATTCGTAACGTGATCATACAATTCTGGCAAGGTTATTGGTTAACTCATACTGTTTTCCAAGAGCTTTTCAATTCTGTCTAATACTTATTTATTTATTTTTTTAGAACTAAGATTATAATTACAAATTATAACCTAGTATTTGATATGAGGAATTACAACAGAGATATTCAGCTCAGGGGAAAGTAGTAAAGAAGGAAATAAGGAAATTAGAAAACTACAGGACCAGACTTGCCTTGAGTGTGAATCGAACCCGTGACTCTTGGGATGTCGGCGCAGCGCACTAACCTCTGAGCCAACGGGCCAGTCATCTATATAATACACTATCGTCTTTTGCTTGTTTTTCATCTTGGAGAATTAGGGCATCTGAATGATACTTCTCAGAATCTTCTTGGTGGAGCAAAGTTTGACTGGAAAAGGGTCTGGTTTTTGTTAATGTTCTGTTGAATGGGTTGTAAAGGGAGTGATTTGCTTCCGATGTACTCTGTATCAATTCAAAAGCCTTTATAGCTAGTTACATGGTTTTTTGGGCAGATTGATTCTTACACCCTCTATAAATGGGATTTCTTGGCTACTACATGAATGAAAACAATATGGCCACCAACCCATGAACGTTTTGGAGTTCGAATTTGGTAGAAGCTCGGGTACGAAGTCTGACCAGAGGCTTTTCTGGAACTTGTTTCAGTTTTGGCCAACGGGTACGGCCCCCCTTGTGGGTGTATCGTGGTCGCTATGGTTTAATATCCAAATGAGGGTAGGGTACCAGGTACGTACCTGCGGATATATATCCAAGGTGACGTTGATTGACGTTTATCAATCCATGTGGTTGGCACCGTGTTCTTAAGTCTTCACAGATAGGTGAGCTCGTAAAACACAGGTACTTCATTGTTCCATATATATTTGGCAGAGCACTGAATATACCAAGTGCTCTGTGTAGTTTAGTTTAAGAAACACTGCCTTAGTGAATGCTTGTGTTAAGTTGTTATTGATGTTTTTGCTTCTACTTCTGCTGATGATAAAGATGATGATGATGACCATGATGGCGATGGCGATGGCGATGGTGATGGTGATGGTGATGGTGATGATGATGATGATGAAATAACAGCAACATTAACTAGGCATCAGATCATGTCGACGCGCAAGTCAAGTGGAGTCAAATGGACTTTATTGATGGATTGCCATTGGGGCTTTGTGTTCGATTGGTTTTGCTATGTCAAGTCAAGCTAAGTTAAGCTAAGCTAAGCAGTGCATTAAAATGCCTGACATTTTTCCTGGCTTCCATCCATCCATCCAACTATCTATCTATCGATGTACGAGTATTTATTTATCAGTTTATATGTCTGTTTGTCCCACTTGTCTATCTCACGTTCTGTCATTTGTTAAGGGGAATCTTGTATTAGGTTGTGCTGTGATGTGCTGTCTATACAGTAAATCATAATAATTATACCTCTATAGACACCAAGGAACTTTTATTTATTTATTTATTTATGGATATACAATATTTATTTAGTCATGGTTGTGTTTGTTCCATTGTATTGTATCTTTGTTTCTCAGTCTATCTGAACCTGTCTGATGCTGAGTTTCCTTTTGAAATGAACGGTTCACTTTGCAGTCTGCAATCTCTTAACCAACTCAAGTCAACTTATGTTAAGTTGAGTAAACTTTAACTATTTAGTTTGGTTTGGTTTGCTTTGCTTTAACTTATTGTTGGTTGTTGTTGATTGTCTTCTTTAGTTTTTTGTTTTTTTTTTTTTTTTTTGTTTTTGTTGTTGTTATTCTTTTGCTGTCTGTCAGTCATAAAAATGCTTTATAGGCACATTGTTGCATGAAACAGAATTGTAGCATCGACATCAGAAGCAGGACAACATAACGCAACAAGAAAAAACATTCTAATATTCATCAAGAATCAGAAGAAAAATATTAACTAAGCAATAAAATAAAGAAGTAAGTAATGAGTTGATTCTCATTGCCAATATTATTTCATTGCTTATGGGTGTCTTGGGCTATTCGTAGTGAATATCTATTTGTCTATGTCTTCTTTTTTTTTTTTGTTTCTTTATGTCCATCGATGAACATGTTCTTCTCTAATACTTTTAATGGTTAACAACCAAAACGTTGTAATAAGTTAAATAAAGAAGAAGACTATGCCAACTTAATAATAAAGTCATAGATCCATTCCAATCATCAATAAATATTGTAGATAGAAAGATACTTGAAATAGTTACTTGCTTACACAAGCATATTTTTCCTTTGTTGTATTGCAAAAGGTTTATTTGTTTTAAATAAAATACATTTTATTTTTGGCATATTTTTCTATTTTTTTTTTATTTGATAGACCCATTATATGCCCAGACACATGACCCGATTGCAGTACATTTCATCCTCATTCAATTAAAAATTTACATAAAGAACAAGCGAATACGTTTTTATGAAAGATTCTGGTCACTCTTTCGTTCTAAGTTTTTATCTTTCTTTTATATATATGCATTGTGCAACATGCTTAGTGAATTTTAAAAGGTTTCCGTCAATTTGTGGTAATTTTTTTTTTTTTTTTGTTTTTTTTTGTTTAACAATAAGGTTACAAATCTTATAAAACTAATACACATGTGTCCCTCCTACAATGAAGAGGAAGGAGTTCACTTGGCACTACGAGCCTCTAATTAATCAAAAGGGCAGCACGATCATTACGGATCAGTCGAGATGAGTTCCTTGTATGGACAAGGACTCTGGCTAGGGGATTAACATGCCGAACTAATTTATCCATGTAAATAGCTTTACGCTTGGAACATTCATCTTTGACAGGTGGTACTTCCAGGTCCTTGTGAATGTCTTCATTCCTGATATACCATGGCGCTCCCGTGATTGTTCTAAGTATCTTGGATTGTGCTCTTTGTATAACTTCAATGTTACTCGCGCTCGCGGTACCCCACAATTCAGAACCATAAGTCCAAATTGGTTTAATAACAGAGTTATACAGCATCACCTTGTACTCAAGTCTCAGTCCAGATTTAGAATTGATTAGCCAGTGAAGACTTTGAGCCCTTAGTTTCATATGTATCTTTTTAGATTCTATATGCTTCCGCCAGGTAAGCCGTCTGTCCAGGTGAACGCCAAGATAAGTTACCACTTGGGTTTGAGGAATTGTAACACCATTTAATGTTACTGGAGAACAAGTCCGTCAGTTCAATGTAAATGTAATATGCTTACATTTCCCCTCATTGACTTTAATCCTCCAGTTGGATAACCACTCCTGAAGCTTTTAAGATGAGCATCCAAGCTTGCGGAAGCTTTAACTGGGCAACGGGAGCGACTGATTACAGCAGTATATCAGCGAAAGTCGAAGTAACAATTTGACTACTTGTTGGAATGTCGGCAGTGAATAACATGTATAGAGTTGGCCCAAGACACTACCTTGGGGAACTCCTGCTTTTATCTTAAATTCATTTGAAACGAAATTTTTCTGCCTTACTCACTTGTACTCGATTTGATATGTAGGATTGCAGGACTCTATGCATATTTTGGGGTAGTAAACAATTTATTTTGTAAATCAAACCCTCATGCCATACTCGATCAAACGCTTGTGCTACATCAAGGAATACTGCTGAGCAATATTCTCGCAGTTCAAAGGCAGTTCTTATTTCCGAAGTTACTCTGTTGACTTGCTCAATCGTTCCATGTTTTGCTCTAAAACCAAATTGATGATCTGGGATTGAACTATTCGCTTGTAACTGGTGATTGAGTTTGGCTTTAAGGACCTTCTCAAATAGCTTAGAAAGACATGGAAGCAGACTTATAGGCCTATATGAAGAAGGAAATGTCTTATCCTTCCCGAGCTTTGGAACCATTATAATAACAGATTTCTTCCATTGCTTTGGAAAGTACCCAATTCGAAAGATAGCATTGAAAAGACACGAGAGAAAAACTATTGCTGCATTTGGAAGTTCAGTTATCATTTTTGGCACAATTCTATCATAACCAGCAGATTTTTTGGGTTTCAGTTGAGTCCTTATAATAGATACAATCTCACTAGCGCTTGTTTTTAATGGAGACATATTTACTGAATTTGTGATTGTCTGTTGAGGAAGCACAAATTTGTTAGTAGGTAGATTAGGTTGAAACACGTGCTCAAGATGGTTGGCAAATACATTAGCCTTCTCTTCATCAGACCGAGCCCACATTCCGTTTCTGTCTCTAATAGGTGAGTCCAGCTCCATAGGAGTTTTTAGCGATTTTTGCGCTTTCCAAAGTGAAGATCTAGTGTTTGTGGGTGATAGGTTAGAGATATAGCGCCTTTGTGCCTCGAGCTGGTCGCTTAAAAGTGCTTTGGCTAGTTTTTTTGTTGCATCTTTTAACCTTTGTTTTGCAGAAGGAGATCTGTGCTGTTGCCATTCTCTTCTCAATCGTCGTTTAGAAGCAACCAGTTCTTCAATTTCCCTATTTGAGAACGATTTTCTATTGAACTTGTGAGCAACAATCCCAGGCGTTGATACCTCAGCTGCAGCTACCAATACGGAACTTAATTCATTAACAGATTTGTCAATATCGCTTTCAGAGTTGATTGCAGGTGCAATTTCAATGTGAGAACTAATATACTTTTTATATTGCAACCAATTAGTTTTCTTAGATATGAGTCTATAAGGGCGATCCTCAAATATTGGAAAATCGAGTAAAACGATATCAACGGGGGAGTGATCGGAAGAGAGTTCATCGTGAGTAACTGCTGATATGAGGTTTCTTGGTATATTTTTTGTGATACCGAAGTCGATGATATCAGGAGTTTTTCTTGGATGTGCTAATTATTTGAGAACATTTTCATACTTTCTTACTTTTTCAAACATGATCCTAATCAGAAGAGTCTTTATTTGCAAGAACTTGTGATATTCGATTTTTACAAATACAACATGAATAATCATTGGATATATTTCCGGTATTCCTCTATAATCTTCCCTGATTACTTTCTGTGGTGTTTAATTAGGATCAGTTTAATGTGGCTAACGTTCAAAGTAACCTGTTGCAAATTATTTAGACTCATAATGATAATAGCCAAGTTTCTACATTTACCAATTGCATCGAAAACAAAATTATTGTTTTTGCAACTAAATCCCATATTAGTTGGTCACTTCTAAGACTACTATGATGATAATTTTTATCGACTATACAAAGTTCAAGTATGCGCTATTGTGAACAATGATTTGATATAGTTGTATAATTTAATAGCACAGACTTGCAAAATATTTGATTTGAAAGCATTTTAAATGTCGTCTTACTCTTCTCACAGCTTTCAAAATACACAACGACACATATTGTATTTTCGATTTTCTCAATATGTTCAAAAAAAAAAGAGGCCAATTGCGAGTCAGATTCGTACACGGTGGGTTCCGTACCAGATTGGGGTCCGATTTGCCTAATTCTAATAAATGAACAGCGCCTATATCAGAAACTTATTGTGTCTAAGTTTGAGTTCAATAGTCCAAAAAACAAAAAAGTTTTTCGAATAAGAACCAGAATTTTAATGGTGGGTTTGTATGGGAGCTACCCCTTTAAGTTGGCCGATTTGACTGTTTCAAACAGATATGTAGCGTCTATGTCAAAAACTTACTGTGTCTAAATTTCAGTTTGATAGAATAAAAAACAAAAAAGTTTTTCTAATAAGAACTTGAATTTTAATGGTGGGTTTGTATGGGAGATACTCTCCATAGTAGTCCGATCAAACTGAAATTTCGATTATATAAGTTTCTAATATACAGCCATCAACCATCCAAATTTCAAGATTGTGGGATTACTGGATCGTATAGCTGCCATACAAACCAATATGTTTCTTGTATGGGGACCCATTTAAGTTTCTGAAAATATTTTAGTTTTAGTAATTGTTGTTGATGCCTAGATAGAACTACACATTCTGTGAAAATTTCAACTCTCTATTTATGGCGGTTTATGAGATATGATCCGAGGAAGGACGGATGGACAATGAAGTCTCTGCAATAAGATTCCTTTTGGTACCCTTTGGGTCCGGTACCCTAAAGAGCATTCTATTAACTTAATTTTAACTTAAATTTAATGTGATGGATGATGTATTTAACACACCGACTTTGTTGCGGGCCAAAAATTGGAGCGCAATTGGCGATGAGGTTATCTTGTCACTCCTGCCCCAAACGCATAGAGCACAATTAGGCCAGTTGAGGCCAATTGCATTACCAAGAGGAAGTAGAAAAAGTCCTGGCCCTTCCCTTTAAAACCATTTTGTGCTCTTATTAAAGCCGGATATATTGGTTTTTTTGGTTTTTTGTAGATCAGCTGGACTTTTAAAAATCTGGCAGCCTAAGTGATTCCATACCAGGACAGTAAGCCAAAAAATGTTCAACCGTCTATTCCTCTTCCCCATCCCGACAACTTTTGCAGAAGTCGTTCAAAACGATTCCAAGTCTATTAGGGTGTCTACTTATGAGACAGTGACCTATTATTATAGATAGATCATTCCTATTAGGGTTTCTATTCAGAGACAGAAGTGTTCTGATTCTCCCAGAATCCAACTTTGGCCATAGTAATTTAGACCTACTACAGGTGTTTTCTAATACCCACCTGTGAATTATAATTTTAATAATGATGTCTTGGAGCATTTATATGCAGGTGCTTCCATGTCTTCAAGCATAGTGGAAAACTCGTCAGCAATACATTTCCGGCAAAATCCGAATGTATTCTGGGACCCTCAGTAGATGAATAATGCATTTCCGAACAGCTTCGTTGACCATACTCCCACCAGTATTCACCGGTTTACGCTCTTGCTAGATAACCTCATCCGTTTGGGAGAGGAGAAAGATGCCACCAAGTTGTTTGAAAAATGCATTAATGTGCATACTATATTATGAGATCCTATCTCCCATCCATATGTTTGTTGTATAGACAGCTTTACATCTCATGCCATTATACCTCCTCATCCGATTTGAGACACCAAGATTCTTTCAGTAATATTAGTTCGTAACCGATTAAAAGGAAATTTGTTTTAAAGTGATTCCATTGCAGACATTTTTCATATAAAAATGATAGTTCTGCGTTTGATGTTTGTTGTTCTTTTGTAATGTAATGTGGTTTATTTAGTTTTGTTTTCATAATCCTCATAAATATGATGCACTACACTGTACATCTTAGAGTTTTTGTTTGTGTTTTTTGTAAATAAATTCACTTAAATGGACAAAATGCATTCCTAAAGTAAATATTGCGTTGTAATGGGCTTTGTCTGTCTGTACTGGTATTGGTATGTATAATGACGGTGATGATAATGAAGACGATGATAATGATGATGTTGTCTTCAAGAGGAGCATTTGGTTTAACTTGACTCGGTTCAATTGGGTTTGTTTTACTTAGTGGACGTACATTGTTGATGTTGAAGTTGGCATCAAGTGCAACTGGTTGTCAACTATTGGTTAATGTTTAGAAGTCAACTACATACTCGTACTTTGTTGTATTGTACTAAGTATTTAACTTTTTAAAACTCACGTCTGTCGTGTGTGTATACAACAATGTGTATCTAGTGTGCTTAATGCATTTTGTGTGGCAGAGGCGAGTTTCGTGTATCTCCATATAAAGATGTTAATGTTGAGCATACTGGGGAATTATGCATAATATCATGGACAATGATGACTTGACTTTGACTTTATTTACAATAAGCTAAGATATTTTCGACCTCCTAAAATCTCTAAATATATCGCAAAAATATTATTTGTCTTTAACATGTTTTTTTTTTCTGCTAAAAATGATCAATTTAGTTTAGAAGTTAACACAAAGACCAGTAATCCTCATCATCATCATCATCATCATCATCATCATCAGTAAGATATACGTAATTAATCATTCGCTTGGTTTATTTGTTTATTTTCTTTATACTATATCTAATTTGTTGTTTCTTTCCTTAATTTCAAATGCTTTCAAATATTTTTTGTTCAGATATTTTTAACATTGATGCAGGTGCTTGATTTCATTGTTCTTTTTATAGCTCGCGTGCGTGCGGATGCCGCAAAATTCTATAATCTTCAAGGTGCGGTAAATATATTTAAATGTTGACCCACAAAACGTACTTCATTGTTATTTAGTACTATATCTGGCAAAAGCAGAGACCTCAAGTTTTCACTTACCTATTCATTCATTCAGTCATTCATTTGAGTGAGCCAACATCCATTCATCGATGTTTTTGTATCTTTTTTCTAAACAGACATAAAAACTATGAATAGATTTTTTATTACCCAAAAAGAAAGAAAAAATTTATGTGAAACAACAAACAAAAACCTAATTTTGCTAATGATTTGTGGTTCTGCATTGCATTCCAATATTGATATTCTAGGCTTAGCTTCTGCATAGGATAATTAAACATCCGTGTCATTATTACAATTATATCAAGAAGGCAATATCTTCAGGATAAAAAGAATTCCATATTCCAACAATCAAAGCACATAGATTCAATATTTCCCTACCTTACAATCATTTCCTATCCCAGTGGAAATGTGCTAAGACCATAGCGATTCCTTACAAATCTGCGCCTATATTGTCACATCAGCTACAATTGCCATTGTTGGAAAATACTTAGATGCACAATTCCCGATCATATAATTGGTTTCTAGAGATATCATGAATATCACACCTGAATAGTGTGGAAATTTTCGAAAGAAAATGTTACTATTCAACAGTTTTTCTTGACATTACGGCTTTTAGCATTCGAGGGTGCGTGATACAAATCTACATCTTCTTGATGAGAATGTCACCGCTATGCTAGATTCTTTTTTAAATAAATAGTATATTGTAACTAAAAAATATAAAATATATTTTTGTAAACAATATTCATTTCTTTTAAAGTCACTTATTTATTATTTTCAACAAATTACAGTTAGTTTTATTTTGAAAAAAAAAAAAGGTAAATATACAAAAAATTTGTTTAGATATTTGTTGCATAAAAAAATTTTCATTTTAGAAAATTTGTGCGTATTAAGAAAAATTTAAATTTAATAAATCTGTATAGTGAAAAATTACCTGTAAAACGTCGCGGAAAATAACAATACTGACCAAAGTGTGCTAAATCATATTGAAAGAAGACTTTCACGTGGTAAGTGGTAATACGTATATGCAAATTTATGTGCAATTTAGATGGAGGAAAATTTAACTATGTATAGGGTAAGATAAACATGCTACACGCCACAAGGGCGAGGTCACCTAGTGGGGTGGCTACTGCTCATTGTGATGCCAGGCAGTTCGACAACTTTTAGCTTCAGTGTTCGCCTTTGGCCTACCATATCGATAGTCTGGGCTAAACCGTCATCGCTCTTAAGGGTCTGAGTACTAAGGGGTTATAGAAGAAACAACAACTATGATATGAATTGTATATTATCTGTTGGTTTAACAGTTGTTGGTAGAACAGTTGTATTCACATGTTTTGTTTCCGACGCAGATCAAATTAGGCATTGGTGCATTTCCGAAGGGTAAGTAGGGCAATTGCAAAAGGGAGTCTCGAAGACAAACCAAATCCAAGAACTACTTAGTTGGGGTTATTTGCTCCGAATTATGTTTTGCTCAGGGCCACTACAAGTCAATATGCATCACTGCTCCAAAGCAAAGTGTTCAATTTCAGAAAGATCCATATTTTTTATTTTTTGAGAAGAGAAAGAATTCTTCAATGGAGTTTGTCATTTGCGAGTATTTAAATCTTAGGATCAATGTTTGTTTCTATATACAATACATGAATTCTGATACATTTTCCTCTTAAACTTTTGTAAATGCTTGTAAAACACGACGCGCCTAAGATTTTAATTGATTTTTTTTTCTTATAGATTATAAATTTCCGTAGAAAAAAAATATTTAAATTCAAATTAAATAAAGTTGTGAGTATGTTAATTATTGTGATTTAATACAAACATGCATTCTGAAATTAATAATTTATATCATAATCATCATGATTTAATTGACATTCAGTTACATATAGAAGAAGCTACCCAGATGGATAATCATTCTGAGAAAATTTTGGATCTCGTCATGAAAAACATAAGAACAAGTGAACAAGGAATATCATACTTCCTTGATTTGAGATATATTGATGAATATAGCGGGGTACATAAGAAGACGACTGAGCCCACTATTAGTCCAAGCATGAGATGTATAAGAGAACAAAAATACTTTCTCCATTTAGATTGTGAGACTAACAAACACTTAGATGGAGAAAAACTTAGAAACCCAACATTTGTTGGTGAAATTCGACAAACAAAAAGTAATTCAGTTGGTTTCACTAATAAGTTGGGTAAGTATAATAGTTAATTTCATAAATAAACTTGAATTCTTTTTATTTATTTGTCATTCCTCTACTGATGCAAAGCCATCAAGAAAAACGATTATAAAAAGATCACCATCAAGCCGTCCACATCTGCTGGATTCCAGGAGTCAACTTATGATGGGTTAAGTCATGGTAATAAACCCATTGAGAAGGGTAATCATGATAATATGAAATCCAATAAATAATTGCTGTTATCAAGGGATTGAACGTAAGCGTATTAACAAAACTCCATCTGAGCAATGTAAGTATTTAATCTGATAAATAAACTTGAACATTTTTCATTTACTTGTCGATTCTCTCCTAGTGATGAGTAGTAAAGAAAATCAATAGTATTATTTCAATAAAAGTACGAACTATGGAATCGACTCCCGACTACAGTAGATTTCAGGAAAGTTGTAACAGTAAAAAAAGTAAGTATCAATGTCAAAATAAAGGACAATCTTCTATGTTCTATTGACAAAAAAAAATTATTGATTTAAAATCTTTTCATTGATATACTTAACGTTTCTTTCTTTATGAATAGTAAATAAGAGAATCAATGATAGTGTTGCTGATAAGGGTTTTGTATGAAAATATTAAAACAAGTGAAAACCGACCGGAATTAAATTTTTAAAATTTAAAATTTCTGAAAAAAGATTTAACAGTACGAAGAACTCAAGACACAAAAAAATGTTTTAAAAGAAAAAAGGTATTTTTAAATAATGATGAGCATTATGAGTCAATTGATGAGAGTCACGTACATTCGCCTGATGGAAAATCTAATCTTAAATCGGAGTCTTATGATGGTCAACAGAAATTGAATTCACTCTCATTAGAATTTGGACAAAAGCAATACTGTAAGTTTATCTAATCTTTAAATAGCAAAACTTGTTCAATCTGTTTTACTGTGTTTTTCTGAGCTTGAAAAATAGGAAATGAAAAACGCTCGATTATGCCACCGCTTACGGTTAAATCTAGAAAAAGTTCCAGTAACATGGTACCTTTGCCTTTGAATACTGATGTCGAGCTATGTTTGAATATGTGTTCTGTAAGCATACATACAATATAGTAAAACCCATTGGCGGACCAAGAGTTCGGGAGCCCCCAAACCTCAAGAAGACAAGAAGAAGATAACCAAAGCGTTTTTTGGTTCGTTCGAGATTACAGGATGTGGGGGTAAAAATATGTTGTCCCACAACAAAATTAACTGTCTTGAAGTCTGATTCAGATGCTTAAATCAAGAAATCCAAATATTTCTGCTACTACCCACATACCCTAAAAGAAAAATTTGTCCTCATTTAGCTCTGGGCATGCGATGTTCTTAGTCTGCCAGTGCTAAAAAACAAACTCATAAATATATATTGTAACTTCAAGAAACAGCATAAATGGAACAAAATATACCGGAGGATCTTAAAAGTGATGGGCACAAATCAATACTGGTAATAACGACTGATTGCGAAGAAGTCTTAAATGTACCTTTGCCTCATTTACAACAAGTGAAAATAACATTAATGCATAATTTTTGTTATATTTTTCAAAACGAACTCGAAGAAATTGTTCCAAATATATATATTTATACAAAATAAAATATAGTAAAATCACTTGTGAGCTTGACGTGTTTTTTTTTTCTCTCCGTGATTATTAATCATTTGAAGTGCATGTAGACTCTTTTTTACCATTTACAGTTCGTTGAAATTATAAGATGTAGATGGAAAAGGTGCCAATCTACTATTAAGAATGCCTTCTTTCTATGATGGTGTTATCACCGCCATTGAGACACTATCTGAAGAAAATTTAACTTTGGCATTTGTTCAAAATCGCTTGCTTGATCATGAAATCAGATTAAAAAGTATAGAAATAGATTTGTAGTACAAAAGTATTACAAGCATTGTCATATGAACAAAAAGGTTATAAGAACGTGAAAATCAGTTCATTTTCAATATAAATTTAAATTCAATTCAAACGAAAACAAAATCATAGTTCTATTAAAGGGCCATCGCTGCGGTAAGAATGGTTATTTTGAAAGGAACTGTTTTAGTTTTAATAGAAGCATGCAGCAGCACAGGCAGACAAATGTTTTGCATTTATGATACTTTATCAGAACGATCAGTTCGAAAATGGTTTGCGCGATTTCGTTCGAGAAATTTCGATGTGAAAGACGCGCCTCGCACCGAAAAAGTTGACCAAATTATTGAAAAGGTAATGTAGAGAATGACCGGCATATAAGTACTCGTGACATCGCTAAGGATCTTGGTATCCACCATACGACAGTTTTAGACTATTTAAAAAAAGCGGGCTATGCAAGAAAGCTGGATATTGGGTACCACACAATTTGACAGAAAAAAAATCTTATTGATCGCATTTCAATTTGCGAAATGTTACTGACATGGAATGATTTGCAACTTTTTCTATCCAAATTAATAATTGGCAATGAAAAATGGGTAGCATACGACAATAATGTGAGAAAAAGGTCATGGTTTGAAAAAGGTGAGCCCGCCCAAACCATTGCAAAGTCGGCGCTAACTACGAGGAAGTTGTTGCTGTGCATTTGGTGGGATTGTAAAGGTCCTGTGCATTATGAGTTGCTCCCACCTGGGCGAACGATAAATTCGGAACTCTATTGTCAACAACTAATAAGACTAAATGCAGCATTGAAGGAAAAAAGGTCACAATTTGTAAACAGAAAAGGTATAGTCTTCTACCACGACAACGCTAGGCCACACACATCTTTGATGACTCAGCAAAAATTGAGGGAACTCGGTTGGGAAGTGTTAATGCACCCACCATATAATTCGGACCTAGCACCATCTGATTACCATTTATTTTGCTCCATGCAGAATTATCTTGATGCCGTAACAATGAATTCCCCAAGCGACTGCAAAACGGTATTGCGCCAGTTTTTTGATCAGAAATCCCAGATTTTCTATATATATATAATATATATATATATATATATAATGAATGCATGAAAGGAATTCAAGCACGATCAATTTGATGCAATAAACTTTAATTGAAGTTAATTAAGTTCCATGGCAAGTAACTTGAATAGAAGAGAAAGAGAAATGAAATCAGATCATGCATTTCACTTGGAGTATTAAGATTTTTGAATAGTGTCAATCTTTCATAAACTTAAAGCTGAGAAACTGTGAAGAATGATGATGAATAGATGTAGCCAGTTTCTAAATGAAATTTTTTTTCCTCTTGCATATTTAATTCTTGCATAGAGCGTAAGTAAAGCAGAACTTATTAAAAGTCTCACAATTACTGGATGAGGTAAACCCTTCACACAACCTAATGCTGGGTAAGTATGAAGAATGAAGATACAAGATAGCAACAAATGAATAACAATATATAGTTTTCGATAGATTTTACCTTTTGGTAATAATAATTTTATTGTAATTGTCATACGATTTGTCAATGATGTGATATAATAAGTTCAATTCAATAAGTAAGTATAGGCCAAAGAAGATATTTTAAAATCCTTGCGTTAGTGATTTGTAACTCAAAAGAACAAGGATGAGTTTCCATATTTTTCGAAAAGTAAGGACCGAGATGCTTATTGTTTGTTTATTAATAATAGACTGTATTTTGTTCTATCTAATTTGTTTTAGTATCTTTCTGATCTAGAAAAGTTTAAATAATTGATGAATGAAGCTAATATTTTGACGATCCCTTTTTCTATTTCCTAAAGCGTATGTCATTTCTTAGCCTCGAAAGGAAAACAAAAATTTGAAGAATCTCCTTCTAGCTCAATACAGCGATGCTCCAACTTTCAATCCAAAAATACGTTTTCCCGAGGTAAGAAGTTGGCGATGACCTCCTCATTCGACACAAATCAGGTTTGTAGACCAGGCGGCCAAATCTGGAGAATCCGGGTAGCAGATTCGTAGTGTAATTTGGACATGGTCGGCGGAGGTGCCATCGCACCAACAGCTTGTCTCATGTCCAGAGTGACTAGCATCCTTGATTTCGCTGCGCGTTTGAGGCTAAAAAATTCACACGATGGTAACACTATTTTGTAATAGCCATCGGCGGTGAGCCTAAGTACATGTTGCGCTTTTGTGCTCATTGCATGTTTGAAGTTCTCTTATATTTCGCACCATATTTGTTGTGATATTTTATTTTACCAGGATATGGCGAATGAGACATTGTGTCAGCAAAAAGTTGGAGCTTATTATCTGTTTGCGAATAATTTAGATGGGCTGACAAAATACAAGCTTTCATAATTTTGGAATCTAATCTTTGTTGATTAAGATTTAATGGATTCCGATTAGAATAGGAATCAAGGAGAGAATCAAGTAAGGAATGGTTAGTCCATATAGTTACCATGTGAACAGAGCGACGGACATAAGTACTAGTTATCGCAGCATGCATTGCTACGACCAGATATAGCGTCTGGAAACATTTCTTCCTTTGATGAAAATCGAGGATGGGAGCTATAACAGAGAAAGGAATGGAGCGCTGTAACTAAAAAATGGGCCAAGTGCGAGTCAGGACTTCGTACACGGAGGGTTAGCCGTCGCCGGTATATCAGAACTTATAGTTAGACACTAATTTCAGTTCAATAGTTCAAAAAAGCAATCGAATAGGAACCTGAATTTTAAGGGTTTGTAGTACGCCTAGTTGGCCGATTTGATTGATAGATGTAGCGCCCAGAACTTATAGTGTCTAAATATCAGTTCGATAGAATCAAAACTGAGTTTTAATGGTGGGTTTGTATGGGAAGTCCGTGGACTGATCAAACTGAAATTCCACAATATAAGTCTCTAATGCATGTCTCGAATGATCGTGGGATTACTGGGTCGTTTAGCTGAAACCAAAATATTTCTTGTATGGGGACTCCTTTCAGAAAATATTTTAGTATTTGTTGCTAATTCCCGGATAGAACCACTACATAGAAATCTGTAGCTATTACGGTTTGCAACTCCATTCCTTCACGTTTTATGTATTGAAACGGGATATCCTATTGTTCCTAGTTCTAAGCCCTACCAATTTTCAGCCAAATCGAGATTCGACTAGCTTCTATGAACAACAACTACAAACAAAATTTCAATGGGACTAGTTCAGTGACATACACACTCACAGAAGAATTATATATATAAAGATTGTGAATCTAAAGCATTCTCAGATCCCCTGAACACACACAAAAAATTTCATCAAAATCGGTCCAGTCGTTTAAGAGAAGTTCAGTGACATACACACTCACAGAAGAATATATATACATATTGTGAATCTAAAATTTACCCCTTGAACACACACAAAAAATTTCATCAAAATCGGTCCAGTCGAAGTTCAGTGACATACACACTCACAGAAGAATTATATAATAAAGATGTATATATACAGGAATTAGTTAGTTAGATCTCTCTCACATCATAAGCCTATTTGTTTGTATATATAGTTGATTAGATCTTCTATGGGATACTTTCTATGGGTTTTTTTTTTCTCTAAACTGTTTCCATAGAAATAAATTTATGGCCTTATAACTTTTAAAAATAGCACATAATTTGGAATTTGGAGCAGTACTCTGTTTACTCTGTTACAGTAAAATCAATTGTTGAATTTGTAAGGCAAAAATTGTATACATGAAGTATGTCTATATAAGTGAATTTGGAACGTGCTTTGAAATCATAAGAACTAGAGAAGGCATTTCCAAAATGGCACAGAATCGTTTAAGTGCAAAACAACAAAACACATAAACAATAATAGAATCTATAGAACAAAAACAAGTAAATATGTATGTATGTATAAATAAAGAGAAAAATTGAAAAGTAGAATTACCAAGAAAGATATCAAAAGAAGAAGAAGAAGCAGAAGAAAAAGAAACATGTAACGAACAAAGAGTGCAAATAAAGCTTAATAGACAAAAATCACAAGGAAATAAAGATCTTTGACGGAGGTTCTTCGTTCTTCTTATATGTAGTAGACTGACTGTAAAATGTTGAGCTTAATGGATGTTTAAAATCAAAATCAAAATCAAGAGAGAAAGAGAGAGAGAGAGAGAGAAAAGAAAATGCCTAGACGATTGATCCCAACCGATCCGAAGACGATCCGGCATGTAAATAGCATAGAATTAACAACACCAACAATTCGAACAGCAATGACATGCTTTTAGTAATCTAAAGTCACATTATTTAATCGCATACACAACAAAGTATGTAAGGCCGCCAAAAGACTTTCGTGTGTCGGTCTGTCTGTCGTCAATTGCAAAGTCAATTCAGTCTTCAGAAGATCTGCAAAAATTTGCTTATAACAAACAAATACTTATGTTTAGATACAGATGTGTGTGTGCGTGTACATGTGTGCATATAGAATACAGACTTCACAGACGATAACTTAGTTTGAGTTCGATTTCGACTGAAAGCCCCCAGACTGAAACCCCAGTTTGCATGCAGCAGACGCCTTCTTAGTTGTTTAGTCGGTTTGGGCCACAACTAACGCAATTTTGCAATTGCAGACGCAGTTTGTGGCAAATAAACAATTTCTAAGAATTGAAAATACCAACAACATCAGCAGCAGTAACAGCATTGGCAACATTGGCAGCAATAGCAACAGCAACAGCAACATCGGCGGTAGCAGCAAAAGGCCTGCGTCTGCCACTTGGCACAATTGTTGAATTGGTAAAATGCTGCAGGAACACAGAAAAAAAAACAAAAAAAGAAGAATCAATACAGTAAGTAGTGTGTGTATATGTAGTAAGATTGAATAAAACAAAGCAAAAGATGGAATAGATGGAAAAATAAAGGAGAAGATGAGGAGAACCAAAAAAAAAAAAAAAAATAAAAGGAAAAGATAGCAAACTTGTACCAAGTTGGCTGCAACACAACAAAAAGTAGTACAAAGTTGCAGACAATGAAATGAGTAAAGTGTGCGAAGAAGTGAGTGTAGAAACATGAATGCGAAATGCAAAATGCAAACAAAAACACAAACACACACACACACACACACACACACAAATACAGATACACTCATCAGTATTAAGAGTTAAAGATACAGATAGAAAGACAAACAGACAGACAGATTGACAGACGACATCAAACCACTTTCCAAATGCAGACAAGCAAAACCGAGTTTGGAGTTGAATTGAAAATTTTGAAGCAAGTTTGCCAAGGAGTGCCAAGTGCAGTGGAGTGGAGTAGAGTAGAGTGGACTGAGCGAAGTTTGTGGAATCGATGAGTAAAAATACAAAAAAGAAGTGAACAGGTGAAAGAAATAACTACAACTGAATGAGAAGAGGAGCTCTTAAGTTTGAGTTTGAATTGATAGTAAAGTAAACTTGAGTTGAGTTGAAGTTGTTGCTAGATTTGATGTTGCTACTTTTATAAGAAGATCTGAGCAACAACAACTACAATTACAACAAGAAAACAACTCACGAATGTGCAACAATGTGAATGAAACTTGAGTTAGACATTCGATGATGACAGCAACAACAATCCTGGCCATAAAGTCCTGGGATTAACATAAAGAAAGAGCAATGAGAAATCTCAAGAGTTTTAACCTTTTCTTTTGTCACATTGGAAGTAGCAGACTTCATCAAATATTGCTTCTCACTATCAACAATTAACCTAAGACAGCGGCAGCAGTAACAGTAATAGCAGCAACAGCAACAGCAACAGTTAGTACAAACAAGTAACAGTAAAAATAAAAAAAAAAAAAAAAATAAAAAAAATTCAATAAAAATATGCAATACCAGCAACAAAAATAAATAACACTTTATATGAATACAATAATAATAACAACAAAAAATTGCAAGCTTTACTTTACCTCTACTCAAAAGTAAGTTCAAGTTCAAGACCGAACTCAAAAAATAGACTCAAGTATAGGTAAAGTGTAACCATATATTCATACATAAATTTCAACTCAGTTTAACTCGTTTTGATTTGACTCAAATTATTGTAAATACTCGTACGAGTATCGTTTAACCCAATGTAATTTTCATAGTCGAATATCAGATACTCTATACGCAGAGAAGCAGAATTGCCGGGTTTGGAGTGAAGAAAGCCCAGAAATGCTCCCTGAGATTAGTTAGTGATGGCAATGATTAATCGAAAAGTATTCAGTTAAAAAGTAAATTAATCAGTTAATTGATTGCAATTTATATTAACCGATTAACCACTAATTTGATTTGATTAATATGTAAAAAAAAAAGCATTTTATCGAACTGAATTGAGATTGAAACTGTCTTTCTAAAAAGGCCTTGAATTGCAATTAATCGTTGACAAAATAACCAATTAATCGATTATTAGATGAGCCTCCAAAAAAGTTCTTCTGCCTCCAAAAAACAAAGTGATAAGCAAACAAGAAAAAAAGGTCCCCCAATGAACTTTGGATTAATCAAATCAAATTAGGGATTAATCGGTTAATTTAATTTGCGACCAATTAACTGATTAAATTACTTTTTAATAGAATGTTTTTCACTACCTGAGATATTCTCATATCCATTTAAAGTCACTGTTTGGTATGCCCTATTAGCACGGAATCATTGGATCCAGCAAGTCTCGATAAATTAATCGAAAACTGAACTTCCCAATTTTTGGCAAATTTATATATTTTTTTTAAGAAAATAGAAAAACTATTCATAATACTTTAAATATATTCTGTAATATTATATTTACAATACATTTTGGAAAAACTCTTTTATGTTGTTTATGAATATTTTATCAACTTAGTTCGAATAATAAATAACCATGTAAATTTCATTAATTTCAAGGCAATCGAATTATTGGGTCGTATGGCTCCCAAACAAATATTTCGGTCTCAGTGTAGACTAACTCTGTAAGTCCAATCGCGTTAACCTTCTTTTTGCCTTTTTTATTATTAAAGAATGCAAAAATTTTTCTGAAGTCAAGAAATGTAATTCTTCATTGTACAATCCTTAATTTATAATTTAAGAAGTTCCTTTGAAACTTGACACCTGTTCAATTCAAGTTTAGTAGATGGTTTCTTAAGTTTTTTTTTTCAAGGTTGACCAAAGGCTTGTCTACCGATTAGTAGCCTAATTGCTGGCAATGCTTGATCTCTCATTGATCAATTTTTGGAAAAAAGCTTATATGAAGTGTAGTTTGTAGTTATACTAAATATATATTATCAGAGTTGTCAGATTTGTTCTTATGTGATCAGAAAAAAAAAAAAAATGGGCTAAGTGCGAGTCAGACTCGTACACGAAGGGCTCCGTACCAGATTGGGGTTTGATTTGACAGATTCCAAAAAATTTACCGTGCCTATATAGTGTCTAAATTTCAGTTCAATAGTCCAAAAAACAAAAAAGTTTTTCGAATAAGAACCTGAATTTTAATGGTGGATTAGTTTGAGAGGTACCCCTCCTAGGTGGCCGATTTGGCTGATTCCAACAGATGTGTAGCGCCTATATCAGAAACTTATAGCATCTAAATTTCATTTCAATAATCCAAAAAACAAAAGAAAGTCTTTCTAATAACAACCTGAATTTTAATGGGGGTTTATATGGTAGGTACCCCTTCTAGTTGGCCGATTTGGCTGATTCCAACAGATGTGTAGCGCCTATATCAGAAAGTTATTTTTTATATTTCAGTTCGATAGAACAAAACACAAAAAAAATTTTCAATAAGAACCTGAATTTTAATGGGGGTTTGTAAGGGAGGTTCCCTCCCTAGCAATCCAATCGAACTGAAATTTCGACTATGAAGTTTCTTTCCACATTTCAAGATCGTGGGATTACTGGATCATATAGCTGCCATACAAACCAAAATGTTTCTTCTATGGGGACCCCTTTAAGTTTTTGAAAATATTTGAGTTTTAGTAATTGTTGCTGATGCCCGGATAGTCTTACATATTCTGTGAAAATATCAGCTCTCTAGCTATTGCAGTTTATAAGATATGACCCGAGGACGGACGGACGGACAACGAAGTCTCTGCAATAAGGTTCCTTTTGGTACCCTTTGGGTCCGGAACCCTAAAAACTTATACATTTTGTTGTCAGAAGTTGGTAGTGAAAATGATGTTCTAAAGGTAAAATATACAATAGTATATTTTTACGTAATAGGACTAACTACCGTATAAAAACCAACTAAACCAGACGGAAATCGATTTATGACCAGGGTCTCATTATTGGGATCCGAGGCGTTTATAGAAGTTGTCCATAAGATCTTTGATCCGAAGAAGTCACCATAGAATAATGCCAATAATCAACTTATATCTCAAATACTGGAATTATTAGGCACCGTGACGTGAGTCTCTGAGCCTCTGAGAGAAACATTGCTAAGTAGTTATTCTTTATCTAACTGCCTTACATAAAGCTAGGATTTTTTTGTAATTTGTATTTGTTTAATGGGAAAAATCTAATAATTGAGTCCCGGGCATCTGGGATCAAAGTTATGACTTGATCCATTTAGTGTAATGTAAAGTGTATAAAATTGAGATTGAGGAACTTTTACTCACTCTGCCACTTACTCAACAATTCTGTGAGTATTGGAGAAAAGGTCTGAGGTTTTGTTTGGTATAACTTTGCTAATCGGAGCCCAGGTATCAGGTAGATCAGCTCGTCTCGGTTCGGCTCGTAATGTTCACAACTGTTGACGCTTACTGCGCGTTAAATGCACTTGTCGTGCACGATTTACGTTGCGACTGCCACTTTCGAATGCCTGTCAACGCTTCGTTCGTCTGTTATTTCTTTCTTTTTCATTGTTATTGCTTTCTTTCTTTCTTCGTTGCTTTTTCATTGAATTAAAACTAGCGGCCAACGTGAGCTTGAGATGTTAGCCAACTTTATTAAGACTATTTGAGCGAGTGCAGCTTGCCGCTCTCTCTATTTCTAAGAAACTTCGTTTAGTATTTGAGTTCGTTCATTGGTCGTCGTCGTCGTCTTTATTGTCATCGTCGTCATTGTGATCGTCAATGTGCGACTTCGAAACTTCATTATTCTTCTGTGTCTGAAACTTTGCATCTGCGACTGTGTCTGTAGCTTCTTTTTGCATTCGTCGTCGTCATCTTCGTCGACTGAGACTACGAGACTTCAATACGAGGCCAAAGAAAGTATCTATCGTTTGGATCGCGTATTTCGCGTTCGTCGTTTGTTGTGTTCACACGTGTTGTTCGCTTGTTGCGCATGCGCACAGAAACTTTAAACAAAATCTTACAAAAGAATACAAAAAGAGAAAAACAAGTAAAGCAGAAAAGAATAAAAATAGCAAAAAAAAAAAAAACATAAACAAAAATAATAATAATAAGAAAAAACAAAAAAAAGAATTATAAGAAAATCTAAAAAATAGAAGAAAGAAAAGTAATAATTTTCGTGTTCGATATTATAGTATTTTGTAGTGATGATGGTGGTTATTACCAAAGAACAAAACGAAGAAAGAAGAAAACAAAAAAATATAATGTGAAATATAAACATGAAAAACTATAGATGAGTGTACTAGATGTTGAAGAAGAATATTGTATAAAAAAGAACAGGGAGAAGAAGTATCTATCTGTGAATGAGTGCAGAGTGGAGTGAGTGTGGTGTGGAGTGAATGAGTGAATGAGTGTTAGCATCTTCATTTGTTCTTCGTTCGCTCGGCTTATTATTTTCTTTTTTTTTTTTTTCCACATGTGTATCTTAAAGAAGATATTTACCGTTGCGGTCGCATTTACACTTGTACCACACACACACTCACATGCAAGCGATACACAGACACAGAGTAGCATAAAAGCCGTTCGCGTATACACAGTTACATTCTTGGGCTTTTGCTTGAAGAAGAAAGAACAAGTGCTGATGCTTCGGCGTTGCTTTGGTACTTGATTTTTTGCTGTTGTTATCATCATCATCATCGTCGTCATTGAAATCATTAACTTCATGATCATAGTTAGTATACTTGGTCTTAGTGTTTGAAGTCTTGATTGTCTTGGTCTTGGTTTTGCTCATCATCATCATCATCATTGTCGGCTTAATCGGGTTCCATGTTTGATTTTGTTGTTCAATTCACCTTTTATTCATTCTTCAGTTGCCTAGCAACATCAAAAGCCCTAACAATGGAATTTTCGTTATTGCTTTTGTCCCTTGTCCCTTGTCCCTTGTCAGTTGTGATTTTTTGTTTTTGCTGTCATTGAGAAAGAATTAAAACACAAAAAAAATAATAATAATAATGACTTCAACTCCACTTGTCGAAATGGCTTCTGAAAATGATTCCAAACTTCTGTTGTTGTTGCTGCTGGTCTTTTCATTTCTTTTATTTGTAATTTTCTATATTCTTAATTATTCTTTGTAATCACCAAAAAAAAATGTGAAAAATTTTCCAGCAACATTTAATGAAATAAAGAATAAATAAATAAATTGAAAAAAAAACAAAACAAAACAAAAAATCATGTTAAACAAACAAAAATTTCATGCTTTCTAATTTTCCCAATTAACATTTATCAACCACAAAATTAAACAAAAAAAAAAAATAATATTAATAAAAGAAACAAACAAAAGAAGAAGAAACCAAATTATAATTAAATATAATAAAAGTTTATGATAAAACTAAAGCAAAATTTTTATTTGTTTAAAAACAAAAAAAAAAAAAAATTAATTTTGCAATTTTTTTACAATAAGAAAATATTATTTTATCTATTTTGATTAAGTGGTTTATGGATTATAGTTCAAAAGGGTATATATCATAAAATTGGTTTGCTTTCGTTTTTTTTTTTCATTTTATTTTTTTTTTTTTTTTTTTGTTAATTTTATATTTTTATTGCGGTGTCCATCAAAGTCATTGTGCTGTAAATTCTTGATGAAATAAGCTCATGAATTGACAAGTGAGACGGCAGTAACTGTAACCTTCGCTCAGTTCGAGTTTAAGTTTATTTGACAAACTAAGTTTCTGAAATGAAGACAAGGAACATAACATTATTTTGCAGAGAAAAAAGGATATTGTAAAATAGCCTAAGAAGACAGCGATCGTCTGTGAGAAACTTAGTAAGGACCTCGGTCTAGATCAATTTCATTTAGAAATAAGTTTCCAAAATGAATTGAAATGAAGACAAGGAACAAGAGAAATATGTAAATGAATTTCATTTTGCTTAAACAAAGGATGGAAGGAAGTTTTTAGAAAGCAATAATTTCTGACATGAACTGAAATCGATGAAAATCGAGATATTAAAAAGTAGCCTGACAGGTAGAAGAAAACAGACTCAAGCTCATTATTATCGATTAATGTTAATTAGAAATCACTTTAAAATGCCAAAGACAATTGACTTCTTGAACAACCTTATACTTTCTTTCTTTCTTCTTTTTTTTTTTTTTTTTTTGTTGAAATAATTTCTTAGTATCCTTTTAATTTATATATTATATATATTATTATAGAGTTAAATATTGAATCTTTATTTGTTGATCAAAATAATTCAAATTCTTTAAATGACTATAAAAAGTGTCCCAGTCAAACAACATAAATCTAAAATGATAATTGCGATTGTGATGATGCTGATGCTGATGATCAGCATCACATTCAACATCAATATCTCATCAGCAACATACTTAGTACACGTATGTATGCCGGATTTGCTTGGATTCAATCAAGTCTAAGTCTCTTTCCATTTATCAGTCACTCAGGCAGTCAGTCAGTCAGTCAGTCAGTCAGACAATCTTTATCTATCTATATGTTTATCTGTCTAAAGTAACCTTGCAGCTTTTGTTTTTGTTATTATTAATTTGTGTTTTGCTTCTACACTTATTTTCTTTTTCATTTCTTCATGAAAATACATTTTTTCTCCTTGCAACTGGCAACTTGTTGTTGTAATTATTGTTGCTTCTACTATATACAATACTTTGTTGTTTGTTGTTGTTGCTGCTGTTACTTGTCTTGATGTTGCTGTTGCTGTTGCTGTTGCTATTGCTATTTGCTATTGCTGTTAGTGTTGTTATGTGTGCAGCTGCCATTGCCACCATTGCCGCCATTGATCTACTGAACTATATTTTTTGGATCGTGTTTTCTTTGTTGTACTCGGTCCAAACGAACCAAGCGATCGTAAATGTTGCTATTCCTGTTGCGGTTATTGCTGCTTGCCTCAACACAAAACTTGTTGCCACAAAATGGTATCGTGTCGCCTCAAATAAGCTAATTATTAATTACACATTTCATGTGCCGACAATTGTTGTCGCTGTCACTTGTTGTTGTCTTTTCGTTCTTAATTTTTTTTTTTTTTTGTACTTGTTCAGTTTCGGTAATCGCTTTCAAATGGGATGAGATGGGTTAGTATTGGATTAAATCGGATTGGATTAGATGGCATTGTATCAGATATCCGATTGAATTGAATTGAATTGGATTGGATTATTTTTGTGTGTTTTTTTTAAGTGAAGTTTAGTATATTTTGTTTTAAGTTTTAAGTTTTAACTTATGTGACCTTATGTGACCTATGTATGTAAATCGTAATGGATGGAATTGAATAGTTTGCGATAAAATGAACAAAGTTTCTACACATCTAGTACACATGTATATAGTATGGTAGATACTGAAATTATCTATGTTATTATTCTTAAAAAGTTTTCTTTTTTCTTCTTTTATACTTTTAAATTATATTTGAAAAAATTAAAATTATAATTCACGAATTACATGAAGAGGCCGTTTTTTTTTTTTTTTTTTTTTTAAATTTTTGTTATTGTGCTTCTTTTATAAATAAATTGCATATTTAATAATGCGTTTCTAAATGATTATAATCATTCATCATCATCATCATCATCATCATCATAATTATCATCAGTATCATTATTAATTATTTCCGTATTAAATTGTTAATCAGCTTAAGTCAGTGAACGGTTTTTAACGGATCACAAGAAGACAAAAGACTAAAGTCATAAGTGAAGGCAGAAAGAGAGAGAGAGAGAGAGAGTGTGTGAGAGAGAGAGAGTGAGAGAGAGAGAGAGAGGGTGAGGAGAAATATATCTCTATAAAATAAGATATAGAAAAAACAACATTAAAACGCATCAAAACCAAAAATAAAAAAATTTAGGATACTTGGATATAAGGAAATTTATTTTTGTTGGTAAGTAAAAACTTCTTTTTAAAAAAATTAATTATTCATTATTACAATACAAATTTTGGTTTCAACAAAGTTACAATAATAATAATAATAATAAAACAAAAAAAAAAAAACCTTTCCAGCTATCAAGATTTTTCTTATATTAATATTTCCAATTCCATTTCCAGTTTACTAACTTAAGAGTAAAGTTTCCTAAGTCCTAAAGCTAAACAAATATAGAATTATTTAGAAGAAATCAAATCAATAAAATGCGTGCAAATATTTGATATTCACCTTATACAAAAGAATCTTCATCTATTGCAAAAAAACAAAAGTGCAAGTCAGACTCGTACACGGAAGTTTCCGTACCAGATTGGGATTTGTATGGGAGGTACTCCCCCTAGTGGTCCGACTGGACTAATGCCGCGTCTATATTAAAAACTTATAGTGTCTAAATTTCTGCACAATAGTGAAAAGAAAAAAAAAAATTCGAATAAAAATTTTAATGATGGGTTTGTATGGGACGTACCCTCCCTAGTAGTTCAACACTATTAGTTTCTAAACCACTTCCACCAATCAAACAAATTTCAAGATTGTGGGGTTACTGGATTGTATAGCTTCAATACAAATGGAAAGGTTTCTTGTATGGGGACCCTTTTAAATTTTTAAAAATATTTTAGTTTTGCTATTTATTATTGTTTCCCGGATAGAACTACATAGTCTGTGAAAATTTTAATTTTCTACCTACGGTTCAAACGGACGGATAACGTAGCCTTAGTAGCCATATTGGTTTCGTTTGGTGCCCTTCGGGTCCGGAACCCTAAAAAGGAGAAGCAAATAAAAGTTTAACTAATTCAAGAGCATATTATTGCAATATTGATTGCCATTTTGCTTCGATTGGTTCAATTTAAATGAACTTAATTGATGGTTTTACTATTTCAATACATGCATCGATTTCAAATAAGTTACCATAATCAGAAGGTGCTTAAAAAATGCAACTTTAAGCTTCAAAGATGATCATTTTCATCATCTTTTGAAATAGTTTTTTCCCACTTTTCTGTCCATGAGAAACAGTCATTGACACCAGGATTCAAATCATGCCATAGTCTCGTTATCTTTTGCTTGGTGAGGCAATTATTTTTGATTCAATGGAAACGCATTGCATTGAAATATTGGCATAGGATGCTCAATATCCGATATTTCGAAAAGAAATATAATACAAATTGATGAATAGATTGAAATATTTTGATTGAATCCCAATATTTATGGCGTTAGCTGATCTAAAATGCCAAAATATCAAAAATTACAATTTGGTGCACTTTGTAGCGCTGTAACCGTATTTATAAATCCAAAATTATGATTAGTAAGACATCTTTTGCCACGGCAGAAGCGTTCTCAATTCGTAGAAATGCATTTAATTATTAATTGAAAAAAAAGATGATACAATGATTTGTTGGAAAGTGAATTTATTTGAATGAAAAGATGTTGAATCTAGAGTGATCTTTTTTAAAGAATCCCCTTTACTTTTCCAAACACAATTTGGGGCACTTTTACATCAAAGCACACGCTTTGCTGTCAAATATGTTGTTTAAAAGATTGTATTTGAAAAAATCGGGCAAAATCGGGAAGTGCTAGGGAGATTTGCATACGGAGGATTACTTACCATCGTACAAGATTTAAAACGAAACAAAATTTGTGGGTGTATCCTCTCTTACATTTGTTAATATTTTGAAAGCACTACACAGCACACCATAGATTTGTTTGTGTCAATGTCAACATTTGAGAAGCATAGCGCTGTTGTTTTTTTGTTTTCTGTCGCAATAGTAAAATATTGAAATAACACACGTCGTTTAGTTACCTTTGGGTACGGAACCCTGCAAAGAAACAACATTAGAGCAGCACTGCTGGCTCTATTCTCTCTAAATTGGCTGTTAACATTTGAGAAGCACTGCTCAGCGCACCAAAGTTTTTTTGGATCAATAAAAATTATTTTTTTTCGCTTAATTTGCGTTCTATCGCAAATATTCAAACGACGCCTAAAAATATAACTCAAAAAAATAAAAACACAATTCTTGTATGGGGAACCTGAGAATGCACGGACAGAGGGACAGCGAAGTCTTAGTAATAGGGTTGCGTTTGGTGTCCTACGGGTACGAACCCTAAAAAGCATAGCGTTTTATGGTTATGTTCCTTACCTATATTGTTACCATGAGCTTTACACATTAAGAAGTCATTAAAGACTCATACGAACATCAAACTTTGTCGAATCATAGATATTTTTCTATCGACTACTGGAAAATGTAATAGTCCTTCTAGAGTACATTTTCCCATAGTCTACAAAATGTGTGCAACAGTTAAAATCTTCAAATCAGTGTACGCAAGCTTTGTGTAATTAATCGACCCATAGCTATAAAAGTATTCCTAAGTGTATGGAAAACTTTCAAAATATGTTTAATCAATTTTTGTCTCATATGAGAAGGTGTTAAATTTATCAATGAGATCCAATTTATACCAAAATTAATACAAAGACTCTATATGGCACCTGTGCACTACTAAAACAATAAGTACCCCTATGTTTTATTTTTAAATAAACGAGAGAAATAACCAATAAAAAGGAGAAAAGAAAAAACATCAATAAATATCAAAGAGTTTATTCGTTAGGCCTGATGGGACTTCAAATTGTAGGACCATATTTACATATATCAACTAAACTGTGATAGTTTCAATAAATCTAAAGCCGAGGAAGCTTTACAAATTGAAACAAACAAACAAAACAATCTTATAGAATCAAAAATAGTAATAAATTTTCCTAGATATTTTATATTTCTATTCTCTTGAAGAAGGAGGCATTGGAGACCCTATAAAGAATAAACATGTATTCTTGATCAGCACGATGAGACAAATTCATTTAGTCCTGTCCGCAGACTAGTCCCCCTCCATTTCAATTCGGGTTCCGTAAGGCCCATGGTACTCCAGAACAATTGAATAGGGTAGTCAACTTTATCCTTGAAGGATTTGAGGCCAAGGAGTACGTTGTGGCAGCGTATCTCGATATCAAGCAGGCTTTTGATCGAGTTTGGCACGACGGGTTGCTCAGTAAACTCAAGAGCCTCTTACCGCCTCAACTATGGCTAATAGTGCGCAGCTACCTCAATAATAGAACCTTTACAGTGGTACTGGATGGTGTGGAGTCTAGCATCAAGGCTATTCGCGCAGGTGTCCCCCAGGATAGCGTTCTGGGGCCGACACTCTATACCCTGTTCACGCACGACATGCCCAATAGCTCAAAGCTACCACTAGAAGATCCTGATGATCTTATCATCGCCACGTTTGCAGATGACACGGCCATCCTCTCCAGAAACAGGTGCATATATGAAGCCACGGACAACCTGCAACAATATCTGCACAGTTTTGAAGTCTGGACAAAAAGATGGAACATTGGCATTAACGAAAAGAAATGTGCCAACGTGACGTACGCCTTACGGCCGGATGTTTGTCCGGGCGTCTTTATTGGCAATCAGTTGCTGGAGCAAATCTCGGCATATAAATACCTTGGTGTATATTTGGATAGGCGGCTAACGTTTAAAACCCATATCTCAAATATAACGAAGTCGCTCGGGCAGAGAATCAGGAAATTGTATTGGCTCCTAAACAGTCGCAATAAATTGTCACTAAAAAATAAGGTACACATCTACAAGGCAATAATTGCTCCTGCTTGGCGTTATGGCTTACAGGTGTACGGCATAGCAGCAAAAACAAATATTGCTAAGGTTAGAGTTCTGCAGGCCAAGACATTGCGTATGATTTCTGGGGCCCCTTGGTTCATGCGCACAGCGGACCTTGAGCATGACTTGAAAATACCAAAAAATTGGCGACGTGATTAATCATCAGGCCAAGGACTACATTAATCGGTTGGCAAATCATCCAAACAATCTAGCCAGGCGGCTTTTAAGGCAACGCAGAAAGGGAGGGGTCAGAGTGGCGAGGAGGCTGAGAAGATCGCATTCTGTCGACCTCCCTACTAGAGCATATTAAATGTATTAGTATTATTCCCACTTGTTATTGTAATATAAGTTGTTTTGTTATTGTTTTGTATATAGTTTAATTTAAGTTGTTTCATAATAACAGTACAATTAAAGATTTTAGAAAAAAAAAAAAAGCAGACTAGCCCTCAGTTCTTGAGCTGGAGAGCAGAAGTTTTGTACGAAACTTTTCTTTTTTGTAGACGCAGTACATTTTTCGGAACCGGCCGATCGAGGGTATTTCCCATAAAAACCCCCATTAAAATTCAGGACCTTATTAGAAAAACTTTTTTGTTGTACTATTAAACTGAAATTTGGACACTATGAGTGTTTGGCCTATGTTCTGCATAATATGATAACTGTATCGTATAGCTTCCATACAAATATCTCGGTGTAAAAATGCAGTATGAATATTGACTCTATGTAATATTTCTGTATCCTCAATCAATCTTAACCTTCTTATTTCTTTCTATTAAATTTTTGATTCTTTTGTTGTTTGTCCAAGAAGAAAAATAATGATAAATGGCTTTTACTACTTATTTGATCTATTGCCGCATAAAATAAATACACCGTTAGCTACTTTGAATTCTAATTACAATAAGATGACGATGATGATGTTGCTGATGTTGCTGATGATGCTGATGATGATGTGACAAACCAAGGAATGTGTTGCCGAACAATAGAAATAAGAAATTACAGTTGCACAGCAAACAAAAAATGATAAGAAAAATAACAATAAAAGCAACTAGAATTTGAAGAAGTTAAAGAAGCAAAGAATTGCCTGTAGCCGTAAATGTAAGTATCTTGCACACGATCTAAGTGCACACAAACAAATCAACAAAGATACAAAAAGGAAACAGACAAATACTAAGAAACATATAGACTGACTGACTGACTGACTGACAACGAACAACTTGGCTTGATGTATGTCGTAGTCATAGTCATCACCATCATCATCATCATCATCATCAATGCCGACAGCCAACAGCCAACAGTGCGTTTTCATTATATTCATTGTCAAGTTCTTTGCTTAAAAATGAAATAGAAGAAAATATAAGAAATAAAGGCTCAAGATACTGTATCTGGAACTAGTAGGCAGGCAGGCAGGCAAGCAGTCAGTCACTCAGCTAAAGCAACTTAGCACTTACTTGGCGCATTTTTGTACATTCACGTAAGACGATTTAAACGTGTGGCCTCAAATTAAATTTTAAATATTTTATTGCATTTCTTTGGTTTTTTTATTTGTCGGTTTTGTTATATAGATACAAGTGAATTTCATCTTTAAAACTCGTACTTTGCTCCCTACAATACAAAACAATATAATTCATTCATTCTTATTTATTTATTATTCATTCATTGTTTCGGTTCATTTCGGTTAATTTTTTATATTTGTACTCGTATATAATTTATGCACAATGTGATGGATGCTATGAGAGACATCTTAATGCATGCACGAATAACGTTTTTAGATAGATACACATGTGTGAGTGTGTATATATATATACTCATACATAAGTATCTATGCTTTGGCAATGCTTTCAATTCAAATCATTTCCACTGATTTACTATGCATTATTTTTGTTGTTCCATATTATTGTCACCAGTGTGTGAAAATGTTAATATCTTTTTGTTTGTTTGTTTGTTTGTTTTGTTGAAAAGTATATGTCAAAATTTATTTAAATTAGATGGTCGTTCTAACTGTATATTTTTTGTATGTTTTTTGTTGGCATCATTTATTTTATTTCTGTTTCTGTTATTTGTGTTATTTATTGTATTCTATTTTTTGCTGTATCACCAGTAGATATAATTTTCATTGGAGATATGAGTATCAACTCAATATAATATGTATTTTTTTCATATATTTAAATACACATTTATATGAACCTGTTTTTCTTTTTTTTTTTTTTTTTTTGTATCTGTTACTGGGAAAAATTAAAAATGCAAATGCTGCAGTTAAATATTGATACCATTTTCATTTTTCTTGTTTTTGTTTTTTTGTTTAAAATATTTTATAAATATTTTTTTTTTCTGGTGTCATTTGTGGAAAATTATCTGTCTCCCATTAAATAATCATGACAATATGTATACATCCTTTATATATATATATATATGCAAGTATAATACTTCTATATAAATTAATGACTCAGTCAAAATAAAATATAAAATAAGTATCAAAAAATATGGTCGAATAACTTTATTAACCAAAAAAAAAAAAAAAAAAACTCAACCCAATGCTAAGAAAAAGATAGAAAAAGCAAATTTTGTTATTGCAATTTCACACTTTACCAATCTTTTTTCCACATTTTTAAAACCATCGAAAAATTTGGATTTCTGTTCTTCAAAATACACGTTTATTTCAGTGATGACCGTTTATCACACATTGTTCGCAGAGCCACGTGTTACCGTTGGAAATAAAAATAAATTATTGGAGGCCAAATCTGGTGAATACAGTGGATTTTGTATCAGTTTGAATTTTAATTCCATGATTTTGGCCATCGAAAATGTGCATCTGTGCACCCATGTATTGTTCTGATGAAGTAAAATCTGATCCTTTTCCAAAAGAAGACGTTTTGTCATGGTTTTTTCGCTCAACTGATGCAGTCACAACGCATAATAACATCCAGTTGTTGTATTTTCTTTTTCCAAGCAATGAGTTTAGATGATTTCTCCTGCATTCCACAAAGCCATGCCCATCACCCTCCCGGCCAATTTCACCTTCTGTTTCTGGACTATAGTAGTGTATTTATGCTTCGTTTGCAGTTATGTATCGGCATGATTGCGTTTATTTTATATTGAGAGCTGAGATTTTTTTCACACCCAATTTAGTAACCATTGTGCCATACGATATGCCTGTGGCCTCAACTATTTTTCGTCGATCACTTAAACGATATCGATATCATTTCTGTAGTGGCCACCTCCACTGAACGTCCCGGACGATGGTCATCTGTTGTGGATGTACGGATATGTTTAAACCCATTTAATCAATTGTAAATAGTTGCAAACGTAGGAGCAGATGATTTTTTTCCTGTTTTTTCTTGATGATTTCATCTTTTATCGGTTGGATCTGCACGCCTCTTTGGATAATCGAGTTCCAGATAAACCACTGCGTAACTGCAGTCCTCCGCATAAGTTGGATACATTATCTCAATAACATTTGATTTCGCAGGTTGAGCTTCGAGTATGACCTAAAGAGGAAACTTATTTATCGACGTTTCAAGTGCAAAAAACTTAAAAGTTTTTCGAATAAGAACCATAATTTTAATGCGTGATTTGTATGGGAAGTATTTCCTTACTTATTTGATTTGGCTGATTCCAAAAAATATACCGCGCCTATGTTAAAACCTTATGGTGTCTAAAATTCAGTTCAATAGTCTAAAAAAAACAAAAAAAGTTTTTCTAAAAACCGGAATTTTATTAGGGGTTTGTATGGGAGGTACTCTCCTTCGATCAAACTGGAATTTGGACACTACAAGTTTTTAATCCATTTCCACGAATCCAGCAATTTTCAAGATCGTGAGATTACTGGATCGTATAACTCTCATACAAACCAAAAGTTTCTTGTAAGGGGGTCCTTTAAATTTTTAAATATATTTTAGTTTTAGTATTTGTTGATGTTGCCCGGATATGAAAATTTAAACTCTCTAGCTATTACGGTTCATGAGATATGGCCCGAGGACGGACGGACGGACATCGAAGTCTTAATAATAGGGTTCCGTTTGGCTCTCTTTGGGTCTAGAACCCTAAAAATAAAACAGTGGCGTCGATATTAAACAGACACTTCAACAGCTGATTAGTGATGGACTAAACCTATTGATCAACCCACGTAGTTTCTTGAAATTGGGACATTGGCTGGTCTCCTAACGAATCACTGCAATATTAGGCGAACGGATAAAGTATACTCTGGAGTTCTGCCTGAAAGATATTTCAGATTTCTTGAGCACCCTTTCTTTGAAGACATGGGTTTGCAGTGCGCAGGATCTGGCCCTTCTAGTCTAGTTCTTCCTTCAAAGAGTTTAGTCACCACAATGGACTACCAGTGTTGCTGGTTGAGTTGCCTTTTTCAAATAATATAGTCTCCGAAATAGAAAATTTTTTAAAAGACTGGCTGTAAAATAAGAATATTAATGCTGCAAAATAGTATGGAAATATTAAATTTATATATCCTCTATCTATTATCCCAAAATGTACAATCGCCGAAGGTTTCTTCTCTAAGTTATTCTATGGTTCAAGAAAAAAATGTGCCTATTGATAATCAAAATGAATAATAGAAAAATTATATTTAAAAAACAACAATTTTGCAGCTTTGTTACCTTTTAAGCGATTTCTCAAGGTTTCGTAGTTTAAACCAGTTCTACCGAACAGTTGCGATAAATAAGCACGCACAAAAAAGTAATCGTCAGAATTCGAAACTTCAGAAATCAATAATAATTGATACACATCAGATTGGTCTTTTCTTCCACTGCGCAGAGGACCGATTTTTTTTGTTATTCCAGAGATGAAGTTGAGTTTCCGTTACAACTTAACTTTACACTGCGTGAGGTTAAGTTTGCCTAGAAACGTTTTAATAGACGCTTTCTTAAATTTCTTTTATGCATCAATTCATGTTCATTATTAATTGTCGAATTACAACTACAATTCTCTATAAAAGCGAATCAATAAAAATCTTTAAATATGTAGATACGAGTATATTTCACCTGTTCATCTCTGAAAATGTGATATTTGTAATATTGTACTTTCAATAACATTGAAGTTCAGGCAGGTAGTTGATCCATAAGCCGATCTTCTCTCCACTTCTCTTTAGTTTTCTTGTTTCTTGTTTCCAAAGATATGTAATTTGTTCAAGCATAGCAATAGTAATGTATGTAGGCCCTTTTTCTAAGCTTTTCAACCCAAATATGGGGCCTTAAAAGAAAAAAAAAATTCTTAACAACTGGTTTAAACAATAAAACAACAATTCCAAAGTTTTTTTTTTTTTCATAATTTTCCTCTCTTAGCTCAAGACATCGATTGACATCCAGTGCAGTTCCGCAAATGTATGTTGAAACTTCATCAATATACTTAGGTCTTGGTCGCAAACGATGAGTGCACTGAATATGGCATAAAAATTAAAGCAATCAGTGTAAGATTCAATGAATCTTGAGGTCCGGTAATTTTGACTTTGTATGATTTTGATTCAACGGAGAATAACGTTAAATGGTTAACAAACTTCGCTCTTAAGATAATTAATAATATGTAATGCAAATCCTCCCTTGCTTGCTTGTTATTGAATTCACTCGCTCGATTCGTACTACCCCTCAAGGGTTGACTGGAGTTTCTTGAAATTGGTGTACATACTCGTACATTCTATCTGCTTTAGTAGAACCGTCATCTATCAAAGAAGAATTAAGGAAAATTAATTGTCTTACAATTGTATCAACCTTTGATCTGAGAACTTGGGACTGATTGTTCATATATTTTTATGAAAATTGATTTTAGCTTTGTTTATTCGTTTAAAGATTATTCATATTGTTCTATTTCAAAAACCAGAGTTCACCGATATTTGAATGAGTTATTTAGTTAGTTTGACGTTTTATTGTAATTTCTTCATAAATTGCTACAATTAAAGTCAATTTTTTATTCAATTCTATGAATAAAGAGTTAAAGATTAAACTATAAAATAATCATAAAAGTGGCAAATGAGAAAAATGAAATCTAAAAGAATATTTTCACCATTATTGACATTTGATGTTGCATGCAATATCACAATTATATATTATTAATCTAAATCCAAGACTTAATAAGTGATTTCCGATATTGCTCATACATGTATATTTATTGTGTTTGCAGAGATTGTTTTATAAAGATATACAAAATGTAATAGATACAGATAAATGTTAAATGAAAAAAAAAAAATCTAAATCTGAATGTGAAACTTTCATTGTTTGAAATCCTTGTCAATGTTTTGAATTACATATGTTCGTCAACAAAATATGAATAAAATCTAACTGTCTATCTTTCAATGTGCAATAGTATCTATCTACCTATATCTAATACGAGAATATAGTACAATATTTTGGTATTCCATTTAGACGAGTATCTGATGGAAGAATATATTTCTACAATATTATATACTCGTGCAAACAATTGCATTGATATGAGTATAAATCCGTTTACTTGTTGTTACTTTGGTTCGAGTTGATACAAGTGTATCTTGTATCTGGCGCGTTGTTGCTGTCTGCTGCTGCTGCTGTTGTTGTTGTTGTTACTCTCTTAACGGTGTTTTTTTTATGTTTTTGTGTTAATCATTTTACAATTCCATCCAACATGGCGCAAATTAACTGTTCATTACAGCCATAACTAAATAAATTCTTAATTGTGCACCAAACTTGTGGCTATTTAGTTCGTTCATTCATTCGTTCCGTCGTCCACTTCATTCCTCTTATGTTCCTCATTTCTTCACCTTTCTCTGCTGTTTATTTGTTATTGGTAGCTAAGTTAGTTTGGCTTGGCTTGGCTTGGCTTGGCTTGGCTTGGCTTGGTTCGGCTTGGTTCAGCTCAGCTTTGTTTGGCTTGGCTGGAGTTGTTTTGGTTTGGTTTGGTTTGGTTTGGTTAGAAGAGGAGCAGTTTGGTTTGGTGAGGCACAACTAGACCAATTGTGCTTAAGTTTGTAGGAAGCGGGAGTAGTGGTTTTAACTAACCAACTAGCTAGCTAGCTATCTATCTAACTGACTGACTGAGTGACTGTTTGAATGTCTATCCGTCTGTTTATCTATTTGTTTGCCTGTCAGTCTGTTTGCTTTTTGGTCTGTTTGTTGGTCTATTGGGGACTGTTTTTTGTAACATGAGAGTGAGTGTCTTGCTTCGCTTGGCATTTGCTTCTCAACGCCATCATCATCACCATCATCATCACCATCACCATCGCCATCGCCATCGCCATCATCAGTTGAAGTTCTTCTTGTTGTTACTTCTAGTTGGTGCTGTTGCTGCTGGTGATGATGATAAGTGGCAGCTTGATCCTAATTACATTTGGATTTGATGTGGTGTCTGTTGCCACTCTGTTGGCCACTCTCGTGTCGCACTTAACTCAAGTCAAGTTGACTCAACGCAACTCAATGGAACTCAACTTGACTATTATTTTGACTTTGAATTTTCTTCAAATACTTAGTACAAGTTGCATTTGCCTTTCTTTTTTTTTTTTTTATATTTGTTTTTCTTTTCTCATATTGTAGATACTTAAACTATATATATATATGGATGTATGTGTTTGTGTGTATCTATTTGTTTTTGTATTCAATTGGTTTTTTCTTGGCTTTTATGCTGGCGCTCATGATTGCTTTGCTGGTGGTTTTAAATGTCGCGTTATTAAAGATAATGTTTTTCTGTCTGTCTGACTGATTGTTTGTTTAGTCTTCAATTTTTTTTTCCTCACTTACACATTCATTCAATCGTTTACTTATTCGCTTAGTTTTTCTTTTGCTTTTCTAATTTAAGTTACTGTTGTTGTTCTTATAAAATAGCATGTCTCGACTATGTACGAGTATCTGTTTATGCATGTATGTATAATATGTGTGTGTATACAAATGTATCTATTAGTGTGCGTATCTATGATTGTGTTTATGTGTGAGTGAGTGTATGCTTATATTTAGACTACTTTAAGTGGTCTGCTTCAACATGCCATACGGGACTTGAAGTTGCCAACTTGACTGCCATAATCTCAAGTAGCCAACAGCATTTTAACAATCAACAAACAGTGTTTTTACAATAATATACTCGTATATAGGCATAGACAATATATTATTTTTATTCTTGATGTGTTGTTTACTTCTTTAGATATTAGCTCTTGTTGTTGTTGTTGCTGTTGCTGTTGCCATTGTCGTTGAAGTTCCAATAACTTTGATCTAAAAACCGAGTTACAAATGTTGTGAGGCAACTGTATATTGACGTATTTTATATAGAATATAATTTATTAATGTCATAGTATCTACACAAATAATAAAACACAAGTGTTCATAATCTGGATACACACAGACTTACGGATATATAATTTTTTTTGTGTTCGTTTATTTGAAAAGTAGAGAAAGAGAATACACTAAGATTTACATTAAAGACAAAGTATTAGAAGAAGTAGTGTACCAGGACCTTGCGGAACTGCTGATCAAGCAAAGATTCATAAGTCTGGTACCGACCACAACAGCCGTCATCCTGATTTCGGCGGCATCTCTCTCTAGTTCACGAAGATTCCTTATGACTCTAGCGGCAAATTTGGATATTTCATCCCACTTTGATTGGCCTTCCAGCATGTGACCCACTAAGTTCGCAACCGAAGCCTGCTCTCCAAGTACGCCTTCCAGCACCCTCCTCTCCCTGTCGAATCTTCCGCACTCACATAGCACATTCTCGGCGTCTTCAACACACTGGTCGCCGCAATGTGTATACCATGGGGTATCCTCGTGGTGGAACCTGAACAGGGTGAGGTAGAAATGGACCTTCATCGAGCAGTCCCGGCGGTCTGCCACGTCCCGATAGTTGACGATCTTAATTGGGACCGCAAAAACCTTACCTCTTCCGGGGGCCGCGATCTCCAGGTAAAGCCCTCAATGATGCTACCTCAATGACTAGTAACTCTATCGGCACCAAACCCGCAAAAACTAATGGGGCATCCCCAGAAACAGTTAGAAAGGCGCAGGACACTCTAAGTCCTCCCAGCCTATATATACTCCCAAGGCGTCTCGAAGCCTAATCCACTGCCTTAACCCATATTGCTGCACCGTATAATATAATGGATATTGTCGCACTCAATAGGAGAAGCCGGCGCCCCTGTTTCGGCCCACGCGTATTTAGCAGAATCCTTTAGAAGGCATTACATACCGTTACCGAATTGTCACTGACATATGCTAAATGCTCCTATAATCTAGGGTTATCCCTAACTACACCAGCGAACTCTTCGTAGAAATGGCCGTGGTACCGACCGCGTTCGTCGCCTTCTCGACGATCTTGCAACTGCTAATGAGTAGCGCCTCAGTCTTCTGCTAGTCTGAGGTGCACTATGCTCAGCCATGCTGAGATAGTTGCAATAGATGCATTGCACCGCCCAACCGACTCGCTGATGTGCTTACCTACCACCACAAGCACAATTTCATCCGCAAAACCCACAATGTTTACCCCCATTGGGAAACAGAGTCTAAGGATACCATCATACATAATAACCCAAGGCCTGAGGCACGCCTACGGTTACTCGGTATACTACTTCTCCTTCCTCAGTGTCGTAGAGAAGTACCCGCTGGCTGAAATAGCTTCTAAGTATCCTCTGCAGGGGCCTCGAAACCCCAAAGCTAGCAAGAGCATCCATTATCCTGTTCCATTTTGCTGAGTTGAAGGTATTCTTCACATCGAGAGTGACTACCAGGCAGTATTCTTTGGCACCACCTGCCCATCGCCTGCCCCGAATCGCCTCCTGCGCTAACCTTGTCACTTCCAAAACAGTACAAGTGTCTTTGTTTGTACTTAGAGATACAATATTGAGATACATCATATTTACAAGAGGAAAAGAGAGATACAATTTGGAAAATTTAAAATGAAACATTTTACAATTAATTCCTTATAAAAAAATTGTTGGATAGATTCCTATAAAATATTCTTAAAAATTTAATGAATTTGATTTTAAATTAAAGACATAAAAATTATGTGAAATATTTTAATTAGTTTTATTGAAAATTAAAATACATTGATTAGCTTTAATAATTAAATAGAATATCGTTTAAGTGACCTCCTTTGTTAGCTCGGCAGACTACCAATATTTTAATATGATAAACCAATTTTTGGTATAATCCGTCTAAACTTTATTCTTCAAATAAACCGAAAAGAAATGTGCCAATGTGACGTACGCCTTACGGCCGGATGTTTGTCCGGTCGTCTTTATTGGCAATCAGTTGCTGGAGCATCACTCGGGATATAAATACCTTGGTGTATATTTGGATAGGCGGCTAACGTTTAAAACCCATATCTCAAATATATTTGATTTATTGGGCGTACAAATAGAAAACCGCCGTTTTCCCATAGATGGCGCCAGCGCCGCCAATCGGTCGATAAGTACGATCAGAAACATTACATAGCCAGCTGAGGTATCGGTCAACAACTCTACATAATCTCGCTTGTGTATTTTGACTGTGCGTTGTCCTGTTCGTTAGCGAAAATGGCAAAATTCGAGCCTACAAAGAGCCAATTGCGGGAAGTGTTGCTTTTTGCATATCATTCGAAGAAAAATGCTACTCAGGCGCATCGAATGATTGTAGAAACTTATGGTGAAAGCTATATTAGTGAAAGAACGTGTCGGGAATGGTTTCAAAAGTTTAAAAATGGCGAATATGGCGTGGAAGGCAAGGAACGTCCCGGTCCCGTTAAAAAGTTCGAGGATGCAAAATTAGAGACTTTGCTGGATGAAGATTCGTGTAGAACGCAACAGGAACTTGCAAGTTTTATTGGGCGTGACTCAGCAAGCCGTTTCTCATCGCCTAAGGAGCTTAGGGATGATCCAGAAACTGGGACATTGGGTGCCGTACGAGTTGAATTCGAGAGACATCGAACGGCGCCTTTGCATGTGCGAACAACTACTCCAACGGCAAAACAGAAAGGGTTTTTTGCATCGCATCGTGACCGGCGATGAAAAGTGGATACACTATGACAACCCGAAGCGGAAAAAATCGTGGGGGCTTCCCGGCCATACATCAAGTTCGACCGCAAAACCGAACATTCATGGCTCGAAGCTGATGCTGTGTATCTGGTGGGACCAGCTCGGTGTAGTGTACTATGAACTCTTGAAACCAGGGGAAACCATCACAGGAGCCCTCTAACGGACTCAAATAATACGTTTGAGCCGAGCGTTGAAGGAAAAACGCCCGCAATACTCGGAAAGACACGACAAGGTGATACTTCTACATGACAACGCTCGGCCACATGTTTCCAAGCTAGTGAAAACATACCCGGAAACTTTGAAATGGGACATCCTACCCCACCCGCCGTACTCTCCAAATATCGCCCCTTCTGATTTTTATTTATTCAGATTGATGACGCATGAACTGGCAGGACACCACTTTCGTTCTTTCGAAGAAGCCAAAAACTGGATTGATTCGTGGATCGCGTCAAAAGACGAACAATTTTTCCGACGAGGAATTCAAAAGCTGCCAGAAAAATGGGAAAAAGTTGTGGCTAGTAATGGAAATTATTTTGGAGATTGATTATGTAACGAGTTTTTTATAATAAAGCCTCAAATTATGAAAAAAAAAAAAAAAAAAAAAAAACGGCAATTTTCTATTTGTACGCCCAATATTTCTCATTTTTTATTGTTAAAAATGGATTTCACTGCAATTCTAGATATTTCATTATTTATAGAATTAACGCCAGTTAATGTCTCCCATTGGATTTGATTATTTTGTTTTTTTTTTTTGACTGAAAACCGTGTAAAAGTTATCTCTGAACAAAAATTTCTTAGTAATTTAAATATTTAATTTTGGCTCGTGTAATTGTATGTTGTATCTCCTTTCCTTTCTGTTAACTGAAGTTTTAAAAGTTTCGAACTTTTTAAATTTTTAAAATAAGTTTCCGACATTTTGACTGACATTTTTGGTTACTTTTGGTTTGGTGGGTTAATGGATTTGTCTACTAGCAATTCAATTTCATTCAACTTGCTCTTTCAATTTTCATCTTACGAGTTTATGTTATATAGCTTTGCGTGTTCATTCATTCCTTCGTTTTGGTTCCTCCTTTTTTTTATTCCTTCCTTTATTTCTTTCTTTTCCTTATTTGATTCATTCGTTTATTTGGTCGCTTGTGTCATGTCAAAAATGCAATTCAAGCTGTCGCAAAATGTATTTGCAATTTACAACTATGTTGGTTGTTGTTCGTTGCATTCTATGTATCTTATCTATCTGTGTATTTACTTATATGTGTTTGTATGTATCCATGAATGTGTTAGTGCTTCTTTTTTTTTTTTTTTTTTGGCGAAAGCATTTTGCCAATACAATGACAATAGAAGAAATAACAGCAGCATCAACACAAGCAGCAGCACACTTACAACATGATAGATACACAATACAATACATACTTAGATACAATTGTATCTCACTTTGTTGTTGTTGTTGTTGTTGTTCTTGTTCTCATTGTTGCCGTTGTTATTTTTGTTATTTACGCAGTGAACATTCTATTCTATTGTTTTCTATTCTATTTCATTGTAAATGAATGCTCTGCTTTAATTTCTCTTACTTCAATTTCTATCTAAGCAATTGCAATTGCAACTGAAATTTCTTTAGAAAAATAAGAACATCAATATAAACTTCAATAATAGTAGAAAAATATCTGAAGAATTTTAAAACGTTCATTTCATTTAAGTATAAGTATAAGTATAGTTTCTACAGCTTTCACACTGTAAATGGTAAATGGTTAAGTTTATCGAATTATTTGCAATTAATATCAAATCAAGAAGATTTTAAAGTCATTGCCATTAAATAAATATACGTGTATGGTTATATACTATTATACATATATACTAATTCAAGATAAATATGATGAGACAAATCATTGCAATAAGACCACAAATACCTTCATATACTTAGTATAAATGAAGTTCAAAGTTAATTTTCCAATTCAAATGAAACATTTCTTTGGAATAAACAAGATTGGATGTCGTTCAAATTTTTTTTGGATAGAAACAATATTTACTAGACTCATTAATGGAGCAGTAATAGCTTTGCTGTGTAAAGTGCATCAAAGATGAAGATGACTTTATAATCTAATCCCCATGATCAAATGATGAGTATCTGGTGTCCATACTGTAAGTATGTTAAGTAGTCTGAACTGTATAACTGTAATTGACTGCGAAATCTTTATTTATTTTTATTGGATATTAAAGAACATTGGTTCTGTTTAATAATAAAAAAAAAATGTCGTTCAAGTGACCTTCGCTCTGCTCTTTTTTGTGTGGCATATTACATTGTCCGGTTGAAACTACATATTCTGCACATCAATATCTTCCAATTGATTCCACAAAAAGTTTCTAATCAATTCTCCATATCGAGCTCCATTTATGGTACAGTATGGTCGCCATCACACGAAAATCCATGCCATAGAGATTTTTTTTTTTTTTTTTGTGGTCCAATGAAATCATTTCTCTAGAATTTTCTTCAGATCAAAAGCTACACTTTTCTTTACTAACATAACCATTTTAACTAACATTTTAATAATAAAACAAAATTTAATAAATTTTTCGTTTGGAAGTTAAATTTTTATATTTTTAAAGATAAGCAAATAGATAATTGCGCAAATAACTTGTAGATGTTGAAATGCAATGACGTGAATACCAAAAAATAAGTGATTTTTTATTATCAGTTCTTATCATTTCTGTGATTTTTGGGTTTCATAAGTGATAAAAAAGTTTTTCAGTGATGATGATGTCCATAAAATATAAAGTATGGACATGACGGGGGTTGGTGTGCGAAGCGTTCAACTTTATCAACCGCACGCACACGATGATCAACTGCCGACTTCTGCGATCCACTGACGACTGTGTTGATTAACTGACGACTTTCTACCTGCTCGGTTCTCTGCTTCTCATTGCTGCTTTTGCCGCGCCCTGATGCCAAAGTTCCTTACAATGCAGGCTGTATAGACCGCACGCTGTTGCCACACTCCCTTACATTCGGCCATCCTGATCTTCTTCATCCTATATAAAAAAGTTTTTCAGTGATGATGATGATGTCCATAAAATATAAAGTAAGGACATGACGGGGGTTGAAGCGAGCAGGGGGCTGGCCCCCTAGTATAAATAAATAGGTAAAAGTTTCAATTTAATTTTGAGAATTCAAAACTCTTTAGGTGAATATTTGGTATCTTTCTTTCATTCATATTAATAGAGAAATTTTATTTCATATACGCTTAAGTTAGCTGTTATGAGAAATACAGATATATTTTTGGATATATAGATTACTCGTACATAGTTTGTACATTGTATGTATACAAATATTGTATGTATATTTTTATAAAAGACCATTACCATTACCATAGGTACATAGTAACTTGTATTTCAACTGCAAGCAATATCTTGACTAGATATACTTCAGGGTTAGGCGATTGAACTGTTACCTAATCAAATGACCATATTTTTTTTTTTTGTGTTAAATTATTTTTTATTGATTCAAATTACACAGATGTGTGGAGATAATAAAAATTTTAGAATCCATTTACTGTAGCTCGATGTGGCCACCTTTTGCCTTGACCTTTGGCCTTCAAACGGTTAAAAAATGAGTTGCATGCTGCTGTTTTTTGGCCCATTCCCGTACAAATGCTGGGACCTTGCTCTCCAAAATGGCCCAGATAGAATAGTCCATCGGATTTGCATCTGGCGAATTCGAAAGCCATTGTGTGGACGAAATGAAGTGTGGAACATGGTTTTTTAACCATTCTTGGTTCACATGAGCTTTATGAGACGGTGCCGAGTCTTGTTGAAACGTCCTTCGTGTACGACCGAAATGTTTGCGTGCCCACGGCTTTAAAGCAGCTTCCAAAATATTTATTTACCCGATAATAAGTCGCATTGAGATTGATACCAGTCTCGATGAAAACGATTGGACAGCTGCCCATACCATTACTTGACATGGAAAATTACTTCATGTGGACAATCGTAGGCTCAAATTTTCGTAAGTGCGTTCAGTAAAAATAGTTTACTACTTAATATGAAAATTTTTCTCATCAAAGAACAAAGTGTTTGAAATTCGCAACGTTCGTGCTTCAATGGTCATTATGTTTTCACCCATTAATAATATTAATAGCACCTGAATGAGCACATGAGCACTTATGGTAGATAGAAGATACATACAAAGTTAAAAAAAAAAAAAATAAAGCGATTTTATTTATTATAACAAGAAACAATAACAAAAACAAAAAACAAAAAAAAAAAATGGAAATTTACTTTCTATAATTTATGGAAACAAATACAATAAAAAAAAAAGAAAAAAAAAAATGCGTAGAAAAAGTGTTTAATATAAAATGAATCAAAATGATCTGATTACTCATTTAAAAAAAAAACCTCATTCGATTTGTTAAATTGTAAAATAATGTAAAATGCAATAAAAAAACGCACACGATTCCAATGCGTTTAAAAACGCACATTAGAAATACAAAAGTAATAAAAATAAAAAATAAAAAAAAAAAGAAATTAAACACAACACAAAACAAACTCGTTCAATTGCTAAAATGTGTCATAAAAGAGCAAAAGAAAGTGAACCTTGTGAAATTATAAAAATAAAATACAATAAAAATAATAATAAATAACTAACAAAAAATTAAAGAGAAATAAAACCAGAAAAATCACTTAATTTAATTTTTAATACATACAATTCACTCCACTTGAATGCCACACACCTACAACCTGATATTTTCCGATACAGAGACATTACAGACTTAATTTTGAAACTTTTTATCAGTAAATTTGAATAATATAATTTGAAAATAAAGTAAAATGGTTCGAAGAAAACCATTAATAGAGAAAGAAAAGTCAGAATAAAATTTTCATAGAAAAGTAATATTCACTGTTTACCCTACTAAGCCGGAGCAAAAAGGAGGTTTATGTTTTTGACTGCTATGTATGTTCCCTCATAACTTCTAAACTACTTAACAGAATTTGACAAATAATGTATCATATGAAGTGTCCTCATCATCTGCTGGTTACATTGAATTGAATATCGCACTTTCTAAAGGACATAAACTAATGAACTAAAAGATGCCTGTTGGAATTTCAAAAATATAGGTATACATTGCGACCTGTTGCTCGTGGCTCTGCTTGTATACATCCGTAGATGGGTTGTATTTTTGGAACTTAATCTATTTAACTGTTAAGTAATAAGCCCATACTTTTATGAGAAATACATGAAATACTGAATACAAAGAGTGTTTAGTGGCGCGAGATGAGGATTTCTTTTGAGACAAGCTTACAATTTTTTCGATTGCATTGCTGGGATAAAGAAAACAAGAAAAAGGAAGGTTATCTTCGGCTGTAATGCTCTTCACGGTTCTCGTTTTTATTTACGCTCCTGTCATTTTTCGTTCTGATGGTTTTTCTCAAAGTTATAGTGTTTCCTTGATGGTCCACCAGATATGGCCTACCCTATATATCTATTCTAGTGTATAGAAGTTAAAAAAAAAAAACAAGTAAAAACTAGTTTAACTATGCCGAAGTTGATATACCCACCACTCACCCCCTAGAAAACGTTTTTGCCTACGCTCTGTGAAAAAGCATTCAGAAATATTTGATTATTAATTTGACTTATGTTTCATTTCAACACTGAGACTGATATATTTGTATAGAAGCTTTACGATCCAGTAATCCTAGGGTCTTGAAATCTACACGGTTGTTGTATGTAGGTGAGAAACTTATACTGTTCAAATGTCAGGTCGATAACACAAAAAAAGTTTTCTAATGGGAACCTAAATTTTGGTTTGGCTTTGTATTGGAGCTATGGTCTTGAAATTAATGCATAGACATTGGACATTGATTAAAAACTTATAATATCTAAATTTCAGTTCAATAGTGCAAAAAAAAAAAAACAAAAAGTTTTTCTAATAAGAACCTCAATTTGTATGGGAGGTATAACCCCCGAGTAGTCCGATTCGGGTGGTTCCGACAAGTGTACTGCGTCGATGAAAAGGAAAGGTTTGTGCAAAATTTTATCTCTCTACCTCACACGGTCGATTGGCGCAACTCTAGACCTTTAAGTATTTTGAGCGATTCCTGAAGTTCCAACACTAGTAAGTCTTGCAATTATGCTTGAACTCATCGTCTGCATCATTTACAATACAAATATTTAGATATCTAAAAGTATCAAAGCGTTTTGCTGTAAACGGAGTATTATATAAAACCGATCGAAATAATTACCGCTTACGAACTAATCTGTGTAACCTTAACAGTTTATAATCAATTCTTGATCATGTTTTATTCGAATGATATATCTAAAACGTACTTATATCTGCGCCACTTTATAAGCTTTTTTATTATAAAAGGCTCACACAATGATGCTCGTAGTGTTTTTAACGGTTCCGGTATCAAAGGGTATCAAACGTAACCCTATTACTAAGGTTACGATATGCGTCCGTCCATTCGTTCGTCCTGGGGCTCTATCTCATGAATCGTAATAGGTAGAAACTTGAAATTTTCAAATACTAAAACAAAAATATAAATAAAAATTTAAAGAAACATATGGATTTGAGAGCTGTACGATCCAGTAGTCATACGATCTTGAAATTTAAATGGTTGGTGAAAATGGATAAGACACTATAAATTTTTGATATAGGTGGTGTAAATTTGTTGGGATCAGCCAAATCGGGCCCATACAAACCCCCTATTTGGTACGAGTCCCCCTCCGTTTGCGAGTCTGACTCGGACTTGGCCGATGTTTTTTATAAAACATAAAAATTTTAATATCACATCCTCAATGGTCTGAAATTTTGTTACTTTTCATTAAGTTTTTACCGCCTCCTCCTTCAGATTGATCCACTATGCTCTGAAACTGGAATATACGAGTATAAATCTACATAGGAGTACGAGTATGTTAAGCTTTTTTCGAGAAATCTTGACAGGCAATGAAATGTGTGTCTATAAAATAACAAAACTAATAATGGGGATTTGTGTTGTAAAATTTGTTTCTATAGTTTCATCAAATGGTGATGAAATGATGGGATTATACTGAATCTTATCAGATTACAGATGTTTCTTATTTTTTTTTTTTTTTTTTGTAATTAAATTTCCTTACAATTTTATGAATGACATGGATGGGATTCTTTTTTTTTGGTCATCTTAGTTTTGACACTTATTATTATTATTATTGAATAAATTGATAGTTTTTAGTTATATTTTGATCTATTGTATTCATAGATTTCATTTCAAATTGATCTTTATAAGTGTGTATTATTTTGTTCATTTAATTTGGATTTGAAAGTGGTTTTGCTTTTAATGCGAAAATCAAGAGAAAAAAAGAGATATCAAAAAATGAAATACTTGTTTAGAAAACAAGTGAAACAAATCAAAAGGTATGATGAAATACAAAGTGTCAAGAAAATGTTACATTTTATGAAGTTCAAAGTAACTATAACTTTAACTATATCACAAAGAAAAAAAGAAGCAAATCAAAAAGTGAAAACTTTAACATGTGTAAATCTTATTTTACTCATTATCTCTTAAAAATGGTTTCTTTTTTCTACTACTAAAACTATTAACATTATTATTATTAATATTATGATTATTTACTATTATTATTGTATATTTTTAAAGCTCTTATCATTTGATAAATAAGGGAAATGAAATGTCCATCATAATGAACCCAATAGTGAACAATACAATGGCGATGATAATCAATAAATTATCAGATTGAAAAGATATTCAATAGAAACACTAACATGAAACAACTTTAATTTTATTTTGAGAAATTTGTAGAAATGAATGAATGAATAAATGAATAAATCATAAATATCTGAATGAATGAATGAGTGAGTACGTAAATAAATGAATGAATGAAACTAAGATCTATGAAATGCCGTTAAGGTTGCTTATTAAATTATTGTATTTTAACTTCTCTCATGCTCACGTTTTCAAGTTTTCCTTCTCTCGGACACCTCTCACGGTTGAGAGTATCTACAAGTGATTAACTTTCTGTCTTTCTGTATCTCTACCTCAAGCATTTTATTTTTATTATTTAGACTCAAACACCTTATGATCAATTCAATTATGTTTTTTTTTTATTGAAATTCGTTACTGATAATCAACACAATAATGAGCAGATACTTTTACCTACTTAGTTACACTTACAAAGATACACACGTGCAGAGTATAACACTTAGATATGAGTATAAGCATAGATACAATTTTATGAAGCGTTACTTTAATCACGTTTTGATCGCGTTGTTGTTTATTGTTGATTCTTTTATTTAAGCATTTTTGTCTATTATTCTGCTTCTTTTTTGTTGTTTTTTGAACCAAATTCGTTGAATTCGTTAGTTACACTTGCTTGCCACTCATCATGTTCATCTATGTACAATCTGTATCTGTGCGCTTTCTGTCTGCTTCTTTATATTGTCTATCTATATAGACTATACAGTTCTTTCAGATACATTTCTGTTTTTTTTTTTTCTTAAGTATTTGTATCGTGTTTCAGGTGTTCATTGTTACTAGTATTTACTGTTAATTACTTTGGCAAATGCTGCCATTAATTAAGCGTCAACGAAGCGTACAACTTTGGATTCTCTTACCCTTTCTAGTTAGCTCATTTTGGATTTAAGTCTTCTGAAAAAGTATGTAACTTACAGAATGTGGTGGCATGAATATGGAAAAATAGAAGATCAGAGAAGCAATAAGTCTGACAAAATCTCAAATGTTTCAAAATCTTTGTTCTACTATATATTTTGTTGCTTTAAAAAATTTTATTAAGAAAGTCTGAATGAACTTCCATCTTTATGGAATAATTTGATGTTGACAAAATATGAATTTAATATGATAAACATAAGAGCCAGAAATTATATGTAAATCTGGGACAATCTGCAAAGTCCATTTACAAACCGTATATACATGATTTGGTGAGATCAGAAGCGTCATTACTGGGACGTTTTAACAAGTACAAATGATAAATTTGAATCATTAATTGAAAGGTATATTGAACTGTAAAGTTTTCATCATGATAATACTTGGCCACTTGTTGTAGGAGTAAATATTTGATGGGAAGTTCTTCATACATATTCTGTTTATGCATCAGAGCTTGTTCTATCTACTATAACTATTCCATATTTGTTGTTGAGGATGCCAAGGAAACCTTATCTTCCAATGCCAAGCATAAGATTGTTGAATGGAAAACAGCAGTCATTCAGTTCAGTTAGTCATTCAACTTTCTACATCATCTGGAATTGAGTCCATTTTGAAACCTACATAACTACTCTATCGGTCACAGCAATCTGTTGCATTGACTTAATAACTCTACTCACAAACGTCATGATATGATAATCTAAAATTCTCTCTATATAATGTGATATATAATGTTGTATAATAAGTAAATATTTGTTCCTCCAAGTTTGAAATGAATTTGTGTGCCTGCCTAATGAGAAAAGTTGAATGATCTGCTGAATGGTGTTGTAGCAAAATATTTATAATACAAATTCAAATGTTTCCGTGGAAAAATCCTAAAATGTGTCTTAAATGGAGCCGCTTGGTTAGTAAATACAATACAGAGATACTCGTATGTAAGATCTCATATGAGAAAGGGTAAGTCAGCAAATCAACTGCGCAGCTTTAGGTCTTTCTAATCCAAGTTGTTTGAGAAGGCTTAAACGAAAAAAGACACAAGAAAACGTTTTTGCCTACGTTCTGTGATGGACCATTCAGAAATATTTAACTATTGATTTGACTTATGTTTAGGGTATAGTCAGAACGCATAGATCATTTCAACACTGAGAACGAAATATTTGTATGGGAGCCTTACGATCCAGTAATTCTAGGGTTTTGGGATCAACATGGTTGTTGAATATGGATCAGATACTTGTACAGTTCAAATTTCAGTTCGATAACACAAAAAACAAAAAAGTTATTCTAATGGGAACATAAATTTGAATTTAGGTTTGTATGGGAGCTATACGACCCAGTAACTCTAGGGTCCTGAAATTTATGAATTTCATTTCAAATTTCAAACAATAGGATTCTATACTGTTTTTGAATTTTAGTTCAATAGGACAAAAAGAAAAAAGTTTTTCTAATAAAAATCAGAATTTAAATGGTGGTATGGGAGAAACCTGCCTTAGTAATCCGATTTGGCTGATTCCGACAAATATACTGCACCTATTTTGGAAACTGATAGAGTCTAAGTTTTAATTTGATAAGCCAGAAAACTAAGTTTTTCGAATAAGAGCTTGAGTTTTAATGGGTGGCTTGTAGTAGTAGTCCGATTCGGCTGGTTCTGGCAAATGTACTGCGCCTAGTAAAAAAAGAAGTTCAATGAAAATTTCAACTGTTTACCTCAAAAACTGAGGGGTTAGTTTTCATACAGGCAAACAGACGGATATGGTTGAATCAAATCGTCTCGTCGAGCTGATCAAGAATATATATATTCTTTACGGGGTCGCTGATGCCTCCTTCTGCCTGTTTCCGTCCTGGCCAGCGGGTACGGCCCATTGTGGGAGTATCGTGGTGGCTGTGGCTTAATACCAAAATGCGGGTTGAGTAATAACTCGATGTGGAGTTGCGTTACACAACCGCGTGCTGTGACTCAGAGAGCAGCAGAGGTTTAAGATGGGCCACGCTCCCCCCCCAAGGAGGGAGTCTAATTTACCAAAATAAATATTACTCAAATTTGGTACCTGCGGATATATATCCAAGGGGACGTTGATTGACGTTTATTAATCCATGTGCTTGGCACCGTGTTCTTAAGTCTTCACAGATAGGTGAGCATGTAAAACACTGGTACTTTTGCCTGTTACAAACTTCATGACAAACTTATATAAAGAATATATATTAGGCTGTGCTGAAGCTGTAATACTCTTCACGCTTCACGTTTTTGCCTGCGCAAAGAATCTTGCAGCTTGAAATTTATATGGCTAGTGAATATGGGTTTATAAAAAAGCTATAACATCCAGTAATCTTAGGATCATAATAACATAGATTAACTTCAAGGTTTTGGTTAGTATGATTCTTTTTGCAATCCTAAATATTTACAATATAACTAAGTAGTTTTATTATACAATAAATAGAATGGTGTCTCTCGCTATCTCTCTCTCTCTCTTCTACTACAAGTAATTTTTGTTAGAAACAACAGATTCAAATGAAGTCTGAAATATTTAATAAAATAACAATATATCAAATATGTTAGATATAAAATGCTTTTTATTGTATCAAGTAGATTTCTATTTGAATATCTACAAATTAGTTTATTGTTACTTTGAATTACAAAATGAATCGAAATTCGGTTAAGTGATCAGATCTGTTGTTGCCCATTGTTTTTAAATTTTTTTGTTCTTTTGTTTTTATTTAACACCAAAAAAATTGAAACCTTTTATTCATACGAGTATTTTTTTTTTTTTGTATTGAATTTTTTATTAGTGGAAAGAAAAATTGATTACTTTTAGAAATTTCTTTATTTCGCACTCATTAAAATTTCACCTGTCACAATTGACTTTAATCTTTCAATCTGTTTTCTATTATTATTATTATTATTTGTTTTGAATTTCTTTTCTCTTTTTGTGTGTTAAATTTTTTTTATGATTCCCAAATGTTTTTATTGAGATTTCTTGTTGAATATTTGCGTTTACAGCATCTGGTGTTATTTGTTTGAATATATTCTTGGTGAAAGTTCTAAAGTGACGGATGAGATGAGATCAAATGAGTCAAGTTGAATATACATAAATACATAAATGGAAGAATAAACAAAATATGAGTATGTTGCGTATGCGTAATAATAATAAAAGTTGTAGTAATAATATTGACAATGAATGAATTTTAGGTGAAAGCGATTTAATGGCAATCCAAAAAAAACAGAAAGAAAGAAATGAGTAAAAATAAATTTTATTGATTTTACAAAAAAATAAATCCCAAATCAAAAGATATTGATCAAATGAAGTTTCCCATATAAGTTATCACATTATACAGAAGATACTTACTTATTTTTAATAAAAGTTGCAGTAGATATTATAATTATTGTAGTTAGAAATTATAAGGTTTCTCGGAATCCAAGGGACACAATCAATTTCTTGTATCAATTCGTAAGTCTGTTTCATTCTGGTGCTAAACTTATACAAAAGACTTCCTAAGCAATATCATAATTATACTTATTATTCTTCCTACTAATCGGAATCTGTGATGGTTCATGGGTGTTTTAATATATGGAAAGTATATGGCATAAATTCCCAAACAAGTTTCGACCATCGTTCACATTGAGCTGTAAAAAATGTATAGTATGTAAAATTTATAGAAAAATTCCAATTTTGATTGCGCCCACTAATTTGTGCTGAGTCTTCTACTGCCTAACTGAAAGTCTCCAGTGCTTACTTTTTATGAACCTTTGGTCTTAGGCAAATGCCAAGCTTATGAGCGAGCCAGGAGAGTAGATAATCGGTCATGTCTTAAGTATCTCGAAATTTGTAGAATGTTCAGCAAACTACAGTCAATTGGTTTTCATAAGGTTGGACCAAGCTAAAACAAAAAAGAACATTCCACTTTTTTTTCGTCTAAACTCATTGAAGACAGTAGTTTCGATTCTGATTGGTCACTATATTACACATAGGTAGACTTTCCCAAAGACTTCTAATCATTATTATTATAACATTGAATCAATCGCCAATTGGAGAAGTGACTTCTTTGCAATCTTTCTGTTCTTGTATTCATCATTATAGCTTAATTCTTAAAGGAATCAATTTAATTTTCACTTAACTTCCAAAGAGTATGAAATTCAAAGACGTTTACATCTAATTTACTTTATGGATTGAATTGTAAATTCTTCTTAGTTCTTTTCAAAAGCAAGAATATCTTATCTAAAAGTTAAGCAGTATTAATAATAAAAAGTATTTATCTTGTATTAAATTTCTCTACAGTTTAGATGCGATCAAATAAGATATTTTTCGTTTTCAAAATTATTGTAAATTGAGCCCCCAAGGATATAAATGCATGATAAACTGACCAACAACAATTTCGATATCTTTGTTATGATGGTCAAAAATACTCGTACTCGTATTCTTGCGGTTGTTTTTCGTTTTGTTTATGTTTATGAATTCCAAAGCAATAACATACCAATTTTCTTTGTTTAAGCCCTTCCTTTCCTTCTTTTCGTTGAGTTTTCGAATCGACTTTCATTGTTCGTTGTTGATGTTGATTTTTAAATTGTTGTTAACTCACAATTTGATATTTGCCTTTGGCCAACATGCATTTTATGGCAACCACTTTTCAAAATGCCCCATCATAATTTTAACCACAAAAAATGAAGGAATGAACAAATGCTGGCTGGACTACTCAATGCCAGAGATGTCTATTTATACATTTTTACATAATAAGCAATTCTAAATAAATTAGACAATCGTCAAAAATATACATAAAAATTTATAACTATTATTGTTTAAAAATATAGAAATATATATATGCATAGATCTTCTCCATCTCCAATCAATCAACCCTCATCCGATTACACATATTATAATTAATATTAGACATATTAGAAAAAAATAAAACATACTTGCATGATGAATAAAATGACTAATTTGATTTAGAAAATCGAGAACCTTAGATCCTTATTATTACCTTTCATAAAGTACTTTTCTTTAAGGTAACCTTGATGATATTATTATTGTTGAGTCCATAATCGCCTTTTGCTGAAGATTTTCTTCAAAACCAACTAATTTGGCATATTCAGTTAATGTTTTCTTCATAGATCGATTCAGTTGTATATGGGACTCAATAGGTTTTCTATTCATTCCTTCAAATATTACAACAAGATACAATGTATTAAAGGTATGCTGGATGCATCACCAAAGACATTGAATATGATTCAGAAAACTTAATACTATTTCTAGTCAAAAACAATCACAAATATATAAAACAATAACCAAAAATTGTAATTTTGTAATATTTGGTGTGACCCCTTTTAATTTGAAATAATAATAATAATGAAAAGATTACAATTTGTTGTTTGTTATATATTTTGTTTTATTTATTTGGCCCACACCAAATTTCATAGAAACACTCTCCATACTTTGATAGAGTTTTGCCGAAAATATCATGAAAATCGGTCCAATAATTTCATAATCCATGGAGAACATACATACATACATACATAGATTCATTTTTATATACTAATGGGTGATTGATTTAGAAGTTTTTTTTTTTAAATTGTAAATAAAACACACAAAGAGAAATTGGATGGCCGAATCTTTATTAAGTCCTGACATTTACTTTTTGAAAATAATTTCATTCAAATGTTGGCCGCGACTACGCCCATTCGGGAGGCCATTGTGTCACGCACTGTGTATGCCGTGGTCACATCCTGTTGCAACCAAATAGCAGGTGTCATTGACGGTAATTTTCTGTCCGTCCTCATTTTGGAAGAACTACGGACCGATGATTCCGCAATCATGAAACTGTAGTTGCAATAGTCTATTGTCTATTGTTACGAGGCCGTCATAGATGGCATATCCACATTTAGAATCATCACAATAAATCTCTTTGACTGGGCCAGCAGTATTCTTATTAGGCTTATGAAGAATCCAGACTTAGCTATTATTTTCTCGTATTTACCTCACAATGTTGTGTATATAATTTTATTATTAGATTCCTCTCTATATATATGTGATTACATCTGATAATAATTCGCTTGTTTCTATTCTAACGTTTTTGTGTAACATTTACCTATATCTATAAATATACCTAGTATATACCGAGTATCTACAAATTGTTATCATTTTTGATGATTTTTCTTGACTTATATGGCTTAATGGCTTTGAAAAGCTTTCGGTAAAGAACGTTATTATATTTATACCTCTCATTTCGGTCAAAATATTGTGTTATAGATATTAAAAGTATACAAAGTATCCAATATTGAGGACAATCTTAATATGGAAATTTAATTTGTTTCGGTTGGCCAAGAAATCGACTACCAATTTCAACTTTTTAAAAAAACATGAAAGTTTCAAATTACAATTTAAAATTATTAGAATATTTCATTTTGTGATATCAAAAGTTGTTTAACATGACCATTTTTTATGGATTGTCTTTGCCCCAAGATGTTTTTGTTTTTGTAGAATCAAGAATTACGATGGAGAGAGTAGAAAACCGAGATTGAAATTGAAATATTGTAAAAGAGTTGGTTTTGCATCTGCGTGGGGGCATAAGTTACGCTTTTCAAAATGATTCAACATGTTGTGATTGTCTCGTTGTCTTTCAATGTTTCTTCTATCTATCTGTCATTTAAACATCTTTCAGACCTCTACAATATTCAATAGGTCATTGGCCATTTCAGCTGCAACTCATTGCCGCCTTCATCTCATTACTACTATAGTTATTCAGTTTAAGGATCAGTGGTCACTCTCTAAACACCATCACCATCATCATATTTATTGCTTTAGTGTCACAATATTGTTGTACCCTTCTTTATCTCCTTCATACTATATACACAATATGCCATTATAATATATGAAAATCTGGAACTTATAGAGTAATCTGTTATATCTGTGTTTGTATGTAGATATAATAAATATTGATATGGGATTTAAACGCAGTGAAAATGAGTTTCTGAGTTATAGGATAGAAATTTAAAGGAAAATATTTTTATTTAAGGCCTTTAATTAATAAGAGAATTAACCTCTGTCTAAGTTTTAATCTATAATATGAGTTTTCTATAAATACTTGTAAACTTATATATTCTGTCTTAATAGACAAAAACGATTCTTGGTAAAGAACCAAACAAGTGATACAAATGGTTTCAACTGACCAATACGTTATTATATGTAGGGTATTCTGCGGTGAAACTAAATTAAAAGTTTTTTCTTGTTTTGTCTTGAGGCATTTGAAATTACAACAATTGTCTATATACTCGTATCTTGTGATACATTGATGATTGGCTTCCATTGAGGAGTAGGAGGAAACGCATCTGAGGCAAGCAGATAGATTGAATTGTATTCCAATGTACATTTTCTTTGCCGCAGTGAATAGTATTATAAGTTTGTCATGACGTTTGTAACAGGCAGAAGTGGACATCAGAGACCCCATTAAGTATATATATTCTTGATCACCTGACGAGACGAATTAATTATCTGTATGTATGCAAACTACTCCTTCAGCTTCGGACCCAACCGAATCGAACCACAAAGGAGGGTACCTCCCATACAAAACACCCATTAAAATTTAGGTTCTTATTAGAAAAACTAATGATTTCAAAGCAACTTCCAACTAGAATTTTTTCTTCACAATATTTAAATAAATTTAAGTAGTATTTCGATGGAAAGCATTCACTGTCATCAGTCAACAAAGAATAGAAGTTTACAGTGACTCTGGATCTGTTAAGTGTACACAGCAACCAACAGATGATTGGTTATTACCACTATCGAGTAACTTAAGCCCATCAGGAAACTAACTTATTTCGTTTATCATGTGTTCCGATGTCTCTAATGCTGACTCTCTCCATTGACAACATTTTTCCTCATTTCATCATAAATGCAAAACACTTCTCTGGCTATGCTGCTGCTGTATTAATTTTATTGTATATTAATATATACTTATAACATTTGGAACAATTACTTATAGTTCGTCATGAAAATGTAATCATAAAAATTATGCATCAATTTTATTTTCACTTGGTGTAAATGAGACAAAGGTACATTAAAGACTTCTTCACAATCAATCGTTATTACCAGTATTGATTTATGCCCATCACTTTAAAGCTCCTCCGGTATATTTTGTTCCATTTATGCTGTTTCTTGAAGTTACAACATATATTAATGAGTTTGTTTTTTAACAATTTTTTTTGGGTTTGTGGGTAGTAGCAGCAATATTTAGAATTTTTGATTTTAGGATCTGAATCAGACTTCAAGACAGATAAATTGTCTGTACAGTCTAATGTGGGACAATATATTTTTACCCCCGCATCCTGTAATCTCGAACGAACCAAAAAACGATTTGGTTATAATGGTTGTCTTCTTGAGGTTTGGGGGCCCCCGAACTCTTGGTCCGCCAATGGGTTTTACTGTATTGTGTGTATGCTTACAGAACACATATTCAAACATGGCTCGACATCAATACTCAAAGGCAAAGGAACCATGTTATCGGAACATTGTCTAGATTTAATCGTAAGCGGTGGCACAATAGAGCGTTTTTTATTTGCTATTTTTCAAGATCAGAAAACCACAATAAAACAGATTGAACAAGTTTTGCTATTTAAAAATTAGATAAACTTACAGCATTGCTTTTGTCCAAATTCTAATGAAACTGAATTCAATTTCTGTTGATCACCATTAGACTCCGAGTTAAGGTTATGTTTTCCATCTGGCAAATATACGTGACTCTCATCAATTGACTCATAATGCTCATCATTATTTAAAAATACCTTTTTTCTTTTAGAACATTTTTTTGTGTCTTGAGTTCTTCGTACTGTTACATCTTTTTTTAGAAATTTTATTGTAGTTGCCCGTAAAAATTTAATTCCGGTCGGTTTTCACTTGTTTTAATATTTTCATACAAAACCCTTATCAGCAACACTATCATTGATTTTCTTATTTACTATTCATAAAGAAAGAAACGTTAAGTATTTCAATGAAAAGATTTTAAATCAATAATTTTTTTTGTCAATAGAACATAGAAGATTGTCCTTTATTTTGACATTGATACTTACTTTTTTTTTTACTGTTACAACTTTCCTGAAATCTACTGTAATCGGGAGTCGATTACATAGTTCGTACTTTTATGAAAATAATACTATTGATTTTCTTGACTACTCATCACTAGGAGAGAATCGACAAGTAAATGGAAAATGTTCAAGTTTATTTAGCAGATTAAATACTTACATTGCTCAGATGGAGTTTTGTTGATACGTTTACGTTCGATTCCTTGATAACAGCAATTATTTATTGGATTTCATATTATCATGATTACCCTTCTCATTGGGTTTATTACCATGACTGAACCCATCATAAGTTGACTCCTGGAATCCAGCAGATGTGGACGGCTTGATGGTGATCTTTTTATAATCGTTTTTCTTGATGGCTTTGCATCAGTAGAGGAATGACAAATAAATAAAAAGAATTCAAGTTTATTTATGAAATTAACTACTTACCCAACTTATTAGTGAAACCAACTGAATTACTTTTTGTTTGCCGAATTTCACCAACAAATGTTGAGTTTCTAAGTTTTTCTCCATTAAAATGTTTGTTAGTCTCACAATCTAAATGGAGAAAGTATTTTTGTTCTCTTATACATCTCATGCTTGGACTAATAGTGGGCTCAGTCGTCTTCTTATGTACCCCGCTATATTCATCAATATATCTCAAATCAAGGAAGTATGATATTCCTTGTTCACTTGTTCTTATGTTTTTCATGACGAGATCCAAAATTTTCTCAGAATGATTATCCATCTGGGTAGCTTCTTCTATATGTAACTGAATGTCAATTAAATCATGATGATTATGATATAAATTATTAATTTCAGAATGCATGTTTGTATTAAATCACAATAATTAACATACTCACAACTTTATTTAATTTGAATTTAAATATTTTTTTTCTACGGAAATTTATAATCTATAAGAAAAAAAAATCAATTAAAATCTTAGGCGCGTCGTGTTTTACAAGCATTTACAAAAGTTTAAGAGGAAAATGTATCAGAATTCATGTATTGTATATAGAAACAAACATTGATCCTAAGATTTAAATACTCGCAAATGACAAACTCCATTGAAGAATTCTTTCTCTTCTCAAAAAATAAAAAATATGGATCTTTCTGAAATTGAACACTTTGCTTTGGAGCAGTGATGCATATTGACTTGTAGTGGCCCTGAGCAAAACATAATTCGGAGCAAATAACCCCAACTAAGTAGTTCTTGGATTTGATTTGTCTTCGAGACTCCCTTTTGCAATTGCCCTACTTACCCTTCGGAAATGCACCAATGCCTAATTTGATCTGCGTCGGAAACAAAACATGTGAATACAACTGTTCTACCAACAACTGTTAAACCAACAGATAATATACAATTCATATCATAGTTGTTGTTTCTTCTAGATAACCCCTTAGTACTCAGACCCTTAAGAGCGATGACGGTTTAGCCCAGACTATCGATATGGTAGGCCAAAGGCGAACACTGAAGCTAAAAGTTGTCGAACTGCCTGGCATCACAATGAGCAGTAGCCACCCCACTAGGTGACCTCGCCCTTGTGGCGTGTAGCATGTTTATCTTACCCTATACATAGTTAAATTTTCCTCCATCTAAATTGCACATAAATTTGCATATACGTATTACCACTTACCACGTGAAAGTCTTCTTTCAATATGATTTAGCACACTTTGGTCAGTATTGTTATTTTCCGCGACGTTTTACAGGTAATTTTTCACTATACAGATTTATTAAATTTAAATTTTTCTTAATACGCACAAATTTTCTAAAATGAAGATTTTTTTATGCAACTTTTACAAAAAGAAAATATCTAAACAAATTTATTGTGTATTTACCTTTTTTTTTCAAAATAAAACTAACTGTAATTTGTTGAAAATAATAAATAAGTGACTTTAAAAGAAATGAATATTGTTTACAAAAATATATTTATACTCTTCACATAGAGAATAGTATTATAAGTTTGTCGTGAAGTTTGTAACAGGTGCAGTAGATTTGTGGGAGCAAGCTGAATCAACCACTGGGAGTAGTATCCTCCATATAATTCCAGATTCAAATTCCGGTTTTTATTAGAATTATTTTATTTCTTTTTCGTTAATCAAACTGAAATTTGGAACGTTTAACTTTCAAGACCCATTGTAGTAAGAATACTAACTCTATCTTATACATAAGTCGAATCAATCCATCTGTATGCTCAAGAACCTGAAGCCTGAAGAGTATTACAACTACGGCATTCGGGTTCCGTAAGGCCCACGGAACTCCTGAACAATTGAATAGGGTAGTCAACTTTATCCTTGAAGGACTTGAGGCCAAGGAGTACGTTGTGGCAGCGTATCTCGATATCAAGCAGGCTTTTGATCGAGTTTGGCACGACGGGTTGCTCAGTAAACTCAAGAGCCTCTTACCGCCTCAACTATGGTTAATAGTGCACAGCTACCTCAATAAAAGGACTTTTACAGTGGTTCTGGATGGTGTGGAGTCTAGCATCAAGGCTATTCGCGCAGGTGTCCCCCAGGGTAGCGTTCTGGGGCCGACACTCTATACCCTGTTCACGCATGACATGCCCAATAGCTTAAAGCTACCGCTAGAAGATTCTGATGATTTTATCATCGCCACGTTTGCATATGATACGGCCATCCTCTCCAGAAACAGGTGCATATATGAAGCCACGGACAATCTGCAACAATATCTGCACAGTTTTGAAGTCTGGACAAAAAGATGGAACATTGGCATTAATGAAAAGAAATGTGCTAATGTGACGTACGCCTTATGGCCGGATGTTTGTCCGGGCGTCTTTATTGGCAATCAGTTGCTGGAGCATCACTCGGGATATAAATACCTTGGTGTATATTTGGATAGGCGGCTAACGTTTAAAACCCATATCTCTCCGAAGTTTAACTACTTTTTTCTTGTTTTAGTATCAGTTTTATGACTGACATTTTTGCTGTACCCTTTGTTCTCCTTCATATAACATAACTTTTTACTGTAATTTTACAATAAACAAAGAATTTTAATTTTACTTACGATTACATGAAAATGTATTTGATCGATTAAAATTATTAATTTTTTTTTTTTCATTCAAATTATCAAGCAAAATTATGTATGTAAGTGGATATAAACCGCTGTGGACTGGTTACAGAAAGTTGGTCTTTTATATAAAAAATCTTCAATTTTGTTTGAATAAAAGTCACTTTTATTTGTAAGTATAAAATAATCGAAGACTCTTTAATGCTTGATAATGAGAAAAATATCATTGACATTTGAAACTTATTGTTTTCAAATCATAAAATGTCACTTATCTCAATTGAAGTCCTTTTACTTTCAATTGATCAATTGAAACTTATCATTGTTTTTACAATGTCTTTATTAATAATTTAAATTTTAAGTGCTCAATCAATTTCATAATCAATAGAAGTCAGTAATATGAGTATCATTTGTTTTCAATTGATGTCCCTTCACTTAATTTCACAGTTTTTGTAGAAAGGATCAATAATTTTCACTTTAAAAAAAATCACCAATGAAAATCAGCTTAAATAATTGTTTATTTATTATTTCTTCTTTTTTTTTTTTGAGAGTAATTTTTTAGTTTATATATTTATGTGAATTAAATCTTATTAGAGAAAGCCAAGTCCACCTTCAATTATCATCGACATGAGATTGACATATTTGTCTCACTTTCGGCTTTTTAAAGGGCAATTCCTTTAACATTTCCACTCAAACGATATCCGTCAAAAAGACTCATTTTCATTTCTCCCACAGCCCTTGCAAACTTTGAATCTCGGGAACACTTATTGAGATTTCCGATGAAGGACTGAAAATACAGTGGCTAGCAAAAAATGAAAACGAATTCGCAGGCACAGCTAGTAAAGTATATACATAAGTATATTCAGCTCGATGAGGCGAATTGATTTAGCCATATCCGCCTGTCCGTCTGTATGTATGCAAAGTAGTCCTCAAGTTTTTTAACTTGAGAGCTGAAATTTCCCATATTCAACAACCGTGTAGATTTCATGACCTTAGGGTTGCTGGATCGCAAAGCTCTCTTATAAAAATTTTGCTCTCTGTGTTAAAGTGCTGCATGTGTACTAACTATACCATAAATATAAGTGAAATCATTAATCAAATATTTCTGAATGCTCTATCAGAGAGTGTAGGTAAAACCGTTTTCTAGGAGGTGCGTGAAAAGTATATCAACTTTGGATTAAGCATATTTAAACTTCTTTTTACTATTGTAGATTTTAATAAATTTATTGTTTTACTTAGTTAATAAATACATTTTTGTATATTTTTTGTTTTGTTTTACAGATTTAAGCGTCACAGCACAACGCTCCAATATGTGGAGCCCACAAAAAGGTCCTACGAGACTGTGGGTCCTTAGATTTAGCAGTATATTTATCTTACAATTAATGGTAAGTTCACTGTCAAATTTCTTACACTCGTTTTTTTTTTTTTTTTTTTTTTGTACTCTATGAAAAATATTATAAAATATATGCAAATATAGTGGGAGATACGAGCCTGCAAATTATATATGTAGGCATAACTGAAATTAAGCCTGTGGAGCGGTGCAATATTCGGAACTCTTTACACCATTCTTAGTAAAGTAATAATAAATATTTTAGATTTTTATTTAGAAAGTGTATTTCCTAAGAATATTGAATAATTTCCTATTTGGGGCTGCGTGGTCATAGACACTTGCCTATGGAATTCTTCTATAGATTATATGGTGCTGAACTTGGTATGAAAAGATTCTCCCATTCTACTATGTAGAATAAGAAAAATAAACATTTTTCAAATTAAATATATTATTATAGCAATCAATCTATCTGTATACCCTTAAAATTTTCAATTTGACTGAAACTGGTAATTCAATATTATTATTTTAAGAGTTTAGTATGGAAAAAATTATCTTTATCTACTGTAAATTTTCTTAACTAAACTTGGACTAGGGAGAGGTCAGTAATAATAATAATAATAATAATAATAATAATAATACTAGCAAGGTAGTTAGACTGCACAAAATAATCATATCAATACTTATGATATTTTCTTAGGTCAAAATTTGGTTTTGCGAATAATTTCCAAATACCTTCCCCGTGGGATCTGTTCATTCTGTTTATTTACAGGAAGTAGCTGAAAAAGAAACTTGTTGTTGAATACTTAGGCCGGAAGAAGATTCAATTTATAAGTTGATTGAATTTTTGGATTCTTTAAATATATGTAGCACAATTTCCTGATGTGGGGATGACGTAGGTACATACTATATGTGCATATGCACATGTTGTTCAGTATAGGACATAATTCATACCCCTGATAAACTCCAGTATATATCAGCATACTTATTAAATCTGTACCGTCCATAACAATTCTGAAAAAGCGATCTGTCGAAAAACTTTGAATTAGCATGGTTAGGTACGTATTAAAGCCCTGCACGAGTCAACACTAAATAAAAATTTTATCCTCTCTCGCTCAAACGAATCATGTGCTACACGCAACACTATCAATATCCACACTGCCTTTACGAACACGTGCACAAATCAACTCGTGTGGTATTGTGGTATCTAGTTGTATACATTAACAAAAGCAATGTGATTCCGAATCATAGGAGAAAACACGAGTCGACGCGACAGTTTAGACCAAATGAGTTAAATTATTCGAATTATATACAGACTTGACTTGTTTTTCATTGTATCCAGTGTTTTTGAGACTATGCACACCATTGCTATCGCTCTCTCATTTCCTCTCGCTCACATTCACACTTGCTTTGTTATTGTATTTCCATAACAGTATCATGCCGATGACACGAGTCACACGACAGTATATTTTCATGAAAGTGTGTTATTCCATAAGACATGTGTCACACGACTGTATACATTCGAGTTGATGAGTTAACTGACTCATTTCAAAAGCTCAAATGACTCGTTTTCATAGTGTGCACAGTGTGATTATCGACTGTTAACATAACAGTAGTGTTGACTAGTGCAGGGCTTCAGTACGTATGTTGGTCCTCAGATGTGAATTAATCCTTTATGTCATATTTTTTGCTATTCCAACTAATTTTTTTAAATTAAATTTCTTCTTCAGATAGTTTGTTAATTTTTTCAGGGGGTGAACACAACTCAAATGAGACTTGAAACCAAACTAAGAAGATTGTAATATACACGTATTGTATTATTTTCTGTTAAGTGCAGCACTTAGCAAGCTAATTGTTCGGTGGTTTCCCTGATTTATAGATGGGAATAAACATAGTTTGCTGTTTTTCATGCTACTTCAGTTTGGTAGTACAAAAAAATGGGCCAAGCGCGAGTCAGACTCATACACGGAGGGTTCCGTACCAGTTTGGTGTTTCTATGGGAGCTAGTCCCCCTAGTGGTCCGATTTGACTGATTCCAACAAATTTACCGCGCCTATATCAGAAACTTGTAATGCCTAAATTTCAATTCGATAGTCCAAAAAACAAAAAAGTTTTTCAAATAAGAACCTGAATTTTAATGGTGGGTTTGTATGGGAGGTGCCCCCACAAGTAATCCGATCAAACTGAAATTTCGATAATATAAGTTTCTGATGTAGAACCACCAACTAAGCAAATTTCAAGATAGTGGAATTACTGGATCATATAGCTGCCATAAAAACCAAACGGTTTCTTGTATGGGGACCCCTTTAAGTTTTTGAAAATATTTTAGTTTAAGTATTTGTTGCAGATGCCCGAATAGAACTACATATTCTGTGAAAATTTCAACTCTCTAGCTAATGTGGCTTATGAGATATGACCCAAGGGCGGACGGACGGACAACGAAGTCTCTGCAGTAGTGTTCCTTTTGGTACCAAAAACAAATACATTTTTTTTTATAAATGGACCTGAATTTTGTTGGGCGGTTTGGGAGGTGCCTCCAGCAGTGGTTTGATTCGGCTGATTACGACAAATGTTCAGCTCTCTGCTCAAGAACTGCATACAAGCAGATGGACAGGCAGATGGACGGACAGTCAGATATGGCTTCGTCAACTCATCGCATCAAACTAACCATACTTTATGGGGTCTTCTTGTCTCCTTACTTATAAACTTATAATTTTCTATTTAATACGTGAAGAGTATAAAAAGTCAATCTGATTGAGTCAATATCTCATACATTTTTCATGCCATTTTAATTTTATTTTTTTACATAGTGGCAACAAACTTTAAAGAATTGATAAAGCTTTGTTGAGATATGAAACTATGTCACCACGAGAATAAAAATTATTCTATGTACAAATGTTCTTAATTGATTTTATGTTTAAAATGTGTTCTTAAATTTTTCTCTGATATGGAATATTGGTAAGCTTTTGGTATGAGCTTTTGGAGTGAAACAAAACATTTTACTTGTGTATTTAATAAAATAATGATAATATAAACGAATCTCTCTACTCCAATTAAGTAAAGTTCAACCAAAGGTTAATCAGCATGTGGTTTTCACTCCAACATTAGGAACCAGTTTCATAAATCTCACTAACCACCAATTCCCCCATATTGTGTTATACACCATAGACTAAATAAAGTTTCATTAATAAAAAAATAAATAAATAATTTAAATTTTTGTAATATTTTTATGTTTATTTATATAATTCTATTATATCTTTATACTGAGTGCATAATGTTCAAGTTCAAGTTTAGTCAGTTTAAAAGTTTGTGCCTACTGGCTTAATAATCATTTCTTGTATTTGAACAATTGGTGGTGTCTGTATACAATAGACGATTGCATCTGCGATATTTTCGGCGCTAAGCATTGGCATTTTATGTTTATCCATTAATGAAGAATCGATAATCTCTGTTTCGACAGGACCAGGACTGATGCTCTGAAATTTATACAATCCAATACGAAGGTATAGTGAATGGAATTGATTTCAATGACTCTTAACTTACGGTTATTTTAGTATTGGTGCCGGCATTGAGAAACTCCTGGCGTAATACTTCAGTTAATGCGGTAATGGCATGTTTTGATGGCGCATACATATTAAGACTTAGGCCGGGTATTACAGGTACATAATGGCCGGCAAGACTATTCACTATGACAATGTGACCATCATTTACGGAATGCTTCTGCATGATACGGAAAGCTTCACGTGTACATAATGCAACACCCAGAACATTTGTATCGAGTATTGCCTTTAAGTCAGCTGTATTATTTGAGTCGATAATCCTTGGTTTACGTGTAATGCCGGCATTGTTCACGAGTACATCAACACCACCCAAATGCTCATCGATCCATGCGAATGTCTTAAGTATATCATCCTCTACACCGACATCACATTTGATGCCATGGAAACGCTTTTGTTGATCCCCAGGCAAACTTGCTTTCAATTGATCCAATCGCTCCTGGCGACGTGCCAATGCCACAACAATCATGCCCTTACCCACAAGAGCCACACAGGTTGCATATCCAATACCCGAACTGGCACCAGTAACAACAGCAACTCGATTATTCCAACGCTCCATTTCCTTCCTTATTATTATTATTAAATCTTTTTTATTTCTGTACTGGCAAACTTCAACTTTTTGGTGAATGAATTCGGTATATATGTGGAATAATACTTTGTTATGTCATTTATTTGACAAAGCTCACTGAAGGCACTTAATTTGTACGAGTTTACCCACCAAAGTATTCTGACTCTCTGAAACGAAAAACTTCATGATTCCAGTAGAAAAGCTTGAAATTATATATGATTTCATTTTAGGTTGACCAACAACATCAGCAGAAGCTTTTTGTGTAATTTTATTTTGATTAGATATTAATAAACAACAGTTGTAGGTACGTCATCATACATGGTAGAAACAAAAACAAAAATTAAAACATGAATAAACAAAAAACAAAAACAAAAAAAAAAAAAAGGAAGAACAAGTTAAGAAGAATATTCGATACTCTATGTATGTTATTTGTTTGTATTGAATATATCAGAAACTTATTGTTTCGAAATTTCAGTTCGATAGAACAAAAAACAAAAAAGTTTTTCGAATAAGAACCTGAATTTTAATGGGGGTTTGTATGGGAGGTACTCTTCTTAGTAGTCCGAGAATATAAGTTTCTGTTATATAGCCACCAACCATCCAAATTTCATGATCGTGGAATTACTGAATCGTATAGCTGCCATACAAACCAAAATGTTTCTTGCATGGGGACCCCTTTATGTTTTTGAAAATATTTTAGTTTTAGTATTTATTGCTGATGCCCGATTAGAACTACACATTCTGTGGAAATTTCAACTTTCTAACTTTTACGGTTCATGAGATATGACCCGAGGACGGATGGACAGACTGACGGACAACGAAGTCTCTGCAATAGGGTTCCCTTTGATACACTTTGGGTCCGGAACCCTAAAAATTTGTTTAATTTTTCCGCACCTGTGATTTTTCCTTAACGTTATGATGTATAAACATATAATTAAGGATAATTACACTCTTCACGGGAGTGAATAGTATTAATAGTTTGTCAGGAAATTCCTCCCATACAAACCACCCATTTGAATTCATGTTCTCATTAGATAAACTTTTTTTGTTTTTTGTCCTATCAAACGGAAACTTGTACACTATCAGTTTCGAAGATAGGCGCAGTGCATTTGTTAAACCAGTTTGAAATTAATTAAATATCAGCATGACATTACAACTGAAATTGTTAATGACGAAAACAAACTTGATCCAATAAACAATGGTTCTGTAAAACGCCTCTGGTTATGATTTCCCCTTAGTTGTAGAAGAGGATATAAATTAAGGAACATATGTTCAGAGACATGACATTGTATAGGATTTGGTTCCTATACAATCTATTGGAATACTAATCGTACTATTAGTGCTAAGCGAAATCACTTCCCTTTAATTCCAGCCTATGGGATAACAATTCACAAATTGAAGGGAGGTACCTTTCTTCAGGTTGTTTATGAGTATAAAAACTTTCATCTCGTTTATGTTGCAATTTCAAGAGTCACAAGTCTTGAAAAACTATTTATTGTTACGAAAAACAATGATAAAAGATTTCATCATGGACGAATAGTTGCACGCAGTTTGCTTCCCCTTCAAACTGAATTTCCAAGGCTTGCAAATAATTCTCTAAAAACTCGCCAGGATACAAATTTAGATGCTATTAGTATCACAAAATCTTCATCATTCTTTGTAAGTTTAAGGGCTCACAAAAATGATCTAACAGATGCGATGACACAACAATGTACTTTTCTTATGTTATATAAGACTTGGCTGTGTAACGACGAATACGTCTGCATTCCAAATTCCGACTGTTGCGCTCAATTAAAAAGGGAATGTCAGCGTGATGGTAGTGTAGCGATATATCTATACCAAAACACTGCACATAGAATTACGCCACACATGCAAATTCAACGTTGTCAATCATCAAACAGCACACCGATAACCCCATAAGTCGAAGACGTTTCTGCAGCCGAGTACATACTGTGTAATGGACAGAAGGTGCTATTGGTAGTGGTACCTACCTACATTACCTACATTTCACCAAAGCAACGAATAAATGATATTATAAAGTTTCTTCACTTTGTTGTGTTACAATACACTCCCATTGAATCTGCTGAACTTAGAGAGGACTTTGACAAGTTGCCTATGATTCCGGGTGGTGACTTTAACATCAACTGTGCTTCAGATGATGCCGAACCACTCATTCAGTTTTTAAAGGATATCCTCGTACTTAATATAGTAACATAGTCAACATATTACAAATCAAAATCTCGCGAGGGTTAAGCACACTCACATATTTTATTTTTTTATAAACTGCTTACATATTGTATAAAATATAAATGCCTTTTATCAATAGCCAAAAAAGCGGTATCATCAGCATATGTTGCAACCAAGATTCTTTCATCACTTGAAATAGATAGATCAGCAGTGAAGAATGAGTAGAGAATGGATGCCAGTACACTACCCTGAGGTACTTCAGCTTGGATGGCCCTAATGTCTGATGCTTTATCATCGCATCTTACATAAAATTCTCTTCTATGAAGAAACAACTTCAATACCAAGTAATACGGTGCCGGTAATAATGTTTTCAGTTTAAACAAGATTCCGGGATGCCACACTCTGTCCAAAAAGGCGGCGGAACAGTACTGTCGACCTTTCAAGGTGTTACAGATTTGTTGAACAACGCTTTGACACTGATCTTGGGTCCAGTGGGACATCCTGAACCCCAATTGGTGATCTGGATCCAAAATAGTGAAAACAATTTTTTTCAAAACCATCTATGTTAACAATTAAGTTATGATATGAAGACCTTAAAAATGTTAATTTTTTGCATAATATTTAGAGATCTGAAGTAGGCTAGGATTTGGTAATAATTTTTGTATTAATGAGCAACAAAACAAAATTATTTTTATATATTATACTTATACATCTAGTCTAATGTTCCTTTACAAAAAAAAAAAAAAAAAAAAAAAAAAATAAAGTTGGATTAATTTCAAAAATTTTTGTTTGGTGGACTGTTTCTGGGATTTGCCCATACGAGTATATCTAAGAGGCAAATAATTTGAAATTTTGCTACGTCATAGGAAATTGATTTTTTAATCAATTAATCTCCTTCTTTATTTGATTGATTTTTCATCTTTTAATTAAAAATAATCATCATAACAAGATAAGTATCAATTTTTTAGAATCATATCATATATCACGATAATTTTTTGCTTTTTCTTTGATCAGAAAAATAAACTTGAATTGAACAAAAGGTGAGTGCCACTTGAATATGTTAGCAACACTCTACATAAACTTTATTTTTTATAACCTCATATTTTCCGATACTGAGACGTTAGAGTCTTAAATCTTCTTTTAAAAGACAGGGTATTTGAATTTTCGCGCGAACAACAAATTTTTCAAAACTTTTTTGTGTCAAACATTAAGATGTTTTTAGTATTGTAATTTGTTTGAACCTCATTTTTGGCCAATGCTTCACAGATCCTGTTTGGGATTGAGTTTGCCTATATAATTCAATAGAATGAATATCCAAGCTAACTTAATGGTACGAATTAGATCTGAAAGGCTTCGATGGCATAAACTTTTGTTGCCAACCATCTTCAAGCATATTCGATTCCAGTTCAATTATCATTCTTTGTTTTTGTTCTCTTTATCTATTTAAATTTCAGAATAAGACGTCTAATAGGACAATAGGGGACAAAATTTACAAGGAAGAAATTTACACTTTTTCGGTTTGTCATCGCATTTTGCTCACATTTCTTCATTATTTTTGGATTTATTCCCCTTCGCTAAAAAAGTTGCACTTCAATAATAAAGCTTAAATCTTGTCTTGTTAAGTTAAATATATTTTTAGTATTATTTGTATAATATAATCTTTAATAATAATTTTGGATTCCATTCTATAAAGCTTAGAATATTTTTACCCTACAACAGAATTCTTTAAACATCTTTTTCTACACTGTTCGGACACTGGATCTTAGAATTAGAAGTAATATCGAACATCAATAAATCATTTTGATTTCGCTTAAGGCTTAATTACTTCATCTGATGATAATTAAATTAAAACAGCAGTTCCAAAAATTATTTTTATTTCCAATTAAAATATTTTTCAATAAAATCAACCTTTAAATCAAATAATTTTAGAAAAGTGACAAAAAAAAATTAAAGATGTATCCATGAACTTTGAACCCTTTACTGTAGATTATTTATCACTTGGTAAATAAACTGTGTTATAAACAGATTTTTCTTAATTTTATTGCTAAAAGTACATTCAAGCATATTTTTTTTTAAGTTAACATATTCATATTAACTAACTAGTGTTACCCAGCGGACGTTACTATCCTCCCGACGTCATGTTACAATATGATTGTTGTAGTCATGGTTCTTGACATAATTGTGTATCGCCAATATTATTCTTTCTCTTGAATGAGTGAAATATGATCGCTTGTTATCGATCCAAACTGCAGTCAATGTCACCAACATTTTTATCATTCGCTATCGTATCACGTCTCCAGATGTATAGCATGTTTTTGTTTTCGAATGTATCCGTTTCGGTAGAGTGTTATACAATATAAACTTTACAACATAAAATAAAGCTAACCTTAAATGAACAAAAAGAAAGCAACTGAGTTCTATATCAATGAGTTTTATGTATTTCAAATGGCATTTAGTTTGGCATAATACAGTAGAATAAAAATAGATGCATTTATTAAAAAAAAAACAAAAAAAAAAAAAAAAAATATGAAATTATGAAAAACCTGGCAATGTACAACAAAGTAGATAGCATTAAAACCTTTTCCATGAAAAAATACATAAATGCGCCTACTTTCATGGTGATCGGTCGAACGATGTCGGAGTTAACCTCCGTCAAACAATTTTTTTGGTACATTTTTATATTTATATATATATATATATATATATATATATATATTGTAGATGATTGTATTCGCTGACTTTATTAACTTTTACGGTGACAAATATGCAATAATGACTAGCTTTCCCTTGTTTCCTTTTCCCTTGTCACTGTACCGCATACCTTACCTCACTAATATTACCTCAACTCACGTGGTTCCTTCTCCATTCTAGGAGCTAAGTTCTGCCTTCTATTGCTAACGGTTCAAGTGTGCTAACAGTCGTAAGCCTGATACCCTAAGCTGAGTACATTTTAAGTAACAGCTTCGTTCCCTTATACCGTAGTCGACAAGTTGTTTTCTTAATTATGTAATATTGTGTTATATTAATTTCTCTTATCTTTTCATGGCTCTAGATAAATCACAAAGCCTAAGGATAGATTTTGTAAAATTTTTAAGTTTTTTCATTTACAGTTAAAGTTTTACATTTTTATACTTTAGATTTTGTCACGAAGTTTATCACTCCTCCCACGCCTTGTTATACAATGTCACATTTCGTAACTTAACTTTAGTTCAGTTTTATTATCAAAGTCTCTTTTATTGTATTTTGTTATCTGTATTATCATATTTTATAAGCTTAAGATGAAATTCAATGTGACATCTACATACATATATAAAGAAAGTAGAAGTAACTAAATCAGACAAGAAGAGAAACATCTTGAATTGAATAAATGTATTTTATATTGAGAAAAATACTATGACAACAATATTAACAACAACAATAATAATAGAGTAAAAAGGAAAATACAACAAATTTATTTGTAAAATAAACAAATTTTTTTTTTGTATTAGTTGTGACAAGAGCAACTTCAACACCAAGGGTGGCATCCTACAATGTATGCAATAATTCAAAGCCAGTCTTAGTCAGATCAGATCTAGTCTACACGACACACTACTATTGCAATCTACTTTTGTTGACTTGAATTGTATTGTAGTATTGTATTGAGTTGAGTCCAACATCCAGTACAAGTATTTCCTGTCAGCAACTTTATACTTTACACAATACTATAGTATTGCCAACAACATGTAAAGTTGCCAAATTGGTACATATTTGGAATTAGAATTGGCCAAGGCAAGTGTGTCGAGTATGTTAATTTGTTTTGAAAAGAAAACGAGTGTGACAAGCTGGACGGATTGGTCAGTTGGTTGGTTGGTTGTTTGGTTGGTTGCATGTATGATGGGATTATGGACGTGAACATGTACATGGACATGGACAAGGATGAAGATGTGGATGTGGATGTGGATGTGGATAGTTGAATGTCAGAAAGTGAATGAGTGCATGAGAGCGCAAAATATACTACCTACTATGTTACTTACATGGTAAGAAAATATCTAAAGTTGAGTTAAGTGCATTTTATTTAAGTAATATACGAGTTTATCAAATGAACTGACTGTTTTTTCTTTCTAGAAGAGCCTAACAGATAATATTGACAATAAGATATTCCAGTACCTAATAACATTTGACAACAACAACAACAACAACAACAACAATGCTAGTAGTATTAATAGAAGTCGTAGTAATGGTCAACATTTAGAATCTCTTTTAGCCATTAGTCAACTCGATATGAATTCTCCTTTCATCTCTTCCACTGCAATGTTAGTCTTTCTCTAGTCTTATACGAGTATGTAGCAATATCTTCAAAAGAAGTTGAGTTCAATTTTTCATGTGGCTCCACATGTGTCTATCTTCAACTATTGAGACTTAAGGCTAAAAGCTTCCAAAACGGATATACATACGTATACATATGTATACCCTATACTTAAACTAATGGGTATTTTTATGTTTATGAGAAATTCGATCATTATATACCAAGCCAAGATATAAGTAAATTATCAGTTTGATATAAACGATCGGATTAAATATGGTGTAAGTCTATTTTAAGCAACTCTATCTATTTCCGGAACAATGAGCCGAATCGTAAATCATTCGTTACTTTAATGAAATTGAATAAATTGAAACATAAATATCAGAAACAGTTTTGTATCAGATTCTAGGTAGAGTCATACATATGTGCAACAAATGATTATCAGAGACGTTTTGGTGGGATAAACACAGCTATAGTAAAATACTCTTAAACGTTAGATAGTCACTTTGATTAACTCATCGTTTGAGTTGAAAGGTAAATCATCATTCGACAAAAAAGGCATTCAAATATTAGAAAAGCGTTGAAAAGAATGAATACTCGGTTTTTTGTTTTTTAAATTCCATATTGTATTGAATTTTGAAATAATGGAGTCCGAGACTAAGTATACTTTTGCCAACGAACTAATTCAGTGAGGGCGGATTTAAATTAGTATCCATTTTCACTCTCTTCAAGTCCTACATTTAAAACTTATTCCCAAGGATATAATAATTGAATTAATTGAATTGAAACTTCTTTAACGAAGGGTACTCCCAAAAATATGTAAATGAAATGTGACGAAAATCAAAATTTGATGATGTTATTATTGAGTTATATCGGAGTTATTTAGGCAATTACAATATGGAAATGAAACTTCTAAAGTAGATGATCTAGCAATAATATAGAATATTTTAGTGTTATATTGTTTCAATACAATAGAGTTATTTTTTTTTCGGTCATTCGGTCACTTGTTCGTAAGTTCTTTTTTATCTTTCTCTTGCTCATGCATAAGCATTCATTCTCTATGCTGCAGACGAGCCCGCATGCACAAGACAATGCGCATGTTTTGTGCGTCTCCCACTACGTCTGAGAAGCATCGCAATGATTTTGATTTTTGTCACATATCATTTTCTAATTTTTGGATTTACCTTCCTTCGCTAAAGAAATTTCACTTCCATATTGCGCTTATAACTTCTTAAGTGTTTTTGTTTTTGATAATATTATATAGCAGATCTTTTTTAACATTTACTCCCATAGAATGTATTACGAAATCTGACAATATATTAATTTTACAAATTCACAGATGATAACCAGAAATTCTAGAAGTCAGAGTATCTGTTATGTCTCTAAGTGACCACATAGTAATTTCTCTGAGTATGTACACTGTATATAATTTATGTCGTTAGTGGAATTTGCGTTCCGTTTAGCACACTCTTGACCACATTTCGTTTTTCTTGCTTTGATACAATAAGCCGAAAAACATGCCTTGCCTCAGCCCCTTTGCCTCTTGCCCCATAATGTTCATGAAAGCATGAAAACGAGTTCCAAAGTCGTCGTTGTCTGCCTGCATGACTACCTACTTCTGCTTTCAGTATTAACCTGCCTGGAGGCCTTAGAACTAAATAGAATGACATACTTTAATACAATGTAAAATGCACACAACAAACAAACAAACATTAAAGGAATGTTAAGATGCGAAAAGGTAGAATTGAAGAATTGATTGGTTGATTGGTTAAATGAGTGAATGTTCTATTAATAACAATTGATATCTAATCAAAAAAAAGTTGTATAGTAAAACAGATTTTACTATTGATTGATATGGAAAGTAAAAATGATATGGGTTCACCATGACAACAATAAACAAAACAAGGTCATTATATAGTTTAACAAAAAAAAAAGTCTTTAGTTTCTTAGAAATGTCAGATGGTGTCTCTTTATTCTTGTATGTAGAAGTGTAAATTTCTGCACTGTACAGAACATTGGAGTGTCATTACTATGGTTACCTAATTCTGATAATATTATACGTTTAGAATATCTGTAGCCCTACAATTACCAAACTGCAAAACCAACGCAAAGTTTACAGATAAGTCACTACCTCAACTATTACAGAGTGTTAACGCTAATTTTTCCAGTGCAACATATTCGCTGTTGGATGTTCCCGTGCCAGTAACGGCCAAAACAGTCGATTCCCACGGGGTCTCACACTATGGTGAATTTGGCAAGAGGATATTGGCCCTTATACCCTTATAAGATCAAGTTAATTCAAGAACTTAAACCACTCGATCTTATGAAGCGACGTACTTTCTCGAATTAGTCTCTTGAAATGTTGAAAGAAGATGACCAATTTCATCGCAAAATCATCTTTAGTGATGAAGCGCATTTTTGGTTAAACGGCTTCGCCAACAAACAAAATATGCGTTCTTGGTCAGTTGAAAATCCTCATGTCTTTCAAGAAAACATTCATCGATGGTTGTCATGACGTTGGTGTCATTGCCGCACGTCACGTTATCAAGTCGAATGGAGTCGCAAATTCCAAGGGTTAAATATCAACGTGTTTTCAACAAAACTGTGCCACAAGCCAGACGGTATAATAATGACTTATTGAAATCCCAATCGTGTTATATTGAGCAATAGTCCTGTCGATTGGCCGCTTAGATCGATTTAATACATCTGGACTTTTTTATGCTACATTAAATCACTCGGTCATAGTGCGTCATTACGCCAGCTCGGAGACATAATTGGAACTCGTTTCCGTCGATTGGATCGTACTTCAAGTGTTCCGAAATACCTCATATGGTTTATTAAAAAAAAAAAAATTGGTTGTCGGAAATCCTGGTATTAGAAACTCAATGATTTCGGTGCATCCGCCAACAGTAGATTTTACTTATTTTTTCATGCAATCAACGATTATCTCTCCTAAGATTTTCTGGACCACGTATTTTGTCTCTTCTCATCTCTCATTTATCATTTTGTTGCTGACTTTGTTCAATTTTGATCGAGTTTTAATTGCAGTAATTTATAAATACATATTTCACTGATTTTTCATTATTACTGATGATGATGATGATGATGATAGTCTCGATTGATAAGTAGTACTACTTGTATGTAATCCATTACTTGCAACCATTTGGAAAATCGGCCTTCTTTCTCCTTCTCCTTCTTGCTTTGTTTTGTTTCATATCTTTTCATTCATTATTTCTATATTTTATGAATTGAAATGAATGCGAAGCTTGAAATCAAGTGAACAAAAATTTTCTAATTTAAACAAAGTTGCACTTTTATGATATTAAGACGCACATATCATAAACAAAAAAATAATTTCAGAATTTGATTGTTTAAACGGATCTCAATGTCAGGAGATAAAAGAAAGACAAATTGATAACCATAGGGGCATTTTGTTAAGGGCAACTTGATGCAAATTCAGAACTAAATGAATAAAAGCAATTGGATGAAGGGTCAACAGCGTGTGTCATTCTCAGATACGCTGATTCTTATATTTATCTTTTTTTTTCCGAAATTTTACATTTTGTTCATGGTTAAATATTATAGTTCAATTGCAATTTATCCTCTCAATTATAACATAATTCTCATATCCTTAAAAATATTGTAGTTCAATTATTTTCGCTGCTGATATGATGATATGAACCAACCATCCATGCTATTACTTACACATATCTAGGCATTTTAGTCTTGGATTTAAGCATTTGCAATACACACAGCTTACTTTCACTCTGAAATTGAATGATAGATAGAAACATACAAACACCTGTGCAAATATCTGTTTTAATAGTTTTTATATAAATTTTCTTCATTGATTTGTTGCAAATATTTTGTTTTTGTTTTTGTTTTTAAATTTATTTAGGAAAAAATCATCAGGGGCAAGTATTTTTGTTGAAGTTAAGAAACAAATGCAAACCATATACATTTATTATTATTATTGCTGCTGCTACAGATTGTTGTTGTTGTTGTTGTTGTTGTTAGAATTAGCGGACTTGTAAGTTGAATGTCAATGCATAGCCGGACTTAGATCGAAGCTAGATAGAAAGCGAGTACATGAACTAGACCAACCAACAAATAAGAACAACGTTCACAAGCAGAGAATGCTGTAACAGACAGAAACCAAGAGACATCGTTCTCTTTAAGGAAAAAAAAATACGAATATACTATAACATAGATACACATACAACATCAACTTGAATTGCTTTAGTCTTTAATTCACAATTTTATATTAATACAAGTAGTAGTAGTAGAATAAGCTAACCTTATCTATGTGTGTATGTATATGTCTGCTTGTCTGTCTGCTTGTCTGTCTGGCTGTCTGGCAGTCTAGCAGTCTTCATATATCTCTGTTAGTTTTTCCATTTGTAGTAAATTGGTTGATCTTGAACAGAATCCACGAAGAAATTTGCCAAAGGTTCACTTTGAAGGCAATTTTCATTTTTCTTCTCTTCTTTTTCAATGTTACACTATACGCTATAAATGTTATTGTATATTAGTTTGCATATGATGTTTAATTTAACTGATTTCAAAGTAGAATCCACTATATTGGATATATACTATGTACATCTTTTTAAAACATTTTAAAGGAAACTTGCAAATGGTAGGTTATGGAATAGTACAAGGTGATGAGTACATACTATTTGAAGTTCTTCAAGAATTATAGTTGTAATATGACTAAGTTCGATAGAGCAATGTTCTTCATCTAATTTTTGTAAACTTGATGCAAGTATGATTTTTGCGTCATCAAGTTAAATTTGGAGGAAATTATGGCAGACTTTTCATTTAATGATAGAGTACCAGGCGGCCAAGTTAGCTCAGTTTTTATATTGGAATTAGATCTATTCAAGCATCTTGTAATTTACATGGTTGGTGAATATGATAGCATTTATAGTAATCATATTTCAGTTAGATAATAAAAACAAAAAAGTTTTGAAGTGAAACTTCTTTAGGGAGTAAATCCAAATATATGAAAATTAAATGTGACGAAAATTTGACAATGTTATTATTATATTGCAGCTATTTAGGCAAATACAATATGTATTCGCGGCGTAGTGGTCTACTTCTCTGAAGCATCATCGCATTTTGATTTTCGTTACATTTTATTTTATAATTTTGGCCTTTGCTAAAGAAGTTTCACTTCCTTATTGTGTTTATATACTTACTTTTTCTAATAAGAACATGAATTTGGGTTTGTAACGGGGATACCCCTGCCAGTGGTCCGAGATATGTAAAGTGCCTGGCAAAAGGAAAAGTTTTTTTTAAAATTTCATCTCTCTAGCTCATAAACTGAGAGTTTAGTTTGCATGCCTATAGTGACAGATGGACTAATCAACATTATATATACTTCGGGTACTGTTCGTTAAGAAGTTCATGACAAACTTATATATGATTGAAAAATTAAATAATAAAAAAAGTTGCAATATTCTCTCTCCACTGTTTTTAGGCTTAAACCTGCATTTCGGATATATCAAGTTGATGTTTGAAAAGCAAAGAAATATGCAATCTGATAATGTCTGCGAGTTTCTTCTTCGTGATTAGTAACTTAGGTTTGGACTTATCCAGAGTTACACTTTTTACCAACTACAACATAGATCTCTTTTGAAATGAAAAAATCTGAGAAAATATTCTGATCATACTAAGCATGTGAAAGGTTATTCGGTGAAACCATATGTTTTTATTTTACAATATGTGATGTGATTCAGTTTCTCATTTTTTTTTTCCGTCGGGGGACAGGTTCAGCGGTAAAAATTGCATCCTTCATTCGGTCGTTCGTTCATTTGTTCATTTGTCGTCTTTAGCTCTTTTATTGCGTTCTATTATTTCCATTTTATTGTAGTTAATTCCTTCGTTTGCTATAATATTAATAGCGAACTTTGGGAATTCTTCTAATTAAAGGAATCTAGAACATAGACCCAACTTCATCATCTCCATTCTCGGCAATACTATCAAGTACGGAACGATGGAACAGAACATAAGGAATATGTACAATAATAACCTAAGATACTCGTAGATAGATGAGATGAACGCACAGGGAATGAAAGATTTCGCTTAATTAAACAAAAAACTTAACTTTAATGTTGTTTCAGTTGCAAATTGAAACGCGTTTATTTATGCAAGTCATGAGAAGTTAAATGGAAACATTTATTTTTTAGCTGTAAAGATAATGGCCAACTTTTAATGGGGATGGTTTTACTGGAATGAGAAATTTTCATAGATACACATAATGAAGGAACATTTTTAGTAGTTGTATAATCTTTTTAAAAGGAGATATCTTATTTCAAACCATTTGAATTTAGAAGAAAAGAAAAACTCCAAAATGTATGTATCAATTGAGTACTACAATTCTATGTTGAACAAGATCAGAAGCATTAGAGCGCCAATGTATCGTAGCGAGAAGACTAGACGTTGTATAAGTAGGCTTCCAGCATAAAGAAGAATTTAATCGACATGCTAAGCTACCGAAATCAAATTGATAAATAAATATGTAAGGACAAATACAGAACAAACACTTACAGGGTAGCTCCTTATCCATCAACCATTAACATATCCTTAACATTAACCTAAATTTTAATATTATTTCTTCAGTTTTATGTGCTTTAAGGATACTTCGATAGGTTTAGGTTTCTCGATTAATTTACTTCACTTAACTCAACAATAATTCTTTTTAACTTATTCCATTTTCCCAAATATTTTTCCGCTCTAGCATCTGACTTCTTAATAGATTTATGCTGGTAAAATATTTGTTGTTCATTTATTTCAATATATTATTTTACAAGTATTGAATTACAATAATTAAGATCCCATCCTACATTGAATAGATAATTGTGTTTTCTTTTTTGAATTTTCAGTTTAGTTTAGCCTAGAATTATGGCCGAGGCCCATGGCATGCCATAGTTCACTTGGCATGTGCGGTAGGATCACTGGATGTACATTTCCTTATCCATTCGAGGGCATTGTAGCTCAAAAGGTTGACAAATTTTATCTTTATTATTTAAACTTTTTCATTTACATTAAAGGACAACACAGCGATCCACGTTGTGTCTATGTACCACCATCAACGGTAAACATTCATTTGAATATCGTATTCACGTTGTGGTATAAGCCTAATGGCAATTATGAGAATACGGTAAGTGATATGGAAATGGGCATAGAAATGGCAACTAAAGAAATAAGTAATTGAATAATCACAACTTGATATAAACAAGAAAAATTAAACTTTGAGAAAAGTTGTTAGTCAATCGTCGAAAGATCATAAGTTAAAAGATCAATTTTTAATGCGCAACCACATTCCCATTATACAGATTTCAGGAGCCTCATCATTAGCAACAACATCAATAACTGATAGTGTATTATGATTAATAAACTACCTACAAGAATTGAAAAGTTTAACGAAATAAAAATCATATGACACTATGATGTTATTGATGATGATGATGATGACGGGGTCAATTAACCAACCAGTGAAGCCCCTAGGCAGACTAAGCCAGATATCTTCAATTAAACTTGGACTCATTTCCTGACACATCTTCAAATGCTGATACTGCGCTCACTGAATCAAAGACTCTAGGCTTTATTTGCAATTAGGGTTAATTAAATATACAATAAGATGAAGAAGAAAATAAGGGCTTTGTGTAATTATTGCCTTATCATGGAAATGGATATGACATAAGAAGATGCATATTTACATCGAAAAAAAGGCTTTGGTTTTTAAATAAGCGTTCTAAATGCTCTCATGTATCAACTTTTTCATGCAACCACTGACATGAATATCGGTAAAGATTTTAAAAGAAGCAAGCACTCTGGCTCTATAGTAAACTGGCAATTAACATAGAAGAATTCAAGCACAGCACAGCGCATCGCAATTTTGTGGGAATGTCAACATTTGAACAGCACATCGTTGTTGTTTTTCTGAAGCAACAATAAAGTATTGAAACAACACCCGTTTGGTATCCTTTGGGTATGAAACCCTGAAATGAAACAATATTTGAGTAGCACTGCTGGCTCTATCCCCTGTAAACTGGCTTTTTCCTTAATTTGCGTTTGTTTTTTTTTTTTTTTTGTTGCAAGTAATCAAACAACGCCCAAAACTATACCACAAAAATGTTTAGAAAAGTTGAAACAAAAATAAAAATACGGTTTTTGTATGGGGGCACGCACCTTTTCAATTTTTAACTTTACTTTATTTTTATTATTTTCTTATAGTGGCCGCAATAGATTTGTACATTCTGTGAAAATTTCAATTTTTCGGCCAACCTTGTATTCGGCCACCGGATATCCGGACAAATATAGCCGATTTGTGCGTCTTACAAGCGAACCTTCGTAGGTGTCGAATTCGGGCCTTTTCGTTCTTTGCCTTATCAAAGACTATTAAAAACATACAATAATGAACAAAAATATTTTGACAACACATTGGTGTTCAAAAAATAAAAAAAAGTGTAAAGCAAAATCGTATGATAATAACTGAGAATTACACCAAGGTTTCAATAAACCCTCCTTTGGCAATGACCAGCTTCCCAAGTTTCACATCTCATTGGTTATCCTTTGATTTAAAACTAGAACATAAAGTCACTCACAGTCCCACCTGAAGTTGCATTAATGATTGCTGCCGGTACGCACTTCAACCACTCCGGCTTAGCATAAGAAAAATTGCTGGCGATTCAAAAAGATCTAAATTTACCCGAGCATTGTCTTGTGCACGACATTAACACTAGCTGGAATTCCAAATTTTTTAATGTGTAAATCTTGCATGAGTACGCTACAAAACATTAAAAAAAATCAGCTATATCGGTCTAGTCATTTTCACTATTTTCATAATAAAGTATAATTTTTCCACATTTTCAACATCCCTCCACCCTTGATCACGATAGATACGGAACGATAAAAATGATCTTACAGGCAACGTACATTCCTTTATTTTCCGTATATATAAATTACTTGGCGCCACGACTTTTGAGTCACGAGATATATTAAAATATTTGCGACACCAAAACCTTTTGGGTGCAACGCACCGTCAGATTTCGACAAGACTATAGAATCCGTTTTACAAACGTTTTCAGGTTAAAAAATAATTTTTGAACCAACCAAAATTTATACTTCCTATTGCAGTATACTTTTTCGTATGTGTCGGAAAAAATATACTCGTGGATATCCAAAGTTTCAGCTTGCAAGAAATCATGCAATTCTAGTAAATCTAACAGGGCTTTTACAGTTATGCCTAAGCGCGTAGCATCTGGCATTCTCATATTGAGTTAAAGTCATGTCTTGAGTTGTTTTGGTATGACGAGTGATTAAAGTCAAATTTAATAAGTATCGTATAAATATGTTAGGCATCTTATACCTTTATTAATCCCGTTTGGTTCTCTTTAAATTCTTCTTTTTGCATTTCTCATCAAATTCTTTTTTATTTATCTATACTAAGGTTGTTGTTCAATATGATAAGGATCTTCTTGAAGTCTGGGATGAAGCAAAAAGATTGCGTTGCGAGTGGTTTAATGATTATGAAAAGACTGCTTCGAAACCGCCCATGGTTATAGCCGATTTGGATGTCATACAACTTGATTTTCGTGGTAAGTTAATTGTGAAAATAAAAAACAAAAAAGAAAGAAGATGAGGCTTATAATATTAATTTCATTTGTTTAAAATTTGTAGGTGACAATGTTGATTGCTGGATGGAGATACAACATGGTAAAGGTCCATGGGCGCCACCTGTCAGTGGCATTGTACCATTGGGTTCAACATTGACCCTGGTGGTGGCCATAAATGATTATCGTGGTGAGTTGCAACAAATATTGCATCATATAATTCTAAAGTTTTAATAATATAATTTCGAATTGAATTCAGGTGAGTTTGATATGCGTGTCAAGTCGTGTGTTGCTTCCGATGGTTCCGGTCATGTCATAAATCTATCAGATGAATTTGGTTGCGTTCTACGACCGAAGATGATATCACGTTTTCTTAAGGCTCGAGCGCCAGATGAGCGTGCTACTGTCATTACGTATGCCTTCTTCCATGCTTTCAAGTTTCCCGATGCTCTCAGTGTGCATATCAAGTGCAAAGTAGAGATCTGTCGCCATGGTTGCCTGGATCACTGCCAATTGGCGGGCAATGCTAATGAACGTAAGGATGTACACATAAATGATGCACTTGGCAGTGCTAATGAATTAATGCCGGAATTGGCTCTGCCACCATTAACTACGCAACAACATAGTTTGCCTGGAGCTGGGATCGGTGGAGGCGGTGGTGGTGGTGTTGGCATGATGGGTGGAGGCATGGACAGTGCAGCTGAACATGATATTTTCTATGATGATATCATACACAATCGCAAGCAATTGACTCCATCAATGAACAGTGCCGACGTCTATGATCAAATCCATGAGAAGAATGCAAATTTACAACCCCGTCCTGTACATGAAGATCCCGAAGAAGTTGATCTTGATGCTCTCTTTGGTGACGATGACCTTGCCGATCTCGATGAAGAACAGTACATGGAGTTAAAGAAGAGCGGCAAATTCCCACATGGTCCACGTCAGTTAGAGGCCCAAAAGCGTATGGGTGTTCCAATGGCGGGTCCACGTTCACTGAATTCACATGAAGATGAATTAGCCAAAGGCGATGTTCCCCGTCCAGTGTATCGACCACATGCAGAGGCTCTCAAACAATTACAGAAAAAAAATAAAGAGGAATCAATTCGATCGAATGATATTGATGATTCCAATAAGAGCAATAAGACAAGTAAATCTTCATCTTTGGAAGGGCATGATGGACATGATGAACTGGGTGAAAATCAACACCATAATCGCCGTCGGCGCCGTTCGATTGTCATTTCGGATCGTAAGGCACGTAGTGCTGATGTCGGTGTTAGCGGCCTGTATGACGTTATATCAGAGGCAGATCTTGCTTTCTCTCCGGACTCAAAACAGGAAGCGGTTACCGTCTTTCAGGGCAAGATCAGTGAAGAGGTCGTCTATGGCATTTGCATGCCAGTGCCTGGATTCAGTATTCTCTTCATTGTAGTCATTTCGGCAACCATAGTTTCAGCATTAATCGCTGGCTCCTTACTATATCGCTATCAGCTGCAGAAAGAGGCTCTCGAGAAGCAGACACCAATGCCAGTTCCTGGAACATTTGCTTCTTGGATGACCTTGCGTCTCTTCCGTTTAAGGCATATGCAGGCGCAGCAGCAGCAGCAACAACAGCAGCAACAACAACAGCAAAGGCAGCCAAACCAACATGAATCAGTGCAGTGAAGCTGAGATAAACATAAATTAAAAGAACAAAATAATAATAAAGAAGAGATGAGAGAAAAATGAGGAAAATTTTGTAAGGAAGAGTAAGATCCACTTGTCATAAGCGCAATTAAATTATATTTTATATAATAAAGTTTTATTAATTTGGCATTTGAAGAGGATAGAAATCAAGAAAAGAAAAGAAAAAATAAAAATAAAATGAAGGAGAAAAGAAATAAAGATGAAAAGAAAAGAAGGAAGGTAGAAATAATGACAAATCTTGTAGAAGGAAATGACTGAACAAAAGTTTTTACTTGCAAAACTATAATAATTTATTAATTTATTTAAAGAAATTACTTCTTTTTTTTTTGCTGGGGGTAACATTTTTTATATTTTTTAAAATTTATTTTTATTTATTTAATTATTTTTTGTAATTTTTTTTTTTTTGTTTTTTTTTTGTTTTAATATTATTATTTATTTTTATTTATTGTATTCTTAGTATCATGATCATGATGATGATAGTATCTTTTTCTTCTTCGGGCAACAATGCAATAGTTCAAAATGAAAACATAAAGAAGAATTAAAAAATAAAAAATAAAAAATCAATAATTGAAAATGACAATTCACAAAAACAAAAAACAAAAAAAAAAAAAAAACACAACCACAACCAAGAATAAATGAAAGAAAATAAATCAAAGCAAATGAAGAAAGGAAGAAAGAAAAAAACAAAATGGGGAAAGAACAAAAAAGCGCAACAAGAAAGCGAGCAAACAAAAAAAACAAATATTATTCATAAAAGAAAGTTACAAATGCAAAATGGCTTCGACTCGCTTCCGGTGCTGATTTTAGGTGCATTTAGTTTAATTTCACACACACACACACACACACACACACAGACACAGACACACATACATACACACACACACACACTCACACTCACAGTCACAGATACATTTATACAAATACACTTACAAACATACAACATACAAACATTATTAACAAAACAAAAAAACAAAAACCATTTTTAGATTTTAAGTATTTTTTTTTTTTTGTGTCTAATTAAGCAAAGAATAAAATTAATTTTATTTATTTATTTCTTTTGTAATCTTCACAATTTTGATATTTTGACTAAATCTAATAGTCAATAAGTTTGAGGTATTTATTTACACCATTTTTGTCTGTTTATCCGTGTATTTATAAAATATATAAATATATATTTTTCTAAAATGTTCAAAAAAATATATATAGTTTATTTAGATAAATAGCAACTAATGCTTTGTCAAGGGCCTTTAATGATGATGATGATTAGGTCTTCCAAAGCAAACATTCTAACATTCAACATTTATATTTCGCCTTTTCTTTATGTTTTTTTTTTTTTTATTTTTTGGCAATATATTGGATATGGGAATAGATTCTAACCACTGAAGAATTTTGTGTGTAACGTTCTTCTTCTCTTCCCCTACTTTTAGTAGATGTCCGATTTTCATATCATACTCATATCACTCTTCAAATTATAGAAGTTTGGTCTCTCAGCCAATCTCAGCCGATTGACAATATCAACATTCATTCTTTGGCGCATTTCCACCTTTGCTTTGCTCTTCGGTTTTATATTGAAGTCATCGCTTGACATTTTTCTAGGTAATCTATTTTTTTTATTACTCATACGCTTCATTGCTCATAATATTCTAGAATGGATTGTTTTGCTATTAAACTGAAAGCACTTACAGAACAGTTGCCTACTTATTTCCTTCTACATACTAATATGGTACCTTATTTTTTATTGTCTCTTGATCTCGGAAATCTAACCGGAATAAAGACAATGTTTATTATTTTGGATGTCCAATAGACTATTTCTAATTTTATTTTTATTTTCTTTAGAAACATTTACATATTGTAATAGAACGAAAGTAGTAGTATGACGAGCGAATAATATGCTAAATTTTCCATCAATCGTTTATTTGTTTTAGTTTCACATTCATACGACACTTAGATCTATTGACAAGTTATTCACAATCTATCATTGGCTTTTTGAAACAAATTGAATTGATTCGAAAATCAAATTCATTGGAAAATCATTCAAATTTAAAAACTTAAAACATATTATATACAATAAATTCTTAAATTCATCCCATTAGACCTTTTACCATAAATCCTCATTGTTGTGAAGTTTATGAAATTGTTGTCGGCATAGCCGAAATGTTTGTTTCGTTTCTTTTCTGGGTATTGTCCTTTAAAATATTCAATTGGTTTGTTTTACTTTCTATAGCAAATGAGGAAATTTATGAGATTAAGATTTTCTAAAAGAGTAAAATTTATTTAATACAAAAAAAAAAAAAAAAATAAATAAAAATAAAGAAAAATAAAAAAAGAAAAGAAAAGAGTCTACCGTTAATGCTAAATACAAATAAAATTAATATATTTTTATTTAACATAAATTTAAATAATTAAAATTAAAATGCTTATGTAAATTTTTTTTGTTATATTTTGGTATTTTTTTTTTTTTTGCTTTTTTTTGTTTATTATTTTTTTTTTTTACAAAAACAAAAAAATACAAGAAGAAAAAATGGAAAAAAATATGAAAATTTTCAAAATCAAACGAACAAACAAATAAATATTTCATTATCAGTTAATAATTGTTCATTTTATTTATTACAAATTCCTAAAGATATTATATACATATGATATATTATATCTCAAGGTAACCCCTACATCTGATCGAAGGCTAATATGGAAAAGCGAGAAAGTCCCGCATGGGATTAATTGGCTGCTTGGTATGAAATAACAATCGAGTATAGAAAACAAAGTTTTAACCTTTAAAGTTATGTTAAAACCGATCGGGATACTATGCCATGAAATTAAGGGCTAATAAAATATTGAAATTTTGCATGTTACTAAGATAAATTGTTGCAAAATATTATCAGTTATTACAATAACACATTCGCACATAAATACTTCATCATTCCTTTTGGCAGTGGATCATAGAGAGGCAAACCCCGACTCCAGCTGCTCGGACTAACGAAATAAGTTCTAAATATCATGTGTTGAGTTATTCATCAAATGAAATTCCTAATTTGCACCATCCCTCCTAAGGAAAAACTTTGGAAAGCTACTGGGAAGGGTCATTCTTTAATGAAATATTTGATTAATATTATTGGGATGAGTTTGTCCATTGAAATTTTATTGTAGGTTGGGAAATACTATTTACCTCATCATCATTCCTACAGTCTTCGTGTTGTTTTGATCTGATTTTTTTTATGATTAGTTCCTTCAAGTTCAAATTTTACCAAAAACAGTGAGGTAATGAGTATTTGTGGAATTGAGGCTCAAGCAACAAAAGAAAAACTTCTTTGATTCAAATAAAAAACAACAAAAAAAAAACTGATTCAACGTTCAAAAAATAGTCCAAGTTTTCCTTGCTTAACGAGCATAATTCGTTCCATATTCTTAGTTACTTGTAATGTTCTTCAAACTCGTTAAGCGAAATTACTTTCTCCATGTAAATTAATGTAAAACAAGTAAAAATAAATTTAATTTCGCCTATGCCAAAGTTGATATACCCTTCATGCACCGCCTAGAAAACGTTTTGCCTATGCTCTATGATAGAACATTCAGAAATATTTGATTATTGATTTGATTTATGTTTCACTTCAACACTGAGACAAATATATTTATATGTGAGCTTTACATGGTTGTTGAATATAGGTCCGAAACTTATACTGTTCAAATTTCAGTGCGATAACACAAAAACAAAGTTTTTCTAATAGGAATAAAAATTTGGGTTCGGGTTTGTATGAAAGCAATACGATCCAGTAATTCTAGGGTCTTGGACATTGATTAGAAACTAATAGTTTCTAAATTTCAGTTCAATAGGACAAAAAAGAAAGAGAAATTTTCTGATAAGAACCTGAATTTAAATGGGAGGTACCCCACCTAGTGGTCCGAATGAAAGTAAGTTCGTACAGCTCTTAAGCTCAAAAACTGAGCTGATCAAGAAATTATGTATTGTAAATACTTTGTGGGGTCTCCTTCTGTGTGTTACAAACTCTTTGAGAAGATGTGATCGTGGTTAGTCTAGCATAATGGGATTGACAAGAATAGCACCACATCTATCACTGTGATATTGAAACATTGCCTCATTTGGTATATTTATTCCAGATTCTAGTTCTTTGAACATATGTTATTATACTTTTCAAGCAGTGAATTATAGTATTATAAGTTTGTCTTGAAGTTTGTAAGTTTGCAGGAGGAGGCATCGGAGACCACATAAAGTATATAGTTATTCTTGATCAGCTCGACGAGACGAATTGATAAGACATGTCCGCCTGTCGGTCTGTATGTATGCAAACTAATCCCTCAGTTTTTGAACTAGATAGCTGAAACTTTGTACAACCTTTTTTCTGTTTTACTAAATGCAGTACATATGGCGGAATCAGCCGAATCGGATCACTAGAGGGTACTTCCCAAACAAGCCACCCATTTCAATTCATGTTTTTTGTTATTGAATCAGTTTCGTATTTTACATGTATATAGTATAATGAATATTTCCTATTGAAGTAAAATACTATAAGATTACATAGGATTACAGATCATGAAGGAAACAATGACAAGATAGAACTGGCGTCATATGCCCGTTGATAGGCCCCCGGATCATACTGTGAACTATCTAAAGGACACATACAAACAAGAAAGGCTAAGGAAATGGTTATACCAAAATTATTCTGAGTCATAAACCAATTGCATGGCATAATGCCAAGCAAGACGATTTGTAATTCAAGACAGAGGAATTGTAAAAGGCTCCGCTTACAAAGCATGAATAACCTTCCTATAAAGCGCTACTTGGCCAGTCAGGTATCTTCAAAGAAATTTAGAATATATGAAATGCAGTTAAGAGTGAAAAACAACTTTCCACATATTTTACTCTGTCAGCGCCTTGCTATCAATAGATAAGAATTAATCTGATTGGCGGCTAGACGATATACCACCATAAATTCACAGCTCATTCCGAAATCATACTAAACTAAACGTAAATCTTAAAAGTACTGTATCTAAATATACTGCACATATCAAATTAATTTTTCCACACACTTAAAAAATTCAAACTAAACGCGTTTTATGCTATTATTGAGCTGTTGAGCATCTTTTTTGTCATATGTGTAGGATGCCTTATTCCAATCGCACAGAGAGGGATACTTTTTATTTGACCCCAAAACGCACATGGAGGCTGCTTTGCCAGCTTGGTAGACTGGTTCATTGTAAATATTTGTGTAATCATAGTTGCAAGTCATCAAGAATTCATGTTTACCCAGTGAAGACCCCGAAGTTAAGGCTTCTCCATAACGTAAAGCTGCACAACCGACGCGATGCACACGATCGCTTACAAGCAAAGTGAAATGTCCAATTTTTTTACTAAAGTTGAATACGAGTATTAATTATCTTTCGTATTTCGGTATAATAAATCAAAGTATAGTAGTACTCACCCCTCTGGATGTGGACGATAACTGTTAATATATGTCTGATTTGCATCCACATATTCTCGAAACCAGTTTATAACGAAGGTCTTCATGCGCTTTGAGTGTGATTTGAAGTCACGTTCTATCCAAAAGTAGCCAATGTTCTGACCACTAAATGCATATTTGGGTGTATTGCGACACTGATCGTGATAGAAACGGCAACGTTTCACATGCAAACTTGCCAAATATTCCAATTCGTTATCCCATTTGAGTAACGGCATATGGGCCGCTGAAGAATAACCCTTAAGCATACCGCTAGCGATACGTGCACGTGCCAAATTGTGCATATCCAAGATGAAATTGCGACGCCTTTCATTCATTTCCAATAAATTCGGTGTCGGGCCACAATTTGAAGCAAAACTTCCATTATTGCCGCATGCAATATGTTCCAGCTGCAGCAAGTCTGTACCATTATAAAACTCACAAAGTTTCGGTGCACAATAGGCATCATTAGATTTCAAAGTGAATTTATTCACATCTGCTGACTGTACTGATATTTGCCATTTCAGGAACAGTACACAGATCGTTAATTGAACGAAACTGATACTTTTTCCCAATAATCTGTGCATTTCCTTTATCCTTTTTCGTTTATTCTATTATTTTTAAGGTTTTGGTTTTTCACAGATTTCGCAAACGACAACTAGGTGAATTTTAACCTATCTATATGCACCGTTCCGTACGACGAGCTTTGACTACTGAATGCCGATTAGAAACTTTTCGCACATTTTCTACCATTTCTATCATTTCATTTGATTAACTGAGTGAGAAAAAACATCTGAATATCATCAATATAATAATTTTGTTGCTGATTGGTTTTCTTCCAATCAACCTTGGCAATGCCAAAGCGATTCACTGAAATCATGAGCAACAGAATATTAGAATAAATGAGGAAGCATTCTGATCAATCATATTCACTTCGCATTCTTCAGAAATTAATTCTGTGTTATTGTCTCTTTAGGGTATATTTGTTATTATAAGAATTTTGAAAATAGCATTTATAAAACAAATAACATTTACAATATTGTATACAGATATCTCTATTCAAATCTCTATTTATAACCTGCAGTAATTTATCAATCTATGAATTTTCATTAATTTATTAATATGATTTACATATAAAATTTTCCCATTGAAATTACACTTATTTCTTAATTTGCTTGCAAATGTTTATTTGTTTCTACTAAAGCATTACATACTCAAACGTGTTCAAATCTTGCTTCCAAATGCTCGCTTGTCTTAGGTAAGTAGTTACAGCACTCGGTAGTTAAATAGGAGACAGTCTTCATTGCCACACATTTCCCATTTGGCTTTTCATTACTCATCTGTCTCAAATTGAGCAGTGTGCATACACTTTAACTGCTTACTATCTTGCTTCCCATTGCTCGTCTGCATGAGCTTAGGCATTATGGAAATGTATGACTTGCTCATCTATTTTTTAGATTGAAGTATCCCAATGTGGTGTTTATTAAAATGCATCATACTGCAGTTGTACACTCTTGACAAATTTCTCTCAAATCTTTTTCTACAGCACGATGAAACGCTTCAATGGTTGGACTGGAATTCTTTATTATATCCAAAATTTTTTTTTTTTTTTTGTTATCGAAGACTCTACGGGAAAAACAATGAAAGCCAAAAGATGATTAGTAAGAGAAAAAACATTAAAAATCTGTACTTTTATTTATGATTTTATAGTTTCGTAATTAGACATCTGTACTGTTACTTGTGTTGGATAAATAGATAACATTAAGTAGTGTGCCTCACCCTCATAAACTCTATATGGAAGTGAAACTTCTTTAGCGAAAGGAGGTAAATCCAAAAATTAGGAAATGAAATGTGAAAAGAGTGAGAGAGATAAAAATGCTTTACTGATTATGTTTACTTTACGAAAGAACGTACGAGCAAGTGGCCGAATGACCGAAAAATATAATAACTCTTTTGTATTGAAACAATATAACACTAAAATATTCTGTATTATTGCTTGATCACTTACTTTAGAAGTTTCACTTCCATATTGTATTTGCCTAAATAACTCCGATATAACTCAATAATAACATCGTCAAATTTTGATTTTCGTCACATTTCATTTTCATATTTTTTGGATTTACTCCCTTTCGCTAAAAAAAGTTTCACTTCAAAAAACACATCAGACCAAGCTAACTTCAGATGACATTAAAAGGTCAGTTTCATTAAAAAAAAAGAACCATATGTTGCTTCTTCTTTGGTTCTTTCAGAAGCATTGATTTTCTCTAAAATGAATGACGGATTGCGCTAAACTCTAACGAAATTAGGTGATATCATTCTATAAAATTTAAATAGCATTATACTCAATTCTATAACATTTTATAATACCAATTTGACATATGTTTAAATATATTGTACTTGTCTGCCAACTATTAGGAATTTCAATTTAGAGTCCAAAATAATAAGATGCCTAGGAGTCAATTATTGTATAAAGAATGAAGGAAAAAATTGAAATCATCTTAATTCTGAATTGTAAGTTTATTGAAAAATGTTAATGTCCAATATTTTCTTTCATGCCGATAAGAAAATAATGGACTACAAAAAGGTATTACTTTATCGGTTTTACTGAAAGTTTGTGTTATGATTTTCATATCTTGTTTTTTTCTTTTAATTAATACAATTAACTTGTGTGGTCATTAGTAAGTAAAACTACACATTATCACGTTTTTAAGAATCTAATGTAAATGCACAAATAAATGTAATCGCTAAGATGCATGTAATGCATACTACAAGTACGAGTATCTACAAGCATAACAGCAAAAAAAAAAAAAAAACTCTATAAAGACATTAATATTATTTCGGTTTTGCCGAAGATTTTAATGCCTTCTATGAATGAATTAATGCATGCATGGGATTTGCTTTTCCATAATATTATAAGTATTGTATATACTCGTAGTATATTGGATATTTGTTACATGAACACAAGTCTTTAAATTTTTAATTTCTTATCAAAAATCATTCAAAAAAAAAAACAAGTATACAAAATAATTTACTTAATTAAACAGATGATCTTTTGAATTAATTTTCTATATATCTAAATCAAGCATTTGCTATTGGCTTTTGGCTTTTGGCTTTTGGCTATTCTATTGTTTCAATTAAGTGTACTACAATAATTATATCTATGATTTATGATGGGATCTCTCTACACATCTATACAATTACAAACTTCAGCTAAAAGTGTAGTAGATACAATTTGATATGCCAGTGGTATGATAAATATGTTGATTAACTAATAATAATAATAGATATGCTAAAAAGAAAAGAAGAAGAAGAAAATCTATAGATTAGCAAGGCGGAAACAATGAATTCTTGTAGTTATGCTTCTCTCTAAAAACAATATAATAATATAATATAATAAAATAATTCTTTACAAATATACTAAATATCGAAACAAGTTTATTTCTTAAGATAAAGTACCATCTTTTTAAATCGATTGTTTTAAATAATTTTAGTCATAACTACTATTACGTAGCTCCATTCATAATCAATAAAGAATTTTCGAAATATTGGAATGAAATAATGGAAAAACAAGTTTCAGACATATGTATATACATACATAGATCTGACAAATACTTCTTTTCGAAAAGGTCAAATACCGATTATGAAATACTACAATAGAAACCGAATAAGTTCTTAGTAATTTTTATAAATTTGTTTATCATAAATTAATTTTCCCTATTATAATAGGCATATTGAGAATAAAGGGACAGAATATATGATTCCTTGGCTCCCCATTAAACATAAAATCAATCAAATGATTCGCAGGAATATAACATATCCATATTATATGGAAATAATAAATGTTGAGATAGTGATAGCTTTTCCGTATAGGGACGGTTGCTGAGCTGTGATATTCTTTTATCTACCAGCATAATTAATTGAAATCAAATTGTATTCAAATTTTTATTATTTATGAATATTAAACTTACCATCCATTAGATTGAATATTACAGGGAGCTTTGAACTGGTATATGGTGGATAAATAACTCAGTTATGCAAGCCTTGCTATAGTTTTCAAGATGGTTTTTTTCACGATTTTTTCTTTTAAAAATGAAAAAAATCAAGAAGCATTTCTATTGCTTCCACATTCCCTGCTGCATTCACGTTCTACTAAGTGAAACAGAGAATTATGTTATATTAGAATGAGATAAGCAAATAATGCTTAATTAATTATTCACATAAAAAATACCTTGCAAGCTCCCTGTTTTCCGACTATATTCTTTTACAATTCTCTACGGCCCTGGTTTCTTATTTTTGGCTATTTATTTTTCGATTAAAGAAATAATAAAAAAAAAGCATTACTTTTAATTTCAAACAATTGTGGTGAGGTAATAATTTGATCAAACTTACAGGGTTTTGAAAACGTTTTTTGTTTTCAATTGCCATCTTTGTCCAGGCTTTATTTGCCTTAGATATCAGGTCCTTCCGTTTTAATGTCCTATATTTTTTTTTGTAATATTTCACAAAATTATTGAAAGCATGCGGTGCTACATAAACTGCTCTTTTGTTAAGTATTTCCCATTTGGTGGGTTTACGTAACTTCCGACCGCATGGTCTTTGTCGTTGTGCTGGAACACGTGGTCCACGTTTTTTTGCAATCTTTTTTGAACCGCCATTCTGGCAAATATTAGTCAATGGAAATGATTTAGGGTCCTCCACGGTAACATCAAAAACCGAGGTAATTGTCGACTTTAAAAAAATGATGTGTTGATTTATGATTTTCTAAAAAATGTCTTCAATTAATTACCATGATCACAAAGTTGATGATAATACTATTTTTTTTCGCGTAATTTATGTAGTAAACAAATATATCAGAAATATTAATATAATTATATAAAAGGCCGAAATCAAATACTACTCTTTATGGTTTAAAAAATACGATTATACTTGTATAAGAAAAAATTTTAAACGATAAATTTTTTTTGCTTCGAAAAAGAGATGTTTGTTTTAAGACGAATACAATTTATAAAATATTAATTTATAAAGAAAACTTTAAGCCTCCTTAGATTTTAGAAAATAATAAAAAAAATAAAGAAGAAAATAATTTCATTTCTAAACAGGCAGATAAGTTTTATATTTGATAACCGACAGAATTGAAACAAAATATTATATTATTGAATTTGGAAACACAAATATTTTCAAAATTAAGGCAATTTGCTTGAATTGAACAAATTTTTATATAGTTAAAAATTTATATTTGAAATTAGATTTATATAAAGATAATTTAGGAGTGGCTATCCCTTCGAATTGATATACAGAATCACTTATATGTTGGTCCTGATTCAAAGTAGTAGTGATGTGAACTGGGATGTATTATTTAGGGGAACTACTTCTTCCAGTTATCAGTGAACTCTGTTTTCAATATATCAAACAATAGGCAAGAAAGAAAATTATAAGAAAATGTATATATGTACTTAATTGCAGGTCCTCAAAGTATAAAAGGCTCAAAATTATAAATAGAATTATTATATAATCAGATCATCAGACAATATAATTTATTACGTTAATAGATATTTCTCATCAGTAATAAAAAGTTAATTAGTATTTCGATTCAAAATTTTCACTGTCATCAGTCAAGAAGGAATCAAAGTTTCCAGTGACTCTGGATCTGTTAAGTGTACACAGCAACCAACAGATGGTTGGTTATTACCACTATCGAGTAACTTAAGCCCATCAGGAAACTAACTTATTCCGTTTATCATGTGTTCCGATGCCTCTGATGCTCACTCTCCCCATTAACAAAATTTTTCCTCGTTTCATCATAAATGTAAAACACTTGTCTGCCTGTGCTGCTGCTATATTTATATTATTCCATATAAATATATATAAGATTTGGAACAATTACTTATAGTTTGTCATGAAAAATGTAATTATAAAAATTATGCTTCAATGTTATTTTCACTTGGTGTAAATGAGACAAAGGCACATTAACGACTTCTTTGCAATCAATTACCAGTATTGATTCATACCCATCGCTTTTAAGCTCTTCCGGTGTAATTCGTTCGATTAAGATGTTTCTTGAAGTTACAATGTATATTTATGAGTTTGTTTTTTAGCACAGGCAGACTAAGAACATCGCATGAGGACAAATCTTTTTTTTGGGTTTGTGGGTAGTAGCAGAAATATTTGGAATTCTTGATTTTAGGATCTGAATCAGACTTCAAGACAGACAATTTAGTACAGTCTAATGTGGGACAACATATTTTTACCCCCGCATCCTGTAATCTCGAACGAACCAAAAAACGATTTGGTTATAATGGTTGTCTTCTTGAGGTTTGGGGGCTCCCGAACTCTTCGTCCGCCAATGGGTTTTACTATATTGTATGTATGCTTACAGAACACATATTCAAACATGGCTCGACATCAATACTCAAAGGCAAAGAAACCATGTTATCGGAACATTGTCTAGATTTAATCGTAAGCGGTGGCACAATAGAGCGTTTTTCATTTGCTATTTTTCAAGATCAGAAAACCACAATAAAAGAGATTGAACAAGTTTTGCTATTAGATTAGATAAACTTACTGTATTGCTTTTGTCCAAGTTCTAATGAAAGTGAATTCAATTTCTGTTGATCATCATAAGACTCCGAGTTAAGGTTATGTTTTCCATCTGGCAAATATACGTGACTCTCATCAATTGACTCATAATGCTCATCATTATTTAAAAATACCTTTTTTCTTTTAAAACATTTCTTTGTGTCTTGAGTTCTTCGTACTGTTAAATCCCTTTTCAGAAATTTTATTCTAGTTGCCCGTAAAAATTTAATTCCGGTCGGTTTTCACTTGTTTTAATATTTTCATACAAAACCCTTTAAGACTTATTATCAGCAACACTACCATTGATTTTCTTATTTACTATTCATAAAGAAAGAAACGTTAAGTATTTCAATGAAAAGATTTTAAATCAATAATTTTTTTGTCAATAGAACATAGAAGATTGTCCTTTATTTTGACATTGATACTTACTTTTTTTACTGTTACAACTTTCCTGAAATCTACTGTAGTCGGGAATCGATCATAACCAACGAATTAGACAATATTTTTTCATTCGATAAATCTAAAGCTAGATAAATATTTGTTCCTAAAATCTATTTATGTCCTGATTTGGGAAAATTCTTGTAATATGGCAAATATTTTCCCATGTGTTCACATTACAGCAAAAATTTGCTATATTTTAATTTGGACAAATAGGTGGAAATAATTTTTCGACAAATAGAGTGAAAGATACATACCTCCGTTCACATAGCATTTATTTATTTCTTAGAACTAAGATTATAATTATAAATTATAACCTAGTATTTATTATGAGCAATAGCGACAGAGGCCTTCAGCTCAGGGGAAAGTTAAGAAGGATAGGAGAAAAATAGAAAAGTGCAGGACCAGACTTGCTTTCAGCGGGAATCGAACCCGCCACTCTTGGGATGTCAGCCTGCGCACTAACCTCTGGGCCAACGAGCCAGTCACCACCGAAAACCGAAAGAAGAGAAATGGGTGTGAGAGTGGTTTAAAACATGGGCCAATTGACCGGTGTTGTTCGAAATTATAAAGTTAGTTGCTACTTGAAACACCTGAATTATGTCATAAAAAAGTTTTTCACTTTGATTTAAATAACGAATTTCTGTCATTGCGTTTCACCTTCGTCTTCATCATTCTCATCTATATGATAAGAGATTGACTGAATGTCCAATTGTTTCGAAAGAGGGAAACAGCAGCATTGTAAAATTTCGTGCGAATGGATGCTGGGGATTTCGATTGCCTCGTCCAGTGAAGGCCAGTGAAGAACTGGGCGTAACATTAACAAATTTAGCGATCGGCGACAGTTTAGCGAGTTCAAACTGCCTGTTTTTAATTTCTAAGTCTTTCATTTGCACTGTATTGGGGGAGATATGTGATGCCTTGTGCAAAAGTTTGAATTCAACAGATTATTTTTCTTTTTCACGGCAACACGGACAATTTAAAAACAAACTAAATTCAACGAAATCCATAGCATTCAAGATGTTTTTTACAATGTATGTGACACAAGAGACCTCAAACATAAGCTGATACACACTAGTGTCACTTTATATTTAATAAAAATGATTCGTATTTTTCTCTCTGGCATATATTTTTGCAGAAATATGGATGGCGTTAAGTCTGATAGAAAATCGATAACCACAGGCGTATCTCAGGGTTTTGTATTAGGAGTCATGCTCTACAATTTGTACACCCATGACATTCTATTCACTTACTGCTGTTGACACTGCTTCATACTGCTCTGGCAATATCTATAGTAAGATTCATCAAAACCTTTTCACAGCTTCGCTAGATATTTGCATAGGTGAAAAATTAACCTATATTCCAAAAAAAGAAATACTTTATACCTCGCCAGGGAGCGTAAGCCCTGCTACTGCCTAACACTAGCCTGCTGCTTAGCTTTCAATCAAAATCAATGGGAGAACTGTATTAAATACTTGGTTTTGAATATAGACAGTAAACTAACATTCCTTTAATTCGATATTTAATTATATCGAGTTTAATGTAAATAATCAAGTATTGCAATATCCTGGTGTGGATCAGTACTTAACAATCTCATAAATTAGCTTTATTAAGTACTGAATTTGTTTTGGTCATATTTTCTTCTGATCTTTTAAATCAGTTTAATTTTTGTATCCCCACCCGTTCAGCTAGAAATAGAAGCACAACTGACTATGCCCTTCATGAACCTTTTCGAAATTCATGCATTTTTTATAATAAGTTCAATCACGTCCTCTTGTTTAAGATCTCGCCCTCTGCGCTTAAAATCAATGTTCTTCGCTGGCTATATGATCTGAACGTCGCTCATTAACTGAAAGTTCGATTGTAAATATTTCTCTGATTGTGAATAGGGACATATTCGCAAATTAATTTCCCCCAACTAGAGAACAAGTCTGTCGGTTCAATGTAAATGTAATGTGCTTACATTTCCCCTCATTGACTTTAATTCTACAGTTGGATAACCAATCCTGAAGGCTTTTAAGATGAGCATCCAAGCCTGCAGAAGCTTTGACAACGAGAGCGGCTGAGTTTTGCATATAGCATTTATAAATGACAACAAACAAATGACATTTACAATATTGTATACAGATATCTCAATTTAAATCTCTATTTATAACCTGCAGTAATTTATCAATCTATGAATTTTCATTAATTTATTAATATGATTTACATATAAAATTTTCCCATTGAAATTACACTTATTTCTTAATTTGCTTGCAAATGTTTATTTGTTTCTACTAAAGCATTACATACTCAAACGTGTTCAAATCTTGCTTCCAAATGCTCGCTTGTCTTAGGTAAGTAGTTACAGCATTCGGTAGTTAAATAGGAGACAGTCTTCATTGCCACACATTTCCCATTTGGCTTTTCATCTGTCTCAAATTGAGCAGTGTGCATACACTTTAACTGCTTACTATCTTGCTTCCCATTGCTCGTCTGTATGAGCTTAGGCATTATAAAAATGTATGACTTGCTCATCAATTTTTTAGATTGAAGTATCCCAATGTGGTATTTATTGGAATGCATCATACTGTATAGAAATTAAAGACTTGTGTTAATGTAACAAATATCCAATATACTACGAGTATATACAATACTTACTTATAATATCATGGAAAAGGAAAACCCATGCATGCATTAATTCATTCATAGAAGGCCATTAAAATCTTCGGCAAAACTGAAGCTCTTGCAAAATCCTTTGAACCTTTGGTTAATTGGCTCAACACTGTTCCACTTAAGGACCAAATTCAAAAGGCTCAAGTCTCTGAGCGTTTGAGCAGCTCACCCTGGTGTTTTCGGCTGGACCGGCAACATGGAACGTTTGGCAATGTCCAATGCACATCAGAAAGCTGACGATCCTCAACGCACTTACTATCTTAACCAAAAGAGATTAATCCCAGGCATCCATTGATGCGTGAACTATTGCAACGTGTGGAGGCTGATGAAGCGGATGAAACTGTCAAGGATATGGTTTTGATGATGTTCCAATAGTCGTTCAAAATTTTCTAACTCTCGTTGTGCACCAATAGAATTCGTACCATTGTCACACCTTATGCGCACTGGCGTTCCGCGGCAATTGATAAAATTACGTAGATACAGTAAGAACGCGTCTGTTGATAAGTTTTCCACAAGTTCAAGGTCAAGCAGCTAAAAACTGCTACGCATCTTTTTTCACTCTTGACAAATTTCTCTCAAATCTTTTTCTACAGCTCGATGAAACGCTTCAATGGTTGGACTGGAATTCTTTATTATAACCAGAATTTTTTTTTTTTTTTTGTTATGAAGACTCTACGGGAAAAACAATGAAAGCCAAAAGATGATTAGTAAGAGAAAAAAAACGACTTTTAGAGTCTAAAAATCTGTATTTCTTTTTATATTAAATATTGATTTTACTTAGTTTTATACTTTAGTAATTAGACATTTCTGTTACTTGCGTTGGATGAACAGATACATCATGAACTAAGTGTATTATAGTTTCGTAGTTTTACCCAATTTTGATTATTGTAAAATAAAAACAAAAAAAAAAAAATTAAGTAGTGTGCCTCACCCTCGTAAACTCTATATGGAAGTGAAACTTCTTTAGCGAAAGGAGGTAAATCCAAAAATTAGGAAATGAAATGTGAAAAGAGTGAGAGAGATAAAAATGCTTTACTGATTATGTTTACTTTACGAAAGAACGTACGAGCAAGTGGCCGAATGACCGAAAAATATAATAACTCTTTTGTATTGAAACAATATAACACTAAAATATTCTGTATTATTGCTTGATCACTTACTTTAGAAGTTTCACTTCCATATTGTATTTGCCTAAATAACTCCGATATAACTCAATAATAACATCGTCAAATTTTGATTTTCGTCACATTTCATTTTCATATTTTTTGGATTTACTCCCTTTCGCTAAAAAAAGTTTCACTTCAAAAAACACATCAGACCAAGCTAACTTCAGATGACATTAAAAGGTCAGTTTCATTAAAAAAAAAGAACCATATGTTGCTTCTTCTTTGGTTCTTTCAGAAGCATTGATTTTCTCTAAAATGAATGACGGATTGCGCTAAACTCTAACGAAATTAGGTGATATCATTCTATAAAATTTAAATAGCATTATACTCAATTCTATAACATTTTATAATACCAATTTGACATATGTTTAAATATATTGTACTTGTCTGCCAACTATTAGGAATTTCAATTTAGAGTCCAAAATAATAAGATGCCTAGGAGTCAATTATTGTATAAAGAATGAAGGAAAAAATTGAAATCATCTTAATTCTGAATTGTAAGTTTATTGAAAAATGTTAATGTCCAATATTTTCTTTCATGCCGATAAGAAAATAATGGACTACAAAAAGGTATTACTTTATCGGTTTTACTGAAAGTTTGTGTTATGATTTTCATATCTTGTTTTTTTCTTTTAATTAATACAATTAACTTGTGTGGTCATTAGTAAGTAAAACTACACATTATCACGTTTTTAAGAATCTAATGTAAATGCACAAATAAATGTAATCGCTAAGATGCATGTAATGCATACTACAAGTACGAGTATCTACAAGCATAACAGCAAAAAAAAAAAAAAAAACTCTATAAAGACATTAATATTATTTCGGTTTTGCCGAAGATTTTAATGCCTTCTATGAATGAATTAATGCATGCATGGGATTTGCTTTTCCATAATATTATAAGTATTGTATATACTCGTAGTATATTGGATATTTGTTACATGAACACAAGTCTTTAAATTTTTAATTTCTTATCAAAAATCATTCTAAAAAAAAAAAAAGTATACAAAATAATTTACTTAATTAAACAGATGATCTTTTGAATTAATTTTCTATATATCTAAATCAAGCATTTGATATTGGCTTTTGGCTTTTGGCTTTTGGCTTTTGGCTATTCTATTGTTTCAATTAAGTGTACTACAATAATTATATCTATGATTTATGATGGGATCTCTCTACACATCTATACAATTACAAACTTCAGCTAAAAGTGTAGTAGATACAATTTGATATGCCAGTGGTATGATAAATATGTTGATTAACTAATAATAATAATAGATATGCTAAAAAGAAAAGAAGAAGAAGAAAATCTATAGATTAGCAAGGCGGAAACAATGAATTCTTGTAGTTCTGCTTCTCTCTAAAAACAATATAATAATATAATATAATAAAATAATTCTTTACAAATATACTAAATATCGAAACAAGTTTATTTCTTAAGATAAAGTACCATCTTTTTAAATCGATTGTTTTAAATAATTTTAGTCATAACTACTATTACGTAGCTCCATTCATAATCAATAAAGAATTTTCGAAATATTGGAATGAAATAATGGAAAAACAAGTTTCAGACATATGTATATACATACATAGATCTGACAAATACTTCTTTTCGAAAAGGTCAAATACCGATTATGAAATACTACAATAGAAACCGAATAAGTTCTTAGTAATTTTTATAAATTTGTTTATCATAAATTAATTTTCCCTATTATAATAGGCATATTGAGAATAAAGGGACAGAATATATGATTCCTTGGCTCCCCATTAAACATAAAATCAATCAAATGATTCGCAGGAATATAACATATCCATATTATATGGAAATAATAAATGTTGAGATAGTGATAGCTTTTCCGTATAGGGACGGTTGCTGAGCTGTGATATTCTTTTATCTACCAGCATAATTAATTGAAATCAAATTGTATTCAAATTTTTATTATTTATGAATATTAAACTTACCATCCATTAGATTGAATATTACAGGGAGCTTTGAACTGGTATATGGTGGATAAATAACTCAGTTATGCAAGCCTTGCTATAGTTTTCAAGATGGTTTTTTTCACGATTTTTTCTTTTAAAAATGAAAAAAATCAAGAAGCATTTCTATTGCTTCCACATTCCCTGCTGCATTCACGTTCTACTAAGTGAAACAGAGAATTATGTTATATTAGAATGAGATAAGCAAATAATGCTTAATTAATTATTCACATAAAAAATACCTTCCAAGCTCCCTGTTTTCCGACTATATTCTTTTACAATTCTCTACGGCCCTGGTTTCTTATTTTTGGCTATTTATTTTTCGATTAAAGAAATAATAAAAAAAAAGCATTACTTTTAATTTCAAACAATTGTGGTGAGGTAATAATTTGATCAAACTTACAGGGTTTTGAAAACGTTTTTTGTTTTCAATTGCCATCTTTGTCCAGGCTTTATTTGCCTTAGATATCAGGTCCTTCCGTTTTAATGTCCTATATTTTTTTTTGTAATATTTCACAAAATTATTGAAAGCATGCGGTGCTACATAAACTGCTCTTTTGTTAAGTATTTCCCATTTGGTGGGTTTACGTAACTTCCGACCGCATGGTCTTTGTCGTTGTGCTGGAACACGTGGTCCACGTTTTTTTGCAATCTTTTTTGAACCGCCATTCTGGCAAATATTAGTCAATGGAAATGATTTAGGGTCCTCCACGGTAACATCAAAAACCGAGGTAATTGTCGACTTTAAAAAAATGATGTGTTGATTTATGATTTTCTAAAAAATGTCTTCAATTAATTACCATGATCACAAAGTTGATGATAATACTATGTTTTTTCGCGTAATTTTTGTATTGTAGTAAACAAATATATCAGAAATATTAATATAATTATATAGAAGGCCGAAATCAAATACTACTCTTTATGGTTTAAAAAATACGATTATACTTGTATAAGAAAAAATTTTAAACGATAAATTTTTTTTGCTTCGAAAAAGAGATGTTTGTTTTAAGACGAATACAATTTATAAAATATTAATTTATAAAGAAAACTTTAAGCCTCCTTAGATTTTAGAAAATAATAAAAAAAATAAAGAAGAAAATAATTTCATTTCTAAACAGGCAGATAAGTTTTATATTTGATAACCGACAGAATTGAAACAAAATATTATATTATTGAATTTGGAAACACAAATATTTTCAAAATTAAGGCAATTTGCTTGAATTGAACAAATTTTTATATAGTTAAAAATTTATATTTGAAATTAGATTTATATAAAGATAATTTAGGAGTGGCTATCCCTTCGAATTGATATACAGAATCACTTATATGTTGGTCCTGATTCAAAGTAGTAGTGATGTGAACTGGGATGTATTATTTAGGGGAACTACTTCTTCCAGTTATCAGTGAACTCTGTTTTCAATATATCAAACAATAGGCAAGAAAGAAAATTATAAGAAAATGTATATATGTACTTAATTGCAGGTCCTCAAAGTATAAAAGGCTCAAAATTATAAATAGAATTATTATATAATCAGATCATCAGACAATATAATTTATTACGTTAGATAGATATTTCTCATCAGTAATAAAAAGTTAATTAGTATTTCGATTGAAAATTTTCACTGTCATCAGTCAAGAAGGAATCAAAGTTTCCAGTGACTCTGGATCTGTTAAGTGTACACAGCAACCAACAGATGGTTGGTTATTACCACTATCGAGTAACTTAAGCCCATCAGGAAACTAACTTATTCCGTTTATCATGTGTTCCGATGCCTCTGATGCTCACTCTCCCCATTAACAAAATTTTTCCTCGTTTCATCATAAATGTAAAACACTTGTCTGCCTGTGCTGCTGCTATATTTATATTATTCCATATAAATATATATAAGATTTGGAACAATTACTTATAGTTTGTCATGAAAAATGTAATTATAAAAATTATGCTTCAATGTTATTTTCACTTGGTGTAAATGAGACAAAGGCACATTAACGACTTCTTTGCAATCAATTACCAGTATTGATTCATACCCATCGCTTTTAAGCTCTTCCGGTGTAATTCGTTCGATTTAAGATGTTTCTTGAAGTTACAATGTATATTTATGAGTTTGTTTTTTAGCACAGGCAGACTAAGAACATCGCATGAGGACAAATCTTTTTTTTGGGTTTGTGGGTAGTAGCAGAAATATTTGGAATTCTTGATTTTAGGATCTGAATCAGACTTCAAGACAGACAATTTAGTACAGTCTAATGTGGGACAACATATTTTTACCCCCGCATCCTGTAATCTCGAACGAACCAAAAAACGATTTGGTTATAATGGTTGTCTTCTTGAGGTTTGGGGGCTCCCGAACTCTTCGTCCGCCAATGGGTTTTACTATATTGTATGTATGCTTACAGAACACATATTCAAACATGGCTCGACATCAATACTCAAAGGCAAAGGAACCATGTTATCGGAACATTGTCTAGATTTAATCGTAAGCGGTGGCACAATAGAGCGTTTTTCATTTGCTATTTTTCAAGATCAGAAAACCACAATAAAAGAGATTGAACAAGTTTTGCTATTTAAAGATTAGATAAACTTACTGTATTGCTTTTGTCCAAATTCTAATGAAAGTGAATTCAATTTCTGTTGATCATCATAAGACTCCGAGTTAAGGTTATGTTTTCCATCTGGCAAATATACGTGACTCTCATCAATTGACTCATAATGCTCATCATTATTTAAAAATACCTTTTTTCTTTTAAAACATTTCTTTGTGTCTTGAGTTCTTCGTACTGTTACATCTTTTTTCAGAAATTTTATTGTAGTTGCCCGTAAAAATTTAATTCCGGTCGGTTTTCACTTGTTTTAATATTTTCATACAAATCCCTTTCTTATTTACTATTCATAACGAAAGAAACGTTGTTTCAATGAACATTGACATTGATACCTATTTTTTTTACTGTTACAACTTTCCTGAAATCTACTGTAATCGGGAGTCGATTCCATAGTTCGTACTTTTATGGAAATAATACTATTGATTTTCTTGACTACTCATCACTAGGAGAAAACCGACAAGTAAATGGAAAATGTTCAAGTTTATTTAGCAGATTAAATACTCACAATGCTCAGATGGAGTTTTGTTAACACGCTTACGTTCAATTCCTTGATAACAGCAATTATTTATTGGATTTTATATTATCATGATTACCCTTCTCAATGGGTTTATTACCATGACTTAACCCATCATAAGTTGACTCCTGGAATCCAGCAGATGTGGACGGCTTGATGGTGATCTTTTTATAATCGTTTTTCTTGATGGCTTTGCATCAGTAGAGGAATGACAAATAAATAAAAAGAATTCAAGTTTATTTATGAAATTAACTATTATACTTACCCAACTTATTAGTGAAACCAACTGAATTACTTTTTGTTTGCCGAATTTCACCAACAAATGTTGAGTTTCTAAGTTTTTCTCCATCTAAGTGTTTGTTAGTCTCACAATCTAAATGGAGAAAGTATTTTTGTTCTCTTATACATCTCATGCTGGGACTAATACTGGGCTCAGTCGTCTTCTTATGTACCCCGCTATATTCATCAATATATCTCAAATCAAGAAAGTAGGACATGCCTTGTTCACTTGTTCTTATGTTTTTCATGACGAGATCCAAAATTTTCTCAGAATGATTATCCATCTGGGTAGCTTCTTCTATATGTGACTGAATGTCAATTAAATCATGATGATTATGATATAAATTATTACTTTCAGAATGCCTGTTTGCATTACATCACAATAATTAACATACTTACAAATTTATTTAATTTGAATTTAAATATTCTTATGTTTTCCGGAAATTTATAATCTATAAGAAAAAAAATCAATTAAAATCTTAGGCGCGTCGTGTTTTACAAGCATTTACAAAAGTTTAAGAGGAAAATGTATCAGAATTTATGTATTGTATATAGAAACAAACAAACAAACATCTTAAGATTTATATACTCGCAAATGACAAACTCTATTTAAGAATTCTTTCTCTTCTCAAAAAATAAAAAATGTGGATCTTTCTGAAATTGAACACTTTGCTTTGGACCAGTGATGCATATTGACTTGTAGTGGCCCTGAGCAAAACATAATTCGAAGCAAATAACCCCAACTAAGTAGTTCTTGGATTTGGTTTGTCTTCGAGACTCCCTTTTGCAATTGCCCTACTTACCCTTCGGAAATGCACCAATGCCTAATTTGATCTGCGTCGGAAACAAAACATGTGAATACAACTGTTCTACCAACAACTGTTAAACCAACAGATAATATACAATTCATATCATAGTTGTTGTTTCTTCTTGATAACCCCTTAGTACTCAGACCCTTAAGAGCGATGACGGTTTAGCCCAGACTATCGATATGGTAGGCCAAAGGCGAACACTGAAGCTAAAAGTTGTCGAACTGCCTGGCATCACAATGAGCAGTAGCCACCCGACTAGGTGACCTCGCCCTTGTGGCGTGTAGCATGTTTATCTTACCCTATACATAGTTAAATTTTCCTCCATCTAAATTGCACATAAATTTGCATATACGTGTTACCACTTACCACGTGAAAGTTTTCTTTCAATATGATTTAGCACACTTTGTCAGTATTCTTCGATCCTAGGCGACGTTTTACAGGTAATTTTTCACTATACAAATTTATTAAATTTAAATTTTTCTTAATACGCACAAATTTTCTAAAATGAAGATTTTTTTATGCAACTTTTACAAAAAGAAAATATCTAAACAAATTTATTGTATATTTACCATATTTTTTTTTCAAAATAAAACTAACTGTAATTTTTTGAAAATAATAAATAAGTGACTTTAAAAGAAATGAATATTGTTTACAAAAATATATTTATACTCTCCACATAGAGAATAGTATTATAAGTTTGTCGTGAAGTTTGTAACAGGTGCAGTAGATTTGTGGGAGCAAGCTGAATCAACCACTGGGAGTAGTATCCTCCATATAATTCCAGATTCAAATTCCGGTTTTTATTAGAATTATTTTATTTCTTTTTTGTTAATCAAACTGAAATTTGGAACGTTTAACTTTCAAGACCCATTGTAGTATGAATACTAACTCTATCTTATACATTAGTCGAATCAATCCATCTGTATGCTCAAGAACCTGAAGCCAGAAGAGTATTACAACTACGGCATATCCGAACGAGATAATGAGAAAAATATCATTGACATTTGAAATTTATTGTTTTCAAATCATAAAATGTCACTTATGTCAGTTGAAGTCCTTTTACTTTAATAATTATTATAATGTAATGCAAATGTAATAATGGTAAATTTTTCAAGTTGACAAAAAATTCTTGGTTTATGTGAAATTTGTGTGAATACTTAAATCATTATTTGATTTAAATATTAAATATTCTTTGTTTGTGTCTTTGGTACTTAATTCTATATAATTCTCTCTCCCTGCCCTCTGTCTCTTTAGCAATTCATTTATCTTTGTCTTGTCTTCCAATATTATACGAGTACTATGAATAAATATATTGGGCGTACAAATAGAAAACCGCCGTTTTCCCATAGATGGCGCCAGCGCCGCTAATCGGTCGATAAGTACGATCAGAAACATTACATAGCCAGCTGAGGTATCGGTCAACAACTCTAAATAATCTCGCTTGTGTATTTTGACTGTGCTTTGTCGTTCGTTAGCGAAAATGGCAAAATTCGAGCCTACAAAGGGCCATTTGCGGGAAGTGTTGCTTTTTGCATATCATTCGAAAAAAATGCTACTCAGGCGCATTGAATGATTGTAGAAACTTATGGTGAAAGCTATATTAGTGAAAGAACGTGTCGGGAATGGTTTCAAAAGTTTAAAAATGGCGATTATTTCGTGGAAGACAAGGAAAGTCCCGGTCCCGTTAAAAAGTTAGAGACTTTGCTGGATGAAGATTCGTGTAGAACGCAACATGAACTTGCAAGTTTATTGGGCGTGACTCAGCAAGCCGTTTCTCATCGCCTAAAGAGCTTAGGAATGATCCAGAAACTGGAACATTGGGTGCCGTACGAGTTGAAGCCGAGGGACATCGAACGGCGCCTTTGCATGTGCGAACAACTCCTCCAACGGCAAAAGAGAAAGGGTTTTTTGCATCGCATCGTGACCGGCGATGAAAAGTGGATACACTATGACAACCCGAAGCGGAAAAAATCGTGGGGGCTTCCCGGCCATACATCAAGTTCGACCGCAAAACCGAACATTCATGGCTCGAAGCTGATGCTGTGTATCTGGTGGGACCAGCTCGGTGTAGTGTACTATGAACTCTTGAAACCAGGGGAAACCATCACAGGAGCCCTCTATCGGACTCAAATAATACGTTTGAGCCGAGCGTTGAAGGAAAAACGCCCGCAATACTCGGAAAAACACGACAAGGTGATACTTCTACATGACAACGCTCGGCCACATGTTTCCAAGGTAGTGAAAACATACCTGGAAACTTTGAAATGGGATATCCTACCCCACCCGCCGTACTCTCCAGATATCGCCCCTTCTGATTTTTATTTATTCAGATTGATGACGCATGAACTGGCAGGACACCACTTTCGTTCTTTCGAAGAAGCCAAAAACTGGATTGATTCGTGGATCGATTCAAAAGCTGCCAGAAAAATGGGAAAAAGTTGTGGCTAGTAATGGAAATTATTTTGGAGATTGAGTATGTAACGAGTTTTTTATAATAAAGCCTCAAATTATAAAAAAAAAACAAAAAAAAACGGCGATTTTCTATTTGTACGCCCAATATTTTGTTGCATTTACTTTATGAATTCATTTAACATACTAATATTATCAGAAGCAATTGATTTATAATGAAAGCATATTTTTCTCCGATTTCTTTATATAAGAAATATGAGCATTTCGTTGTACTTGAACTTGGTTGTTGCGATTCACATCATTCGAATGAATCAACATTTTGCTGACTGTTTTCCTGATGCAAGATGATTAACTTCGATCTCACTGAATGTTTATCAGGCTATAATATTTTTGGGAGACATAACAATTATTTATTCCATCAGACCATTTTTTGTTTTTTTTTTTTTTTTTTTGTTGTTTTTGGATAGAATTTGATAATTGTGTTTTCTTTATAATTTGTTACGTTTCATTTGATTTTGAAAAGGACTGCAAAAATTTTCCAAAGCACAGGAGACGGAATCATAATTGTTTCGATATTTTGTGAGGCATGTGATCTGCCTCCATCGTGTTTTTAATACAATATTTATTACATGCCTCGAACGCGATCTCTCCAAAACACCCTATGGGAAGAACTGAAGCTTTTATAATTTGTGATCCATGAATCAATAATTTATGTACGGTCGCTGACATGAGATACTATGGTTATGAATAATTAAGCAAATCTTTCATAAAATTCTTGAAATTTTAAAGCGCTTATACAGATTTAAAATAAAGTATTGTAAAGGTTATAAAGAATCATCATTCATCGTACTCCAATATTGAGCTAAACAGTTCAACATTTGAACACAGTTCTGTGGAAGTACTCCCGTCATTTCAATTTGAACAACCGTGTCTACATACATGACCTCCAAACTTTTGCTGTAATTTTGTTGTTTAGTGAGTCATCATTTTGGCTTCATTGTCTTCACCGATAACATGCCATTCTTTAAAGTTCATTGATAATTTTCATGCAACAATGCAAATCGTTTCATATGACTATTGAATTTTTGAAGGTCTTTCATGATATAACATTCAAACCAACGAATTATATAATATTTTTTCATTCGATAAGCCTAAAGCTAGACAAATATTTGTTCCTAAAATCTATTTATGTTTTGATTTGGGAAAATTCTTGTAATATGGCAAATATTTTCTCATGTGTTCACATTACAGCAAAAATTTGCCATATTTTAGTTTGGACAAATAGGTGGAAATAATAATAAAATGAATTATGTCACAAAAAAGTTTTTCACTTTGATTTAAATAACGAATTTCTGTCATTGCGTTTCTATTTCGTCTTCATCATTCTCATCTATATGATAAGAGATTGACTGAATGTGGGGGAGATATATAATGCCTTGTGCAAAAGTTTAAATTAGTTTCTATATGCTTCCGCTAGATGAGCCTTCTATCCAGATGAATACCAGGATAGGATAAGTTACCACTTGAGTTTGATGAATTGTAGCACCATTTGACGTTACTAGAGAATAAGTCCGTCGGTTATATGTACAATAAATGTAATGTGCTTACATTTTCCCTTATTGACCTTAATTCTACAGTTGGATAACCAATCCTGAAGGATTTTAAGATGAGCATCCAAGCCTGCAGAAGCTTTAACTGGGCAACGGGAGCGGCTGATTACGGCAGTGACATCAGCAAGTGTCGAAGTGACAATTTGACTACTTGTTGGAATGCCGGCAGTGAGTAACATGTGTAGAGTTGGTCCCAAGACCCTGCCTTGGGGAATAATAATTTGAATTTGTTTGTTAGTCACGCTGTTGTATAGTTTCGTGACAATTTTTCAATTTTCAATATGTAAGATGTACCTCGTTTCTTCATTTCACGCAAGTACTGGACGATAATGACCAAAACCATGACCAAAATAATAGAGAATACTAAATTTGTGATTGTTTTTTGCCGTAAATGTGATATATTCCAAGAACACCTAAAAGTATAATACAGAAAAATTAACATAAGAAACAAACTACAACGCAATCTGTGAAAATTTTAACTGTCTACCCTATTACGGTTAATGAGACATAACCCGCTGGCGGATCCTTAAAATGACCCCTCAATGATGTGCGTTAAGCAGCACGCCTTCAGTTTGCTAGGAAGCATATGAAGTAGAACAAGGAGTGGCACATACTTATGATTCTTCGTATAAGGCATACATGCTTTAGAGACTGCAAACTTTCGTGTTTCATTTTCATATTGATTATCTATTTTATTGTATTTTACTTTTTAAGAAGCGGTAGAATTCGAGTACTTATATAGACAGAACAAATCGTTGTTGGAATCCCGAGAGAGTAAGTTTGGAGGGACACAATTTCGTGAGCGATTTGTTCAGTCGTCTATGTATTTTAAAGTCTTTGGTAAGACGACGCTTGAAGCTCTGCAAGCAACATAAAAACTGGACTGTTGATGAATGGAAATCAGTTGTTTGGAACCCTATTTGCATCAACCACACGAGTGCATTCATAAGCATCAGGTGAAATAGACCATGAAACACAATAGTGGGAGTGTAGTGGTTCGGGGCTGTTTTACTTGTTGGCTTATCGGTGCCTAAAATAAAATTAAGGATATTATTTAGGCAAAGAAATCATTTTCCAGCAAAATTGAAATGCAAAGGCTTCAAAGTCAAAATATCCAAGTGATGAAGTGCTTGCACAGAGCCAACATTTACATCGCAATGAAAATTTCTAGGCTAATGTAAAACGAAAGCTGGATGCTTATAAAAACTCTCAAAAGAGTTTAGCTGATCATTATGAAATGGTGGAGATAATATGACATAGCATTGGGCACGAAACGATTCCAAACGTAATGGATGTCCCAGACAAAGTATTAATTTAAAAAAAAAGGCACTTAAGGATCTCTTGGTTTTTTTATAAAGTTTTTTTCTTCCAAAAATTAATGTTTTTGCTGGTTTCTTTCTTTTGTATAAAACTGAAAATCACTATCACTATCATCATCATCATCATCATCATCATCATCACTACATATTATAAAACAAAGTCGCTTTTTTCCTATGTAAGTTTAAATCTTTAAAACTACGCATCGTATTTTGATGTGGTTTTTTTTAATTGATGGAGTGATTGAAGATAAAGGTTTATATTTATAATAACATTAATTAAATAGTGGAGAAATACTGTTATTTTCACTATACATATACCTATATGCCTATCATTAAAATTAATATAGTTGACATAGTGTTATAATTCATGGAAAAAGCATTTACTGTCACTACAATATTCCAGCTTCTCATTGTTTACACAGCAAAGTTTCTTCAAATATAATTTTAGATTTTTTTATTTAAGTCTGATTATTACTATCAAGAAATTATAAAGTCATGTCTGGAAGACGTCGTCGTTCGAACATAGGTCGTAGTACAGTGAATGCCAAAAGAGTACGTTCAGCAAGAGATAAAGAATCGGAATCGAAAGGCATGTGTTGCTTACAAGGAAAAGTCAAATTAGAAGAAATTCTCCCTCCACCTGAACCACTTCACTTTCTTCTTACGGGTGATCATCAGAAATCCAAACAATGTTTTTTTTTTTTTTGTTTTTTTTTGTTGTTGTTCCCGATTGGATATGTACTATTGTTTTCCTACATCTTATATCTTAAATATAAAAGAAAGCACTAAGTACATTTTTAACAATAAGAGGGGAAAAGGCAGTGGACTATATCGAACATTTTCGAATTGTCTCTTGAATAATGATACTGGGTGTCTTAGGCCTCATTTTTGAGAGCTACCTGCGGCAGGCCAACAACCGCAAGATGCCTCTCAGCGCCACCCGTAACCTAAGTTAGGTCAGATCGACTGGTCTGCTTCGTTTTAAGCGTCTACGTCTAGACAATTCGTGAGATGGAAGGTCTGTTATTTCTAGATTGGTGTGTCGCTCTAATGTTTTGTGGTACCTCCTGCTAGCTTTAATGATTTCTTCCTGAATCATAGTTACGCCGAGGTCTTTGTGAATTTCATAGTTAGATATAAACCAGTCCGCATTAACTATTGATCAAAGTATTTTCGATTGTTGACGCTGAATATTGTAATGTTAGTTTTCTTGGCTGTACCCCATAATTGTATGCCGTACGTCCATATAGGCTTAATTACACTATTGTATATTACCAATTTCCCATTGGTTGTTAACTTAGATCTACTGCTAAGAAGCGGGTATAGCTGCTTAAATTTTAATATGAGTTGATCTCTCTTTTTTTGGATATGATGTTTCCACGTCAGTTTACTATCAATATGCATGCCCAGGTACTTTGCCACATTGCTTAATGGAATGTCAAAAATCCAAACAATTTACGTAAATTATTAATTACACATTTTACAACAAAGCTTTTTCGAAAAAAACACCCAATTATTGAATAGGTGGTGTAGAAACGCACGGCGAGTAACGCTAGTTATTGATAAATTGATTCAAAAACATTTTCCATAAATTAGATAAATAAAACTACGTAATTTATTAATTTATATATGGTATACAGTATATATGTATGTATTTATGTATAATTTTTTTTAAATTTATTTAGAAAAAAATTTAGGTCAAATTTGTTTGACAAAAAAAAAAAAAAAAAAAAATTAAATAATAATGTTTACAATAATAATAATAATTAATAACAATAAATTTTAATTATTATTAAAGTTTCTCATTTGATTTTGGAATAATAAAATTAAAAATAAATAAATAAACTCAAAATAAATATTTAAAAAAAACAAAAAGAATAATAAAATAAAAAAATAATAAAAATAAAAAGAAAAAATTACATAAAATTAAATAAATAAAAATAGACTGACATTTGTAGCTAATTAAAATTAAATCAATAAATAATAATAATTGATAATCGATAAACGATATATTTTTAAGTCAATATAAAATTTAATATTAATAATAATAATAATATTGTAATAATAAATAAATAAATATTTTATAATCATTATTTAATTTTGTATCAACGACAAATTTAACGAATTTAAATTGTTTTGTTTTTCTAATTTATTTATTTTAATTAAAGTTAATAAATTAAATTTTTATTTATATATTGTTTATATTTTGATTTCTTTATATTCGCTTATTTGGCTAATTGGAATCCACTTAAAATATTTAATGACTAATTGAAAGCATATATAACTGTGTTTTGTGTTGTTAATAATGTTGGTCTGGTTTAAGTCTTCAGATTAAAGAAATTAAGAAATTATATATATAAATTTATATAAAATAAATAAATTTATACTACATTAAATGAATAAAAAAGAAAAGGATCACAAAAAAAAAACAAAAAGAAAAAGGAAAAAAGGAGTTTGCCACTTTATAAATTTTAAAAATAAATATGGCAAGTCAAGGATTTTTAGATAAAATATATTGTAATAATAGAGATTATAAAGAAATAGAAGATATATTAAATAAAAAACAAAAAAAAAAATACATTTAGACTCCTTTATCAAGCTTTGAACTTTGAATATGGCTTAACACCGTTAAACATAAAATAACCTAAATTAATTTTCATTTTTACCTTAAGACAAAAAAAAAAAAAAAACAAACTACAATTAACAACTGCCACCGACAGACAAAAGATACCTGAAGAAGAAGTGTAAGATACAACAAGAGAAAAAAAGAAACCTAGAAGGTTTAATTATTTAGAGATGATTCAAAAATTAGTATTCAAAAGAAAGGAAATCCTATGACTGACTGATTGATTAAGTGACTGAATGAATGAATTTGTTATTCAAATGCTTCCAAACATTTGCATGGGAACAGATAAGAAAGAAACATAAGAGATAGAGAGCCCGATAAAATATTAAAGACAAAACATTAAAAATTAAGCTAGAAAAACACGACGATTAGAATTAAACTAAAGCAGCACCTTAACGCTCTGCAATCTCAAGAAACCTAGAAACTTTTCAAATTCTGAACTCCACTCAATTCTAACGCTCTCAATTGATCGTAATGAAAAGTATAATGGCAGGTCTATCTATTTATAAGTTAAGAGCAGCAGCATACGGTCAGGTGATTCGGCAGCATAAATATATGTGTATTCGATGTTGTATATATCTACGACATCGTCCGCTTCTTTGAAAGTGTACCAACACCAGGTCCAGGCGTCGGTGGCGGTATTTGTATGACGGGCATTGCAGCAGCCAATTGAGGATTCGTATAAGCAACGGCACGTTCCTTTGCTGCATATGATGCAAACGGTCTTAGACGCACATAAAGAATTGCCGAAATAAGACACGAGGTGACCAATATACCCAAGAGGACTATTAATGTAATTGCAAATCCTGGTGTTGTCATACAAATGAGACCATCTTCGCGTGCTGGAAATACCATAGTTTGTGGGATATTCGATGTGCCAACACCACTGGCACCTTGAGTGCCATTATTGGCTTGTTCGTCAATGGCAAATGTTAAATCGCCCGACGAAACTACTTTGATTATACGATTTAAACCCACTTGGGGCTCTGGATCGCCGGCCGATGAGTCTGTAGAACCTTCATCGTCACCACTGCCAAGAGCCCGCACACGACGCTGCACACGTCTCTCGTCACGACGCTTGCCAATAGCACTGGCCACATGATAGGTGTCGACGTGTAATTGAGGCGGTGGTGGACCATATTGTGATTCAGGTCCAACTTGTAGATGATGGACTTCCTGTAGGTTTGGTTCTGAACATTGATCGGGACACTGATAGCGACAGATTTGTATGGTACACTGGAAGTGCACTTCCATGGAGTCGGGGAATTTAAAGGCTTGGAAGTGTGCATATGACAAGACTGATGCCGAGGCTCCAAAGTTTTTAATTTTCGTGAAACGTGACATTAATTTAGGTCGAGTAACGCAACCTCTCTGGTCCACCAATTGAATGGGTGCACGTTTACCATCGTGGGCCACACAATTACGCACCAACATATCGAATTTGGAATCATCATCTTTGATGGCCAGCACCATTGTCATAGTTTGACCAATCTTAACAAGTCCAGATACCTCAGAAGCCCATGGACCCTTGCCAACCTGTATCTGCATCCAGCAACCAACATTGTCACCTGCAAAATCAGCACGCACAACATCGAGCATATCAACCGGGAATGGTCGGAATGTGACACTCTTCTCATACTGATCATGCCAGGTGCAACGTAACTTACGTGCCTGATCCCAGACCTCTTGCACCTGAGGATCATACTGTATGACAATGATATTCTCGAAATAAGTCCCCGAACCGGATTCATGTCCATAGCCATAGAAACCATTCTCTGTATTACCAGCAGTACCGCACTCATGCAATCCAATATCAAATGTGGCCGAAGTGCGTCCTAATCCAGACGGAAGATGTACACAATTCATGTTGCTATAGTGACCTTTTGAGAAGACTATACCATAGAAGGGTTTATCGAATTGCACGAATACCTTCATGCCATTCTTTTCACATTTTACATCGAGTGAAATGATCTTGGGCATGTCCTGGACGGGTGAGGCCCAAATCTCATTGTTATTGGAAGCACCCACACTCAAATCGGGTAAAACTTGTGGTGCATGTATTTGGGATTGTTGTTGCTGCTGCTGTTGTTGTTGCTGTTGTTGTTGTTGTTGTTGCTGTTGCTGTTGTTGCTGTTGTTGTTGTTGTTGTTGGTGCTGTGATGAAGGAGGCGGTGGCGGCATACGTTGTTGTTGTTGTGCCAATTGTGGAGGCGGCGGAGGTCCTTTATACATCAATTGGGCTGGTGGTGGTGGTGGTCCAAAGGGTTGACCAAGACTAAGTGGTATACTTTGATGATTATTACCTGAAGGATGAAGATACAAATTATAATGAACTTGATCAATTAAGAAACTTTGCCAATTGTCATTTTAGAATTTAAGTTTTATTTACTTCTTGCTGGCCCCAATTGTGGTGGTGGAGGCAATGGCGGCTGCGGTTGGTAATGTTGAACCTTTGGTGATTGTTGCTGCTGTTGTTCTTGTTCCGTTTCGAGGGCAACCTGATCGACTTCATTCTCATGATCTGAGATTTCTTCATTACCAGCAATCGCCTTTTCCACATCGTCAGCCAAAGTGAACTGCATAAAATATTATAAGTATGTAGGTCATGAGGCGGAGGCGGACGCAGAGGCAGGCATGATGAACAGGAAAAAAAAAAAAAGAAATGGAAGAAAAAGAAGAAGGAAAAAAGAAAAAGATGACAAGAAAATGAATAAAATAAAAGTAAAGAACAAAAACAAAAAATAAGAAAAAATAAAGAGAGTAGAAACAACATAAGGAAATTTGCAAAGGCCGCCAAGGTAAGAAAAGTACAGAAAGGCAGGAATTGTCAAATTTAACAAAAAAAAAAAAAAATGAAAATATAAAATGAAAACATAAAAATGAAATTGCATTTAAAAGTAACATGGAAGAGTGAAGCAAAAGTTAAAGCACAAACTACTTTGGTCACCTCCACGCATGCGGATGCACCACATTTCATTTTATTCAAGATATCAACGACAATCCGAAAAAATGAAGTTGCATAAGGCAAGAGATGCCAGTAGGCGGCAAGCATCCAAATGAAGCTAAATGGAATCCACAAATGAGCAAGTGCAAACAGCAGCTCAGACATTGTAGTCAAAAACAAGGCCAGACGATGTCGACAATTGACTAGGCGAAGTGTAACAGTTTTGCTTTTTTCATTTGGAAGGTGATCATCATCATTACAATCATGATGAGTATGATGATGATATTGGTGATGGTGATGGTGATGGTGATGACGATGATGATGATGATGATGATGATGATGATGAAAATGATAATGATTATGAACCAATTACCAGTTTGCAGTCACCCAAAGTCGACAATTTCTATCAAGTCTAGAATCAACATTGACAACGTGACTTTTTGCTATTGAAAATCTCTCTTTTTTTTTTGTTTTGTTTTGATTTCTTGCTGGCCAATTGATGAATAAAGGCTTCAACGGCTATCACCATCATCATCATCATCATCATCATCATCATTATAGTCCACTGGGTGAGTGACTGAGTGTGTGTGAAAGTTACTTGTCGTCATCACAACTTGTCAGTTATCCATCATCATCATCAGCAGCAGCAGCAGCATCATGATCATCATCAGCACAAATGCATCCTGAAACCTGTGTCTCTGTAGCTTCAAAAATGTGTAAGTCTGTTTGCCTTCATCATCCTCGTCATTCTCCTTGTTATCGTCATCGTAATCATTTATTTCATTTATATTTCTAGCAGACGCACAAAAATACTCTATGCCAACCATTAACATAGGAACTACTACTAACCAAACAAAATGAAACGAATCAATCGAAACACTCAATGGTCTTACCTTACTGACTGAATGACTGACTAACTGACTGACTGACTGACTGCCTCATTCACTAACTAACTGGCGGTCTAACTAACTTGGGTTACAGTACTTATGTACTTACTTACTTACTCTTTTACTGACTCAAGCTCTTTCATAAACAACTTTCTCCAGCACCATAATCAACAGCGTTATATCCGCACTAGCATCGTGCTTCGTGTTTAAGCCATTGGCATGTTGCATATTTTTGAAACAAACTCCTTACCCACCTAACCTAGGTGTCTAAAATTCTCCCTTACTCTCTGTCAAAGATATCTCCTATGTTATGTGACTCTTCTCTTCAATAGGCGTCTGGGTGCTTAACCAGAATCGATTTGATTTGCTTCGATTCAACCGATTCACCCTGATCGTCTTAAACCGAAAGTGAGTTGTTACTATGAAACAACAAAAACATACCAATGAAAAGGCATCCTCAATCGAAACTCCAAACAAAGTTGGTTGGTCGGTCGGTCGATCAGTTGATCAGTCAGATTGTGCATGCTCACCCACTTATGTATTTATAGAATTCTCATCCGCCTTTCCTAAGTCTTATGTCTGTATGAATTTTTGAATAAACAATAAGCAAACTAATCACGATGATCATAGTAATAATGATGTTGAAGATGATGATCATGTTAATAATGAAGTTCACACGACACAAATGCATAATATTTGCTGTCACTGACAATTTCATTGAAATATAAAAAATAAAATAAACAAATAACATTAGTTCAGTTGTCCTCTTTCTTTTTATACTCTCTCTCTCTCTCTCTCTCTCTCTCTCTCTCTCTCTCTCCTAGTATTATAAGTTTGTCATAAAGGCTGTAACACACATAATAAAACATCGGAGACCCCATAAAGTTTATATATTTCTGATTAGCTTGGCGAGATGAATTAATTTAGCCATGTCTGTCTGTCTGTCCGTCTGTATGTATTAAAACTAGTGTCTTAGGCTTTTTAGCTAAAGAGCTAAAGTTTATTTTCACTAGACCCATTTGTCGGAATCATGCCCATACAAACCCAAATTTATATTCATATTATTAATAAAAAAAAACTTATATTATCAAACTGAAATTTGGATAGTATCAGGTTCTGACCCATACTCGCCAACCTTGAAAATTTCAAGGTCTTAGGAATACTGGATCGTATAGCTCCCATAGAAATATTTCGGTCGTAATGTTGAAATGCGTTATGAATACTGACTCTACCCCAAACTTAAGTCAAATCAATAATGTAATATTTCTGTATGCTCAATCACAGAAGTGTAGGCAAAAACGTGAAACGTTAAGAGTATTAGAGCTTCGGCATAGCCAAAGTTAATCGTCTTTTTTTTTTTTGTTTTTGTTTTATTTTCTTTGACTTTTTAAAAAGCAAAAGCTACGATGTTGATGATTATGATTATGATGGCGGTGATGATGAAGAAAAAAAGAAAGAGGAGCAATGGAAAGATATGAACAATATGTCCATAGGTTGCAATCCTCTGGTTTACACCTGCGGCTGTGGACAATCATTGATTAACAAACACAGCATGTGCTTTAGTTCCTCATCCACTTCCACCATCTCTTACTACAGGTATGTTTTTTTTTTTTTATTAGTTTTATTTTTCTTTGCTTTGCTGCATTTTTATACTCTTCACGCATTCATGAAGTTCGTAAAAAAACAGAATCAGACATAGGAAACCCCATAAAGTATATATATTCTTGATCATCTCGTCACGAATATAAGTTTCTAATCCATATCCATCAACTATGTAAATTTCAAGACCCTAGAATTACTAGATCGTATAGCTCCCATACAAACACAGATTTAAAATTATGTTCTTATTAGAAAAACTTTTTGCTTTTGTGTTATCGAATCGAAATTTGGACAATATATTCATTAAGTTTGTCGATTTTAAGATCCTAGGAAAACTGCATCGAATAGCTCCCATACAAATATTCGCAGTCTCAATGTAGAAATACATTATGAATACTGAGCCCACCCTAAGCATAAGTCAAATCATATCTCTGTATGCGTATACTAAAACTTTTTCTGGGGTTGCGTAAAGAGGAACCTACTTTTTTATAGTTTTCAATTTCATTTTATACTTATGATCTGGCATTCGGATTCCGATGAGATCAAAAGAAAATGTTCAATGAAAGCAAATGGTAAAATGTTCAGAATGTTACAAACTAAAGAATTTGGGATTCATTTGTTATACCCCTAATACAATATAATACACGTAGTACAACATAGGTTAAGAAAGCCTTATATATTTTGTGCTGAAGGTTGTCATGTATAATTTTAGAGATCTTAAGTTTAAAAAGATTTGAACTGCATAAAAAAATTTAAGCAGTGCGCCTCACCCTTATAAGCACAATATGGAAATGAAACTTCTTTAGTAAAGGGAGGTAAATCCAAAAATTAGAAAATGAAATGTGACGAAAATCAAAATAAAAGTTTCATTTCCATATTGTATTAGCCTAAATAGCTCCAATATAATAATAACATCGTCAAATTTTGATTTTCATCACATTTCATTTTCATATGTTTTGGATTTACTCCCCTTCGCTAGAGAAGTTTCACTTCAAAAAAAAAAAAAAAATATTCCCAGTGCAGGACTCGAACCTGACAACCTTAGTTTGCAAGTCCTACTCTCTAACCACTACGGCACGGAGACATTTCAATTCCAATAACATCGTCAAATTTTGATTTTCGTCACATTTCATTTTCATATTTTTTGGATTTACTACCCCTCGCTAAAGAAGTTTCACTTCAAAAAAGTATGTCAATGAAAATGATTTTGCTTTTATTTGTCAACTATTGGGTAATACCAATTTTTATATCCCAGAGATGTTTTCACTTGTTTTATTGACTGAATTGAAATATCTGCTTTATCATAATGTAAAAGATAAAAGGATTTTCGATTCAACTTAATATTTGAACGAAAATTAATAATATTCATAAGTAGATGTGTCCAACTTCATATTAAGCTTTCTATATGTTTGTACTTAATGTACAATATTATAGTTTTCATCGTAAAATTGTGGATTGACTTGCAATGTCAACTTCAAGCTTTGGCTTGTTCTTAGTGTGCAGTTTTGGACATAACTGTAATATCTAATAACTAGCTATGGCGGCATTATTAGTGTCAGTTTGCATCAGTATTAGTACTGAATATGTTAAAGCACTATACCTATATCCCAGGTTTGTATGTATATAATATATATATAATCAGCTTACATCCATGATACTAAACATTCAATTACTCTTTTTCTTGAAGTACTATTTTATCATAATCGTTATGGGAAGTTATCTGGTATAAGGGGTAGGATATTTTTTAAGCTGCTATAAGACAAATCAATAATGAAATATTTCTGTTTGCTCAATCACAGGAGCATAGGCAAAGCGTGAAGAGTATAAAATCTTGGACATAGTCAAAGTTAACATTCTTTTATCATGTTTGTGCAAAATATCAAGCGTTGGAGACCCCATATATGTGCAATGTATTATACAGTTATATATGGTAATGATCAGCTTGATAAGGAAAAACAATCTATTTAACCATAAATTGCTTAATCTAAGCTTTTTTAAACTTTCAAGCTGAAATTTTTGACACATATTTTTTTGTCATACCCACTCGGCATGTACTACGGACTAATAGTTGGATAATTCCGATTAGAAATCTACTTAAAATACACTTTAAAATGAATCAAATTGATTTAAAAATTGTGATGTGAACTGCAAGTAAGTGTCGGTGAATCGAATTTTACGTTCCATGTTGTGTGTTTCTTTATAGTACTTTGTTCAAAAGCCGGAACTCATAAAAGATCTTTAGAGAAGTAAAGCTTCAAAATTAAAATATTTTATGGCTTATTTAATTCAAGAATTTTATATACATATTGCAAACGAGAGCAGTTAGATAAGTCTGTGGCTTTTTGAATAAGACATAAGATAGATATATTTTTTCCACCATTTCAGCAATATTTTAATCCCTTCCAAATAAAAGGTCCTCAAAATGGGAATTTTTTTTTGTTCAAATGACCTCTTCATTTAACGCAAAACTCGTACTGCAGAGTTATTTCTCCTTGTTTGGGCACAGGATATAGTCGCAGGGGCCACATCTGGATAATATGCTAGATGGGGTAGCAGTTCGTACCCTTATTTATGGATTTTTGTCATGGCGACTACACACTTGCACCTGTGTATTGCCATGGTGGAAGGGCACTTTTGCATCTAATGAATTCCGATTCTGTCAAACAGCTCTGAATAATATTCGCCGGTGATCGTTTTACACTTTTTAAGTTAACCAATGTGAAGGACACCGCATACATCCCAAAAAACTGTCCCCATAACTTTGTTGTCCGACAGAACCAATTTATGTTTCTTTGGTGCATGTTTTCCCGGAAAAGTCCATTGCTTTGACTATTCTTTGGTCTCTGGTATGTTGTGATGAATGAATTCACTGTACTTCTTACCTATATTTTGTTAATGGGTTTTCGCTTTCATTCATAAACTTTACAAAAAAATACAAAAATTATTCCAAATTTGCCAAAAAAACAAAAAACAAAAAAAAGAAAAACTAAATGCATGCAGCAAATGCAGCAAATAAAATGTCAGCAGAAGCAACATTCAAAGAGAGAAAGTCATAAGTTCGTGTCAAGAACGCGTTCCAGACGCTGATGTTGTTGTCTCCAGTAATCGTGGTTGCCACGAACATCTCCACCATCATCATCATCATCATCATCATCATCATCCTCATTGTTATTATCTTAAACATTCTCATGCTCTGGCTTATCTTCATTACAAACATAAGCATAATAATGAACATCATTAGCAACCAGAAATACTACTAGTATCGCCATTATCATCATTTCCACTACCGTCATTTGTGTTGAAGCTGCGCCAACATATTTGGCACGAAGAACTTTGAACACAAAACAAAATACAAAACAAAAAATTGTTTTTGGCATCAACTATATTTCTAGGCCCCTGCCGCAATGCTTCCCTCTATCACTAATAATATCAGAGGTCTGTCTGTCTATTGAATGAAGCAGAAGTAAGTACGAGTACAATGAGTAAAAGCTGTTTGCTTGCTTGTTTGTCTCTGACGCTGATGCTGACTCAACATTTGGAGGTCAAAGGCGACAAAGGAAAGCGAAATCACATAAAAGTTACTGACTTACAGCAACAGTTAAACAGTTTGAATAGGAAGAGTGAGTTCAATCATCATCAGCATAGTCTTAGTCTTCCTTATAATCGCCATTATCATCGTCATCATCATGTCAACATGTGGCTTTGTAAGGCTCTGTTTTTTTTTTTTTTTTTTTGTTTGTTACAAGGAAAGTGAAATTTTCCTTTAATGGGCATTACAGACTGACTGACTGACTAACTGATTGTCATTGTTCAAAGGTATGCAGAATAGAAGGCAACATTTACAACGATTATTGTTGGCATCTTCTCAGTCATTGTAGTCTCTTGTTGAATGTTTGCATTTTGTAATTGTGTCATAATTGTGCCATTGACATTTATTACAATGCAATATTTTGCAAATTGGAAGAAAGAAATAGAATAGAAAAGACAGAGCAAAAACTTTTCCTTTTTATAAAGTATTGCACTCTGTGGCACATAATAAGTAGCAGGAAACTTTGAACCACCAATAGTATAGAAAACTATTTCCTTCAATTTCTAGTCTATATAACATTGAAATATTGAACTACATAAACAAACATGTGTTTGAACTACGATCTAATTAAGACGAATATAGTCAGCACATCTACAAGCCGTCCAAATTAAGTTTTTATCTCTATGCTTATCATAATGGTTAATATTTTACATACGTATGTATATCAAATAGTACTGTTTGTACCGGTTTCTAGAACATAATTTGAATCCCACACAAAACAACACAAAAAAAAAAAAAATAAAAAGCAGAAAAATGGGTCAAGTGTTAGTCAAACTCATACACGAAGGATTCCGTACCAGATTGAGGTTGGTATGGGAGGTACTTCCCCCTCCTGGTCCGATTTTACTGATTCCAACAAATGTATCGCTTTTATATTAGAAATTTGTGTTTAAATTTCAATTTCAATAGTCCAGAAAACAAAAAGTTTTTCGAATAAGAACCTGAATTTCAATGGTGGGTTTATATGGGAGGTACCCCTCTTAGTTGGCCGATTTGGCAGATTCCAACAGATGTGCAATGCCTTTATCCAAAACTTATAGTGTCTAAATTTCAGTTCAATAGAGCTAAAAACGAAAAAGTTTTTCTAATAAGAACCTGAATTTGAATGGTGGGTTTGTATGGGAGGTACCCTCCCTCCCTAATGGTCCGATTAATCTGAAATTTCGACAGTATAAGTTTTTGATGTATAGCCAACAACTCCATAAATTTCAATATCGTGGAATTACTGTATCGTATAGCTGTAATACAAAACAAAATGTTTCTTGTATGGGGACCCGGATAGAACTACACATTCTGTGAAAATTTCAACTCTCTAACTATTGTGGTTTATGAGATATGACCCGAGGGCCGATGGACGGGCGGACAACGAAGTCTCTGCAATAGGGTTTCTTTTGGTACCCTTTGGGTCCGGGACCCTAAAAGGTACATTTAGGATTATTGGTGTGCCCTTTCAAAGAGTTGTGATCTAAATGAGTATCCAGTTAATTATTACCACAATTATCCCAAGTTCTAAATGAGGATTCTAGGAGTTCGTGGGAGTCTAATATTGATGGCCTTCCTCTTGCTTTTGTTAAAATTCTCTCATAAGCCAGCGGGTCTCTTGAACATTTATAATACTAAGAATTTTAGGCTGGAATAATATTAAAACATGACATGTTCCCCATAAGACTCACATAGGAATCAATGACCTTCTGGTGTACTTTTTTTAAATGAAAATGAATCTTTCCTCAAATTGAGCTTAGTATTCGTCATAATCGGATTAGTATAAGTTTCTGTTAGCCTAGACAACAACATATCCATAACCATTTCCCTAGCATGGTGCCTTGACATAAATTTACGAGTAGTAACAACATTATTCGATGTCATTTATTTCTATAAATGAGTATGAAAATATCCAATCTTCTATAACTAAGAAAATGAAATTCTTTAATCATTTTGCATGACTTCTCTCGTAGCTATTGTGATAAAAGCCAAAAGCCAAAAACAATCTAACAAATCTTCTGTAGATCTCCAGCTCTATATAAATGCTGGGAACAGTATTAGGAATTCTTCAGATACTAAGTATGTATACACATATAAGAGAAGGTTGTCAGCCTTAGCTAATAATTTATTAAGAAACACAAGGAAATATAGGTAAGGAAGTATTGTATATAGTCAGCCTCCGCATAGTTTCATCACAATGGGCCCAACCAGTGGCAAGGTAGCATTAACATTTTTTTTTATTTTTCTACTTACTCAGTAAAGTATCCAAAGTGCAAAATTTAAATATTAAATTCTTGAGTTATCTTATATTTATTTCTTTTTTTTTTTTTTAAATCCTCTCTTAATTGATTTCAATTATTTTCTTACTCACCTGAAGTAGCGAAAGCGAAATGAGCAAAAGCAACCAAAAGTATCTCCTCAACTTGAGTTGTTTCTGTTGCATTTGATGGAGTTGCGTTCTTTGTTCCGATATCATCGTGTGCAATTATTATTTATTATTTTATAATTATTTATGTTAATATTCTTGGACAATCAACTGAATAAAGAAAACAAATAAAGTTTTAGAGAAAAAGAAAAAAAGAGAAGAAAAAAGAAAAACAAAAATATGTTAGAAAGTTTTTCTTTTCTTTAGCAAACAAAACAATTATTTAAAGATTAAAGATAACACAAAAAAAAAATAAGTAAGTAAATAAATAAATAAATAGATAAAAATTTTAATAGCAAAAGTCATGCCAAAAACAATTTTCACACATTTCTCACATGTCTGCGCGTAATTTTTATTTTCTATATGATTTTTCTTTTGTCACCTTTCACACGAATACGAGACGTGTTTGAAAAGTTATGGGAATCTTTGTAGTTTTCTTTTAGCTTTTAAAAAATTATTGATCCGATTTGATGTGATGGTGAACTCTTTTGCTCATGCTAAGAAGATTAGATTAGGGAAAGGACGGGAATTAATACACCACGAACAACTCAACATCCAATACCCAAATTGTTTATCGAACTTTATTATTATTTTACATAAAAATAAATGGACTTTTGTGTAAAAAACTTTTTAGATTTAGAAATTTTTTTTTTTGGATTGACATTTTATAAAACCATTGCATATAAAATACAAATATAAAATTAGTTTAAGTAATAGACCATAATCTGTATGAAACCCAATTCGATTTCTTTACACATCTGTTGGAGGTCCAACATAATTTAACAAATTATAAGATACTCGTATTCATATGCTCATATCGTATGTATAACAAAAGATGAGTTGTTGAAAGTAATTCGATTTGTACATTGTTTGTTTTCGAGATTCTTGGCATGGTATCCAAATGTTATTCTCAGGTCAAAAGGCTTGAGGTAACTGGTAGAGCTGGTAACTCCTATTGAGTAGTTCGGTAAACTTCCTAAAGTTTAGCACGAATTTGGGAAGATCATCAAGCTGCTCTAGATAACTTCTACTAATTTCTGAACTCAGACATCAGTACTTACTATCTAAATTGCTAAATCTTATATTTTTAGGCATCATAATGATCCACAAGGCTTTCTGGTGAATTTCCCCTTTCTGGCAAGACGTCGGCCATATCATATCCTATCCTTTCGGGAACTGAAGATCCGATTATTGGTTGTATTATTATGTGGGACTCTCTTAATGGGATCACGGGAGTAAATGTAATTTTTATATTTCAAATTTAAATTATTTGATGATTTTTACATGTTTTAATATATAAAATAATAGCATTACCCGGCATGCATTGCTACGTCCCCTTTAAAGACTCATGTTAAAAAGAGCTTTTTTTGACATTAAAGTCAATGAGAAATCCGAAAAAGATTAATACTATCGTTTTTTGCGTGCTCAGTTATTTAAAAATGAGAGGAAAAATACAACAATAACAACAACCAGCATTTTTTCTTAGTATATTTAACATTAAAAAGTGAAAAAACTAAGTATGCAATTTATTGCATTAAGATTCATTTGTTCTTTAAAAAAAAAATTATTAAATTCGGTTCAGTATATTTTGCACCAAATGAAAAAATGTGAAAAAAATTACATTAAAATATCTCTATCTGCACAACAGCGCCACCTACCGGATGCAAATGTAACAACAAACATGACTGGTGACTCCATGAGTAAAATAAAAAAAAATTATCATAATTGGCTCAGTCGTTCTCGAGTTTTGTTGGGTCATACTATTTTTTGGGTTCATTTATTTATATATCGAAGAGAAAATGAGAGACTTTGATAGTTAATGAGAAAGTGGAAGAGAGAAAGAAAGAGAGAGATAGTCTCTAATTAATAGTAACAGTAGCAAATTTAACAATCAACATATTAGAAGTAATTCATAAGCATTTGAAGTAGTAGTAACACTAAACAATGTGAATTGACCACATTTCATTCCCTTTCACTTGTTGTCTTACAAATAAATATTGTACTTATGTATATGTATGTACGATTATATACATAACGTGTATGTATGTGCAAAAAGTATTATAGTATATTGTTGAGCTTTGGAAGGCCTGGAGACCTCAGTTGTCTATGTTCAAAAAGGTGAAAAGTGTTAATAGGTTTCATAAATGAAGTGGGTCAGCTGAGTTTTACAGTCCGACAGCCCACAGTTAACAAATTGTGTATGATGCTGAAATTGAAATAATAACAACAACAACAAATATTAGATGCAAAAAAAGAAAACAGAAGAAATGCGTGTAATGAATACAAAAGATATGCGATTTGACGGACAACTGGGGACAAGAGAATTGGACAACTTGATAACAGCGACGACCATGGACAACATTTGAATGGGCAATAAAAATGGAGAATAAAGCGAGAGAAGAATGAAAGAAATTTTTGTTTTATTTATGCTGTGCTGATTTTTAGATTGCAAAATCTTCTTTAAATGTATGTTAAGTTGATATTTCATAGTTGAGCAATGAAAGCAAAAGCTAAAGTGATTTTTTTTTGAAAACAAATAAGAATCTAAAAAGATATGAGTGTGCCTAGCACACCTGCCTACTTACAACAACTTTGGCATTGGTATTGTAAAATTTTACATTTTTGTTATCGTCTTCGCCTCATGTTGCAGTCGGTGGATGTTTGTGTTAGGCACCGGCACATCGATGGGAAAAAATTTAAAAATTTTACAATTTTCCGATAATGATGGTCTTTCCAGCAGGTCACCCATCCGAATAATTATGGTACAGCTCACCACATTGATCACACGACGACAATTTTGTAAAATTTTAAGATACCGCAACAAAAGATATTTTACATCAAAAATTGGTCTCAAAATCCAAAAGAGAGAAATAATTTACCATATAAGATTATTTATGACTATGCTAAGTGTTGAAGTGTCGTTAAGGTTTCAATCTTCAGTTTATTCTAATGATGTCTACATACAAATATATGCATATTTGAGAGGGAAACCTAAACACACAGATATACAATTTCTCTTCTACTCTTCAAAGATGTAATAATAATCATAGTTTAAATTTCCTTTTGAGTTTTCATCAAAAAAAAAAAAAAAAAAACAGTTAAAACAAAAGACTCAAGCACTGAACTCGTGCCGTCTAAGGCCTCTATCAATTAACAATTGTTAATTATACGCTTCCACTTTTATGACCAATTAATTTTTAGGCAAAAGAAATATTAATTTTTTATTGATTTTTATTTGTTATGCTTCGTTTTTGTCTTGCCGTTCGGTCCGCTGTCTTCATTTCTATTTATCATTTTTTTTTTTTTTTTTGATTGTTCATTGAAAGAGAAATTCATACTCCTTCTGTCACCATCAGTTCTTGAGCTGTTGAACTCAAATTTTGCACAGTGACTTCTTAAGCCTTTGTTTTTGTTGTTTTGATAATACTATATAATATTTCTTTATTGAGGTAACATTCCAAAGAACCCCAAGGCATTACAAAGAACCCCAAGGCATTACAAAGTGTTTTCATCAAATAAATGCATGAAATTCATTTTCAAGAAACTAATTAATGTCTTTTCATAACAGATAATCAATCACTCGTGTTGGCGAAGAGTTCTCAAATTATTACCGAGCTAATCAAAAAAACAAAAAAAAACAAAAATTGGAACTCAGAAGTTAATATGTTGATAGCTGATCCCTTTGCTTATGAAGTGTTGTCAATGATTCGCAATTTTAATGACAAAACCTGAGTAAGTATACTATTAAGAAAGGCTTGATACTGTAATTTATGGAGAGGTTTCTCATGTGTATGATGGCTCTTAGATTTCATCGACAATATATTTTTGGAATGTTCGTTTTGGCAATAATTTGGGAAACACAATCAATACAGAAATGTATAATGAAACCTAAGGAAAGCTTCGTCAGACTTGGTGCCTTCGGGCTATCAATTTTTCCCAATTTGGAAAGACTTCTTCTCGTGTAGAAACCATTAACACAATAAGTTGTTACCATTGGCCATTGGAAAAATTACAACTAAATTGGATCCATCGGACTACATTTTTTTTTTTACCAGTATTGGAAAACTTCAGGAAACTATTATCTGGAGATCTCAAAAATGCATTTTTAAATGCCATCGACTAATATTTAATGTGATACTTTTCTTAAAATAGAATGGATTTTCAAATACAATCGAATAAAGAATTGAGTTATATTTCGTGATTCCATGAGTAGAAAACAAACGACCCAGCATTATTATAACATAATAACATAACATAAGAATGCAAAATGACATACATTAATTGAAAAAAAATATTGTATTAACTTCCATATAAACAAATTTTTTTTTCTTTAAAAAACAAAAGACTTAAGCAACAAACTCGCCTGGATACATTTTTATAAACTCGTAACATAAAGAAACCAGAATAAGAAGAAGAATTCATATAACAAAAATCATCATCATTATAATCATAAATCATTTGAAATCCGTTTAATCCGTTCAACAGTTTATCAGACCGAAATTAATCTTCATAATGTACGAATATACGAGTATATCATGTTTATCTGTATTTATTTACAAGTATTACAGGATTTATCCCATCTGCAACTCAATCAAGTGAAATGATAAATTAACTAGCATCGAATGTGCAGAGCATGAGTTCTCCGATTCAATTTGAAATCATTTAAACTTAAAACAAAACTCAACTCATGAGATCGACTCAGTTCAGAGACTCAACAATTTACAATAGTAAACTGCAATTCAATTCGATTCATTATGATGAGATGAGATCAATTGAGTTTTGTTTAGTTGAGTTATGGTCAGTTGAGTTTGAGATCAGGAAAGTAGACTACAATGCAATCAAATTATAGCTGCGTGACAAAATGTTGCCCCATCATCATCATCATCATCATCATCCTCATCATCATCATCATCATCATCATAGTGAAGTCAATATATGGTAACAAATGAACCTGCATGTGCAGCATCCAACTTATGTTTCTTTATATTTGCTTTTGCATTTGTTTATTATTCTGTTTTTTTTTTTTTTTTGTTTGTTCCACCAATTCTATTTTTATCATTCTTAGCTTTGACTATATTGTGTGTTATATGGATACCAAATACTTCACAATATTTTTTTCTCTTATTTTCCCAACTTTGATTTCAATTTTTCAAGTCTAGAAAACAAACATAAACCAAACAAACACAATAATATGAAAAAACATTAACTTTGGTCTAAACCAAGTTCTCATAGCAGTGCTTTATGAATATACTTAGCTTTCATTTACATATAATTTTTAGGGTTCCGGACCCAAAGGGTAATAAAAGGAATCCTATTGCAGAGACTTCTTCGTCCATTCGTCCGTCCGTCCTCGGTTGATATCTCATAAACAGAAATAACTAGGGAGTTAATATTTTCACAGAATGTGAAGTTCTATCCGGGCATCAGCAACAAATACTAAAACTAAAATATTTTCAAAAACTTAAAGAGGTCCCCATACAAGAAACATTTTAGTTTGTACGGCAGCTATACGACCCAGTCATTTCATGATCGTAAAATTTGCTTAGTTGGTGGTTCTACATCAGAAACTTATATTGTCGAAATTTCAGTTTGATCAGATTACTAGGAAGGGTACCTCCCATACAAACCCCCATTAAAATTCTGGTTCTTATTAGAAAAACTCTTTTGTTTTTTATTCTATCGAACTGAAATTAAGATACAATAAGTTTCTGATATAGGCGCGGTACATTTGCTGAAATGAGCCAAATCGGCCATCTAGGAGGGGTACCTCCCATACAAATTCAGGTTCTTATTCGAAAAACTTTTTCGTTTTTTGGACTATTGAACTGAAATTTAGACACTATTAGTTTCTGATATAGGCGCGATATATTTGTTAGAGTCAGTCAAATCGGACAACTTCGGAGAGTACCTCCCATACAATCCCAAAACTGGTACGGAACTCTCCGTGTACGAGTCTGACTCGCAATTGGCCAATTTTTTTATATTTGGAATATGAGAAATCATATGATTTTCTTATACCATTTATTGACATATCATACATATCATCCATACATAACTTTTTCATAGAATCTTTTAATATTTTCGTAAGTTTTAACCTTGAAATTAAGGATGGGAGAACCGAAAGATCTGTAGATCTTTAATCTGTTTATTAGATAGGATACATATCTTCGTATATTATTTGTAATTAGATGGCAAGTATTTCTTGTAATGCTCAGATCATGAATATCGGAGCTTAGGTTAAGTTGCACAGGACGCTCGAAGCAAAAACGGTCAATTGTGATGCCAGAAGTTAGAAAAGGAGGAAAGGGTTGAGGGTAATTGATGGTTGTTCTTACAAGTCATTCGCAGCCTCTGAAACTAACAATCAACGAAAAATCTATGTCCCTCAGAGGCAATTTTACCAAATGGCTCAAATCGTCGAACAAATGTTTCTCGAGAGGACGGGTTCATCTTCCATATAGGAGGAGGTTGAATACTTTTTTAATAATTCCTCATCTCTATAGCTACAATATGACACAAGTCTTGATAAGAAACACCCAATACCTCGCAATACCTCGTCCAGTATTCGAATTCTATTCTTGTTGTGAATGTCATAAGAAATGATTAATTTAAATGTAGATAGATGGGATTAAAGGATATACATACATATTGTATTCTAACTTCATTCATCATGAAATGCAATTGTTCAAAATAAATTAATAAGTGTAGACTCTCTCTTTAATGATGCGGGTTACAAATGAACGGATAATCGGTTTCAAGCAATAGATTGAACCAATCCTTTTACTTCTCATTGATTATTGTCTTCTAAAATATGTTTATTTAAGATTATCCAAGACTTTTTAGAGAGAAAGAGTTAGACTTCTGAAATTCCATAAAATAGTTTAGCAAAAATTTTAATTCTATTCAAATTTAAAAAAGAACTAGAATATATCAAAAAGGTAATCGATGATTTTTTAATGAAATTATTCATATAAAATATTATACCAAAATGCGTAAGAAAACTTAGAAGAAACTAATAAATAATAATATAGTAGTAATAAATAAACCCTTTTGTTGTTGCAATATTAAATCTTAAGAGATCGATTAATTTGTTGAGTTGATCTAAGTTGTATTCGCGTATGTACAATATTTTGTTGAAGAAGCTTTCACTGTCTTTCGTTCGATTGTTTGTTGGATGCTTTGTTGGTTTAGTAAAACGATCCTTTCAAACTAAACTCACTCGCTCACTCACTTGACTATGAAAAAACTAAATATAACCAATTGGGCTATTAAAACGATTAATTGAAATGTTAAAGGAATGTAACCAAAGTAAATAAAAAGAAAGGCAATAAAATAAAAAAAAATAAAAAATAAAAAAAAAAGAAACTAAAGAAGTCAGGAAAGGAAAAAAAAGGAAAGTTAAATAAATGAGCAAACAAACAAAACTAGTGACATTTTACGCCTACATGAATAGAAAGATCAGATGAGATCTGATGAGCAAACAGATGGAAGATAGTTAGCTAGATAGACAAAAAAAAAATAAAAAAAAGATACAAAGATACAAAATTGAAACTATTTCAAAACAATTGTATTTTAAGTAGTAGTAGTAGTAGTACATAGAGTTCATGACTCAAGGGCACCAACCGAACGCCTTCACTAGCGCCACACAATACCCACATACACTTGGTTCAAACTTTTTCTTCTTTATTTTTAGTTTTTTGTTTAATTTTTTTCTTTGATTTCTTTTAATGTAATTCATTCATTTCGTGTTCCCGTGTGTGATGTTAATAATGATGATAATGGTAATGATGATGATGATGATGATGCCGGCAACATTCAATTGCATTCAATTGCCTCGGAGGATGAATTAAGGAAAAGATGAATGTCTTGTCTTGTGTGTACGTACTTTCAAATTGATAATGGAAATGATCACAATAGTGATAATGATAATGATGATGATGATATTTGAAGAAGATGATGATAATGACAATTGGAAGCAAAGTCAATTCAACTTTTGTAGTCAGAAGTTTTTCTTTCTCTCTATAAACTGCATACTAGGTCGAGTTCGTTTTTTCTTTTTTTATTTTCATTGTTTTTATTATTATTCTTCATTAATTGAACTCATTCAATTAAATAAAGTAAAACAAAAAAAAAAACAAAAGGTGATAATAGAAAACAAACAAACAAACAAAAAAAAAAAAAAAAAAACAAGAAAAAAACAATATCTGCAGATCAATCGATCAAACAAACACTTGATGATGATAATGAAGATGATGTTCTTTCTTCTTGATATGTTCCCCAATATGGGTGAATGAGTTTGTTCAGTTTAGTTTAGTTTAGTTTATGTGTTGATTTTTTTTTTTTTTTTTTTTTTTTTAACATTGAAATGGGTCAGTAAGGCAGGCATCAATTGTTCTTATTTCTCTTGATGACACACTCACACACAAAGATACACACACACACACACACACACACACACACACACACACACACACACACAAATACACATACATAGACATAGGTAGATACAACATCAACACATCAAAACAATCAATCATAGATAAATGCATCCGATTTAATAAAAGATACACAAAACTGTTTTGAACAAAAAAATATGTTTATGTTTTTGTTTGTATGAAGAAAAATTATCCTTTTTCTTGTAGTTTTTATAAAAAAAAAAATTTATCCTTTATTTATTTTAATAAAAAAAAAAAAGAATTTTTCTTCTCTTTGCTTGTAGAAGTTTTCTAAATTTAAGTTTAAAAAAAAAAATAAATATATATAAAATTGTTTTATTTTATTTTAAAATATTTTATTTACTTTGCTTCTTGGTTTGTTGTTTGGACGTTTTCTATTAAAGGAAACATAAATTGTTTTTGGTATTTTTTTTTTTTAAGTTTTATATAAAATTTTATTTTTTAAACTTTTAATGTAATTTTTTATAATGTTTTTCTCTTATTTTTTTTTAATTTTTTTTTTTTTTTATGTGTTTTTGGTTTAATTTTTGTATTTTGTGTTTTTTGTTCTTTTGTATTTATTTTTCTATATTATTTTTATTTTTTTTTTTGTATCTGTGTAATCTCGAATTATATGGTATAGACGTGTTTGCGCGAGCGAATTGTACAAAACGCGTCTGGTCTGTGCCGTGGGTAACCGCAGAATGTTGCATACACCTGCTTTCACGTAGCGAAACACTTCGCATGCGCGCCAAGCTCCTCAAAAGCAAGCGACAAATGCTGCGTCGTTGAATGCCGCCGCCGCCGCCGCCGCCGCCATCGTCGCAGCACAGCGAAATTTCTTCTTTCTTTTCGTTGTCTTCAATTGAAGATCATGATCATGATGATCATTGGCATTAACATTGAATAAGATGATGAATATAGAAAGCAAAAAAGAGCAGCACCAGCAGCAGCAGCCATGGAACTTTGACGACAAACAAACAAACAAAACAACAGTAGAAAAAGGCAGAAGCTGCAGCTCCAGCAGATACGAGTACAACAGAAAGTAAGTAAACATTGAAGCAAAATTGCCTATGGCTAAAATCAGAAGTTGCCAGTTGAAATTGTAAGTAGTTAAAAAGCTTTGCAAATAGAAAAATGTTGCTGCTGTTGCTGCTGCTGCCATCGCCGATGTTGCTGCTGCTGTTGTTGTTGATGTTGTTGATGTAGACAATGTTGTTGGTTGTTGTTGTTTCTTTTGGTGCAATTGTTACTCATTTTATAATGATGATCATAATGATGATGATCATGTTCATAATAATGATCATAGTGTATTACACGTTTGGCTCATGCTACATGCAACGCTTTTCCTTGCTGATACTGATGCTGCTGCTGCTGCTTTTGTTGTTGTTGCTGTTGTTATTTTTGTTTTTGTTGATGTTGCTGTTGATTCTATTGATGTGTAAGTAAACTCGATGAGGATGTTTGCTATTGCAACAACAACAAACAAAAAAAAAAACAGATGTTTCATTTTACTATTTACTTTAAATTTACTAAGGTTGAAATGTCACAGTCTTTCCCATTGGTAACAAAAATTGTTATTCATCTGATCATTTAATTTTTAACAACAATTTTTAATTCATTTACCTTAAAGTATTGTATCTTCCGTTAATTACAAAATCTACAAGCTACTTGCAACTTAGCAGGGATGGATGCACTTCAGTATAATATTCATAAACATATAAAAACTCTCCATTCTATAAAGGATTTGGGTGAATGAAATGTTTAGATGCTTCTTCTTAGATGATTTAACATTCAATCATCACAAGAAGAGAGGAGATGCCTACTCAGAGAAGCACTACGGTCACTGTCCTTTCGGATTAACTGTGCACTCTTCCATCAAACATGGCAAGCTATAAGCACTTGATGTATAGACAGTTAAATGTAAATAATATCAGATAAATACCTTCCCAACAGACCACTAATATATGATCTAGGTCGATCACACAAAAAAAATTTAATTGTAAATCTTTTTTAAACAGGATTAAATGCCAAAAGATTATAACTACCTTATAATGACTATTGTAGATGCTCTCAGGTTGAGGAGGAAGAAGAGAAAGCTGTTATCAATCTACTTACATACAACTTTATTACAAATAATAAATTCTTCTATACATAAGATTTTGGACTTATTTAATAAGTAAGTTACTTTTCCTTTATTTTCATATCTCTCCTTTCCGTTAATATGTTTCCTTGTGCTTTTGTTCTTCCAGATTTCGATTGATAGAGAAGATACATCTCTTGTTGCAAATGCAACTTTACTGATGGTCATTAAAAACATTGTCACCTAAACCATTCATCCTCCAAAGGTTCTTAGAATTTAGCATTTGACTCTCAAATTAACAATTTATGAAACTTGGAAGTGGATTTGAGTAATCAAAGTGTAAGGTCGGTTACTGTTTGGAAACGATTTCTTCCAATAATCAAGAAACGCCAGCATTTTATCAATTCTGTGTAATGCAATTTATTATACAAATTTAGGCAAAATCTTTTCTAATTATCTTTATACTATACTAGGGTATCCTGCCCGACGTCGTACGGCCAATCGGATTCCTTAAACTTCACTTTCAGTAGAACGCAAGTGGATTGGGCCATACCTACAGTTGCGGTTTCGCACCATCGCTATTAATAAGTTGAATTGCAATTCTGGTATTTCATTTTTGCTTCCCGCTGCACTTTAATTTGGCTAAATGGATAGTCAGTCACATTAATAATTCCAGTGACTTACCAAATCCACAACAATGCACAGCTCCCTGGTCTTGCCTTAAGTGTTATTGTATTATTGAGTCCTTTAATTTATTCAAAACTAACTGTAGTACATTGCGCAGAATCAGACAAATCAAATGCAGTATTTGATCCACCAATTTCTCGACAACAGCGTCACATATCGAATCCAAAAGTACTCTGTTATGTTCAAGGCTAAAACCAACCATGCACGCATTCACAAAATGTCATTGCAATCAGATGAACGAACGGTATAGCCGCGCATAAGACTCAATATGAACACACATAAGAGAAGTTCAGTGACATACACACTCACAGAAGAATTATATATATAAAGATTGTGAATCTAAATCATTCTCAGATCCCCTTGAACACACACAAAAAATTTCATCAAAATCGGTCCAGTCGTTTAAGAGAAGTTCAGTGACATACACACTCACAGAAGAATTATATATATAAAGATAAAGTTCGAGTGTACGAAATTTTGTGACTTTTAATCTCCTAAACGGCTAGACCAATTTTGATAATTTTTTATTTTTTTTGTTTTACTTATGGAGTCACCAACATGGTTTATGCTTCAGTTGGACCCGCCAGGTGGCGCTGTTGTCGAGATACAGGCACTTTTTTTTACCAAATTTTTAACATTTTTTTATCCAGCGCACACTATACAAAGTTGTTTTTATTAAAATTTTTTTAAATAACAAATAAATGCTAATGAAAAGAATTGCATACTTATTTTTTTCAGTTTTTAACTTTTAATATAATATTTTTAAGTATTAAGTTCTTTGAAAACCACTGCAAGACGAAGCATAATGCTTTTAATACTTTGCTTGTTGTTATTGTTGTATTTTTCCTCTCTGAATGCCCACTTTTAGCATGTTAAAAAAAAAAAACACATAGCAATATACGAGTAGTAATCATCTATATCACATACATGTTCATAAGAACAATGTTGTACAATATAATTCATATATTTTTAGAATTTTTTGGCTGGCCCGAATTTCCAAGTAAATATTTTTCAAATATGTATGACATATTTGAAGTCCCGGATTTGCTGAGATATATTTAGAAATCTGAAATTGAAATACTACACTCGTTGATGGCATCATGCCCTCATGATGCTAGAGCGGAATATAAAAAGTCTTTAATTATATCGGAATTCTTTTCACATCAGATATTAATCGGAAGACTTTTTTGCACGGACATCCAATAATAAAACAAGAAAAAAGAAGATTAACTTCGGCTATTTTAAAGTTGTCATATTCTTCATTGAGCAGAAACCTAGGGCTATGAAATTTACATGATTGATGAATATAGATCAGGCACTTATAGTATCCAAATTTCAATTCGATAATACAAAAAGCAAAAAGGTTTATCTAATTCGAAGCTGAACTCCTCTCGTCAAACTTATCAAAACATATACATACGAGTCCTGTTCAAAAAGTATCGCGAACTTTGTGTTTTTACAGAAAGTATTTTTTTTTTATTCATCAATTTCTATGTTGTTCCTTTCAAAGTATTGGGTGTATGCATATGATTCCGCCCTTTCCGATAGTTTCGCTAGTATCGCCGCTTACACTTGCACACTAAAATACTAATACTTGCATTCGATAGTGCCTTCTATCAGCTGTTAAACACAGTGTATAACATTCGGTGGAAGCATAAACAACAAATATTTCTAATTCATTGAAAATGTCGAGTTTTATCCCAAGTAAACATCATTTGCGGGAGGTTTTATTGCACTATTTTGTTGCAAAGAAAAGTGCAGCGGAAACTTATCGTTTGCTTGCTGATGTTTACGGTGAGCATGCTCCATCGAATACAACTTGCAAAGAATGGTTTCGACGATTTAAAAATGATGATTTTGACATTGAGGACAGAGAACATGGAAAACCACCCAAAAAATTTGAAGATGCTGAATTGGAAGATTTATTGACCGAAGACTGTTGTCAAACACAATCAGAATTGGCAACAACATTAAATGTTGATCAATCAACTATTTCAAGACGTTTGCAAGCAATGGGAATGGTTCAAAAAGTCAATAACTGGGTGCCACATGAATTGAAAGACCGAGACATCGAACGTCGCAAAACCATTTGTGAAATGCTGCTTCAAAGACAAAAAAGAAAAGGTTTTTTGCATCGGATAATCACGGGAGATGAAAAATGGATATATTACGAGAATCCTAAACGCAAAAAATCTTGGCTGAAGCCAGGTGAGGCCGGCCCATCACAGCCAAAGAAAAATATTCATTGTACCAAGGTTATGCTCTGTATTTGGTGGGATCAGAAAGGTGTTGTGCACTATGAGTTGCTGAAACCGTCTGATACTATCACTGGCGATGTTTACAGACGACAACTAATGCGGTTGAAGGTAGCTATAGAAGAAAAACGACCGGAATGGGTGAATAGGCATGACAAATTAATTCTTCAACATGACAACGCCAGACCGCATACGGCAAATGTTGTGAAAACATATTTAAATGGACAAGACTGGGAAGTGCTACCCCACCCGCCATATTCACCAGATATAGCCCCTTCAGATTTTCATTTATTTCGAAGGATGCAGTCTGATCTTACGGGAGAGCGATTCACTTCTTATGAAGATATCAAAATTTGGCTTCATAATTGGATTGCCTCAAAAGACCAGGACTTCTTTATGCAAGGAATCCGTAAATTGCCTGAAAGATGGGCAAAGGTTGTAGCTGCAGATGGGGCATACTTTGAATAAATAAATTTTCCTTTTTCTAAACAAGCAAATTTGTTTTGTTTTCACAAAAAAGGGCGGAATCATATGCATACACCCAATAATCTCCACCAGATATTATATACTTGTGCCAACGTTTCTTCTAATCCTCGAAGCACTTCAAAAAATCATTTTTTGTGATCTTGTTCAGCTCATCCTTCGATGCTGTCTTTATCTCCTCAATCGTAGCGTAACGGCATCCTTTGATACGCCTCTTCAGTTTCGAGAACAAACAAAATCACAGGAGGGCAGATCTGGGGAATACGGTGGGTGCGGTATTATTAGTATGTTGATTTTTGCGAAAAATTCGAGCACAAGCAACGATGTGCGAGCAGGGACGTTATCATGGTGCAAAATGCAATTTTTTGTTCTTCCACAAATCCGGGCGTATCTAGCGGATTGCTTCGCGCAAATTGCGCATAACTTGCAGGTAATATCCTTATTGATCGTTCTACCCTATGGCAAGAAGTCATGATGACCAATGCCCTGCTTTCAAAGAAAACTGTAAATAAAATCTTCACGTTCTACCTAACTTGCTGCGATTTTTTTCTGTCTTGGCTCATGCGGCAGCTTCATGCCCAAATCATTAGTAGAAATCGAATGCCGGGAGCCAATCGATATGTTTAGATCCACAGCAACTTCTCTAACGGTGATTCGACGAGTGACCATTACTACTTTCTTCACTTCATCAATATTTTGGTTTGTTATTGACGTGCTCAGACGTCTGGCACGCTCTTCGTCGTTCACATCTTCTCGGCCCTCCAAGAACATTTTGTACCACCGAGAAACGTTGCTTCGGTCCAAGGTAGCTTCACCATATACCACAGTCAACATTCGGAATACTAAATTTTGTTTTTAACACAAATTTTAATATGGATTCTGTAATCCATTTTTTTGAATAGGCAAAAATCGAAGACGCGCCAAAACACGTGCAAGCAAAGCAGCTGTCAAAAATTAACTGAACATTCAAAATGGCCAACCTTATCAGCATAAGTCAGGGACATTAGTACCAACATAACGCCATAAGAAAATCGAAAATCGAATATACGTAACCCGCGGAAATTCAAAATTCGATACTTTTTGAACAAACCTCGCATACTTTATGGAATCTGCGATGTCTCCGTCTGTCTATTACAAACTTCATGACAAATTTGTAATTATATTCACTACATGAAGACTATAAAAATGGATGTTTGTAGACCAATGGCTGATATTGCCATCTATTTTCTGGAAGTGGATCTGATTACAATGGAAAATAAATGAAGAATGATGAATTGAGTAGCATCAAAACGGATTAATATTTATTATGAACAACAAATTTACGTTATAAAAACAAAAAAAAATATTACCACATTTTGACAAAACTAAAAATTTCTTCTTTTTCTATTTTTTTGACTCCAAAGAACCTCTCCAAAAAATAACACTTTCTAGTTACCAGTAGCCAGTTGTACAGTTGACAATTTAAGTTAGCAGGCCAGCTGCATAGTATGCCCAGCATATATACATGGCGACACAGGGGGGACGCATTACATTCCAGATATTTGCACTTGGTGAGTCACGGCCGCATGTAAAGAATACATTCATAGTATATATGATATGATTGCCTCGAATCGTTAACAAGTCAACAGTCAAACTAAATATAACCTCCAAAACGGGGTATGAGAATGGCACAGTAGGCATTTCATCCAATTTTTACAACTTCAGCACCTGATTACAAATTATTGGTAAATCTTCTGCGAAATTCCGCTCAGAAAAGTGTTGTTTTTTTGTTTTGGTTATTTAAAAAATATGTAATACAATTAAGCTATATCAGCTTTTCTGAATTTGGTTACAATTTATAAATTTTATAACAAAAATTTGACTCAAGAGCTTTTGCTTGCTCTGGAACTACTATTTGTAGTATAAAATGACATATTTATCGCTTTGCCTACCTTGATTTCTTATAACATTACATACTTTAGTGATGTGACGAAGTCACTTTAGTTTCTGTTACAAATGTGAAACTTCTCTTTTCTGAAATGAGACGAAAATCAAAATCTTTGTTTATATTTTATAAGCAGTGTCTTCATTAGATACTCGTGTCTTCATCAATAAAACAATCCTAAATTTTACTCAAACTTTTATTACAATTGGAACGCAGTTACCATACTTCCTTCTTCTTTATTTCTTCTGAGTGTTAGAAGTATAACAGATCATTTTCTTTTTATATGCTTTATCATCAGCATCACCAGTATTGATGCTGAAAGAACTTGTTAACATCGAGGCTTGAGATATTCTAAATTTGTAATGCACTGAGATGAACAAATGACCCCACAAACACCATGCTTTATTATCTTTTAAGCATTCACATCATAACTACGATGGCAGCATGGCTTGAGAAAGGGATGTGACATTTTTAAATATATGGGCGACACTAACGAAAATCCTAGGCAGTGTCTTAAAGGGTCTAATTGTTTTCAAGTAAGTTATATTTAGGCATTAGGGTGACCCTTATTAAGCTTGTGTATTGGATAAGAAGTCCTCAGGAAGGTGGTTAGATATGTTTTTAAGGGTTCCGGACCCTTATTACAGAGACTTCGTTGGCCGTCTGTCCGTCCGTCCGTTCTCGGGCCATATCTCATAAACAGTAATAGCTAGAGAGTTGAAATTTTTACAGAATGTGTAGTTCTATCCGGGCATTAGAAACAATTACTAAAACTAAAACATTTTCAAAAACAAGAAACTTTTTGGTTTGTATGGCAACTAGACGATCCAGTAATCCCATGAAATTTAGATGGTTGGTGGCTATACATCAGAGACTTATATTGTCGAAATTTCAGTTTGATTGGATCATTAAGGAGGATACCTCCCATACAAACCCCTATTAAAATTCATGTTCTAATTCTTCTTTTTTATTTTTTGGACTATTGAACTAAAATTTAGACACTATAAGATTCTGATATAGGAGCAGTTCATTTGTTGAAATCGGTGAAATCGGACCACTAGGGGGATTACCTCCCATGCAAACCCCAATTTGGTACGAAACCCTCCGTGTACGAGTCTGACTCGCACTTGGCCAATTTTTTATAATTTTAGCAGCCTGGCCAAATCACACATGCTCAGACATATATAAATAAGCATAATATTATAATAAGGACCTACAGCCTGAGGTAGCCAACAAGTCATCTTATGCACATCAGATGCCGCAAGCTCCACCATAGAAGAGGGCTAAAGTAAAGCCTTGATATGAACCTCTGGGCAAGTGAAACTTTGGATAGAAATCAAGAGATTTTTAATTGCCAACAATCGATCATTGAATCGCATGGTGTACATGCTTCTCTTCTTCTTAACAGCTGCTGAATTAAATTCTCTTACGCTAACATTTGGGAGCCTGTAACTGCATAGGATGGCAAATATCTGAAATGAAACTTTGCTCTTCTTTCTGATGGTTGACATTGCATAATTGCACCTCACTTATATCTATTGTACTTAACCTTGGTTATTTGTGAAATTTATCCCTAGAAGGACATTCATAAAACATGTGTACACGTGTATCATAAACAGATTATTTGTGTGGCTAATTATCTTGATGTGGCAACCAAGTCGAACAGACGAAACGTGAAGCTTTAAAGTGAGTTTCTGAACTAGAAATACATCGATCCTCATATTTCACTTTCTTAGACGGTGTGGCGCTTCCCCTTAGGGTTGGATGGTTATACTTTTACTTATCAAAACAAAAGATACAGAATGTGTTAATCGATAAAAATTTGAACAAATCAAAATTGAATCAATTCCAAGCCAATAGTTGCCATTCATTTATTCATTTGTTCATTCATTCATGCATTCAGCCATTCATTCATGCAAGCAGTTGGCTGTGATTTTTATTGAGTGTCCTACTTTTCCATAAAATATTTTCAAGATACATTTTTATACACATTTAGTTATTGTCGCTGGTTTTAGTTGTTGCACTTGCTGCACTTTTGTGCGCTCTTGTATTTTTTGTATCGTTTTGTTTTTGTTTTTGCTTTTGTTTTTCATTTCTTTTTTTTCATTTCTTTTTGTACTTGAAGTTGCTGATATTGGTGTTGCTGTTGGTGTTGTCTTTGTTTTTGTTTTTGGTAAACTGACGCCGCAATAATGTCCAGCTCAGCTAAACGCAAAACACAGCTCAGCCCGTTTAGTGACCAGCCAAACCATTGATAATGTTCGAGTGGATGATGATGATGATGATGATGTCGAAACTGGTGCAATCTCCAGAAGCAGAAGCAGCTTCGGCTTCAGAAAGCAATATTGGCTTCATCTGGCTTAACTTGGCCTAAAGCAACTTGGTCTTGTCTTTAGCTGTGAGGCAGTGTGTTGCATTTGGTGGCACATTTGGCATAGTCAAGTTTCTTATACTACATACAAGTCCATGTGCATCTTTCTATGTAAGTGTGTGTGTGTGTGCAAAGATGTGTTGGAGACGATTTCATCGCCATTCACGTCTATTTGCATTTTTAAGTTTGTTCCTGTTTGCTAAAAATGACCAAAAATCCTGTTTCGAAATTGGAGTAATTTCATTGTCGCTTCTTTTGCTGTTGCAATCCACCGATGCCGATGCCGATGTCGATGTCGATGTCGATGTCGGTGCTTACGTTACCGTTGACGCACATTTTTTACATTGTTGAAATTGGTAATGCTACCCAGTCTGGCCAAATGCCTGCCAACTAGAATCAGAGGTAGCCAGCCAGTCTCAGACTGATGGTATGATGGTTTGAGTCTCGGTCGTCGTCGTCGACGTCTATCTATGGGTCCTTCACCGCAGTCAACGATATAGAAGATATCGCAAGCTGCTGCGAAATATGCCGACGACGCCTATACACGACGAATTAAGTAACAAATTGCAAAAGTTCGATTTCTTTTGCCAGACGTTTGGCATGCAGCAGAGTTTTCTTTTTGAAACAGAGACACGACAAACTCATAGTCCAATCAGGTAGGCAAATAGATAGACAAATAGACTGACTGATAGAGAGGCAGATAAGTAAATCGCGAGAGTATGATGAACAACTTCTCGCCTGAGCACTGCAAGGATTTGAAAATTTATACTCTCACCAGGAAGACAGACAGCTAAAAAGACAATAGCCAAAGATTATTTTTGAAATGAATTCAAAGAAAAAGAAAGTGATCTTTCATTACGACAATGCATGAGATGAACTCAATGGTAGTTTGGCCAATGCCCAGTCCCTAAACATCAAGAAGGTCTTTATAATGATATAAAGGCCAAAATATGTTAAGGGGGCCTTCAATTCTCTTACGCCTAATGTTCAGTAAGTCAGTGTCGCGGAGTCTGACGACAAAGGCTCTGTCTGTCAAACAACAGAAATTGCATTCCTGGGAGTACTTTGCTTAACTTAAACTTAAAGTAAGCCACTTATCTACACCTTGTCAAAGGCATGCATAAAGACAAAATTTCTCCGAAACAATATAGAGAAGGATCTCCTAGATCTCCTTATTTATTATTTGTTTCAAATTGAAGTAACATTACTCTAGCTAATAGAAATCAAAGCAATTTGTAAGGAGTTAATTACAAAGTCTCAAGATCTCTAAAAAGTTCTGTAGCAATTACATGCTTTATATGCCTTTTCCAAACGTTCTTGTAGGCGACGATGGAACTCAGTCATCCTTTGCATTTATCAAAGTTTTAAACTTATATTTCAGTGGTTAGTCAGTCAACATAGGAGTCTTACACATAATGGCCTTGTTAGTGAAAAGTCTAAATCATAATCATAATGTTCTGAGCATTAGTTCACAAGTTCTAATGGATTTACTTTTGAAACACAGGAGTGACTTGAAGAAATGTTATAGGAACTAAGATTTATGGCAAGCAACTTTAGTTTTCAAAGGTTTACTATATTACTATAAATTTGCCAACTTAATAAATGCTTTTATTTTGTCAAGGCGAAAGCTCTTCAGTACACCCTCGCATGTATAACTTCCACACTCATGTAGATGAAAGATGGATTAACTGTTATAAAGATAAAAAAGTAAAATGACACCAAATCAGTTGAAACGTTCTAATTTTCACATAAAAAACAAAATCAATTTCACTTTTTTTCAAGTGTTTTTATTGGACTCATTTTATCTTTATTCTATAAATTAATCTTATTATATCTTAATGTCGATAGAATTCTAAAAGTATATTTGCTTTATATCGACATTATTAGATTAATTTCTTATGACTAGATAAACTTATAACTAATTGGTTTTGCAAAATATATTTTAACAGGAAACATAATAAGGTGATATAAGGTGATTTTTTTTTTTTTTTTTATGTGACTCATTTATAGTTCCGTTTTTAGTATAATTTTTTTCATTTTTCAATTATCTGAAAAGAAAACAAGGAAAGTATTAGACAACCTTGAAGAATGTAATAAGACTCCAGAATTTATATGTTTATAGAAATAAGTATTATAAAAAATCGAAATTATATGATACGAATTACCTTTTCATCAATTCTAGTTTTTCATATTTTTTTTTTTTTTTTTTTTTCTTGTTTTGACCATCTTCATCCATTTATAATCCCCAAGTATTAGGACCATCTGATCCTAAATATACCCTTATGACTTCCATATTTTTAAACGGAATAAATATATTTAGTGTGACTTGCTTGGAGTTTTAACAGCAACTGACAATAATTCATTTTGTTGAGAACATTACTTCGATTCACTGAATGTTAAATAACATTGCCAATCCAAATTTTTCCAACAAATCATTTTTAAAATTATTGTTACATTTCTCCATATTAAAATTCTTCATCAGACTCAAATAAAGCATTAAAAGCATTGAAAGCATTAAAAGCATTATGCTTGGCCTTGCAGTGATTTTCAAAAACTTAATACTTCAAAATATTATGCTAAAAGTTAAAAACTGAAAAAAATAAGTATGCAATTCTGTTTATTAGCATACATTTGTTCTTTTAAAAAAATTATAAAAAAACGGCATAGTGCGCTACATAAAAAAATGTTAAAAATTTCCAAAAAGTGCCTGTATCTCGACATTAGCGGCACCTGACGGATCCAACTGAAGCATAAACTATACTGGTGACTCCCTAAGTAAAAAACCAAAGAAAATTTCAAAATTGGTCTAGCCGTTTAGGAGATTAAGAGTCACAACATTTCGTACACTCCAATATTTATATTTAAAGATGAATATGAAGAGTTGAAAATGACAATTTTGGTCATTCCACATTTTATATATGCCTCATTTAAGCTGATTTTGATTAAAAACAAATAACTTTTATTATACTGGAATTGATTTTAAAGCGAATTTATTCTTCCAGTACTCATTCATACTCTGGCGACATGATTCTATTCGCATGGCTAAACCCTATGTCTTGCTACATGTCCTGCCTTAGGTCTAGCTGCATATATATGTATATTTATAACATCATTTCTAAATCAAATTATGATGTAGCTCATTCTCTATCCCCATTTCTAGTCCAATTTCTTTTCCTCTTTGGTCCTTTTTTGCATTAAATTGCACATCTTTAATAATATAGATGGTATGTGTAATTTATTGATTCCAAGAAATAATGAGAAAATATTTGCCTGAATTTCTTCTATAAACAATTGTTCGAACATGTTCGGTTGCTTGAAGATTGATCCGGTGCTCTTGGTAAAATTGCCATAAATAATACTGATAATTAATACACCTAGAATAATGGATAATACTTGTATATTTGTATATTATTTTCTACTATTTTTAGTTAGTGAAATAAATAAAGAAATTTTATATTCAAATGATAAGCGGATATCTTAAATAATTATATTTCCTTACAATAATTTAAGCTTCTATAATTTTACAATCATTATAATAATCACTTAATAATGTACTGTGTGTATCTTAAATTACAATATAATTTCTATATAATTAATAAAAATAATGAGTCCTTTCAATGGTCAACGAATTCGGATTTTTCGTTTTAAGTATTTTAACAAGAAATCATCTTATCAAGAAAAGATGTCTGCAGACAAAAAGAAAAGTTGAAAGCAAAATGAAAACCAAACCGAATCCAAAACCAAAACCAAAACAAAGTTAAACAGTTTAAGTTTATAGTAAAAGATACAAACTGCACAAAATACTTGTGTATTTTTCATACAGTTCCAAACACAACAAACTAAAGAAATGAACGCAGCAACATAAAAGCGATTTCTATGAACTGAACGAACGCTTTACGCATCTTAAACTTGCACATACGCAGATAGCACAACAACAACACACATATACCCTCTGAGATACATTCATGCACATGTGTAGATACTTGGTACACTTGCTCCATCACTTGTTTATTCGATGAATCGCTTTAAGAGTCGTCGGTCCATTGCTGGCAATAGTACAACACAAGTTGACTTCAACTACTCAGTTGTGGCTGACGCGCTTTTAGATGTCTTATTAAAAGTATCTTGTTACTTTCACCGCATCATATGAGACAAAGCAAATGAATGAATGAATGAGTGAACGAAGGAATGAATGGATGAATAAATGAACGACCGAACGAGCGAACGAAAGACCAACTGACCAACAGACGCTTGCTTTGACTCACTAACTCATTGACTTACTAACTGAATGACTGACTCACTGACTCTCTACTTGACTGTTTATCTGCTTTACTGCCTGTCTATGGTATGTATGTACATACATACATATATGCTAGTCAGTTTGTCTGACATTATAACAAATATATATGTACAGATTTTGTATACCTTGCGCTACAATTTCACGATCTGGCAAACATCATGGGTTAATAGTATCGTCAGATCAATGGCTTTAAATGTAGAAGTAGTCATAATATTAGCAATGAGAATGAGGTTTGATTATAACCAACTCACTGACTAACTAACTGAGTTGAGTTTTTTGACTTGGTGGACTTGTTGATATGATGTTGCGGATGCGGATATGCATAAGTTACTTACACAGTTTACTAACTAACATACTACTTAGTCGGTTGAATTGGCTGGGCGAATGGATTACCTACGTGACAAAGATGACATTATCCAGTTGATCTCCCTTTTTCCATATGTATTTGTAGCAGGGATTCTCAACCTGTTTGTCTATCGTGCCATAATTTCAATATTGTCATTTAAGAATTTAAAGGTACCTCCAGTGAAGTAATTATATGTGCAAAAATGTTTTCCTCTTTTTCTCTTTCAATTTTAACCTTTAGTTTTCTTTAAAGTATACAAGTTTTTGTTGTTGAATGTTATATTCATTTTCCATATGCGAGAATATTATTGCTTAGTTGTCAATTACAAGAACACAAGTTAAAGTAAGAAACACATTTGTAACAAAAAAAAACAAAGAAACCAATTTCAGTTTTAATGCTCGAATGCCATGTGGAACATTGAAGTACCGAGGTTTTACGTGCTCGCCTGTCTGTAAAAAGACTTAAGAACACGGTGCCAAGCACATGGATTGAACGTCAATCAACGTCCCCTTGGATAAATATCCGCAGGTACCAATTAGAGTCATATTAAAATTGGAATATGACTCCCTCCTTGGTGGGGAGCGAGGCCCGCCTAAAACCTCTGCTGCTCTCTGGGTCACAGCACCCGGTTGTATGACGCAACTCCACGTCGAGTTATTACTCTACCCGCATTTGGGTATTAAACCATAGCCACCACGATACTCCCACAAGAGGGCCGTACCCGCTGGCCAGGACGGAACAAGTTCCGTGGGCTCCTGACCACCCGTGGTACCAGAAAAAGCCTCTGGTCAGACTTCGTACCGGAAGGTACTACCAATTTGAACCCCAACAAGTTCATGGGTTGGTGCCCCATTATGTTTTCATTCATGTAGCAGCCAAGAAACCAATTTATAGAGGATAACCTGGATCACAAATTATAAATGAAAATAATGTTCCCTCCAGGAATATGAGTTATATACATAAAGATATAAAACCCAAAATAATTTCCCGGAGGGGGAAGCCATGTGGAACAAGTCTATCAGAAGATAAGCTCAGTTTGATAATAGGACTAAAGAAAAGTGGAGCCGAAATTGTTGATATTGCAATTCGAGTGAATCGCCATAGAAATACAATTATGAATTTTATTACAAGTCCAGAAAGTTATGGCAAAATGAAGCATAGTGGTAGGCCTACAAATATTGACAAGGACATGAGTTGCGGTGAAAGTAAGAGCCATTTAGGTTTTAATATATCAAGAAGACGTGTCCATCATCATACTTCCCGAGTCCCCCAACCATTTCTTTTGATTCGGCGCATAAGAGCCCGTTTGGCCTTTGCTGAAAAATATAAATTTTGTGGAAATGAGTTTCAACAGAAAATTTTTTCTGACGAAAAAAAGTTCAACTTAGATGTTCCTGATGGTTGTCAAAAGTAATGGCGCGATTTAAGGCATCCGCGGAAGACCCTTCTTAATCGACATCACGGGGGGGCTCGTTAATGATTTGGGCTGCTTTTGGATATGCCGGAAAATCTTCACTTTGTTTCATACCAAGCAGAACAAACGCTTACGCATATTTAGAATTGCTAGACACTGCATTGATTTTGATTGATTTTGCTAATAACCTTTATGGCGAAAACTGAACGTTTCAACAAGATAATGCCCCAATTCACACCGCACGCATTACAAAAGATTTTTTGCGTCAAGACACATACCCCGTTTGGAATGCCCAGCTGTCAGTCCTGATTTAAATCCAATTAAGGACTTATGGGGTATATAAGAATGGCCGTCAATTCGAGCTCAAAGACGCTTTAGTCATGGAATAGGACAAAATAAGCTATTCCAGATTAGAAGCTCTAGTGGATTCCATGCCAAGACGACTAAATCAGTTCATTATGGTAAGAGGAAAACATATTAACTACTAAAATCAGATTTAGTTTTAGTTTATTCGCAAAGAAGTGATGATATTTCTTATGAAAATTTGTTCTAGAAATTAATTATTATGTATTGAAAGGCATATTGCAATAAATTTGTTTCTTTTTATCAATTCTCTACTTGAATACTAAACATTAAAAAAAAAATATATTCACAAATAAAAAAATATTTTTAATAGTTCTTTTTTCACATTTAGTCAAAGCACATATAATTATTTCACTGAGGTAGTATAAGTCGTGAGAATCTTCACAACCATCTTTTTTAAGGTTGGCGGTGTGAATATCCCTTCTACGTCTACTTTGCTTATTGTAATGAAGCCTTCATTCTCCTGGACCATTTCCATTTACAACTTGACAATATTTTAGCAAACTAAATTCTTTCTATTATATTATTATTATATTTGGTCCGTTTTTTTGGGTTCAAAAAAAGTGTTTTTTTATTGAAAAAAAGTAAAAAATACATCATTCAAAGTATTGTCCACCGAAAGCGACTACATTTTCCCTTCTTTCTGGTAATTTTCGAATACCATCTCTAAGAAATGAGTCCTCTCTGGCCTCAGAAGAAGATTCTGGAATGAATATTATGATAATATTAGGATATCGGAAGATCTGTAATTAGGAAGTATGTTACAAAAGAAGGAGGTGTATAGGTTCCGGCCTTTGTTCAATCTAATTTAATCTAAACTACAATATTGGTAGTGTGAAAGATAAAATTTTCGTATTTTTCATCGTCGGATTTCGTCAGTGTTGTTGACACTCTTCAAGAATCTTACTTATGAACAGATGGGTTATGGATCACTGCCCAAGAATATTGTGAGATGGCAACCCCTGAGTAACATACAATGGAGATGAGTTATTTCCATTGCCATTGCCGCCATCATTCCATCGTCTTTATTACTTCTTACTTACTAAGCGTTAGTTTAGTTGTAGCCTTGATACAATTTACGATCGACATTTTGGCACAGTACGTGGCACTTGAAGTCATTTTGTGTTGGGAGATTTCTTTGTTTTTTTGTTTGGCGCCTTTTACATTACTTCACTTTACTTCAATTGAGTTGACTTTACTTTAGTTTACTTTGGCTTATTTTACTTTGCGTGCACTCGACTTAACCACATCTGAGGCTTCTCTCTCAGCGTTTCAGCCTGGTTTAATGGCAGATTTATCGACAGTTGATGTCAAGTTAGACGACTTGTGAAGTTGTGTATGTGTATAGTGATGTCTATTGAAATTTCAACATGAGATATTGTATATAACTTCATACCACTTACATTGCATTGAATGTAGAGCGCGCAACAAGTTCAAAGCACGCGCCGCGTTTTCTACTTATTTTTTATTGTATTTTATTTTTTTTTTTATTTTTTTTTATTTTGTTGGGTTGGTGCTGGCTGTGCTGTTGATGTTGATGTTTCAATGTGTATCTCTACTACATATTTGAGCCCTGATTTAGGACAGTAGCAACAGCAACCGGGAAAAATCGTATAAATATTTGAGATTCACACACACACACGCACACTCATGGCATATCATGCCACTAGACTATGCCACACCAAGCCAAAGCAAAGCAAAGCAAAGCAAAATCAAGCAAAGTAAGGTATTTTTGTATCTATTGCATTGCAATGAAGTTTTCTTTACTTCATCATCATCATCATCATCATCATCATCATCTCCATCTATGCTTTTGTCTCAATGAGACACCCAACTCATCATTATTTTCATCTTCATTTTCGTTGCACCTTTGCCTCGTCTCATCACCTTCGTAATCATCATTATTGTCACCGTCATCATCATCATCGTCATCATCAGCAGCAGCAGTGGCTTTGTCGTTGTTGTTGTTGTTGTTGTTGTTGTGTCTAAATCTAAACTTTTTCGCTTTTCTAGTCAACTATTTGGGTCACTCTCACAATTTATTAGTTTATTTTTCATTACATTGACACTTCATCATCGAATGGCAGTCATTTGTCATTTCCATGGCCATAGTGACAGTTAAGCGAAAATACATATACACACACACACACATACACATATATATATATATATATATATATATATATATATACACGGAAAACACATACATACATAGATACATGAAATACAACATTCATAGAAACAATAAAATTTCATTTCAATTGATAAGTTCATCTTTATTTATTGAAAATGCATTTAGAATTTAAATATTGTACGACTAAATAAAATCCATTAGAGGATAACATACTTAGGATTTAACAGAATTCTAAACTGAAATTATCCAAGTCATCAGAATAAAGTACATTACTGCTATGAACTATGCTTTCATGCAAAATTGCCAGTCAACGCAATTTCAAGTTTCTCCAACAAAAGCTCATGTGATCTACTAAATTCCATTAAAACGAGTAACAGGAAGGACTTTGGTATCGCTAAATATCCTAGGTCTATGCAAGCCTTTGACCAGCCATTGTTATCTTATCTTGGGTCACACTTTCTCAGAATAGAAATAAGAATAATGCCGGGGTTTGCTAAATACTATGTACGTAGGGAACTACAAAAGTTTTGAAATGGGATTCAAAATTAGTTTTATTTTCTCTATAATGATTGCATACCCTTAAACCAATTTTCGAAGCACTTTTCCCACTCCGATTGAGGTAACTCCAAAACATGCTTTTTGAATGCACGCCGCACCGCTTCTTCGGGTGTCGAAAACCGTTGACCACGTAATTTTTTCTTCACTGTTGGGAACAAAGAGAAATCATTCGGTGCTAAATCCGGGTTATACCCATTAATTCAACGTTTTATGCCTTCAAATATTAGGTTATTTCAGCCGAAGTATGAGAATTCACAATGCCATATAGCAAAACTTTTGTAGTGCCCCTCGTAACATATGAAGTTGGACAAGTAAAACTAAACTGATCAAAACTTTCTCAAATTCCTAATAATGGTAAAATCATTGATAAAAATCATAATTTTGATACTCAAAAAATAACATATAAACTGGACATTACTGGTCAATAAAGACCAGCATGATGGCCTTGTATCTTGATCATATGTTTGTTTATTGATTGTCTCATTAAGTTTTCTTTCATAAGAGTATAATTTTCAAAACAATTCCTAAGAATTCTTATTGTATTAATAACAAAAGTTCGATTAATCCAACTTTTCAATGAATTGAAAGCACCACTAACATAACTAGATGACGCCATATAAACTAAAATTTCAAATAACTTTTTAATCCTGATATAAAAGACATAAACACCCCAGTCGTCCTTCGAATTCAAACACATGTTTATTGTTAAGAATAGAATTAAAAATTGCAGATTAAATGAATGAATAAGGTTGTCTGTTGGTTTGAATTCGCCAGAAAATCATTCTTTGTTTTCTATTCATGTTAAATTTATAGAGTCTCCAACATTTAGGTAATATTACCAAAGATCTCTTTAGATTGCAGTGGAATCATGGTCAAATTTTATTATTGCACTTAAGCTGTGTTTATTAAATAATCGCTAAATTTTGCTGAAATTCCAAATTAGGCTACTTAAGTCTAAAATTTATTATAGGTTTACTTAACCGTAAGTCAACCCAACGGTATCACCCAATGTTTGAGTCTTCTCATATCGCTGATATGTGGGACCCATCCTCTATCTACTTTTCACATGCGACTTACCTAATGATGAGAACTGTGTCAGAGCAACGTTTGCCTACGACACAGCCATTTTGTCGGTTGGTAAAACACAGACCAAGTCAATTATAAAAATTCAACGTCACATAAATAAAATTTTTGAATGGACAGCCAAATGGCGAATAAAACTAAATGAAGCAAAATCGGTGCATATTGACTTCACATACAACAAAATAAGATACTTTCCACTGTACAATATATAAACGGAGTGCAAATTCCGTACCACAACATCGCTAAATACTTGGGTTTGACTTTGGGTACCAAGCTTAGATGGAATGTAAACGTCAAAACTAAAAGAGAAGAATTGGAATTAAAGTACAGAAATATGTTTTGGCTCATGGGTAATCGTTCATCTTTATCTTCTTACAACAAAATGCTCTTATACAATCAGGTACTTAAACCTTAAAAAAAGTAAAAAAAAAAAAACCGCTGATATTGTTTAACAGATTAATAGCTAAGTAGGACATTATTATGATTTTTTCAATCAGTTTGTATAAATATTTGTAACTAGCAAATTTTTCTATCACTTGGTTGGTTGCCAAATCGAATTTTAAACATGAGTCGAATCCATCATGTCTTGTCATATTGGATTCTGCTAATGCACCCCAAAGTTGGACTCTGGACATAGTACACTCCACGCGACTTGAATAGGACGCCCAGTAAACTATCAGCTTAAATGCAAATCACTCAAAAAATAACATGAAAATTAACGGTTTTTCTTTTTAATGTTTTCCAATGATTATTTAGATGTCTATATGAAAAAAATTGAGCGCTTGAAATAAACCATTATATGTATTTTGCTATTTTCTTTTGATATCCATCAAAAAAACATGTACAAATTTTTGCGCCACTTGAATAGAACACGTGTTTTTGTTTAATCGCTTTTTGTGGTTAGTTCGAATTATTAAATATCAAATTTAACTAAAATGGGTCGAGGAAAAGCCTTAACGGAGATGGAAATAGGCAAAATAAAAGCTTTTAAGGACAGTGGTCTAGCTATTGCTACAATCGCAAAAAAAAAATGGAAAAAAGCCGATAAGTGGTGTCCGCATTCTTAGCCAACGAGTTCAAATATGGAAAAAAAACATGAAAGACTGTACTAAAAGTGTCCTCATGATGAGAAAAGCCTCCAACTCGCACGACTCAATATCCAAAATCAAGGCAAAATGTGGACTTAACGCAAGCCTAACCACTGTTCTGCGTGTTATATATAAATCTGAACATTTAAAAAGGTTAAAAATTAAAAAAAAAAAAAAACACACTACTGAATGCAATTCGAAAGGAGCAACGCCTTACATTTTGTCGTAACCATATGAGCTGGACTATGGAGTGGCATAGCGTATTATTCTCAGATGAAAAAAAAAAAAAATCAATTTCTACGAAAGGCAGCCCATCATTTGGAAATTTGTAACAAATTAACTGTATCAGTTACAAAAAGAGATCCTTCTGAATTTGATTTGGAATTAAATACAGTTTCATTAAAAATTTAAAAAAAAAAGGTATTTTTTCTGGATCTGCAAAATTATGCTTTAAATAAAAGTTTATTAGGTGTCCTATTCAAGTGGCGCGGAGCGTATGTAGAGTTTAACCCAAAATACCTTTTACTGATTTTTCAACGTTTTCTTTTGATGTGCGCTCATTCCACATAGGTTTTTTTTTGTCAAGTTTTAAATCAATATAAATGTAATTAACAAAACTCTGGTGCGGGAGAACTTTTTGAAAAAGGTCGATGGATGGACACCACAGCACGTCTTAATCTAAGTGTAATATTCTGAAAATCTTCTATATTTACAGCGATGTTATGCTAATTTTGCAGGATTGTACAATACTCAACTATGAACTCTAAAGTGCCAAGTATCTCGAGGCTTGTATCGTCGGTATAACATAAGTACCAACTATGATAATCATCATTGTCATCATCAATTGGTAAATCAGGAACTCCAGCTATAATGAATCCAATTTATAATTCGATGACACTGCTCCGGAGTTCCAGGAATAATTTTTAGGGTTCCGGAACCAAAGGGTACCAAATGAAACCCTATTGCAGAGACTTCGTTGTCCGTCCGTCCTCGGGTCATATCTCATAAACCACAATATCTATCCGGGCATTAGCAACAAATACTAAAACTAAAATATTTTCAAAAACTTAAAGGGGTCCCCCAAGAAGAGAAACATATTGGTTTGTATGGCAGCTAAACGATCCAGTAATCCCATGATCTTGAAATTTAGATGGCTGGTGGCTATACATCAGAGACTTATATTGTCGAAATTTCAGTTTGATCGGACTGCTAGGGAGGATACCTCCCATACAAACCCCTATTAAAGTTCAGGTTCTTATCTGTTGGAATCAGCCAAATCGGCCAACTAGGAGGGGACCTCCCATACAAACCCACCATTAAAATTCAGGTTCTAATTCGAAAACCTTTTTTGTTTTTTGGACTATTGAACTAAAATTTAGACACTATAAGTTTCTGATATAGGGGCTATATATTTGTTGGAATCACCCAAATCGATGAACTTGGGGGGTACCTCCCAAACAAACCCACCATTAAAATTCAGGTTCTTATTTGAAAAACTTTTTTGTTTTTTGGACTATTAAACTGAAATTTAGACTCAATAAGTTTTTAATATAGGCGCGGTACATTTATAGGAATCAGTAAAATCGGACCACTAGGGGGAGTACCTTCCATACAAACCCCAATCTGGTGCGGAACCCTCCGTGTACGAGTTTGACTCAAACTTGGCCCATTTTGTTTTTTTTTTTTTTGTGCATAAAATTTTCGGAGAAATACTTTTTGTTGCATTTTCGTAAGTATGGCCAACAAACTGATGGGGAAATTTGATATGATTTCGTTCTCAGGCTTACAGGGTTAAGAAATCAAAATCATCTTAGCCTGACACCGCTGTTGATGATCAGTGTGTAAATAAAAGTTGGTATTTTATTGCCCCATCATAGCCGAAAGGTTTCATTACTTTAAGATCTTTAATTGCTTCCTTAGATTTAGTAAATTTTACTTACTGTAAATGGCATAGGATTTTAGTTACGAAAAACAGAATTTGGGTTTGTATGGGAGACATCCATCCTAGTAGTCTACCTCGTCGAGCTGATCAAGAATATACGTATATACTTTATGAGGTCTCCGATGTTTCCATCTATTTGACAAACTTATAATATGTAGTATTCACTGCATGATGAATATAAAAATTTACATATGTACGAGTATAAGATTAAAAGTAAAGTTTTGTTAAGATCAAAGTGCATCATTTTTTGTCTTTACTTTCTGTAGAAATATAAAAATTCTCAAACTTGATATTTGTAGTATAGTATTAATATTGTAGTACAAGAACAGGTGCATGTACTTATGATCAATTTTTATACTCTTGATGCAGCAGATTTTACCTGTTAATCACATTTTCGACTTTCTCAATTGTCATCTGTTCATCTACTACACTTTATTTACAATACAATTTCGTCTGTCCATCGGGTCCATGGGTCTAGCTATCTTTTGTATTGTGTCTTGTATTTGTTGCACATGTTAGTTGTTGATTTTAAAGTGTGACAATTACAATTCAAGCAAAATTAGTAACAAAAAATGTACAAAAATGGAAAGAAAAACGTTGATTTGACAAAAAGAAAATATATACAAATAGAAAATGAAGATAGTGGCAGAGATGAAGATGGAGAAATGTGGAAAGAAAGAAAGAAAGATTATTAAGTGAACTTGATGCCAGCTACTGTTTCACTACTATGAGCAACTATGAGTTGCTTCTGGCTTATTTGTCTTGCAACATTAATTGTAGTTGCCACAGTAAAATTGTGCCAACTCATGCTTAACGCACTCACTCACCAACTCACTAAGTCACTCAGTCACTCAGCTCACTAACTTTGGAGTGCGCTTAATAAAACTGACTTTGACCATAATTCATTCGTCATTTAAGCTTTTGATACAGTATTCCCCATACTCCATCCTCCTTTTTTTCCTAACATCCAATTCAGTCATTTATGGTCACTCAACTATTCACTGCCACACACCCTTTGGTTTTTTTTTTATATAGTAGTCACATATACATACGTACATATATAAATATTTATATTTTCATTTTATTGTTTCTGTGGCAATTGAAAATCACTCACTTACCGCTTGCATCTTATAGTGTATAGTATCTTATGAATGAATTGCAATTTTGTATTTGCCACATAATTTTCTACTCTCTACCATTTCTGTCCATCCATCTACAATACATGTAAGCGTTCCATAGATGTACATTATTATTGTCCAATTATATATAGTTGGGCTGGTGAGAGAACAAATCATACTGTGTCCAAAAGCAATGGTACACTATACTAAATGAGCTCACTATATGCTTCACAAGATACTACTCATGCATATTTTAGGGCAGTCACCACCCTACAGATAGTGCTTCTTAAATGGTGGCAGTTGTAATAGGACGCTGAATCGAGAGACATGCTATGACATGGGCTTATATCCTGTGCTGTCAAAAAGAATGTTTAGAATGCTTGGATTAAACTTCTTCAATGAACTTGACGATCTGAAAAGCATGGCAGTCAGGTGTTTTTTTTTTTTTTTTTTTTAACGATGGGGAAGCATTAAAAGCCGAACGAATCTACTATTCGAAGTGTGGGACTTGCACCCACTAAACCCCACCGTCCCAAGTCCTACAGTCCCCCTGGCACTACCGCAAAGCATTACGTCAAGGAGGAAAGAGGGAGCATAACAGCTCAAAGTCTGCTTTTACCCCATGTAAATCAAAACAAATTTACGTTAAAACTTCTTGTCAATATCAAACTAAGGACCTATCACGTCTTCGTTCCTTAACTACACATGTTAGATCGAATCTGAACCATTACAAGAGATCTTGAATAGCCTAATTGAGTAGGTCTTTATAGTACATATAACCCCTAACTTATCAAGCAAACCTTGACAATACTGTGCAGTTGTTATTCAGCACCTGAATAGAGTCCAGCGAAAATACGAAAGTCAATCAAAATATATTTAGTTTAAATAAAATATATATATATACATATATATATGGTGATTATTAAAGGAAGGTGTGAAATGATGATTGATGACGATAAAATGTACATATTGTATAACATTTGGCTTATACAATAATAGCAAACAATAGGTTGATATTGAAACTATAATATTCTTAAATGAAGAATCAAACTTTGACTTACATGAAACCTGATCCTTACTTCTCTCTTATTGGTAGCTAGTTGCCTGAAAAGGTGCTGTAACATAGCCAACAACGTCTCTCCATGATATATCCATTTTAATACATACTGGCTTGCTATCGTTCCTTCTTTATATACAATATAAAATTCAAATGTACGAAATTATGTGACTCTCTTAAACGGCTGGACCAAATATTATAATTTTTTTTATTTTTTTGTGTTTTACTTATGGATTCAAGATCATTTATACTTCAGTTGAATCCGGTAGATGGTGCTGTTGTCAAGATACATGCACTTTTTTACCAAATTTTTAACATTTTTCTATCTAGCGCACACTATACTAAGCCAATTTTAATAATTTTTTATTTAAAATGACAAATGAATTCTAATAAAATCAGTTGCATACTTATTTTTTTCAGTTTTTAAATTTTTATATAATATTTTTAAGTATTAAGTTTTTTTTTGAAAACCGCTGTTAGACCAAGCATAATTCTTTTAATGCTTTGGTTGTAGTTTTTGTTGAACTTTTCCTCTCTGAGTATTCACTTTTTGCGTTCTTCGTTTCTGAATTTTATGTTAATTTAAAGTGGGACAAGAAAGAGAAACACTGTGTGTTTCGTTGTTTGTTATTTTCTTTGTTTGTCTTTCGTGTTTGAGACTATTGATCAATTTTGGTTTGTTGATAAGGGAAGTGGGAGGGTCGCGGGGTAGTCGTGTACAAGAAACCAAATTGTGTTCTGCCGATTTCTTTTTCTCTTCTTTTTTCGCGTATTTAAGAATTACAAACATATTTCGAATACCATGCGTACGAATTTGCGGGCACAGCTAATTATTTACATGACTCCTAGTAAAACCCGTCTTTCACCTAAGTTCGCAGGAAAATTCGGTATCACCGAACATATTTTCTATTTCACACAAATTATTGCATGGCTATTCAATCTCATTTATCGACAATCAACACATTGGATCAATATCTGTACAATATATCTTCCCAGTCTATTCTCTTTTTGCTGGATTCCCACATTGTCGTAGTAAGATATCTCAGTACGTATTAGGACTCTGATAGCAATACAATCCAAACCAATCATCATAATGAGCCGTGGCTAGCAGCATGCTGCTTATCTAATTCTATTCTATTCTATTCTATTCTATTGTACTTGCTCAATAATATTGTGACATCTACTGGATGCCTTATGTATCTTTGATATAGTCTCATGCACTCGTAAATAAAAGCGAATGCACTACACAAAATAACTTAAATGACAACAATAGCAAATAGCAAATAGCAATAAAAATAATAATAACAAAAACTAAGCGTTATAACCCAATTCTTTGCGTGTATTTCCGTTGTTCAAAAACTAACAAGAAATATATTGTAAGTAGTAGAAGAAAAGTAAAAAGAAAATTCAAGTAAGAAGTGCAAGTTGGAGAAATACTCATAAAAGAAATAACTTCCATTTCTCTTAACTATTTTCGTGTAATTTATTGCTCGGAAAGAAATGAGTGAGTAGAAAGAAATAGTTACATATAAAAAAAAAAAAAAAATAATAATAAAAAACAGACAAAAAATTATTCTCTCAGAGGGTTTAATTGCAATTGTTGCCACTGTACAACTGCAATAGCAACAACAACAACAACAACAACAACAACAACAATAATAATAATATCAACTATAACAACAAATATAAGGAAAAAGAAATGTTTTCACTTTACTGTACAAATATGCAAGCAGTTGTAACACAAATGATAGATTGTCATAGTTATAGATACAATTTAAACATACTAGTACTACTACTACTTGCACCATTATGGTACAAAAATAAAACTAGGTTAACTTTATTACTATTTGTGTAGTATTTACATTATAAATTTTACAAGACATCCTAGAAATACCAGAAAAAAATTTGTAACCTCATCTAGAAACATCTAAGCAACAAATGTAAGAGAATGTTCAAACTCTCTTTCAACGTGAACAATCATAGGTTGGTTAGTGGCAAAGGTAACTACTTTATCAGCTTTTGAATTGTCATAGCATATCAATCAACGTCCCCTTGGATATATATCTGCAGGTTCCAAATTTAAGTCATATTTATTTTGGTAAATATGACTCTCTTCTTGGTGGGGAGCCACCACGATACTCCTACAAGGGGGCCGTATCCGCTGGCCAGGACGGAAACAAGTTCCGTGGGCTCCTGACCACCCGTGGTACCAGAAAATAGCCTCTGGTCAGACTTCGTACCCGAGGTACTACTAAATTCGAACTCCAAAAAATTCATGGGTTGATGGCCCAAATTTGAACATAGCTCTCTGGAATAGCATGCAGGTTGGTAGCCCACAAATGGCATAGAAGGGAATAGACAAATTTCCCAGACTCTACTCAGTTCTTCAAAGAATATTTTCCTGAAGAACTGGTTCGAATTCTTAGAGATATTGAGCAGCCACAGAGGAGTTATTGGGTGTCTTTAGTTTAATAGTGTGGTACCCCATTCGAACTACTACAATCACCATATAAATCCTGTTGTAGGTATTACAATTAACAGTACCGAGAAGACCATTTTAAGTCTGCAAATATTACTTACTGCAAAAGATACTAGCAGCTAACGGATCTGTAAATGTGTTTAATATAAAATTTTTTTTTTTTTTTTTTTTAATTATATTTTATTTGCAATCTATCGTAAATGATATTCAGCGAATTAGATTGTGCACTCTTATTACGATTCTATCTTATTTTAATGATAAACTTTGAACGGCAAATCCAGTGGATGCCGCCGATACAATCTTCGCGTGGCTGGCCGTCAAGCAGTTGACTGCAAGATGATTAACATGAATTTCCAGCCTGGAGATGTATAACTTGCTGATTCTTGCGATCTCTTCACAGATCGTGGGAGTCTGTGGATCTCTGCGTAGGAATGAGTTTCTCACGTACTAGGGAGTTCCAACAAGTCTTCGCAGTAGTTTGGACTGAAACCTTTGAAGGATCTCATTGTTTGAGTTGGAGGCAGAGCTTCAAAGCTGTATTCCATAAGTCCACACCGGTTTAAGTATGAATTAATAGAATAATAACTTGTTTTTCAAGCTTAGCTGCCATTTAGGTTTATGAGAGGGCAGATCTTGCGATTCATGGTAAGGGTTACATGATTGGACTTATCTGTATTCACGGCAATGTTCCAAGTTTTAAGAATATTTATCTGTAAAATGGTTTAGGCTGTCACTGGATCGCTATCAGTAGCCAAAAAAGCGGTATCATCAGCTTAAGTTGCAACCAAGAATCTCACGTCACTTAAAATAGGTAGATCAGCAGTGAAGAGCGTGTAGAGAATGGGAGCCAGTACACTACCCTGAGGTACTTCAGCTTGGATGGCCTTAATGTCCGATTCTTTATCATCGCATCTTACGTAAAATGTTATTCTATCAAATACCAAGTAATAAGGTGCTGGTGATAAAGTTTTGAGTTTAAATAAGATTCCGGGGTACCATACTCTGTCAAAAGCTTGTCGTACATCCAAAAAAGCAGCTGAACAGTACTGTCGGTCTTCGAAGGTGTTGAGGATTTGATGAACAACGCGTTGACACTGTTCTGTGATTCCGCGGGATATTCTGAACCCAAATTGATGATCAGGAATCATACACATTTCGTCCAGTAAAGACAATAGCCCGACTAAGTAGAATATTCTTTCGAATATTTTAGAGAATACCGCCAGCAGGCTGATTAAACGGTAAGAGCACAATTTGTGTTCGGGTCTCCCAGGTTTAGCGATCATGATCATTTCAGCACACTTCCACTGAGAGGGGAAATGGTTGAACCTCAGTAAACCATTGAATATCGCTGTAAGGTGCAGCAGAGCGTTGTCAAAACCGGGAGATTTGATCTTTATAAGGCGACCTCAAGAACATTAAAATGACAAAATGTATTACATTGAGTCATCAGATTTAATTATATCCTGTCGTTTGGTTCTGTCTATCCAATGAGAAGAATTCCCACACCAAATGTGAGAGGTTAAGTTTATTTGCTTGATGAAAACAGACAGAGGTGTCACATAATTAGAATTCAGCTATAAATTTTGTCAAAAAAAAGGGCAAGATTTTAATATTAATATCTCTAGAAGCGACATTTGAGTCAATGGAGGTAATCATATAACTATGAGATTAAAATATTATACAAGGATTTTGCCATTTCATCTCATACAATTTTCATAACTAAAACCAGAATTCAACAAATTGTAATGGAATCCGTCATTCGTTTTCATTTGAAGAAATCAATTAGCAATTGGCTAAAGACTCTAACATAGTTTGTATATACAATAAATATTAATAATAAGTCAAATTAGCAAAAGATACATTTTGCATACTGCCTATGTGTGTGTGTGTGTGTGTGTGTGTGTGTGTGTGTGTATTTGGTGTGAACAAAACCATTAAACAAAAAGTTGCACGTATCACGAAGTTAGTGTGAAAGAAATCATCTTGTGGCACATACCATATGAGGTATCTAACTAAATAGTATTGTACCATATGTGTACCTAATATGTGATATATGATTTACCTGTGTGATGTGTGTGATGAGTTTGACGTGTGATATGCACGAGAGTGATGTGTATGTACTATGAGAGAAACACTTTTACTTGACCAACAAATGATGAATGGCAATTGATTTGTACATAATTTCAATAAGAAAAAGTGAAGAGTCTCTTTTGCTTCGTTCATTCTTTCTTTTACCAATATTTCTTGTACTCGTATTTAGTTTGTTGAATTTGAATTTATAATTTAGACGTTGGCAACACTTTCGCGTCAAGTACCAAAATACCAGAAAATATATACAATAGAAATATGTTTGTATATTATTTATGAACTTACATAGAGTAGTAAATACAACAAACAATAAGAAGCAATAACAATAAACTAACAAAGCAACGTTTTCTGTCTGCCTGCTTGCCTGCCTGTCTAATAACAATAACAAACACAATACAGTAAAACGATAACAATAAAGAAACGCAAAGATCGCATATATCATTCTTTTTAATACTTCTAAGAAGGCACTTGACTTATCGTGACACCCACTTTCGCAAAATAAAGATACTCGTACAAACGAATGAATAAATGAATAAAGAGAAGAAAAAAATACTTGTACATGATCAAGTAAAGTAATGAAGTTGAAAATGAAACGAAAAGTTGTGAAAATTGAAAAGATATAGACAGATAGAGTATGCTATCTTCATGGGTATCTAGATGAAATGGTGGGGTGACAGAGGCACAATCACTTACATCTCTCTACCTCTTCATAGTCAACTCATTCGTAGTCTTTATGTTAATAACAATAATCATAAAAATTAAAGTAGAATGCGCCGCAATGCATGGTTATGGTGGATAAAATGAATGCTGAATAACTAACAAGGGGATGATGATGATAAAGATGATTATGATAACGATGATGATGATGATGATCATAGTAATAGTAATGAAGTAGGCAAGTATATTTGTCTATGAAATTATGTATAAATGGAATTTGAATTTGAAAACGAATGAGAATAAGAAATTGGAAATATGGAAGGCATGTAAGTAAGAACTTCATTTATTGAAAGAGAAAGTTATAATAAATAATTGAAGTAACATACTCGTGTGTACTATATTTTATTCTTTATAAGTATGTATGGTAATGGTTTATCAAGATGTAAATGTTAACAAATATCTCTATTATTCACTTATATATGTCAGGATTGCTACCTTGTCCTGATACCCACTTCACTTATCATGAACAACCTCTCAATAGATGGAAGGACCTTAAAAGCAATGTCGGTGGTAACCAAGGTGGAGCGAACGACTCGATTTATCCATGAATATCGACACTTGATTTATTGCAAAATGTATGTAGGTGCTCCAAAGGTAAATACTGAAACTGAGTGCAGTCGAAAGTAGACATTACAGTGGTCCTTAAGGTGAACTTGCCCCTGGAGAGATATGCTTGTATATTCTATCTTCATCTACCATTTAAACAGATTTATACATGTATTAAACTCTTCAGGTCTAACAATGAGCATCTAACAAAAACTTGGGCGAACTCGAATTCTTGTTAAGCGGCTTGTTGCGGATGGAATGGATTGCATCCTAGAATATGACATTATATTTATGCTATTGTAAAAGAATCGATGGGCACATATCTCAAAAGCATGGCTGCAAGAAGTGCAGGTAGATTCCAAGAGTTGCAAATTCTTAAGCTTTGTGTTGTCGGCCATATCACCATCGAATCTGAAGCTGAGGAAAGAGAATTTGATTGCTGTATGCCGGAGCTTAAGTGGAGTGATTAGTTCAATATAAGATTCCCGTAAAGGGCAAATTGGAAATAGGCGAAACGAACTTTCAATTTACACTGGTTGATCAAAGAAGGACAAAGATTCTGCTGCCGATGGCTTCTCCGTGAGTTAGTAGTTCAACTACCGTTTTGTCTATCAGACTGGTACAGTGCTTTTCAGGCAGAGATCTATGCAGTCTAGCAAACAGCAAAGAAACTTAGAAACATATCGACAGCCAGCCTGCCATCAAAGCTTTGTCGTTCCGCAACACCAAATACAAAATAATCATTAACGCGGTGGCGGTCCTTCACCAAGTGCAGCAACAATCGATTATTTTTAACGAAGTATCGGATCATACGGGTCTTTCAGGTAACGAGATGACGGGGGAATGTGTAGAAAAAGCGATCAGTGCTGTCAATTTGTTTCTGTTTTGCGACAATTGGTATTTGCAGATGTTCCTCTATTTTATATAAATGTGCTTTAGCATTAACCTCTAAAACAATTCTATTTTTTGTCAGAATCATGTGGCGTAACAACGTACATTAAAACCTTTAAATAAATGACCAACAAATCGAACAACTTCTAACGAAAATTTACTTTTATTTTAAACCAAAAATTAACAAATTAATTTTCTCATGTGCAAATATGCATATAAGTTCCATCCATTTTGGAATTCGTGCCTGCAAATAGAGAATGGATTGTATTTTTTATTACACTCGTTATATTATTTATAAACCAATTTTGTACTTACTTCACATCACTTTCTTAATGTATTTCTTGTAGTAAAAATATGCGTTTGCCGCAAAGAGAAGCCAAAATGTAATTTTGACTGGGCGTAGTTCATATTTCTCCAAAAAAATAGAAAATAAAATGTTACGGTAGAGAGAGATAAAACATGATTTACTGATTGTGTTTAATTTATGAAAGAACATACGAACAAGTGGCCGAATAACTGAAAAATAAAAGAACTCTTTTGTATTGCAACAACCACCTATTTTAGAAGTTTCACTTCCATATTATATTTGCCTAAACAGCTCCAATATAATATAATAATAACATCGTCAAATTTTGATTTTCGTCACATTTCATTTTCATATTTTTTGGATTTACTCCTCTTCACTTCAAAAATATTCCCAATAGTTTTTGCTTTTCTATACATGAGTAGCAACATCGATGAAATGAAGAAGAATGAAGAAAGGCGACTGCCATTGTTGGAATTTTTCTAAGTCCTTCAAGAGACACTTTCAATTTAATGAACCATTCCTTAATTCTCCGCTTTCCCAAAAGTTCAATAACATTTTATCAAAGCCCTCGAAAACAATTGACTTTGACTTACAATCATCAAGGCCTGCGAGGTCCATAAAGAGTTGACTTAATTTCATAATCTATGTATCGTGAAGATCTTTAATCAAAGTATATAGCATCAAACTCATATCCCGATCTCACAGGAATATTTATATGTCAATGGGAGCTAAATCGAAATGTAGTCTTAGTGAAAAAGTTCCAAATAAATTACAGTATTGAGTTTATTTAGATAGGAAACACTTAAAGAAGATATTGTGTAGGATTTTCTTATTGTAACTGGACATTAAATACATAATGGAAATATGTTATAATACTTCAACATTTAGGTGAATTATTTTATTTAGTAAAATGATCAGAATTGGGAGGTTTATTCCCTTTTATTATTATTCATAATTGGTGCTATAGTTGCACAGTAACCTCAAGAGGTCTATTGTAGCTGTGATATGTAAGGTCCTTATGGCCTGTGTGATATCCCATATCCATAGCACCTCCCTGTAAATGAATGAAGAAAACTTCGAAAAGATCTCTTGTCTGGTTTAATTGCCTTTGATCTTGACTATATCTATACATATTCTGTATGTATTAACTTTGTGTCCTTTCACTTTTTCATTTTTTTTGTTAGCCTGCAGTCAGCTCTTTTCATTACCCTTAATTCATTCATGTTCTGGAATATATTCGAGTGATAGAGTTGTTGTGACGGTTTAATTCATTGAGCCCATCATAAAAGAGACTATTAAAGAGACATCGAGGGAGAATTATCTTCTAAGAAAGTCTTGGAATTCTTTGTGAATGTGAATATGTTACAAAAGTCTATCTGGCGAGTTCCCACTCCTATCTCAATTCAATCAAATCTAATGTAGCAAAATAAGTCATTCATTTTACTGTGAATTGTTTTTTTTTTTTTTTTTTTGTCTTTTTTTATTAAAAACATCCGCTTTAATGAAATTATATATATTTTGTTGTGGGTGTGTGGTAATTTCAGATTCGATTAACATGTCATTTGTATATAAGATTTATTTTTAGTTTTTCTTTTATTCTTTTGTATTTCTTTTATGTTTCCTTTTTCACTATTTTGCATGTCGCAATTTGTCTTTCTGTATGGACTGACTGTCTGCCTGTCTTAGGTGCTGATGGTTGTCATTCAGATAACTTTAATGCAACAGCAGCAACATCAACACCAACAACATCATCATCATCATCATGAACAACATCTTTATCATAAGTACATATGTATGATTGTCAAAGCTGTGATTACCAAAAAGACTTATGTACTATGGTGTATTGGACTAGACAGACAGGCATCCCATCCATTCATTGAATCCATTGAATATTGTAAGCAGTAGTAGATGCGACGATGACTTAGAAACATGCGTCGCCATTTGACATGCATACAGCGATGATGATTATTAAACAACAACAGAAACAGAAAGAAAGTGTTAAGACTAATTCCAAATATTCGCACACACAGATACACAGATACATACGCAGAGACACATGCACACTCACGCACATTTACATTGGCATAGTTAAATACATTTATATATGTGGATGGAGCAACAGGTGAAATTTAAATCGTTTTCAAATTTAATTACCTACACCAAAATGACTTTTGTCATTTCTCGCACTTTTCATGCTTTTGACTCACCCAAATTACCATTGTCAATGATGATTATCATCATGACGACGATGATGATGATGATGATATTGTATTGCTGCGGATGCTGTGACACATGTGGCACCAATAATATACAACATGCCTACCAATGCCCTGAGTAATACATTCATATATCTAAGTGATACAAGCAACCATTTGAAATTTTTTCATAAATCTAACAATAATCATTTAGGGATGGGCGTGCGCGTGCGTATGCGTATCTTTGACATTGACGGACTGACTAACTGATTGATGGACAGACCCTCCTTAGTATGCACTAATAATAATAATAATAATAATAATAATGACGATAATAATGGTATTGTAGTTCATATATCATCTGTATAAATACATTCATAATTATTGACAACCATTGTCAATGTGTGGAGTCAATATATTGGTCAATCAATTGGTAAATACCACAGAGGAAGACTTTAGTCCACTTAGTGCTTAGATTAGGTTTGTCAGGCTTCACGGTGAATTCGATCTTATCGCGTACAGAATATTTTCCCTACCATATTCTAGTCATCTAATCATAGCTTAGAAATGTACAATTAATTTTATCCACATTTAGAATTTACATTATAAATTCTTTTGAAAAAATTCTTAGGGGCCATTCATATATTACATCTTACGTTGTGGAGAGTGGAGGAGATCAACAAAGTGTGACAAAGTGTATAAAAAGAAGGGGTGAATCATAAGCTTCGTGACGTCATATAAGGAAATCAAAAGTATAAAAACGTAAAATGAAAAGTTAAAAATATTACCAACTCTACCTCTAGGATTTGTAACCTATCTAGGGCCCTAATAACAACCCTAACAGGTGAACGTAAGAAAGAAATGAGAAATTAAGTTAACACTATTGTAGCGGTTTCCACAAAGTTAGATTCACTAGTTAAGAAAAATGGGCCAAGTGCGAGTCAGGCTCGTACATGGAGGGTTCCGTACCAGATTGGGGTTTGATTTGACTGATTTAAAAAAATTTACCGCGCCTTTATCAGAAACTTATAGTGTCTAAATTTCTGTTCAATAGTCCAAAAAACAAAAAAGTTTTTCTAATAATAACCTGGAGGTACCCCTCCTAGTTGGCCGAAAAGGCTGAACAAAAACCTATAGCATCTAAATTTCAGTTCGATAGAACAGAAACCAAAAAAGTTTTTCTAACAAGAACCTGAATTTTAATTGGGATTTGTATGGGAGGTACGGACCCTAGTAAACCGATCAAACTGAAATTTTGACAATATACAATAAGTTTCTGATGTATAGCCACCAACCGTCTAAATTTCAAGATCATGGGATTACTGGATCGTATAGCTGCCGTAAACCAAAATGTTTCTTGTATGGGGAACCCTTTAAGTTTTTGAAAATATTTTAGTTTTAGTATTTGTTGCTAATGCGCGGATAGAACTACACAGTCTATGAAAATTTACACTCTGTAGCTATTGTGGTTTATGAGATATGATCCGAGGACGGACGAATGGACGGAGAACGAAGTCTCTGCAATAGGGTTCCTTTTGGTACCCTTTGGGTCCGGAACCCTAAAAGCCACTTGTCGACCACATTAGAAGGGAACGGAGCTGTTAATTAAGAGCATCAGCGGCAACCATCGACTTCAAAACGATCACGTATGTGAATCACAATATATTTTTGCATATAGTAAGTAATAGGACTGAATCAAGGCTAATCAAATCATGATTCAACCATGAATCGAATCACATTCCATAACAGCAACTTTTGAATTACGTCAATTGCATTGTGGTTATTGTAAAAATATCACTGTATTCGCTCTGGGTTCTTCACAACACAAAGTTCAGCTCAATGTAGAAACAACATAATTCTTATTCACTTTAATATTTATGGTTTACAGAGGACTTACTAAATACTAAATATTACCTGGAATTTATTAGTTGTCTCATAAAAAATTAAAAGTTCTAATCCGATCTAAACATGTTCCTACCTTGTGTATGTTTGTTTGCAAATCATACCCTTAGCTTAAAATATCAAGCTGACATTTTCCATATACATAGTCTTCTTTTATTTGAAACCCAGTGGAGCCTCAACTCTTGTATCAATTCCTAAACAGTTCAAATTTGAATTGGTCTTTGAACAACTTCTACATGCGAGTGTAATATGCTATATAATGAAATGAATTCAACTAAGAAAAATAAATAAAAGAAGGGAAAAATTCCATTCTAATCGCGTATCCAACTGACATATCAGGGTTGCCTTGCATTACGTTGAGGTCAGTAGAACTTGGTTTTATTGCGTGCAGAATTTTGCAACAAATCAACTAAAGCAAATCAAAGGCAAGTTAAAATAAGAAAACAAAAAGGTTTACTTCGGCTATGTCGAAGTTGTCATACTCTTCATGCACCCCTAGAAAGTGTTTTTGCCTACACTCCTTTGTTTTAGCATTCAGAAATATTTCATTATTTATTTCATGCATGCTTAGGTCAAAACTCTACATTGAAATCGAAATATTTGCTGGGAGCTATACGAACCAGTAATTGTATGGTCTTGAAATTGGCATGGTTAGTAAACTTAAGTCTGACACTAATTCTATCCAAATTTCAGTTCTATAATACAAAAGGTAAAAAAGTTTTCTTAATAAGAACATGAATTTGATTTTGGGTTTGCATGGGTACTATACGATTCTGTAATCCTAAGGGTTTTTCATGGTTGTTGGAGATGGTTTAAAAACTTATATTGTCTAAATTTCAGTTCAATATTAAAACAAAAAAAAAAAAAACAAATAAAAATTTCTAATAAGAACCTGAATATTAATCTGGGTTTGAATGGGAGCTATACGATCCGGTAATCTTAGGGTTTTAATATTTAGCTGGTTGTTGAGCATGGGCAGAGATTTATAGTGTTTATACAAAAAACAAGAAACTTTTTCTAATAAAAACATGAATTTGAATTTGGGTTTGATGGGTACTAGACGATTTTGTAATCCTAGGGCTTTACATGGTTGTTGCAGATGGTTTAAAAACTTATATTGTCTAAATTTCAGTTCAATAGTACAAAAAACAAATAAAAATTTCTAATAAGAACCTGGATTTTAATCTGGGTCTAGGTTCTTAATATTTAACTGGTTGGTGAGCATGGGCAGAGTTTTTCTAATAAAAACATGAATTTATTTTTGGATTTGTATGGGAGGATCCCTCCTAGATTCCGACAAATGTACGGCGTCTGGTGAAAAGAAAAATTCTTGCGAAATTTCAGATCTCTAACTCAAAAACTAAGGTACTAGTTTGCAGGAATTTATACATGTACATATGTACTTTATGTGGTCTCCGATGTCTCCTTCTGTCTGTTACAAACTTCATGACAAACTCTTAATACTACAATATTTACAGTGTGAAGAGTATAAAAATACTAAAACATAAGACAGAGAAGAAAAGCGAAGCGAAGCGAAGACAAGAAACGAGACATAGGCAAGTTAAGACGAATTCAAGTTTAAACGAAAGAAAGAAAGAGAACAGTTGCAAAGTACTAGACAATTTGCATGCATTTTATGTTGCATGCAACAAACAACGTTAGCCAAAACCAATCAATGACAATGTCATCATAGTCCCCCTTTTCTGTCTTCTTTATTTCGTCGTCTATCGTCTTTAGTCTGTAAGTTTATCATGGAAATGTTGTAGTTGGAGTCTCTTTCACCTTCGTACGTAAAAGCAAAATCGTCTTTATTGTCATCGTTCAGGCTCAACTTGTCGCCAGTTGTCGTCTTTGTCGTCAATGTGGAATATGGGTTATGAGGTCTCTAGTAAGTCCTCCAATTGGCAACACGGACGCAGCAATACTGACTAACTGGCCGCGCGCATGCGTATGCAACATTTTCATTCAACTTTATTTTTAAAACATAAAACTCTAGTTAAAACAACTTTTATGTCTTTGAGCCAACAGCCAGACCAACTAACTTTGTATCTAACTACATACAATAACTACTTGGATAGTACGTTTGTTTGGTTTATTGGGTTGGTACGTAAGTTATGTCCGTGGTAAATGTTAAATATCAAAATAACCTTTGAAGTTCATATTCGATGGGACCAGTCTTTTCTGAGAGTCCAGTTTTGGTTTTGCAAATTGAGATTTGAACATGGCGAACTTTGTAGGACATATTCGATAGAAGAGATCTCTTGTGGGCAGCTTTTCCGATTTCTATTGTAGAAAAACATCTTAATCTGTTCGATCGAGAGCATCACTTAGAGACTATATAGAAGTTGATCCCTTGCGAAAACATTGTTGATTGAAATGTCATTAGAACTTCTTCTATATTACGCCTTGTAAAACTCCATGTAGATCATTGACCTCCGAAGACCTTACCAAACAGAACCCCAAAACACCTTGCTGGCATTGGGTTTTATGGAAGAAAAATTATGAAGTTGCCTTAGAGATGATAAAATATTAACACATCATTGTTTAATATTTTCCTAAATGCTCTTGAAAATCACCTAAAACATCCAACATACAATAACTTTTCTGTCAACCCAATAGATGGTTGATTATATAGATGGTTAGTTGCTTAGCTGTTCGGTTGGCTAACAAGTTAGTTTAGCTTGAAATTGCTTGGTTGGTTTAACTTACCAAGCGCAGACGCACAATCATTAGAAGCCGGAACTAACTGCCGACGCATTGGTCTTCTCTAAGTTGTTTGCTGCTAGGCCATGGTCAGTCGGTCAGGCTGGCTACTTGGCTGCTTGGATACTTGGCTACTTGGCTCTGACTGGCTGTCTAGTTAATGTTGTTGCATGATGATGACCATAATGATGATGATGATGAAGATACACCAAGAAAGTTGCGCTGTTTTTGGGTAAAAATGAAAAGAAGACCAGACCAGACCAGACCCGACCTGAACAGACCAGACCAGATCGGACCAGACCAGACAAGACCAAGAGTAAGAGCAAGTTGATTTCATGCGTTACATTGCGATGCGATTCCGATGCAATGCATTGCATTGCGTTGATGTGATGCTACCAGACTCCACCCCACCCCACCTCACCCCACTCCACAACACTCAACTCGATTTAACTTAGCTGCAGACATCTTGGGATGAAATGAAAATAAAAAGAAACGAAACAAAGTCAATGCAAAAGCAAAGAAAAAGTAGAAGTAGTGGAAGAGGAAGAGGAAGTTAAGTTAAGATGAACATTTGGTGGATATCAGAAGCAGCAATACGCAGGCCGCCAGACGCAGCTCAGACAAACAGACGAGATGGCAGTTAAGGAACATCAAATGAAATGACCATAATGAAGGTGATAACTATAATAATGATGTTAATAATGATGATGCCTATAGAGATGATGATTATGACGATGATAATGATAATGGCAATGATGATGATGATCTTAATGTTTGTAGTAAGTATTTTTTTGGTTGCTGTTACTTTTGTTGCCGTTTGACCATTTCGCGGGAAAATGCTACCCAACAAGTTTCGATATAAAGAGAAAGTGTCCATGTTGGTGTTCTGGCGATCGTAAAGAATAAATTTTCAGCCTATAAAAATGTTTCCTGTTTCGCGATTTTTTTGTCGTCTTTCGTTTTCATTATATTTTATTTTTTTTTTTTGCTCTTTTTCTTTTAAAATATTTTTGTTTCTTATATTTAATTTCTGATACGCCTTTTTCTTTGTGCGTTTATCACCATCCATTCATTTGTCCAAGGTTTCATTTGTCTGTCTCTCAGTCTGACTGGAGAATCATCATCAAGATAAGTTGCCGATTGTATGCGTTTTATGCGCCTGCACATCTCATCTTCCTCATCACCATCATCGTCGTCATCATCTTTGATCTTAACTGTTGCCGTTTTTACAGAACAAAAATTCAATTCATTTCGATGCAGTTGGGTTCGAGTTTTGGGTTGAACTAATTTCCATTATTGTTGCATATGAGAAAGTTAAAAAGTTTGATGCGAAATTTAAAGATTCTTTCTTTTGTGACTGACTTTTCCCCCAATAATTTTTAGTTTCCTTTTTCTTTTTTTTTTTTTTTTTTTGTCATTTAAAATCATTTTATGATGTTTTGATTAACTTTTTTCATTAAAAACAAAAAAAACAACAGCAGATTCCATCAGATCGTTTAAAAATTATGAGTATCTACAAATAATTTAATAATTTATATTTGTAAAGTTTTGAATATCTAACTAGATATATAGGTAAGAACCTGGATAATAGCAGTGATCATATTAGTACATATCTTGCAGACATATGGTGGACCCTGACTTGAGGAAATCCCATACCAACTGGAATGCTCTGAAGCTTCTCGCACTAAATCGAAAAGACTTCAATATTTTTGTTTTGGCCCTACGCTTGAACCGGAATTGAAATATGTTCTTTCTGTTGCAAAGTTTATACTACCTAACTAAAGAAATATAGCTGGATGATTATTGCAATGGATAGGAGATGAGTTTCTTGTATGAACAAGAGCTCTGGCTTGTGGATTAACATGTTGCACAAGTCTTTCCCCATAGTTACACTTCTGCTTCGAACCCTCATCTTTTTACCTGTATCATATTAAAATTCTTGTGGACGTCTTCATTTCTGATGTACCATAGAACCTGTACGTGTTCATGATTTAAAAATTTTGGATTGAACTCTTTGTATAACCTTAACATTACTCGCACTTTTGGTGCCCTATTATTCTGAACCATATGTCCAAATTGGTTTATACAAAAGAACCTTTTACTCAAGTCGCAGGTCAGAATTTCAGTTGATTAGCCAGGAGACTTTTTGCTTTGAATTTCATTTACATTTTCTTTTATTCGATGTTCTTCCGCCAAGATAGGTTACATCTTGAGTTTGAAGAATTGAAAAACCCGCTGCTAAAGAAATGCCATTTAAAGTTACTGGAACGGCGAACGTTGAGTTAACAATTCGAGAATTTGTTATATATCCGCAGTGATACATGATATACAATGTATAGAATTGGGCCCAGAACACTGACTTGCAGAACGCAATTTTTAATTTTATATTCGTCTGTTATAAAATTGATGGTGTGATGCCATTCAAAAACTCTTTTCAGCAGTTCAGTTTTTGGAAAGCAAACATTTTATTTTATATATTAAGCCTTCATACCATATTCGATCATAACTAGAGCTCTTGTAGATTTGTTCTATGGTTCCATGACTTGCTCGAAAGCCAAACTGATGAGCCAGGAATATGTTATTGATTTGTAGATGTTGGCTAAGTTTAAGTGTAATTCTATTTTTAAATAATTTGGCAAGGCGCAGAAGCTGACTTATAGGCCTGTAAGACTTATACTCCCCTGGTTTTGAAATCATTATGTTGAGTGATATTTTCCACTGAGACGGAAAGTAACGCATTTGAAGAATGGCATTAAACAATCTTGTGAGAAACGCACAGTATATGAGTATGGAAGTTGAACTAACATTTTTGGCACAATAAGATCATGACATGCAGATATATTTGGATCCAGCTGTGTTTGAATAAGTCTGCTAATTTCACTTGTACTGCTGTAGATCTTAGCAGATTTGTACTTTGATAAGTTACTCTTTGCTGATAGGGAAACACAAAATTGCTTGTAGGCGCATTAGGTTGAATAACAATTTTCAAATGTCCTTATCTTCATCTGAAAGTGGCCAATTTCCGGATTGTTCTCTAATACTTAAGTTTTCAGTGCATATTGGACCATCCAGAGAGACAATCTAGTATATGTAGGAGTTAGATTTTCAATATATCGCTTTTTTTATAATCAACTTTTTCACTTTTCAGTGCTTTCATTTAGTTTTTTGTTGCAAGTTTCAGCCTTTCTTTTGCAACGGAAGATCTGCATTGTTACCAATCATGTTTTGAACGTCGTTTTAATGGCAACTAATCCTTGGATTTCCATAATTGAGACAGAGTAACTGCTACAGTGATGTGTGACATTCGTGGGCGTTAATGATAGTATTGCACTTAGGTCACATACCAATTAGCCAATTTGTCTTATTTGATGTAAATCTAAAGGGGCTGACCTCTGCTTTTTGGGTATTCACATAATAGAAAATAAACGGACGAGTGATTGGGTAACAGTTCATAATGAGTAGTTGCAGCTATTAGGTTTCTCGAGATATTCCTAGTGATGCCGAAATCGATTAGTTCATGGATTTTTCTTGGATATGTCGTTGTATCGTAAAACTTCAATTGGAAAAAGCTACCCTATCATTGATGACATTCTAGAACGTATCACACAATTCATTAATCAGAGTGTGTTAATGGATCCGAAGCTGCATTTCGGCACGCATATCTTTTCTAAACAGTTTAATAATCCTTACACTATTAAATGAAAGTACACATCTTTGGTTAGACTTATTCTTGAATATGTATCTATTGTATGGGTCGCACAGTTTAAAAAGTATATTGATAGAAAACCATTCTTGCTTTTTGCGCTGCGTAGATAGTGATTACGATTAATCGAAAAGTAGGATCAAAAGCCTTTTAGACGGTCAGTTCATTCTCACCTGCAAATTGTTTGAATGCAAATCTCTCAAAAATTCACATTAAAAGTAACGGTTTTTTCTTGAAATTTTATTCAATGACTATTTAGCAAACCCATCATTTGGACCACTTACATAGCAAGGCTAGAGGTCTCATGGTTTGGGGAGCGATCTCGTATTACTGCACCTGTGAGTTATAATTTGTGTCAACAAAAATGAATGCGATGGCATACAATGGCGTCTTAAAAAATGCCTTTCCACTCATCCACAACCTTTTTGGACCCTTGTAATGGACACATCAACATGACAATGAGCCAATCCTTAATTACTGAAAGCCAGAAAGTGGCTCTTTTAAACCGACAACTTTACTCACCGGATTTAAAAAACATCGAAAATATTTGGGGATGGTTAACATGGAATCTGTATGGAGCCGTTCAGCAATATGGAACCATACCTGTACTAATAGAAGCCATCAAACTAGCTTGGAGTTCAATACCACTCAATTATTTAGCACAGTTGTACGAGTCAATTCCAAGAAGGATCTGTGAAGTTTTGAAGCAAAAAGGGGCACAACCTACTACTAAAAAAATTTCAAATACATTTGACAATAATTAAATATACTCCAAAAGAAGAAATACACATGTTTGAAACATAAAAATTTTAATAAACGGCATTTTTCAAGAAGTGGTCTATTCAAGTGGCGCGTGCGGAACTTGTTTCCGTCCTGACCAGCAGGTACGGCCCCCTTGTAGGAGTATCTTGGTGGCTGTGGTTTAATACCCAAATGCGGGTAGAGTAATAACTCGATGTGGAGTTGCGTTATACAACCGGGTGCTGTGACCCAGAGAGGAGCAGAAGTTTAACATGGGCCTCGCTCCCCACCAAGGAGGGAATCATATTTACCAAAATAAATATGACTTAAATTTGGGACCTGCGGGTATATATCAAAGGGGACGTTGATTGACGTTTATCAATGCAATGTATGACACCGTGTTCTTAAGATAGGTGAGCACGTAAAACACTGGTACTTCATTGTATTTGATTTGGAATTAATTATAGTATCATTCAAAATTAAAGACAAGAAAGGTACATTTCTGGATCTGTAAAATTAAGCTTCAAAAAAAATTTGTTAGGTGTCCTATTCAAGTGGCGCGGAGTGTAATAATTGTCACGAACACAATCAGCTGCTTCATGATTCATGTTTCACATTGTTGTATTGTATGGGGCCTATAAGGAGAGAAAAGAATTTTATTTCAATCAACTGTCACACCATAAAGTGTGTAGAGTACCAAGTGATTCTATCGAAATAAGAATGTTGCATTAGTAAAAAGTAAAAGTGTGTGTGAACATGATGGTTAAATATCTTAGCGAAAGAATTAATAATTTTGTGTGAAGAAGCTGCTGGAATCTAAAAATAAATACCATTAAAAAAATAAAAAAAAATGTATTTTGATCATGCAACAGACAGAGGAAGTTGGCAAAGTTGGCATGGCATATTGCAGCTGAGATATTCAAGATTATAAAACTAAATGAACCGTCATTGATGACGTTAGCATTACAAATGGGCTGACACTGACGGCTCGGACGAAGGGAGCGCAAAATTATGTAAATGAGGCGCCAAGATCTTCGCTACTTTTTGGATAGGTAAGTCGGTTTAGACAAAACATTGATGGCACTTAGGCTACTGAGTGGCCCCATTGGAATGCCACAATATGGAGACTGGCTATATTTTCCCTTCCTGGGAATTTATAGCAAAAATTACAAGGTTATTAACATCTGATTGGCATAGGCTAGAAAAATGCCAAGCCTTCCAACTAAGCCTTCTAAGTCGAACAGTGTGGATTGTGTATTATTAGGTAGTGTTTCGAAAGTGGAGTCATGAAATGCAAATCATAAATAATAAAGTCATTTGATTAAAATTCCTTTGATGATGGTGATGGTGGCGACAACAAATTCAGTTGCACAATGAAATGATTCAATTCCAATTACTTGCAACAAGAATAAAAATATATCAAAGTCATGTAAATTAAAAATAAAAAATGTAAATAAATAAAAAATAAAAAACAAATTTTATTTCAATTTGCCTTGCGTCGTTGACGACTACGATGGATGTGATGATGACGATGACGATGACGATGACGATGATGTTGATGTTGCGACTAATGTAAGCGTCAGCCTCCAGCTAGTCCGTCAGTAAGTCTGTCAGTTGATATGGTAGTCTGGCATTCGAATAGTCACTTAGTCAGGCTGTTTATGAGGCAACCACAACAGAGCTAACTCTGTGAATGTTTCTATCTGTGTGTGCATTATTCCAGTAAAGATTGAATGAAAAATCAAATACTAAACAAAAACAAAAACAAAACCAAAACAACAAATCTCAGACCCAACCTCAGATAGCGATTGCGACGACAACATTGACGACGACAAGTGAATTTATATACAATACTTACATATATTGCGATGCTATATTAAAAACAAAAAGAATTTCTTATCCACAAAAGACGACAACAGAATGAATATCTACTAAATACAATACATATAACAATAAATACTATGTATGTATTTTATATAAATATATGTGAGTACGTTTTACATATCGAAACATGAAAGATCTCAGAATAAGAAACATTTTCAAATCAACAGCGTCGAGTTCAGTTTCCGCAACTAAAACATTTCAAACGGAAGTTTTCTTACAATTCTTTGAATTCTCAGTAGATTTTTATGTTTTGATTATTGCAAATTTTTAATTGAAATATAATAATAATAATAATAATAATGTTAAGGCCTTTGAGCTCTCGAGTCCTATGGCTATGCTGGACACTACTCTGGATCATCTTAATGGATTATTGCAGCGCTTGGACAAAATTTAATAGTTTCCCGATGAAGCAACGCACAGATTTACGTAAACGTTGTCCACAAGTAAGTACACATTATAGATAGATACAAATATACACATACATAGATAAGATTAAATGGGATATAGAAGTCATATCTTTTCAACTAAATTCAAAACTTAAGTGCGAGACATCGGAGACCCCATAAAAAATATTATTAATAAAAAAAAATCTTGATGAGTTCAACGATACTATTACATTAAGCTATCCGTCTGTATGGATTGAAACTAGTCCCTCAGTTTGTGAGCTAGAGAGCTGAAATTTTGCACAAACTTTTCTTTTTACCAGACGCTACAACCGAATCGAACCACTAGGGGTAGTACCTCCCATACCCACCCAAGTTCAAATTCATGTCTTATTAGAAAAACTTTCTTGTCTTTTGTATTATCGAAATTAAATTTGAATACTATAAATCTCTGACCCAAGTCCACCAACCATGTAAACATTAGGACCGTATATATCCCATACAAACCCCAATTTAAATTCATGTTCTTATTATGAAAACTTTTTTGCTTTTGAAGTGACACATCTTTAGCGGCGTTGAGCAGAAATTTATATTAAAAATTTTAGTTGAAAAATACAAATCGTCACGTTTTTTTTGATTCTGTATCTCATGAACCGCACTAGGTAGAGAGTTGAAATTTTCACAGAATGTGTATTTCTATTTCCATATTCTCAACAAATAATACTATTTTTGGAAAATCCATCGGAAAAGTCTCAATAAAGAGTTTACAATTATACTACAACAACATGCAGCTTGTGCGTTATAAAAATTTTTATAACAAAAGCAATATACAGATGGACAGATAGACAGAATGATAGATTGACTTACAATCACACGTTATGAGAGTCTACAAGCAAAATGAAATTGTACAAACAATCGCATAATGTGTGGCCGGCATTACAAACTTCTTGACAAACTTATAGTATTGTAGGTAGTTGTATTTGTTTTGAGGTGATCTCTCTCTGTCTGTTTTTATTAAGAAGTTTCACTTCTATCACGTGTAAGGTGGCACACGCGCCATTTTTTTTTATTATCAAACTAAAATGTGAACAGTATTAAATTTACTAACCATGAAAATTTCAAAACCCTAGGATTACTGGATTGAAGAGCTCCCATACAAGTATTTCGGTTTCAATAATAAAATATCTCTGAGTGCTCAATCACAGTAGCGTACGTAAAACCATTTTCTAGGGGTATGTGAAGACTATGATAGCTTTGGAATAACCGAAGTTAACCTTCTTTTTTCCTGTTATAACTAATTTTCAAATCAAATTTTACATTTCTTAACAAATGAAGTGTGATAGTTAAACTGTAATTTAGTTATTTTTACGTAAGCTTATAAAAGGGCCGCATAACATAAAGATCAGATAAAGATAAGATCACAAAAACATTGTCACCTTATTAAGTTTGATTTTGTTTTCATATGAATATTACCTCTTCCTGTAATAGGCAACTCTAACTAAAGCGTAATGTGTACAATATCAGCAAACGACCATAAGAAGTGTCCAATTTCAGTTTGATAGACATCAATTAGATGAAACATAAGGACAGATGAACATGGTTAACTATTGTATATTGGTTCCCCCAACAATGTTGGTTATGTCAATATAGAATGGGATCTCAGATATATTTTTCTACATGTTGCAAACCTCAGCTTAAACTCAAAAAAAAAAAACACAATCACTGTAAAGTGTATTTTACTAAATAGAAAAGAAAACGAAAATTTCAATCAAAAATCAAAACAGAAAACAGAAAACTAGTTCAACTTGAATGAAATATGGATGTGTGCATTCTAAGCCATAGGGGGCTGTGTTTGCAATGGGCCTAGAACATGTGTATGCATGTGGCACATAGTATAACAATTACAAGTAACATTTTAAACAAAGTGAACCAACGAACGAACACGTTCGTACGAGTGATCATCTACTGACAAACGAAAAGAGGAACAAGGTGGATAATTTAGTGCAGCCAATCACTTTGGATACTACCAGCTATGTATGTATGTATGTATGTATGTCTGTCAGTCTGGACAATTTGGACAGTTGAATGAATGACTGTCGAAGTAATCAATATGCACAACATGTTCCACAACAACACTAGCATCACAACATTCATCAGTAGAATGACGACAAAAAGAAATGGGCGCACACAGATGCCAAAATTAATCACACTTTCTAAGTGCCACCGATGGCATACTAGCATAGTCTCAAAGAAAGAAAGAAAGACAGAAAGAGTATCATGATGGCATTAGTATTGATTGTATTATTGTAGTAGTGGTAGTCTTGGTCTTCTTAGACATCCATATCAACTTGAAGTCAACTTCATTTTCGACATCAACATTATTTTGGAGCCGAAGAAGCACTTGTCCAAGTGCAAACAAATCAAAAGTAAGCAACAACCAACAACTGAATAAGTGAATGAATGAATAAATGTTGCTTGAAGATACTACTTACCACTTACCACTTACATACATACGAGTATATTGCCTAAGGAATTCAAAATTATGGAACACAAAAACTACATAGGTATACTTTTATTCGGGAAGGCACACTATACAATATACCCTAAAACCATTTAAGTAAACCACAATAGATCATGGGAGATGGGAATAAAATGTTATGAGTAAAACTCTCATATTTTTGACGTGAAGGGGAGTATATCCAAAAAAAATATGTAAATGAAATGTGACGAAAATCAAAATTTGACGATGTTATTATTAAATTGGAGCTATTTAGGCAAATACAATATGTAAGTCAAACTTCTAAAGTAGATGGTGAAGCAATAATACAGAATATTTTAGTGTTATATTATTTTCGGTCATTCGGCCACTTGTTCGTACGTTCTATCATAAAGTAAACACAATTAGTAAAGTATTTTGTATCTCTCTCTTACTCATGCATAGGCATTCATTCTCTACCTTGCACACGAGCCCGGACAAGACAATGCACATTGTTTTGTGCGTCTCCCCACTACGTCTCTGAAGAATCATCGCATTTTGATTTCCGTCACATATCATTTTCTAATTTTTGGATTTACCTTCCTTCGCTAAAGAAGTTCACTTCCACATTGTTCTTATGAGGGCGAGGCACACTACTTATTTTTTTTTTTAAATGCGAACTAAGAAATGTACCTAAGTAGCCACTGATTTTACATTATCAAGTTTCGATTCTAAATCTTATATAATGAAGTTTCTGGTATACAGTTGCCCAAATGATTGGGTACTAATAATGATTCTTTTTATCCAAATGACAATTTTAATAAATAATTATTATCAAGTCTCAGCCCTATAATTTTATGAGGAAATCAGTAAACTATCTTTCATAGATCAACATACAATACTAGATTATCCTTTGCCTTATAGCAAATAGATATTTATTATAAAACGCACATTTCTTGAAGCTCTTTTAATGTGTTACAAACATCATGACAAAGTGTTAATACCATACTCTTTCAATATCAATATAAATTGTCAAAAAAACAAAAAAAAAAAAACAAAATTTAAATAAATAATAATAATAACAATAATGTAAAAGACAACAAAAAGAACAAAATTCCAAAATTCATATGAATGGATGGATGAGGTTATACTTGTATTTATGTTACGTGTAGAGAGACCACCGAGACCACCGGCAGATTTCTTATATTATAAGAACAACAACAATAAAAGCAATGACAATCAAACAACAACAATAACAACAAAACAGAAAAGAGAAGAGATTCAAAAAAAAAAAAAAAAAATAAAATAAAAACTAAAAGCAACAAAGAAAGCAAAAGCAAAAGCAAAAGTAACCATTGATCATTGACCAACAAAGCAGCCGCCCGCCCATTGATGTTTGCTTCGTTTATTTTACGTTTACTTTATGGTTGGGATTCGATCAATCAGTACAACATACAACAACATAATGATCATTGTAATCATGATGATGATGATGAATATTTTGATCATAATTATGATGCTGGTGAAGCTGATAATGATGAATAAAATGAGATGCTTCTCACGCTTGTTTTTGTATATTTCATGATCTTTTACTCCTTTTGTCGCAAAATGCAACAACTTTCTACATAAGAATTCTCTGTCTTTCTTTTTGTTTGGTCAGATCCAATATACTCGTACTTAAAATACATAATTCAATTCACAATAACATCACCAGCATCCACCAGCACCCAATAACCAACCAACCAACCAACAATGATCCCACTACATGATATGATGATATTCATTTTCATTCTACAACCATCGTTCGATCGATCAATCGATGGATTGGACCTTTCTTTCCTTTGTTCCATTTCATTACAGGTGCGCGCCATGCGCAATTTCGATCTTGAATTGATGATGGGCTGTTGGTATGTGGTACAATATTATGCCTCCACTGAGGAATTGCCGGAGTACGCATGCATGCGTAGTCATTTTACATTCTCCAGTGAGGATCAACATGTAAGTACTAAATACACAAAAGTATGTATTGCTGTTGCTCATGATTATGATGATGATGATGATGATGATGATGACGGTGATGATCAGTATGATGAGGATGAAGATGATGACGATGTTGAAAATGCCGTGGGCCGTCAGGCATGAAACCAGGAAAGGTAAGCATGTAGGTAGTTTGGTATGTGGCTTCTTTGACGAGGCGTGCCAAAAGAAAACTTTCACTTGTCGTCTTTTTTCTGCACAAAAAACTAAGTAAATCGAGTGTTAATGATAATAATGTTGATGATTCGAAATTCGAATTCTACAAACAAAAAGTGAGACTTAACTAATTCACTGAATGTGTGCTTGAGTGATTGATTGATTGATTGATTGATTGGCTGATTGATAGATGATGGATGATGTATAGTAAAATTGTTTGAAGGTTAAAATTTAATTTGAATAAATAAATATTCTTTAGATAACAATGAATTTCACCTATATTTTTGCCGAGGATCCATTGCGTGAACAATTACAAGGGAATATTACTTGGTTAATACCAGAATTCCAAACACCAGCCCATTGGATGCACACCGAGGATATATGTAAATAAAATATTACTTACTATACCTATAAGATTTTTAAAATTTTGTAATTATATCCTTAGATGAAGGCATTTATAACACTTATGTACTCGATACGGATTACGAATCATGGAGTCTTATAATGCATTGTGCCGAAAAGAAGAAACATCCTCGTTATTTATCTGCTCTATTATTATCACGTCAACCGATTCTCGCTCCAAATGTTATAAACTTCCTACGTGAAAAATTACCACGTTATGATATTGATTTGTCATTTATGTTTTCCATAAATCAAACATCATGCGATAATCTTATGGAATCGAGTAATGATGATCCTCTGGCTTATATTGTAAACGGACGGAAGAATGCTAAAGAAATGTTTCGAATTGTGAATGCTCGATCGTAATTAGACATGCAATGAAATCAAATCCCAAACGAATGAAAAGAAGCGAAAGTTATTTAAATAAGATACTTGGAAAAGTGGAATAATTTTTACTCTTAGCTTTAATAGAATAGTTTTGGTTTTTTTTTTTTTTTTTTTTCATAAATCTAATAAACATTTCCAACTTAATTTAACCAACCAACTAAACAGATTTTTGAAACCATATACTTATGTACTACAATAGAACTAATGAATAATTAAATCTATCAGTCATCACTGGTCGCGGGTATCCTAAGATGGTCTCAAAGATCGCCATAAGCCTTTAGAACCAACCTGCAGCAAAAAAAAAAAAAAAACCAATCAAGTGGCAAATTTCAAGATACCCTTAATAGAAAATGGGTTTGGTCTTCCACAAAGAGAAGGAAGGGCAGTCGACATAGGATGTGTTCAATGCTTTCTAATTCTTCTTCATCATAATTTTTTTTTTTTTTTGCCGTAAATAATTGATTCTTTTAAAGAATAAAACAGCAATAGGGATCTTCGAGAAGTTAGGTTCCTTAACTAACTGGATACCTCATTATGATCTCAAGTAACATTTCAGGCGCTAAAGGGTTGACAACAAAATAGACACAGAAGTTATTTTCAATTTTTCACTGTTGCCTAAGGTATCATTTCAAGGAATTTCGATTCTCAGACACAGTGATTAATTCTCTTTATTTTTGAAATCTCTGTTATATACTTGGTGTCATTGCCTATTAGGTTATAAGGCTCGATGATCTTGTCATTTTGACTATAAACCAAAATTCCCAATATTACAAAAGTCCTGTCAAACAGAAAATCGCAGCAATGAAAGAATATATTTCATTTTGAAAAGTAAAGCATACTTGCAGGATTAATTCTCATTGTTAGTACACCTCCTAAATTTAGGCTTTACCTTTTTGTATTAAAATGATTGCACCACACTTTTCATCCCAACCACAACTGCTAGTGTACCAATGTACAGTGGCAAGCAAAAATGAGTAGTGTTCGTCACTTTTAAACATTTTGGTTTGTAGGAGGCAAACTGTTGAATAGAAAATTTAAAAAAAAATTATCAGATATCCTTTAATTCATTAGCAAAAGATCCCTAAGGCGCGCATACAGTTCTCTAAATACTGCTTCGAATCGAGAGCCCGGACCATCGAAGACATCCTGGCAAAGATTACAGTATTGATCCAAAGCTTGGCCAAATCTGTGCAATCACTCCTTATAGCATCCATAGCCAGTTGCGAAATGAGTAAATTCGAACGTTATGTCCCTGGAGCAACACTTAATCCAATCTGCAATATTTGTGATACGCTAGTGGATCCTCCGTGGCTCTGCCCTGGTTCACCTGAGTTCCCATATTTTTAAGTGATGCTTGTCCTAAACTCAATACAGCTCTGGCTATATAGATATGCATCCTTTGTAGCTAGAGCTTCCAAATCGAATGGAAATCTGCCTGCAAATGCACTTTTAGCATCGTCTACAACTGTCTAATAGGCACCGCAGATGCCCATGTAAGCGCTCTTTATTCCGCGTATGTACGCCTTGGTTGCGAGTGTCCCTCAATGCCGGCTTGAGAAAATGGTATTGTCATTTATTGGGGTGTTTTAATGATTTACGCTTATAACTTTATGTATATAATTCGAGCCTGAATATAGATCGATGCATATGTCATATAATAAAGTAGATCACATCTCTAAAAATTACCTAGTTTTTTCCAAAAAGTGCTATAATTCCAAGGATGTATGGCTGCGGAATGCAAAAAAATATTAGCATATTGTAAAACAAGTAAAAAGAAGTTTAACTTCGCCTTTGCCAAAGTTGATATACTCTTCACGCACCCCCTAGAAAACGTTTTTGCCTACGCTCTGGGATAGAGCATTCAGAAATATTTAATATTTGTAACGGGACTGAGTATACCACAGTCGTCTGTCTTTAGCTTTAAGAGTGGGGATGGATGGTGAGTGAACTTGATTCCTACTGCGCAGAATCCACTTGATCCCGCCTCTCTGTCTAGTCTAGTTTGCTTTTAAACCTAGTTTGAGTAAAGTGTTGTGTAATAGAAGTGGCGGAAAAATGATTAGTTTAAAAATCGAGCAGCGAATTAATTTAAAATTTCTCGTAAAATTAAAAAAACCTCCAAGTGAGTGTTTTCAATTGCTAAAAAATGTGTTTGGTGATGACTGCATGTCACGTACTAGAATTTTCGAATGGCACAAACGATTTTCTGAGGGCCGGGAAGAAGTTGATGATGAGGAACGGACTGGACGCCCTGTGACATCAAGAATTGCAGAAAACGTTAAAAAAATTAATGAAATTGTTCTTCAGGGTCAAACTGTAAACCAGAAATACTACATTGAGGTCCTAGAGAAGCTGAGAGAAAAAGTGCGAAAGAAAAGACCAGACCTGTGGAACAACAAATCCTGGATTCTGCATCAGGACAACGCGCCAGCGCACAATGCACTCTCTGTGAAGCAGTTCTTAGCGAAAAAATCAATTACCGTGCTCGAACACCCACCGTATTCACCAGATCTCGCTCCCTGCGACTTCTACCTGTTCCCCAAAATCAAAAGTTCGTTGAAGGGAACACGTTTTGAGTCGGTTGAAGAGGTAAAAGCAAAAACGGCAGACCTGCTAAGGAGTCTAACACTTAGTGACTTTCAGCACTGCTTTAACCAGTGGAAAACTCGCATGCAGCGGTGTATAGATAGGGAAGGGGAGTATGTTGAAGGAGATTAATTGTTATTTCTAATAAGTTTTCAATAAAGTATGTTTTACAGACCAGTCCCGTTAATTGTCACACCTCGTATACTTTATGATGTCTCTGTTGTCTCCTTCTGCCTGTTACAAACTGATACTAATTCACTGCGTGAAGAGTAAAAAAATGTTGATAATTACTCATATTATAGTCGTACACATTCCACAATAGTTAAATGCAAAAATCTCACATAATTTGTTTCTCAAATTTACTGAATGGGTCCCCACCCATCCCTAACTGCTCTACTTCTCTCTAAGTTAAGGTCAGGTAGGTCCTACTCCCTGGAAATGCCACATCGACTAAACAATCCTTTGCTTTAATATACTTGTATACTTGTATTTCTATGTTGACTGATCTTAAGAGTCAAGTTATTTAGCACTATATTGTTTCCCCATTTTAAAGGTTTCTAGTGGTGTCCCCAATGATCACAGTTCTTTGTTGATCTGATATCATATCAATGTGTGGGTGGCACCTCTTTTTGCTATACAATTGCTGAATATCCAACAATGACCTGGCACCAAAATGAACCAGTTGAATTTTGAATCATTTAGTAAATTGCAACATTATTATGCGTTCTTCTTGGATCTTCTATAACTTAAATCTAATAGGAAAATTGGTTCAATTAAAAATTGTCTTTGTCATTTATTTTTTGTAATTTTTATTATTGTTTTAATTATTTTTAATATTTTTTATTTTGCTGTTTTTCTTTGTTTTTTGTTTTTTCTTTTTTTGTAATATAATATTCTTTATTTTTTTTTTTTTATTTAAACACAAAATAAATATATATTTTGTTCCCGAAATGTGCTCTCTTCTTCTCCTCTATTTCTTTATAATCCAGTTTTATTTTTTTTCCTTTTTGTTTTGTTCTTTCATTTTATAATTTATTTTAGTTTTTAATTATAATAGTTTTATTTTCCTTTTTTTTTTAGTTTATTTTTAGCCTAAATACATTTTTTTTTCTTTTTCTTGTTGTCTTCACCATTTTCATTTTCATCCTTAAATTATAAATAAATTTCGATTATTTTTTCATGTCATTTAGTTTCTTCTTCCATTTTAGTTTTACAATAATAAATCATGATTCAGTTTTCCATTTCCTTATGTTGTTTTTTATTTAGTTTAATTTATGCGTTTTAAATATAGTTTATTTTAATTTTATATATATAACTATATGTAGGTATATATAAATAATAATTCTTATGCATTATTCCATTATCAGATTTCCAAATTTATTACAACTTTTATCCTTTAAATTTATTTATATTAAAAAAAAAATATATGTATATATTTATATATATTATTATTATTAATAATAATAATAATAATAATAATAATAAAATTTTAACATAATAAAAAAATTAATTTATAATTCTAATAAAAATTAAAATAATAAACAAATGAACAAATTAAATATTTTAAATTTTCCATGAAATTTCAATTTTAACGAAGACCAAAAAGACAAATAAAACTAAAATTTGCTCATTTTATGTACACAGTCACTTTTATGGTTTTTTGTTTTTTGTTTTATGTGTTGTATTGTATTGCTTAAATCTAAATAAAATATATATACTACAATCATTACAATTACAATTATTATTCTTATAAATATGAATGATGATCATTTTATTTATAAAATCCGAATAAATCCAATTTCAAAGCCAAGATTATTATTACAATTAATCAAATAAACGAATAAACAAATGAACAATTTTTTTTTTAATTTATTGCATAAGTTGAAGAGTTCGTTTTGAAATTCTATGTATCTTTGTGTATTTTAAGTGTGTGTGTGTGTGTGTGTGTGTGTGTGTGGGTCGGGCAACTAGTGTTCGTGTGTGTTTTGTTTTTCTTAAATATTAAAAATTTCATTTGTTTTTTGTTTTTAATTTAATTTAAATAAATTAAATATAAATACTAAGAGTAAATAACAAACATACAAGGTTTTCTTTTTTTTTGTTTTCTTTTGACAAAAAGGCGTTTCTATTAATTGTGGTCGGCAACGAAAGGGCCGGATTAATTCTAGTAAAACATTATATAGGATACGTAAAATAAATACCAGGATTTGAAAGTCACATTGATTTCTAAACATTTTCTTTTGCTCTCTCTTCATTGATAAGTTGAAATTCATTTAAAATCATTAATAAAGTAATACAAGTTTAATAAAAGATACAAAGTTTTTTAAAAAGTCAAAGTTGAATTAAACTAGTACTAACATAATATTTCCAAAATTTATATCAATCTATTTTTTTATCGTCATTTTTATCATATTGACAGTTTTAGCTTTTAGAAAGTCAGACAGTTAAGAATTGAAGGTAATGTTATCCATCAAAAGAATGAAAGGCTTTAGAGATCAACAAATCGGTGGTTGGATATTATACCTAAAATAGGAATTCCATATTCAGTTAAGTGACCTTATTTATTTCGAATGTGAAGAGATTAACATATTATGCCTTGATAGATGATAGTCAGTCAAAAACCAGTAACTGTTAAATTAATATTAGATTATTCACAGAAGAATGAAGATGATAAAATGGAAAATGAACATCAATTTGATTTGGGATATTTTGAAGGCATTCAAAAACAGACAGTCAGTTGTTTGTTGTTACCGTATTATTATTACAAGTTTATAACAAACAAATGAAGACATCAATCATCAATGTACAAATGCAGTATGAATATTGACTCTACCCTAAGCATAATAATGCAAATTTTCATTTTTCTTTTTACTTAATATCTTTATCATAAAGATTTCGTAACCACGCATAAACTTCTCTCACGCGACTACTGACTTGTTTGATTGTTTTGATAATGAGTGAGAATGGGATGGATGCTTTGCTACTTCTAATACTGGAATGTGAGCAAATAACCAAAGTTATAAAACAATTTAATAAGAATAATCTATGTAGTTTCCATCAATCAATTGTCAATTGTTTAAATAGAAAAATTATGCCAATCAAAACTTACAAAATACAATTACTTTAGACTTCATATATAAAATTTAAAAAGTATAATTTATTAGTAGGACACAAAACACAAACACTCAGAATAATCTCATCATAATTTCGCATGTTTGGTTTAATAAAATTACAATTGGTTTAAAACAAATTTTTTTTTGGGCATTGATTGTAATGCAAAAAGTTGAAAAAATTAAAAACAGAACACAAAAATATTCAAAACACAAAGCACAAACACATCATAGTAATGCCTAGTCCTTGACATGAATAGGAAACAAAACACAAACACTCAGAATAATCTCATAATTTGGCATGTTTGGTTTAATAAAATTATAATTGGTTTAAAACAAATTTTTTTTGGGCATTGATTGTAATGCAAAAAGGTTAACAAATTAAAAACAAATCACAAAAATATTCAAAACACAAAGCACAAACACATCATAGTAATGCCTAGTCCTTGACATGAATAGGAAACAAAACACAAACACTCAGAATAATCTCATCATAATTTGGCATGTTTGGTTTAATAAAATTACAATTGGTTTAAAACAAATTTTTTTTGGGCATTGATTGTAATGCAAAAAGTTGAAAAAATTAAAAACAGATCACAAAAATATTCAAAACACAAAGCACAAACACATCATAGTAATGCCTAGTCCTTGACATGAATAGGTTAATCCTCCATTTTTAAATCCTGGTATTTATATGTTTATATGTTGTGTTAAGATATAAATTTTTCTCTTAATCCTTCTTATGCAACAAAGCCTAAGACTAAGGACTTTTGGGTGTTATAAGTTCTCACAACAATCTATTCTTTTTTCTTTCTCTTTATCACTATCTCTATCTTTCTTTCTTTGTCTCTTTCAACTATGTCTATGCGTGTGAATCTGATTGTGTAGTGGTGTGTGTATTGTAGTATAGGTGTAGTGTGTATGTATCTATCTATCACCGATGCCCTGACTCCTATGATATCACATCATAATTAGCATCATATCATAGAAGCATAATGTCGTTGTATAAAGGTATCGTTGCCAATATATGATGATATAATTATTGAATCTTTATCTATGGCTGTAGGTTTTATATACGCGTGGCATGGAACTACGCGTCGTTGGCGATGTGGTGGGCGAGGAATCATCTGTTGTTGTTGATGCCTGTTGTTGACGTGCATTACTGCTACTGGTGCTGCTACTAGTGCTGCTGATGATGCTACTACTATTATTTGCGATACTGCTGCTTTGGTTATTCTGTGAATGACTACTGCTATTGTTGTCATTATTATGATGATGATGATGGTGATACTGATGATGATGATGATGGCCAACCTCAAGATTGAGTGGCAATGTATTATCATCAGAATTCTCATAAATATAGTCACGTTTTTTAAAGTCATCAATTAGTTTTTTCGTTGACTTAATATGTGCGACCACAGTAGCTTCCGACTAGAAAGATGAATATAAAAATATACAATAATTAGGTAGATCCAATTAATCAGATATTCAAATGGATTATTTGTAGTGTAACTTACGCTTGCCGTTAGGTTCATGAATGTATGATATTTCTCTAGAACACTAATAATCTCCCGGAAACTGTTGTCACGCAAATGTGTGCGCACAATTTTCTCGTATTGTTCATTGTCGGTGATCAAATGACCGATGAGTATACCAGCATAGCTGCCCTTGAGTGTGTGTTCCATATGATGACCAGCTCTTTGCATCACTATAATATTGGATGAGAGATTTATTTATTATATTAATATTACGGTTATCTACATATACATATAATGCAAATGCAAAATAGTTTAAATCCACTTAACCAAGCACCAATTTTAAAGCACAATTTCTTGTATAAATGATACATAAGGTGCTTATCACAATTATAGGACATTTTGAAAATTTTACTTCTACCCCTCGCCAAATCTGTGTGATTTATATTTTGTAAATAATTTAAAAAGCGAATGAAGGCACAAAGAATAAGCTGCAAAAAAACAGTACAATATCTATTTTTAGAATAGCATGGGAAAAGAGCCGTTAGTTTTAGTTGGTGCAGCTTTATCAGAATTATAAGACACTTATCTAAAAATGAATTTTTAAGTTTGGTACCAGAAAACGTTGTTTTAATCTATTTTAATTAATATGCCACTTTAAAAGCGTTTAACGGAAGAAGAAAAGGACTTAATTAAGGCTTATTCAATTTCAAACTTAAATGTAAGCGAAATCTCAAGGAAAATTGGTCGTAGTCGCACAGTAATTGCGAATTTTTTGAGAGACATTGAAAATTATGGAAAACCATTTCTTTCTGCACGGAATAAAAAGGTATATAATAAATAAAACGAGCAATTCCACAGTGTCGGGCTCCCAACTTGCTGCTTCTTACAGTAGAAAAGTGCCTGTTATGACTATTTGGCGAACATTAAATTCGTCGGAGCACATTGTAATAGCCGTGTTTAAGAAGGTGCCCGCACTACAGAAGCGCCACACTCCGTTTCGCGGAAAATAACTTGGCCAAATGCTGGGACAATTTTACTCTACAACTTTCGCATTGAACTCAAGGTGATTTCTTTAAATAAGTAATTTTTTCCGATGAAAAAAAAAATTCAATCTCGATGGACCAGATGGGTTTCGCTATTATTGGCGCAATCTTGTTTTCTCTAAGAGACACTTTGGTGGCAGGTCATTCACTAAATGTGGACGCATTCATTTAATGTGGTACGCTAGAATTGAAATTTACAAGCTCAAAAATGAATTGCGCAGAATACATAAATGTGCTTGAAAGTAGCCTGCTTATGCATGACAATACTCCAATAAACAAAAGTCGCCGAATAATGGCGTTTTTGCAAGACTGCTCTGTCAAGATGATGGACTAGCCGGAATGCTCGCCAGACTTAACACCCATTGAAAATGTTTAGGGAGTATTAGTACGTCAAGTTTATGCTGAAAATAAAAAATTCGAAAATGTTTCTGATCTAAAAAGGTCGAATTGACATGAGTGGAATAAGCTGGAGCCAGCCAGCCCGTATTTTTGAAGTTGGGAAAAACCGAGGTGGACGCAACGGTTATTAATATTTATTGTTTTTGTAAAAAATACTGTTGAGGTACAATTTTTTGGTGTTTTAGACTTAAAAGAAAAAAGTGTCTTATAATTTTGATAAGCGCGCAAAAGGGGAATTTCACAATTTTTGTATTTTTCTGATTATTTTTTACTAAATAAAAAAAAAAAAAAAGAAAAGGGAATTGACAATTGAGTGCCAATAACCCAAAATTATTTTTGAATTGCTATCTTTAATACCTAACCAGATATTTAAATAAAAAAACGAAGTGTCTTATAATTGTGATAAGTACCTAAAGTATATCCTAGATAGTATAGAGAAAATTAGTTACCCCACCGGTAACCTAAAGGTTTGCTAGAGATAACGCTAAGCAATATTCTTTAAAATGCCAGACTTTGACAAAATAGAAGAAAAGAAAGTTTAAGAAATCACAAAAAAAAAAAAAAACCGCGTAGAATTTGTGGATATTCAGTGAACCAAGAATATTTGTAGCATGTAGAGTCACTAAGAAAGTATAAATAAGAATAGTTGACTTGCTTTCTCTTCTCATCTCTCAAGAAGACTTCAAGTAACTTGTAATCACTCAAGTGAACTCAAGCAATATCATTCTATTTAATTCACTTTAAAATTTAAGTTGCTGTTCTTTTATATATATATATTTTTTTAAATTAATAAGATCAATGATTTCTCAATCAACAAAGTCTTTATAACATGTCATGATGTCATTCATTATCACATTAAATATACTCAACCAAATTGCTGACGTTAATTTTTAGGTTAAGTTAGATTATACAGTTGGGTATCCTCATTAGTAACACGCACCCAGTGCCAAATTTACCATACACCTAAAATCATCAAGAAAAGCTTGATGAAAAGACAGATCCGTTTTTCAAGAATAGCATTGTAGTCACAGAGGAGATATTGAATCAGTAAAACTGGTTTTCTTTCATTGCTATAACTAAATATTGGACATTATACTTTGAAAATCTAAATCTTCTTTTCGAATTCTATTACCAACTCTCTCAAAGCACTTTACAAATGTTTGAGGTTTTGCTTGCAAAAACTGATGGATAGTTTTGCCTCATTCTAAAGTATTTATCTAGTTCTAAATCATAATTTGGCAGTAATGCTTTAATCTAATGGCTATAAAATTGTGTAGAATTGTGTTTGCACTCATCAACTTACAATTGTTAACAGTCTCGTCCACTTCTTCTTGTTTCTTATTCGCTTTCTCATTGTTCTCCAAAAATGCATCCGTATTCTTTTCCACCAATCTAAAATGCAGAATAATATACTTATATGAAATTATACAAATTTCAATTGAAATAATTAACTGACCTAGCCAACTCTTCGCATTTATAAAAGTACTCGAGCACGGATTGGACGGCTGTCACAGATTGATTTGGTTGCTGTGGTGGATTGTCTGCAATATACTCGGGTGGTGCATTGGCTTTCATAAGAATCGCACGATTTGGTAGACTATACATGCTGAGATTTATAAGCAACATCAATACCTAGAAGAATTTGATTTGAATTAGTCTTTAATTAGTCATTGCAATCGTTATGGTTTTGTTACATACCAAAATGCTCAACTCAAAGACACAACGGTCAGGAATGTAATTTGATGCCAACATTAACAAATGGAAACTAGTATCAATGACATCTGCACGCTTGCAAAGCAACTCAGCACCCAATGATGGCTTAGATGGATTAAATGTATGCGTCAAATTGATAAGCACCTTCATGACTGGGGTGAGTAGTTCACGCATAACAACACCCGGATGTTCTTTGCTTTGATTGTCCTCTATTGTTGGATGAAGCGGCAAAGCTCGATCGCATATCTTAAAAAGTGTGCATAATGTATTCACAGCGGTGCCATCGGCATAGGTTAGCATATAACGTTGATTGGCCTCATTATGTTGCGTAACATTCTCCAGGACACGTAAACAACGTGCCACCGTTTGCATATTATCCAACAAGGATTGTGTCCATTCAATTTCATTGATTGCATTACTACACTCGAGTACCGGACGACAATAGTCCGATATAGTCTTAATAATATGCTCAAGACCACCCAATTTACGTAGATCTTCTTTAAACCAATCACCGGCACGTTTCGATGTTAGCGACAATAATGTTTCCATTGCCAATGTACCCACAGTAATTGAATCAACATTTAAATGCGTTGCTTTACCCTGCGCTTTAATCTCTTCACACAGTTCACGGACTTTTTGTTTATTCCGTTCATAGTTAGCACGATCCGATGAGGCAGCAACACCTTCAGCTTCAAGTAGATTCATCATCAGTTCCAATGAATCACGATCGAGATCCATATTGAGACCTTCCTGTGACAATATATACATAATTGCTGAGGTACAAAGGCCCAAACTTAAATCCTTGTTGGCATCTGACAGAGCCTGCAATAAAAAGAAGAGAAACAAACACTTTACTCTATAATCTATAATACAATAATATAATTTAAGGATATAATCTTCTAGGTTCTAGGTAATGATATCGGAGGAGTAGGTCTAAATTAGACTATTAACCGTCAAGCCACCATTTGACTTCAAGTTCAATAAGGACATTCATTTCTAAGAAGTTTATCTGCCTCTTTGTTCGCAACCAATGTAATCACTAAGACTTGGTATTAGAGATATGATTCGATAGGAAATTTCGGCCATCTCCTATATCATACTATAATTTGGCTGAATTATTATTTATGTTACGAATTATGACTCTAAATATTCTCTCTCTAACATTGAATGAGGGCTTATTTGTTACTATGATCTAGTGTTACTATCATATGCAGAATGATGATGGGCCTATGAGCAATAATAAAAATTATTCACCCATCATTATCACCATCATATGTCTCACTCAACTTACCTTGAAGAATTTTGTGACAATGCCATGGGCACGCACATGCATCCGAAACGCAGGCGTCATGCATTTTGTTGCTAATTGCAGTGCTGAAAGGCAACGTGTCGCAGGCGGGTTATGTGGTTTTAATGCATCCAATATATACTCGACATCATCATCCATTTCCTGATATTCGCCGATTTCCTGTATTTGATGTGCTGTCTTGACATTACGCACTACGGTATAATATTCTTTTGTCTTGCTGCGATCGCCACGTAAACTGGTTGTCGTATCCGAAGCGCCACTGCCACCCATACCCATATCATCATCGAGATCAAACGGATTGCTTCCCAAAGTATTCGAAGCATTTGGGTTGGGTTTAATGACACGTGTTAGTTTACCAATTGATGGACTATCGCCACGTACTGTTCCACTGCCCGAATGATTATTTGTCGAATTCGAATCACCAAAATCAGCATAAATAGCATCGGCAGCCGACGATTTCAAGTTCATGGCATGACCATCATTTGATTTACTACTTGTAGCATTTGAGGGTGAAGCATTACTAGCATCACTGCCATTACCGGCACCATTTGCCTCTAAGGCTGCATCCCAACTGTGCTTGTATAAATGACGCTTGGCCACTGTGGTCTGTTCAGCCTGATCGGATGGCACCAGGGCACGACTCTTGAATATACTGCCTTTCTTTTTTGAGATTACCAATTTAACAGCACCACGTTGCTGCTGGTCAACACCACAAGAGGGTTCTTCATTCGTTGAACTTGTTGCGATGTTTTTCCCTAGTTCGGGTGATAAAACATCTTGGGCTTGGGCTGCTGCTGCCGCTGCCGCCGCTGCTGCTTGAGCATTATTAGCAACTTGAGTGTCCAGGGTTAAAGTCCTTTTGAATTTATCTTTAAATTTATAATCACGACGAGGCGGTGACGATGATGAACCATCGTTATGTGTACTACTTGATGAGTTATTTGAATTATTCGAACAGTCTTGCTCTTCGTCTTCATTCTCGAGTGATGTCGACAAAGCGGTGGAGGCGACAGCATCATCATCATCATCTGTATGTGGTACTTTAGCAGGTGTTGCTGCAACTGCTTCGTCATCGAACTCAGCCGCCGCCGACGATGACTGTTGTACCACTGAAACTTGTGTTGCCTGTTGGTTTTTACGTTTGCGCCCATAACTGCGTTGTGGCGCCGCTGGTGCCGACTTCGTGCCCTCAGTTGATGAAGTTGGCTTTGCCGAGAGATTTGCTGCGGTCTTATTTATATTATTGTTATTATTATTGCTTCTTACAGGGCGACCACGTCGAGTTGTTGTTATTGTTGTTGCCGGTGTCGTTGTCAATTGTTCACTTTGATCCATCAAAGAATCTGCCGCCGCTTCAATAGAGACATTTTTAAGAGTATTTTCATCATCTAATTCCATTGAGTTATCAACAACATCCGGTTCAGACTTTTTGGCACCACGCCTTGTACTCCGTTTAGTTGGTAGAATCTCAGGTGGGGTGGCTGCTGCTGCTGCTGCTGCTAGTCTACCACGGCCACGTGTGCGTGTTGGTGGCATTGGCGCAGGAGGTGTTGCAATCTCTTCACTCACATTAGTTACTTCACTACTACTATTTATTGCAGCTTGTGGTTTTCGGCCACGTCCACGGGTGACACGTTTTTGTTTTGTCACCGCTGCTGCCGCTTCGTTTTCTAAATGCTCCGCCGTCGTCGTAGTCACATTATTTGTGACCAAACCATTTATTTTCATCACTGGCTGCTGTTGACTATCTTCATCACCACGCAATACTGCCAATATATCCTCCTCTTGCAATGGCTCCTCCTGCTGTATGGCTGCAGTCCGCTGCTGATTTTCTGAACTTGTCTGATTGCCGCTACTACTACCACCACCACCACCACCACCACCATCTATTGTCATCATCATTGTTTCAAGACGTGACTCAATATCTGAAGGTGGTGCCACCAATGACGAATGTTGACTGGTCTCAAGATCACTTGTAATCACACTGGAACCGCGACTGTGTATGACACAACTCTCCTCTTGCACGGCTTGGGCCAATAACTGTGGTGTACTATTACCTTTCGATGAAATACTGCCAAGCACCGATGATTGTGAATCGAAATCGTGTTCAGACCGCGCGGGCGGTGAGAAGACCGAAGTTACACGTTGCTGTTGATGTTGATTTTCACTTAATGCTAAATGCGGTGAGGGTGTTTTAAATTCCGATGCTGCTGTTACAGTTACACTGCCGCCTGTCACCGTTGTTGTGGCCACTGTAGATGTCGCTGCCGCTGCCGCTGTCGCTGCTTGTGTTGAAGAAAGAAGTTGTTGGTATTTCAAATGTTTATGTTTTTTACTTTTAGATTTCTTTCCACAGCGACTGTCCGCTCCAGCACCCAATAATGCGGCCTTGGCTGCTCTCTCGGCGGCTGCTGCTTCCTTTGCCTTTTCAGCTGCTGCTGCTTTTGCTATGGCGTTTCTTATGACGTCCGTTTTAATTATAAGCTTAAGACGCTCTTTGGGCGGTTTATCTGGTGAGATTTTCACTGTACAATAATTTATTTCTGATGGTTCTTCTTCATCTTCCTCATCCTCCGCAGCATCCGATTCTTCTTCGTCGTCGTCGTCACCGTCGCCTTCTGTTTCTTCTTCGTGATTACGTTTGTTGTTGATACCGGAACCATAACCAGAACGGGTTGTTGTTGTCGGCGTACCACTTCCGTTATCGGAATATGTTGATGAATCCGGTGCGAGACCTGGCGGTGGCTTTGGCGGTCTAAGTATTATTTTTGGTGTAGTAGGAGGCTGCGGAACTGCCGCAATTACTGATACCGAGGAGACTGTACTACTGCTGGTAACAGCGGAAATGTGTGTGGCAGGAACTTCTAATTCATCAATGGAGGCCAAACGAGATTTTGCTGCTGCTGCTGCTGCTGCTCCTAGTCCTATTGTGGTGGCTACACTATCCACTGTCGTCGTATCTTGTTGTTGTTGATGTCTTTGCTGAGCTGGTGAACAATTCGGTGGCTCCTCACTATCTGTACTAACCAAACGTGAGGTACCCTAAAAATAAATAAAGAACAACATTAATATTCTGCATTCTGCCATCCATCCATCGTCATCATCATCTTATTATTCATACATACATGAGTACATAAGTAGTTAAACACAAAAAGATAATAAAAATCTTTATTTCAATGAAAATTAATAAATTAAAAATGCATTTCAAAATCAATCAAAAATATCCAAAGACAATAAAAAACGAAACAAAGACTCAAATGCAGACATAAACAAAAAATTATAAGAAATACAAAACAAAAGAAACTCACTAAAAAAAAGCGCGCGCTTTTTTTTTCTTCTTCTTCTTTTTTCTTTCAATTGCAATTGTTGTTGTTTCATTTTTGTTGTCATGTTTTTATGATCGTTTGTTTCAGGTCTCAATCGTCTTTTCTTTATGTTTTTTTTTTTTTTGTTGCTTTCCACCACTTTTTTTTATTTTTTGCTTTCTCGAATTCTTTCCAACAAAACACATGGTAGTTGGCATAATTTGTAGGATGTCAAGCACAGGGTGAGTCGGTCAATTACGAAGAGATTTTGTATCAGTTAAAATTTGAATTGACATTATCACTAAATCACTAAAATATTTTAGCAAAAGCAAACCAAAATCCCCTCCTTTGACTTTGGTTTTATCAAAGTTTGATACTCATAATATTCATAGAGAGAAAAAAAAAAAAAAAACCAGTGAAACTAGAATAAATTTTAGGTTGTAATGTTTCCATGGATTTGCACACAAGAAATAATTTCAAAATCTTGGTCCCACAGCAAATACTATGAGGATGATTTGCCACCTAACACAATGATACCCATTGTATCTTGTATCTGTAGAAACGAGCCTTTAACCATGGAATGCATAATTTCAATGCAACAGAATCGGTTGGCATACGCATGCAGATTCAATGGAAAAATTCGGTCCTTCTTGTCCAAAATGCGATTGTAGAATTCTATCTGTGCTACACTTGTTGGACAACTACCACAATGCTAACAACTATTTACATTACAGTGTATCCTATCTGTTCTCCCCCTGCTCAACTTTGTATTCATGAAATATAGAATGTCATATAAATAAATAACATTATCAAGACGAAGGTTTTAGGAACCAGAACATTAAATTGATTTCAACTATGTAGGAACGAACAGTTCCACTTTTAGTGTTTTTCAATCTTCTTACAATGAATTTTCATAATCAAATAAAAATTTTTGCAGCTGGTATTTTAAATTTCATGCCTTTTTAGAGGATCCTCAAAAACATAAAAATAACAAACAGAAAAAAAGAGAAGAAATCTCATCTTTTAACATTTTGGAAGCCTTTGGTGTTCAGTGAACAAAGTGATATGATGATTTCTCTTGAAAGCAAAGTTATTGATAATTAAAAAATTTAAAAAAGGCCTAACAAAACAACCAGTTTAGAATTCTTACCAAATATTTAAACAAAAAAAAAAACAACAAGGCAGTGATAGTAAAAAATGTAGAAGACGAGCAATTAAGTACTAATCCCATCTTTTTGAGGATATTGATGAAGCAATGGATAACCGCCGCATGTGGTAAGGATCTTCCTATAACTGAACCAAAAAGACCAATACTTTGCCGATGCACTGCGACATCACCAAGTGTTGAAGCAATTACAGGATGGTTGAATACATTCAAAAAAAAAAAAAAAAAAAAACATTATGTGGGGAAAATTACTGATGACAACATGCAACATCGATCCTATTTGGCTACTCTACGGATCTTCATTAAGAGCAGTAGCAAACATTGATGCACTACGATAATGTTGATACCAGAGACAACAACACGTCCGATGAAGATATTCAGTTCAGCAGTGTTCTGTAAAGTCATGACTATCTCTGATATTTAAAATTCAGAAGAATTGGCCGTTGAAGAAGAATTTCCGAATACTAATAAGCTGATCACCTACATTTGGACGAATTTCTTCATCAATTGGCGTCTTCCGGATCTTTGTGGAGATGAGAACTAACGTACCGACTAATGTTTTTGAATGCAAAACGTCAGAGAGAACAATGGCAACACGATGCGTTTGTAAAGTAAAAGACATTCAAACGGCGTACAGCAAAGTGTTTATGGTACTAAATGTGATCTGGTACTATGGATGGTCCCAATAATAACGAGGACATGTGTTCCAATAAAACCACCCAATTAAGATTCCCTTATTTAATTTCAAGCAGCCTCCGCTTACTTATAGAAATATCCTGATGTTTGCGCCAAGTCATTTGGATACAGAAAAGGAAGTTGTCATCGGAAAAAGTAACTGAGGATATATACATATATGTATTTCCAAAGTCCCTAATGGACAGTTCTAAATACTGTGCCATAGTATTGTAAAATAAGGAAGCCTACTTTGCTGATGGGAAGATAGATTTCTATCGGCTTCACAAATCTATTATAGATGATAATGAACACACAAGACAAGATGAAACATAATTATAGTATTGGAATCTTGTTTTGAACTCACCTTGGAAATGCGTAGCACAATTGGCGGATGTTCTGGTGTTTTAGAGGCAGCAGTCGGTGTCATTGGTGGTGGTAATGCTGTAGGACTTAAAGCATCATATTGATCATGTACTGTTGCTGCTCCTATTGGCGTGACAATAGTTCCAGATCCACTAGCTATCGCCACAGCCGTTGTAGTTGCTGCTGAAGCGGCAGCTGTTGTTGTTGCTGCTACTGCTGATGCTGCTGCTGGTATAATCACAGGTTCTGCTATTCGCGTCCTTGGTGCCCGTATATCTTCATCTTCATCAGCTTCACGATAGTTAACCACTTTACGTGCACGACCAAGTATACGCGAAGGTGGTGCTTCGGGCTTAAGTTCTTTCTCTTTTTTCTTTTTGATTTTTGGTTCGGTGGTGGTCACAAATGCTTCCGAAGTAGATGATGCATCTGTTGCGGTGGTGGAAATTGCTGCTGCCGACTCACCAGTCAATTTTTTCTTCGGTGACCTTTTCTTACGTTCGCCTGAACTATTCTTTGTTATCTTGAGCTTAATGGGTGGCTCATGTGTGCCAGCACCGGGTGTGCCTAAATGGGACATTCCAGCTGTTCCTGTTGCATTTCCCATCATATCACGAGAGGGTGAAGTCGAAATCCGATGTGGCATTTGTTGGATCATTTGAGCGATAACTTCAGGCGGCGCCGTATTACGTGATTTAAAGAATTTTTTTGGTTTTGGCGGTTCTGGTATGGAAAGCGACAAATCATCGTCTAATGGTGATACTGGACTCTGTGCTGGACTGGCCGTAGTGGCGGCATGTGCTGCTGCAGCGGCAGCAATTGAAGCGGGCAGCACAGACAGTGCATAGGTTCGAGTTGATGTGAAACCCATTTTGCCCCATTTACCGACAGTACCAACGGAACGGGCAACTGTCGGTCGGTTTGTGTTCTCCTTTTCTTTGCACAATGAATCCAGTGGCACAACAATACTTTTCGCCCACCGTGACATGATTGAATTGAAATGGATTTCTTCTCAAGGGATGATCAATAATTTATTTTAAAAAATAATTATTATAAAGAGCTTTGCTCTTGGATAAAGGGCTGCAAGGTGTGATTGTGCTACTGGCTAATAACTCCCTCGATCTCTGTAGTCTATATGTAATCTTCGACAATTGGAACTCCAATTTCTGCAGATGGTTCTGCTTCTTCACTTATTGATGATAATAAGGCGGCGGCGGCGGCAGAGTCGTCAGCAGCGACTGCAGTTGGTAGTGCACTTGACTTCATTTACGTGTTAACTAAAAGGCAAAAGGATTTTCTATTAGAATTTTATAATTTTTATACATTGAATAATATCAACATCAACACCAAAACAACAACGAATCACATGGATTTGATGTAATGTCAACATCACCAGCAACCAGCAATAGCGGCGGATTCGGAGGCATTGGCTTAAGAAAAATCAACAAAAAACTGAATTGTCACTTTGGCAATCTCTTCTTTGATGGATGTGTGTGTGTGTGTGTGTGTGCGTGTGTGTGTGCGTGTGTGTGTATGTGTGTGTGTACAAAAGAATAAGCAATAGTGCACTGATTTTTATCAATTTTTCTATATTTTTGAAAGACACAAAATGTTTTTGATTTTTTGTTTTTTTTTTCTTTTGTATAAATTCATTAATCAATTTTATTAAGGCCTCACATTGTGACCAAGTGAGGATGAATGGTAAGCGGTGGAATGTAGAAGTAAGAAAGGAGACTGCGTAGGAAAGTATGAGGATGTATGGAACGAAGGAAGGTAGTAAAGATAAATGATGAGATGGAAGGAATGAATGAAAACAGTATGAATAAAAGCTAACGATTGATTTGTTTTTGTTATCGTTCTTTTCTTGAGATGTTTATTTTTTCATTCTCTACTTCTACTTCGAACAAAGTGGGTATGCACTTTACTTCTCCTCCTGCTCAACCATCTACTGCTTCTGCTCTGCTGTTGTTGCTTTCAAGACGTTTCATATTTTATTGAATCACAATCAAAACACAGAACATTTTGCAAAAAAAATAAAGGAAAATTAATTTTAACAAATAAAAAAAAATTGCACACCTTTAATTGTGTGTGTGTGTGTGTGTGAGTGTGAGTGTGTTATTTTATATTTTTCTTTTTTTTTTTTTTTTTGGTCTGTCGTCGTTGTACTCGTGTTTTTGTTGTTGGATTGTTGTGATCTGCTTCTTTCTACTTACTGTGTGTGCTGTCACACTTATACTATCATGCATAAGTTGTTTGAATGCGTGTATTTGTGTTAGTATTAGTGCGTATATGAATGTATGTGAACTGTGTTCAATCGCTCGTTGGCTCGCCAGCCGAGCACACTGAGATTTTGTTTGCGCGTATACTATATAGTATATATATATATATACATATGTATATATGGAAAAGGGTATGGGTGTGCGTGTGTGTATGGAATGCAATAAAAACGTTTAGAGTTTGATTTTGCTTATTGGCGCAATTTAAACTCCGCGCACAAGTGTTTCTATTCTATTTGAGCTAACAACACATTCAGCCTTCGTTGGCTTAACTTTCAATGTTTTTACACTTTCATTTTATTATATTAACTTTGATTTGGCGCTTTTCTCCAACAGTTGCAATTGTTTTTCTTTTACTACACAACACCACATTTTCCACCACCATCACCACTTTCCCACATACGCACGCACTCTTCTTCTTCCTTCTTTTGCCGTCGCTGCTGCTGCTGCTGCTGCTGGCTGCTCTTTCTGCTGCTTCTGCTGTTGTTGTTGTTGCTGCTGCTATTGCTTTTGCTTATTCTTCTGTTGCTGTTGTTGCTTCTTCCTCTTCTTTTGCTTATGTTTCTTGTTCAAATTCACTACTTGCGAAATTCGTATGCATAATTTACAAATATACTTTTTAGCATTCTTATCATCTTTAAAATTTAAATTTTACTAAGCGCACAATTATTATTCTTGTAAATACATTTCATCAAGAATTTCACGATACACACACGACGGCGGACAAACAAAAAAAAAAACAGGTAAACTTCACTTCGATTGCTTCGCACAATTCGACTCCGCTCCGCTTTGCTGCAACAGAGCTGATTTTTCGCTACCATGGTGAATAGCAACCGGAAATGAGTCGGAATGCAAACCAGAAATGACTGTAATGTTCACCAATTGCTCTAGAAAATACTAGTTCTTATAAAATTTGATAATATTTGTTATATATAACATATTTCGAAATAATAATAATAATATTTGTAATTAACATTAATATGATGAATGGTGTAATTTTATATAATTAATAATTTAGCCAATAGCCCAAAATTGATGTATTTTTTGTTTCTTGTTGTTCAGTTTAAATATTTTTGTTTTTTTTTTTTTTAATACATAATAATGTGCAATATTTTAAACAATTTATTTTTATTATAAACATAAGTTAATATAAATTTATAAATATCTTGGAATTCTTAATAAAAAAAAAAAAAAAAATTGAATATAGCATATTCTTATTATTGTTATCGATATCAATGCTTCAAATCGATTACTGCTTTCCTACTAAAATTTGATAACTGCAGCCATGCATTTTTTTAACAAGTTTTTCCAAGTGGCACGGAAATATTATATCATAAAAAAAAATAAATTGCTTCTAATCAGATGCACAAAACCTTACTTACTTCTTTGCTATGCATTTACATAATTCCTTATCTACTAATGGGATATGGACTCACGAGATGGCAGTGCGATTGCCCATTGTAACCAACTAAATTAATTTTTCAAGGGTACCACGCTACTTTTCGAGGGTAAGCGCTTCTTTTACTTGATGGCAGCAAAACTAGGCATGCACAAATGTGCTTGCGCGTTTGTGACTCGCGTAGAAGAAAGAAGAAGAGGAGTATTTTTTTGTTTGGGTTCCACGGAAAAAAGTATTTTGCGGATTTGTTTTAAATGTAAAAACGAAAGAATAGAATACGTAAATACCAAACTTATAGAAAATAGTACTTAGTCGTTGACTTTGTTGCTTCTTCTTCCCAGGGTCTTGTGCCTGTTTTCCTTTCGTTTTTTTTTTTTTTTTTGCTTTAATTTATTACAAAGTTTGGTCCCGCCACCCCCCAAAATAGTTTTGTTTTGTGGTTTTCTGTTTTCTACATAAATAATAATAATAATAATAAAAAAAAAAAAACCAATAACTTTTCGGTCTAACTAAACAAAATTATTAATTTATTGCATACAACAACAAAAACCAACATACAAAGGAGGAATGAAGAAAGCCAATAAATTATAAATAATAATTTAGATTATAGTAAAAAAAAAAAAGCAAAAACCCCCCACAAAATTGAAAAAATTATAAAAAGCATAATAATAATAATAAGAATAGTAATAAAAATTATAAATTAAATGATGTCTCAAGTGTTGACACCCCAAAACAAAGCAAGCAAAGTAGTGGGTGCAGCATCATCAGGATCAGCAGCATCAGCATTAGGAAAATTAAACGCAACAACAGCAACGACGACAAAAATAGCAAAACCAAATATGCGTGCCAAAACCACGCCCATGCCAATGCACACGCCTATGCCCACTGCCTCTGGTGATATTACAACAAAAGCAACCAAACAACAGCAACAACAAATGAATGAGAATGAATTGTTGTCACCATCGCCTACAACGAATTATAATTTTGACGACTACAATACAACAAGTTCCATCATTGAATTCCTGAATCAGGAAAAAGATTGCTGCACCGAAGCTGATCCCGATAGTATTTTCGAAGAAGTTAGCCGCCTGACAGATAGCAATGATATGCGTACTGTTGATGAGTTGCTCCTGGAAGCTGAGCGTCTCATACAACAACAATTGCTGTTGGGGAGCAGCAGCAGCAGCATTGTTGGCGGTGCTAGTGGTTGTGGTGGTGGCGATCAAAATATGCCAAATCAGGATACTACTACTACTACTAATACCAACAAAGGTCGTTGCCAGGCCACAAGAAAGCCTTCAAGCAACAATTATAAAAATAATAATAATAATAATAACAACAACAACAATAACAACAACATTAAAATGAATACACATTTTACACGCCGCATTGAAAATCTTTCACCACCTTTGACTTTGAATAATCATATTAGTACATCAAAGAATAAACGACAAACAAGCGAAGTGCATTCATCATTCCCAAATAATCATGAGATGGTAAAAGCATCATCATCATCACCATCACCATCATCATTAGTTAACGCCACCACTAATTCAAATCCAGGAATCCCAATCACTTTGGATGCTGCAACTGGGTGTGGGACTAATGATGATGATGGCATTAATTCTTCATCTAATTTCGGCATCTTCATTGATAATCTGCCTTCAGTGTCGGTCATCTCAGAGGAATCAACGCCCAGAGATTTGCTTAATTTCACTGCAAATGAACGTGAACTGAACAATGAAGATGATGAAGATGGTACAACCATGTCGCATGTTATACAGTTGGATAATACCGATGATGATGAGGACACGGTAAGTTCAAATATAATTATTTGTTTTTTTTCGTTTTTTTTAATAAATATAATTGAGATTTATTTATTCAAATTAAAGAGTAACAGGCACGCAAATTACTCATACACTCAAGCATCAGTCATCAATCTTTCACTCAATCAAACAACAATATGCATGCAATCAGCAGTCATCATAATCTACAATGACGTCATCATAATAACATTCTAACAATTAAACTTGCATCTAATTTAGATATTTTTGTTGGTTTTGTTTTTTTTTTTTTTTTTGTTTTTGTTTATATTTCATGTGTTTGCTGTTGTCGTTTAATGTCTTCTGCCATTGATTATGGCTTGTGCCACTGTCTCGACAACAATCCAACCTTCGGATGCAGTTTCACGTATCTGATTTGGTGGCAATATAAAACCATAATAACCCGTGTCACGTAACTCAACCGTATAAACATATTTCGTACCCAAAGCAGCACGTGACCAATCATCAGAGCCGCCACCGGCAATGCCGAGAACCTCATGGGTGACAGCAGCACGATAAGCGGTGCCCGTTGTCTTTCGAATGCGTTCAACTGCTGTACGGGCAACAGATAAAAGATCGGCACCATCCTTGACTTTGACTGCCTTATAGGCCCACGGGTAGACCATCAATTGCCCATAGCTATGGAATGTTAAATATGATTCTAGATTATGTTTACGTTTGCTTAAGAAATCCGCAACAGCTTTTGTTTCCAGCTCTGAAGCAGCGCTAGAGCCTCGATAAGTATCACTGCAGGGATTTGTTGATGAGCCAAAACCAGACCAACCAACATCGAAATTACGATTTAAGTCAACACCTTTGCAATTGGAACGTTTCGTGCTTGAACGATTCTTACGCCAAAGCCGATTCACTTTACGTGTGTAGTCATAGCCATCGGCATTCATTACTGGCATTATGTACCAGGTCAAATCGCGTAAATATGAAGGATTTTTTTCCCAATTGGTCACTAATTGATATACGATAAATGTCACTACTGCTGGACTTATCCATTCACGGGCATGTATACCGCCATCGATCCATATTTTCTTATTATCCTTAGGATTCTCTGAAATTCTGAACAAAATGTATATTCATCACTAAATCTCATTTAAATCACTAATCACTGGAACTTACCTTAAAACCTTGAGATCACGTCCCTCTTCTGTCTTTCCAATTGTATATAAACGACATATCTTTGGATATTTTGATCTTATTTCACGCATAAAGCTAAAGATATCATCTACATCATGATAGTCCTGCCAATCGAAACCACTGCCTGTTGCCCTCTCTGCACAATTGGTGGAAGATGGAGAAAGATCATTACAAAAACTTCAAACAACTAAAATTCCATTCACTTACTTGTTCTTCTGCCAGCAACACCCCTTGTTGCCTGGGCCCCCATAAATTGTTCTTTATCGATTAATTTCTGGACATCATCATGCAGTACAACATTATCGAGTCTGTGGGCCGCCAGGAAATTCCTAGCCGCCTTCTGATGTTCTTTTCGTATTGATATATCAAGAAATTTGGAATTCTCCTTCCAAATGTTACCACCGAATTTTTGTTCTAGGGTCTCACCAACCGCCAATCGACGGCGCATATCATCCGAAATATTATAGATACGCCATAACTGGGTCTCATCGTAACGAATTGGTATCTCATTGACATCCATGTATAAAGGCTCGGTCATATTTAGTTGCTCGACAAGTACCTTATTGCCGGTTCGAATGCTACTATCAGCGATGGGTTCCATTTCCGTAATATCGAAGGCATGATTTGCTTGAATAACCAATGCTAGTATTAATGCAGCACTGCTTATCATTGTTCTTCCAGAAATCTTAGCCATTCTTAATTTAATGACACTGATGCTTTGTGTATTATGTTGACCTTGGTGATGATGCTTGCGAAGATTCTATTGCCTTACTGCCTCTGGAAATATGAAACAATAATTGGTTTTTTTTTTTTTTATAAAATAACATGTTTAATATCTGTGATTTGTCGGAAATCAATGAAATCAATGAAATCAATATTACCAAAAACTATCTCCATATAAGATATTTAGACAGATGCATTACTGTTTGAAAGAACTTCAGTTCTAAAGTAAAAAGTGATATATGTAACTATGTTAACTAAGTTTGTAGGTCTTATTTTTTGAAAATTCTTTAGTCAATATATTACGTACGTGTTTTTTAAAACTGTCAATAATAGCGTTTAAACTCAATTTTCGATATAATCTACATTGACGACTTGTTGCCACAGAACTATATCAATTGTATAACCAATTGATTATTCAGATTTATCGTTACATATAATAGTATTAAGAGTGAGATATCAGTGATTCCATAATCTACTATACATTTTCGTATAGGTATATAAAATTCCATGAGGAAGTCAGTTTCCAAGCAAAGCAGTCTCTTTATACTCTTTACGGGAGTAAATAGTATTATAAGTTTGTCATGAAGTTTGTAACAGGCAGAAGGAGACAAAAGAGATCACATAAAGTATATATATTTTTAATCAGCTCGATTAGATTAAGCCATGTCCGCTTGTATGTATGCAAACTAGTCCCTCAGTTTTTGAGTTAGAGAGCTGACCCTTACAAACCACCCATTTGAATTCATGTTAAGAACATTGAATTCATGAGAAAAACATTTTTGTTTTTTGTCGTATCGAACTGAAACTTGGACACTATCAATTTCCAAGACAGGTGCAGAACATTTCCCGGAACCAACCAAATCGGACCACTAGGGGGGTACCTCCCATACAAACCACCCATTTGAATACTACAATGAAACATTCACTGCGTCCGTGAAGAGTATTTCATCTTCGGCATAGTTCTTTCTAGTTAATATTTAGAAATATTGAGCTAAAGTTGTGCGCTGAATTTCCTTTTTATTCAGTCAAAGTTTTCCCCATATAAACCTAAGATGTATACAGATCAATAATAGATGATTTATTACAATATTTTCATGATATGACTCTTATCAAAGCAAAAGGATTGGTTTTGTATTTGAAATATTGAATTGATATTCCTAGGTTATTATGATCCAATATAGGTAAACCTAAGATGTCTACATATAGTATGTTATTTATATTATTATTATGAATGGAATTTTTTATATAAGGAGCATTCATATTTGAGTTTCAGTACGAGTTCACTTTCATAAACTCAAAGTTAGGGTTTTATTTTAGTGTTTAGAGAAGGGGCTTTAAATTTTTATCTCCATCTATATATTTAGAAAATGCATAGCAATACAATTTGCCTTTTCATTAATTAACGAATTCGTTTCGTTTGTTAGTATTATGATGGGAGACGGTGGAATGGCACTAGGGAAGACCTTTCACTTATCAACATTATCGATTGCTAATTAGAAAAACTTAATAAAAAAAAAAAATAAAAAATAAACAACCAAAAACAATTTCATTATCAATATATTGCATGTATGTACTTCACCATGAAAGTAATGAGTATTCCTAGTTGTTTGTCAAACTTTTGAGAGATTACAGTCTACATGGAAAATCATTTAACAGAATTGCTTACAAATAATGAAAAAGAATCAACATATTGACATATTCCATCTATTTATCTATTCAATAGTTTTTGCAAAATATAGAGTTTTTGTTTTCTCATATATAGAAAATTCTTTGTTTTTCATTTCTGGGAAGTTTTTATATAGAAAAACAATACAAACTTCACACTAAGTATGATAAATGTATCAACTATTTAGTCCTTAAATGTCTTACATTCATTCACCATTCATTAAAGATCACCAATATTACAGATATTGTACATATATTCTAGACTAGAGACTAACTCTTAGTTCTCGAGATTTCGATATGAAATTTTGAAAATTTTCTATTATTGTTGCTGTTGTACAGATCATTTGTCATATATTTACATATGTACATGTTAATTAAATCACGTATTGTAAAAAAGATCGTCAATTTTTGAAATATCGCACTGAAATTGTCCAAATGAAATTAAATTGTTCTACTCACTATAATTCAAACACATGATCTTACATACTAGACGGGTTACCACACATGGCAATCAATTAAATCACTAAATACAAATTAGATTCTCAATTTTTAAAATATAGAACTGATAATTTCCACAAAATATAGTACATACTAAGATTGTAACGGAGACGGAGGCGGATGCCGAAGTTTAAAGTTTAAACTCTAAGCGAAGCGAAAGTGAAAAGGTGGGTTAGCAAAGAAAAAAATCGGTTTCAAAACAACAATTACGAACAATTTATGTGCAAATTTTGTTGCGAAAGATTAATAAGACGAACTTATTAACAGAGAGACAGTGAGAGAATTGTCTAGTCCAGGGCTGTCTAATCTGCTTGGTTTCCTAAGCCACATTAGAAGAAAACCTGGTAATTCAGGCTTTAAGTAAATCTTTTTAAAACACTTGATTGACGTGAAAAAAAAAATGAAAAATCGGGAGGTTCTGTACCGTTTGTATGAGAGAATTCGGAAACTTAAAAATGTATTCAGTTGAACCCTAATCTAGTTTATCTTTGCTGATGTTTTTCTTTGTCTTCTTGCGCGTATAGAACAAAAATGTAAATACACCTCTGGTAAAACTCAGTTAAAAACGGAGACGGAGGGTCGATTTTTTGCAGATGTTTCGCAGTTGTGGAAGTGAAGTTCCGTTACAACCCTATTGTATTACCACTATAAACAGTAGGCACATTTAAACTACACACCCATCCGGAAGTTGTTCGGAAATCAATTAGATTTCCTTAAAAACTTGGCAAATAAGATCCCATTTTGCTTGTATTGCAGGGCAACGGCACATAACATGGGCGGCATGGTGTCCATGAAATCACGATATTTGTTTTTTTTTTTTGTGAGGAGGCCATGACAAAAGAATTTAATGTGAAGCTTTGATAAGACTGAGACCATGTCAATTGTTCTCAATTAAAAAAGATTTATTTTAAAAAAATGCGCTATGCTCCAATTGTTTGTGATTTGTGACATTTTTTAATTTGATTTAATTCAACATATTTTTTTTAACAACAACTTTATTGTTGTTTTCATTATTGTTATTTATTCAATTTCATTTTGTATTTACGTTCTTTGAATACAAATCAATTAAAAAATTTGTATTATTAAAAACACAAAAATAAAATCATTGGAATAATAATTGAATTGATTCTAATAAAGAATCCATTCATTGTTCATAAGAACAAAAGAAATTATACAATATGTTTATAGGTTTATAAATATATCGTAAAGTTTTACAATAAATTCTGGAAAAGCTTGCAATTAAAAAACTTTGTGAAAATTAAATCAACCGAATAAAAAAATATATTTATTATTTATTGGGAATTTTCCAAGCGTCTACACAATTTGTATTTGTTTTTATCATTTCATAAATGTTTTAAATCTAATGGATAAGTCAGTGGTCTTAAAATATATTTCCATAAAATTTGTGTAATAAAATATCTCTAAAACCCTAGGCTCCAATCGGATTTTAGGGAATCCTTTCGTTCATTGATTTTTTGATTACTCGTATTTTGTCTATTTTGTTTCTCTTCTTAGTTTGAATGAAATTGATTTTGATTACGAAAAAAATCAATTATTTTAATATTCCTATAAATATATTTTATAAAAAACTTTATTTTAGATAAAAAGCTGTTTTCTGATTTTCATGTTATTATAACAAATACTATCTATACGCCTTACTTCGCACGTTTATATCCAATGAGAGTGCAAAGGTTCAAGTGAAGGTCTTCAGATTCATCCTTCACATTCACATTAATAGACAATAGCCATTGTACCTTTTTAAATGAAAGGATAATTTTTTGGGATTCCGGACTCAAAGAGTACTAGAGAATTGAAATTTTTATGGAATGTGTAGTTCTATCCGGGCAATAACAACAAATACTAAAAATAAATTATTATGAAAAATTTAAAGGGGTCCCTATTCCAGAAACATTTTGATTTGTATGGGAGCTATACGATCCAGTAACACCCACGATCTTGCTTGGTTGGTAAAAATGGATTAGAAACTTGTAATATCGAAATTTCAGTTTGATCGGACCACTTATTAGAAAAACTTTCTTCTTTTTTGGACTATTTTACTGAAATTTAGACACTATTAGTTTTTGACATAGGTGTGCTGTATATTTGTTGGAATCAGTTAAATCGTACCACTAGGATGGGTTCCTTCCATTCAAACCCGAATCTGATACGGAATCCTCCGTGTATATACTGAAAGAGGCGTAATTCATGACAGATTTGACTTTATAAACATCCTGGACTTGCATTCGGACAATTCTCTTGATAATGGGAATCAATTCTATTTATTTATTTATTTATTATAAAACTAAGATTATAATTATAAATTATAACTTAGATATACTACGAGCAATAGCGACAAAGGCCTTCATCTCGGAAAGCTATTTGAATAATACAATAATATGAATTAAATATTTATAATATACAAAATTAATACAACTAAACTATTTATACTTATGATTAGGATATAATAAAATAGTGTTTGGTATATAAAGATTAGAAATAAAAAAAAAAATTACAATGGGTGACTTAGATTAAATTGTATAAATTAGATGTTTTTAAGAATTGTAAAATGAGTTTAATATTTTGGGGCGTAGGGTTGGAAAGGATGGAAAGGGGATCTGTGTTTGAGAAATATAAACTACGTATTGGTTGGGTTTTTGGGCATTCAACTAGAATATGATTGAGAGTTGAACTTTCAGTACAGGAACAAATGGGGTTCGGTGGTGATGGGATGAACAAGTGTCCATGGGATAGTTTGGTATGACCTAGGCGAAGTCTTAAAAATTTTATCATGTCCAGTCTTCTGAATTCATCAGGAAGGGCTGGAAGGAAAGTTTTAGCTGAAAGTTTGTTGTGATTGACTAGCTTGTACCAATTTGATGTTGCTTGGTGGAATCCAGTGTGTTGGGTTTTGAAATAGGATTTTAAGTACATTACAGAGTCTTGTGAAGAAAAATTCGGAGTTGTATGGAGCGGAGAGAAAGCAGCTTCTTTGGCTACTTTGTCAGCCATTTCATTACCAACAATCAGGCAATGACTTGGGATCCAAACTAAAGTTATTTTTGAAGGGTTGCGGATAAGAATATTTCTAATTTTCTTAGCATAAAATTTATTTGAAGTTATGTTAGAAATAGATTTAATTGAAGAGAGGGAATCGGAACAGATAGCGAATTTACCTTTATTGTTTTTGGCATATTCTGCAGCTTCTAATATAGCTACTATTTCTGCTGTAAAGATGGAGCTATGGTTAGGTAGGGGAATCAATTCTAATCATCATTTTTAATAATAAAATGAAAAAAAAAAAAACCTCTAAACATGTTCAAATTCTTGGGTTTCTTTACACATAAACAAACCATCTCTCCTCTCATCTTTGTTATCGCTTATGTGTGCGTTATTGTCGTCATCATTGATGGATGAATCATTATAACGACGATTCCATTGTGTTATTATCGTCATGGGTGACTGTTGTATTGTGTTTCTGGGTTTTATTTTTACAATTTCCAGGAAAAATCATGATTTTTTAAGAGAAACATAGAAATGAGCACATCAGCATGAACATCATCATCATCATCATCATTATAATCATCACTATCAAAAATGAAAATGATGGCAACCAAAAAAGAATAACAAAATCATATAAAATTAAAGTCACTAAACCTATTTTTTTTTTTTTTGTTACTCAATTTGGTTACAACCAGAAGCAATTAGATTATAGTAAAAATTATAATAATAATAAAAATAATAATGAAACTAGTTTAACAAAAAAAAAACCAACCTAAATAAAAATGAGAACTTGTTTATATTTTTTTTTTTTATTTCTATTCTAATTTTTGTAACAGATTCTTTTTAATTTTATGTTTTTTTTTTTTATTTTGTATTGTAAGAATTTTCTTTGCTCTCTTACAGTTTAATAAGATTTTTGTCACTTATAAAAAAAAAAGAAAAAAAATTACAACAAAAAAAAATAATAACAAATCTCCTTACGTTGTTGTTTGCGCATGCGTGACTCTGCCTTTTGTTTTTTTTAAATGTCGCCTTGCGTTTTATTTTTATTTTTAATTAATTTGAATTTTTTTTGCAATTTGTTGATTTCGATTTGTGTTCTTGATATTTTTATTTCTATTATTATTATTTTTGATATTTGTATTTATTTTTTATTGTTATTTTTTGCACTTGTTTTTTTTTTTTTGTAATTGAGAAACACGTAACACAAAGAGAGAGGTGGAGGAGGAGAAGAAGAGAAGACACACACGCACACGTGAATTTATGATGAGAAAATGATTAACCACATTCTCTGCATGCGATGCGAAGTGTTATATCGCTTCGCTTTGAATGCGACTAAATGCGGCAAATCGTAAAAACTTTAATTTTTATATAGAAAATTTGTATGAACAACAAAAAAAAAAAAAAAATAAATAAATAAAAATAAAACAGAAATAAAAGCTCCAAATTGGGAAGCAACAACAGCAACAGCAACAGCAACGACAGGCAGAAGAAGCAAACAAATAACGAATAAACGACGAACAAACAAATGACGAAGCAACTGAATCAACTCGAACGAATGAACGAACGAACGAATGTGTGAGATTGAGTAAATGGGTCGGATGAGAGAAACGAAGAGAGGATATTGTTGAGATTGCTTTTGTTGAATGGAAGAGATCGACACTTTGATAAGTGAGAATAAGTGAATGAATCGTAAATTCAATGTAAAAATCAACAACAAACAAACAAATCAAAGAAAGATTTTACAAAAGGACAAAAAAAAAAAAAACATCATCATTTATCATCTTAATTTTCTTTTTGTGTATTGTAAGTGAGAGTGTTGCACAAAAAAAAAAAAAAAAAAAAAAATCTTAAAAATAGAAAGAAAAAGAGATTTATGTAAATGAGTGAGTGAGAGTGAGAGTGTGATGATTGGATGATTGGATGATCATGCATGCTTGCATTTGAGAAAAAGATACTCATATTGTGATCAAAAAAGCACAGCACGTGATCCAGATCATCATCATCATCGTCATCATCATCATTCTACTCTTTGTTCTCATCATTATATCTTTTACAATCAACATAAAATTGTCAAAAACATGGATTGTGATTGTTTTGTCCCTACTGTCTGTCTGTCTCCTCCTCGTATCTTTCTTGTATTGCGATAATGTACTAATTACATACATAGAATATGTTCAGAAGCATCTCTTCAATATCATCACTAACAAAAGCAGCAGCAGCAGTAGTCGTTGCAACAGCAGCAGTTACAACCGTTTAAAACCTAAAGCTGACCATAGACAGTCAACATATTTATCCAATTTACTTGAATGCAGTGAATGTTGGTTTGCGAAACTATATCTGAAAGTAGAGAAAAGATTTCGAACGTTGTCCAAATCATCCAAAAGACCAAGAGAACTGTAAAATATTTCGACTATTACATCCCATTTTCCTAAACAAGGAGGATCAAAACAATGTGCCTTGTTGGCCACCCTCACCCTGCTGATATCTTGCCCTTCTTCTTAGCCACAAACTATGAGAAAGAATACAACTCTAGTGTCTTTCTTTCGTGTCTGTCTGCCCTGCTTGAATGGGCAATTTGTAAATGCAGCCATAGCAGGCGATCAAACGTTGCCACTGGATGATTTTCGAAGATTATTAAAAAAATAAAAAAAAATATAAACCAACAAAAAATTAAAATATGTACCACCATAGACACGTTAAACTGCCTTTCAAATCCAATAAATTGGACATACAATTTGATAATTTATGCCTAGCTTCAATGACGTTGCGCATGCACTGTAACAGTTTGTGGTCTTATGCTTTCATAATCTTTTGGTTGCACTTTACAATGCTCACTCTACATACTCACACTCATCACACTTATCTCCGTTATCACTTTGCTTTTCTGACAACACAACACTCAATTTACGACACTACACTCAATTCACTGCACTCAATGCCCTACACTCTCTAAACTCTCCCCTCCTACTTTTCACCAGACCATACATATCGTCATCTGTCAGTTTTCCATACTCCACTACCGAAAGCTACGCTCACTTCATTTAATTGCACTCACTTCCCTGCAAACAGTTCACTCATTTCTCCTCTCCACTCATCATATCACTCTGCACTCACTTCACTACACTCAGTGCACTACACTCACTTCCCTGCACTCAATACTTCAGACTTCACGACAAACAGCAGCACGAAGTAATAAGTAATTTAACGAACGCAATGCAACTCAACGCAATGCGATTTCATTTTGAGAGAATATATTGTACAATACAATAGTATTTGATTTTATTTTTTAGTTGTTAATTTAAACGAGTAGTAAAAGAATGAAGACAAATGAATTTATTGAGTTTTGCAACGAGTAACAAAAACATGTAAATTAATGAATCACTGTGATTCTGTCTGTCTGTCCTTTGTGTTTTCCTGTCTCTGAGTGTGTACACAGATGTGTGTGTGTGTGTGTATTTAAAAAAAAATAAATAATAAAATATTATTAACATAATAATATTTACCCTATACATATGAGTATTTGTATATGATTTTGTAAATTATAATAATTTCAATTGGTGGAATAAAATTTATTTACAATTCATTTATAATTTTATGTTGTTATTTACTTTGTTTTTTATTGGTCACACATCAACAGAAATTCTATGAGAGGTCACTGTAAATTGTTTCAATTTTGAAATTTGTACCTAAATTCAAACCTATTCCATGCCATCTATTAGTAAATAGAGTCAGAATAGAATCTCTCTAAAGTTCTTAAATAAATAATTTAAAATCACAAGAATCACTAGGAAGTGTCTAGTCCAAAAATCCATATACTTTTTATATATTACATATCTTATACGTTTGTTTTTTTTTTTTTTTTTCTCTCTTTAATCATATACTATGTATAATACTCGTATATCAATGATGAACTCCTAAGAATCACCCTAAAATAAATTTATTTCACATTAAGTAAGCAGTAAGATTAAGTGCGAGATTAGGACTCAGTGTGTGCAAGCAGCCTCAAGTTTATCAGGCCAGTCAGGTCTTTGAGAAATGGTTTCCCGCCTTCCAAAAACTGCATAGGAGTCGCAGAGAAGATGTTGCATATTTTCTATGCATTCTGCATCGGTACAAAAGTTCGCTCAATGCTTCAGTTAGTACCCAACTAGGACTCCTGGTACCATAATATCCAAGATTATAGAAATTGACAGCTTTCTTTATAAATATAAATGTGTATTAATTTGATTTCTCCTCCATTACTCTCCATTATTTCACTATTATCCAGATCAATTAATTAAGAAAAAATCAAAATATGTATATACATACATATATATATATATATATTTAATTTTATTTATTATTGTAAAAGAAATCATAAACAATATAAAAATAATAATGATAATATATTTTGTTTGTTTTCTTTACTTCATTCAATTGAATTTTGATTCGTGTAAATCACTTTCTTCTTTAATGCGCCATTGTTATGTTGCTTGTTTATATGTTTCTGCTTCCATTTCCCCGTCTTCTTCTTTTTCTTTTTCTTCATTACATACATATCTCCTCCTCCTCCATGTTCAACTATTTATATTTTTTTTTATTTTTACCACTTGCGTTTAGTGGTTTTTCATCACTCCGCCAGCAAAATAAAGTTAACGAACGAGAGACATTGAATGTTGACATGGCAAATTGTGAAGCAGGGAGGGAGGGATGGATGGAGGGAGGTACTATGTCAGAAAAGAAGTTGATGATTGGCGATACTCGTGTGAGCTACATTCGCCGAACTGACTGTCATCATCGTGCCCCATGTGATCTTAACTTCAATTATTGAACAACAACCAACCACACAATAACCACAACTCCAATTTTAACTACTTTAAAAGCAATTTAAAATTACATTCACTTGCTGTTTCATTTCAGATTTTACTTGTATTCAATTGTATTGTAAATCTCTTTTTTCCCCCTCCCTCTCTCTATCTTCTCTATCTAACGATTTCTTTGTTTCTTTGACTATCTCACTATCTTTTTCCTGTTGCCACTACTTTCCGGCCAACAACAACAACAACAACAACAACAAGTCCCTGGTATCTTGATTGTGTTATTATTATAGGTATTATATCTTTCAAGAAAGAAATGGTTGTAACAGAGCAAAAGAAACTTCGAAACATATTGTAGCTCAATAGACACTATAGATTACAGTACAGATTCGCTGAACTGAACTTTTTGTGTTTATCTGTGTCATCATTAAGTCAATCCGATTACTAAGTAGAATGATTTATATAAATCCATTAATTAAAGTTATAATCTGCTTGTGTATTCATGGAAAATTTCCATTTTTCTTTAGTGATCACTAAATTTTAAAAGAAATTATCCAAAAAATACTCGAAACAATACTTCCTTTGAAGGACTCTTCTAATTACAAATTGGCAATGTTGGAGTTGTGAGTTGGGACCAATGTAATAAGTTCTCTGCCTGAAATTACAAAAGGATCTACACACATATGTATGGAATATGATTTGATTTAAGATTTGGAACTTAATAAAATCGTACTTTTCATATAAACTGTTTGTCGGTATAAGAATGCATGGGCTTAATTAGAGAATAAGTCAGTCAATATATGGATCGATCAAATGTATGTACACAGATGATAAAAAGTATAAAAATGAACGTTGAAATCGAAATTCTTGGCGTCATTAGTGGTGGTTTTTATTTGATTGTCTAAGACAAATTTAAGAAAAGCTTTTTCCAAAAATATTCCAAAACAACACTTTATTTTTTTTTTTTTTGGTATTTGTTACCTCGCTCTCCACACTCATTCATATCTTTGTCTCCTCGTTTCACATTATCAACGTCTCTCGAACTTCGAAACGAAGAAAGTGAAAGTTTTCTATTGTGCGTTGCTACTCTTTCTTTTTTAGGTTTTTTGTTTTTTCTTTTATTTATGTAGTTTATATTTAAGTTTTACTTTTGGCGTTGCACGCCATCATCATCATCATCATCATCTCCTCCTCGGGGTCTTTTAGTTTTGCCTGATAATTTCTTTTGTTGTTTGTTGATTACTTGATGATGTGGTTGCATATTTTATTCTAATTTTTTTTTTTTTTTTGGTTTATTACATTAAATATTCATTTATTATAATTTTTGTGTTGTTTTGTGTGTTTTTTTTTTTTATTTGCAATTTTCTTCTTTTTGCTTTTAGTTGTTGTTTTATTTCATTTCGCTCATACTCCCCTTACATCATTAATTTCTTTCGTTTTTTTTTTTTGTGGCCTTTCAAATATTATTGTTAGTTATTTTCTTATGATTATTATTATTATTATTTTTTTTATTTACTTTTATTGTTTATTGATTGGGATTTTCACACTTTTGTGTTAATTAAAAATAGAAATTTTACCATGATGATCGATCGATTGTGTTGATTGAATCAAATGTTGTTTCCAGGTTGTTTTTTTTTTTTTTTTTAATTTAATTTTGATATTTTAAGTCTAAATCTTAAAAGTATGTTATACTTTCTTTCTTATCTAAAAACATTGCCCATAAAAGTAGGCAATATTTTATAAATTTTCATTGACTTTATGATTCAATTTTAGTACAAGTAGAGAGCAGCAGATGAAACGCTCTCCTGTAATTTTAATTAGTTTAGAAAGTTTTTAACCGATGAGTTAGAAGGTCCCTGGGGACAGAATTTACTCCTTGATGGTCCATGGGAAGAATACCCGACCTCTACATGTATTCCAAGGAAATTTTATTTAGAACAGTTTAAAAAAAGAATTCAAGGCGATCCAACCAATAGTTCAGTTTTTATTGGGATTTAAAGATGATTACTTTTTTGGCTTGTTTTTAATTGTTTTATTGTTTGAACATATTTCAAACGAGTTCTTTGAATTTACAATTATTTTTTGTTATCTGCGCATACTCTTCCCTATAAGTTCCTTTTTTCTAAACATCATTATACATTTATAATTAGTATATGATAATAAAACAAAACAAAAAAAAATTAAAAATAAATGGCGTTTTCATACAAAATTCCATTCCCTGTGGGCCTTGAGGGTTAAACATTATCCATTTAGAACCATGGAGCAGTTATCCTCTAGTTTTGGTTGCCATATTGCCAGACAGGTGCAACTACTTTTCTGTATACAAACAGTTTGAAGTTGATCCGAAGTTTGTTTTTTTCCAGTTTTCAATAGCAGCACCCAGTGACATTTTTTACATGGGAACGCCATGCTTGTCCATGATCACAGCAAGATATCAAACTACCACTAGAGTTCAGGTTTATTACTGCGCTTTAATGTCTACATAAATACATACATGAAATTAGCTGATTTTGAGACATTTATGCCGAGTATTACCACACAGAATACATAGTACAATAAATAATTTATTTATAAATCTTAAAAATTGTTTCTTAAATCATAATTTATAAAAAAAAAAGAAAATATCATATTTATATTTAAATAAATTTGCATAAATCATTGCAATTCTTTGGCAATGGTACGCATAAATTCATAGACTTCTTCACCTGATTCAATGATATAATGCGGTGGCATTAAATAACCATAACGTCCCTGGTCCTTTAGGAAAACATTATAGACAAATGGTGGATTGAGGCGTGATTGTACCCAATCGCCGGAGTTGCCAGCACGTGCCAATTTCATGCGATAGCTACTGCCCACACTGTATTCGGCATGATTTAAACGACGAAAATTTAACATTGCTTTGCGTCCAACTTTGTGTAGAATACGCTGATTATCGGTGACATAATCAGCATCACCCCATGGATAGGTTATCGCTTGACCATAACCACCCAAAGAGATGTAAGCACCTAGAAAATCTTTCATATTCAGTAAGAAATTTCGTATGGCACGTGTTTCGGGCTCTGAGAATTTCTTAACACCACGATAAAGATTCTTGCACGGATTACCCGATGACCCAGCACCTGACCATTCGTACTCAAAATTGCGATCTAAATTAACGCCATAGCAACCTGTGTCGGCATTAAAATGACGATTCTTTGTCCACAGACGATCGGTAATACGTGAATATTGATAGCCATCGGGATTGGCAACAGGCAAGAAATACCAATCAATGTTACGCATGATAGAAGCTGGTGAACTGGATGATGATGATGATGATGATGATGATGTATCGTTTTGTATATCACCTTCGATTTTCTCATTATCATATTCATCATCAGACCAAAGCCATGTCAATTTAGAAATGGCATAAGTTACAGCTGCAGGACTTAACCAATCACGTGCCTGGAGACCAGCATCTATGAACACAGCCCAATTGCTAGGATCTCCATTTGAAATGCTGCAACAAAAGATCAACGTTAATGAATTTTCAAAGAAGCTACTTTGTGCTACTTATATCTACCGCAATAGTTCCAATGGTCTTTTATTGCTTGTTATACCGATCTGCACAATCTCTGCCATATCCGGATAGCTTTCAAGGATATGCTGCATAAATTGTTGTATATCACCAAAATCATGATAGCGATTCCAATTCATGAGAGTTCCCTGGCGTTCTAGCCATGGCATCATGACATTAGTATTGTTTACCTCAACATAAGTCTCATCAATAGCAGTTTCAATATCATCGATCATAATATTGTAAGTAAAATCAGCCTTTGCCATAAATTCTTTCGCTTTGGCTGTGTTCTTATAATCAATAAGTATATCGATACCATCCTGATTAATGTTCCATACTTCAGTACCTAAAACAAAGAAACAACAACAATAATTTCAATTTTGTAGTGATAATGTTTCCATCCCCATGCCCACCAAATAAACGCCAAAAACTCTTTAATAGATAATCTTCAAGTTCGGTTTGATGCAGCTTCCATAATTGATGACCATAATAGCGACGCACATGCGCCCCACTACGATAACGTCGATTGATCTGATAACTTGAATCGGGGGAAAAGACATTAAAGCGTCTTATGTCAGTGGGCGCTAGCCATTGTAAATTCTCAATTGTTGTATCGAATAACTCGCCACTGGTCAGCCATAAAGTGGGTAAACCAGGAATGCTACGTAAGAAAAATACTGAAGTTGTTGAGTTGTTGCCACTTGATAAGCGTTGAAGATTGCAAATAACAAAAAAAGAACTATAAAGAGGCAACAACCACAAAGGAAAACACTTCATTGCTCAGACATATAGAAATATAGATTCTGGATTCTTGCCGAGAGACTTAATCGGAAGCAACGTGACGCTTTTAAACAAACCAAAGAACTGAACTTAATTCAATAGTGTGGTCGGTTGGATCGATCGATCGATCGATCGTTTAGCAGGTTAGTTAGTTGGTTAGTTAGTTGATTGGTTCTGCTTGGTAAATGGTTGGTTGGTTGGTTGGTGGCAGCAATCAAGCGGTAAAAACTTGTACTGCCATTTTAGATTTTGGTTCTGATTTTACTGATTTATGCCTAATTTATGCAAGAATCATCATCATCATTACGAAGAACGCGACAAATGTATGAATGTTGCCAAACCTATTTTAATTTTTATTTTAGCTTAAGATTCTTCTTTATCATCATCATCATCATCATGTTTAGATAAATATTCATGTTTAGTTTGTCAAAATACCAAATCATCTACCACCATTGGATCAATGGATCTCATCCGTAATATTTTGAAGAAAAACAACAAAAACAAAGCTAAATAAATTCAATTCTAAGTTAAGTCAAGACTTTGACTTTCATGCTGTTTGCAATTCCCAATCATCATCATGTTAGTGAACATGATGATTGTAAAGTCATTGATTTGAAACACGTTAAGAACAAACTCGGTCAAAAGTTCAACAGCACTGAATGTTTTCCTATCGAAGAACTGTTGTGGTTTCGCCCCAATACTGAACAGAACAGAACTGAACAGAACAAAACAACTGAATTGAATTTGGCATTGATGATCGAACGACTAGTATACGAACGAACGACCTCTTGAACTTCAAATTACAGTTTTAAGTTGATGTTGTTAAGGAGTTCTTTTGTTTTTTTTTTTTGTTTTTTCTTTTGTTTTGCTCTCACTTAATGCTTAATTAACGTTTATGGCCACCGCCCTTTTAAGCTCAGTTGAGCTAAAACTTACCGAATGATCCAACGAATTTTTGAAAATCTGCCGGTGGACGCTGTTGACGCTGAACACGTTTTTGTGTTGTTGAATTGAAGTTAAGTTTCCATAACTGTGCCCCATGATAATTCATATAATTTTCATCGAATTCACTACGATAATCTGATTTACGTCCATAATGTGTTTGAGGGCGTATATAACGCAATAGGTTACGTACGCCACCTCCAAAGAATGGTAAATGCATTAACATTGTACTCCTTGGTAATGGATCCAATTTTGGATCATCATCACCTTCCATTTTCTTTACAGAATTCAATTCATTGATATTTGTAGTATTTGCCAGCACTAGTACAAACATTGTACAACAACAAATCCAAAATTGTAACGACCACCACATCATTTGAGCTTGGGTAAGGAAACAAAAAATGTACTATGTATGATGTTACTATATAGAAATGAATCTGTATCTGTGTATCTTAATAGTAGCGGCTATACGCACTAAACTGAAGCAAGTTCAAAAATGCTGTGTGCTGCGAATTTAGAAGTGTTGACCAAAATACCTCCATTCTTCACTCCAATGCTAGATTATAATGATGATCTGATGATCTACTATGTATATACATTTACTTACATACATTCAGTTTAGAAAACTGTTGTTTTTGTATTTGTTTTTTTTTTTTTTTATTGTTGTATTGTATCTTTCTTCTTGTTCGATTCATCTGACTGGTTGGTTGGTTGGTGGCTGTTTCTCCCAATCATTATAATTTAGCATTACGATTAGCATATTTCTATCTATTTATCTATATTTTTTTGAAATTATATCTTTTTGGTCGATGATCTTTTGCTTGATGACAATCATTAACCATAAATATCATTATCAATATTATATGGTCATCAAACGATTGACTCAATGTTGTTTGGTTGTTTCTCATTGTATCTTTTGTTTTAAATTTCACTTTATTGAAAACAATAATAAAAAGAAGAACTTTCATTGTTGTGCTGCTCTCTTCTTAATTTCTTCTCATTTTAGTTAACTGTTAAGTATGGTGATTTTGACCTCACAATATTTGGAAAAATAGGAAGAAGACATTTTAGGCTTTAGGAGAATCTTTAACCTTTTATTGCCCATTCATTTATATTTAAATGTTACCATTGGTTTTAGCATTGGTTGGTCCATTGAACACAATTTGAATGTGAATGTGGATTTTAGAATAATAAGAGAGAACTGAGACAGAAATTAAGTTTTTTTTTCTGCGAAAAAACAAAATACTGTTCAAATACTCGCATGAAGGAGATAGAACTGTTAAATTTGCTGCATGAGAAATAATATTGTACTTAGGGAAAGTCATTGATTTTGGACATAAAATTTGGATATGTAAAAAACCGTTGAATGTCTTGATGGAAGAAAGCATCATTCTATACGAAAAGGATGCCATTGTTGAATTAATCTAACAAGACTACGCTCTGTAATCGCCTTTGTTTGATGGAGTCTATGGTGTCATGCCAGGTTCCCCGAAGCGGCAATTTTAGTTTTTGCGGAACAGGAAAAAGTCACACGGAGCTAAATCAGGTGAATAGGGCGACTGATCGATGGTATTTATCGCGTTTTTGGCCTTATAATCGTTGATAATCGTGGCGTTATCATCATGCTAAATCCACGAATTATCGAACCACAATTCCGGCCGTTTACGACGGATTTTGTCACGCAAACGTCTCAAAACGGTTAAATAGAAGTCCTTATTGACCTGCTGGACTTCCGAACGAACTCATAGTGAACCGCTCCATATCAAAAATAAAAAACAATCAGCATCACCTTGATTTTTGAACGACTTTTTCGAGGTTTTTTTCGGTTTCGGCTCATTTTTTTCCAACCATTCCGATGATTATTGGCTCGTTAGCGTGTCGTACTCGTAGACCCATGTCTCATCACCAGTTATGATGCATCCCATGAACGTGGAATCAGAATTAGCATTAGCCCGATCCAGCATGTCTTCAGAGATCACCTGCCGATACACTTTTTGGAGAAAATTCAGCTCAATCGGAACGAGCCGAGCGGCAACGAATTGCATGCCCAAATGGTTGACCAAAATTAAACGAGCTGTTTCACGATTGATGTTGAGTTCACGAGCTATCTCTCTAACACTAACATGACGATTTTCGAGCACGATTTCTTTCGCTTTTTTGACGTTATCGTCAGTGTCAGATGAGGATGGCCGTCCGGAACGAGGCAAGTCTTCAACGATCTCCCGATCTTCTTCAAAGACTTTGTACCACTCAGAAGCTTGAGTTTTCGATAAAACAGACTCACAGTAAGACTTCTCCTGCATTCGAATCGTTTCGGCATACGAAATTTCGTTCAAAATAAAAAATTTGAGACAAACTCTTTGTTCAATATGTTTTTCCATTGTAAAATTCGGCAAGAACTACTGAGGTGGACTGATTAAACCAGCTGCTGTAAACAAACTGGTTGAAAAATTTAAAAAAAAAAATACTTAACGCGGGCTATTTAAATGACATATTCCGGATACTTTATTATCAGAAGGTAAATTGTACATTCAATATTTTCAATTCGACTAAGAAAGACTTGATAGTTTTTACAATCTTCTCGGAAGATGGGGCATCGGTTGAAGTCCATTGGTTTGATTATATCTTTGGCTCGAGTATATCGCTTTCATATATTATATAGCTATGGATCGTTTATCATTATTAGATGATGATTTTTGCAATCATTTGTGAAGTGAAAACATTATTTGGTCGTCCAAAATAATAAACTTTTTCAAGTCAACATTGGTTTTCTTTTTTTTGTAAATCAAAAATTTATTAATACTCAAAATTCAATTATAAAATCATACAATTTAATTCTGTTTAAATCAGCTGAGAGTCCTCTAGTTGGAGTTGTTATTATTATTTATTTGAAAATGTTAATGTTAATAAATATTGTATTTTTCTTTAATTTTCCTGATAATATTTAATCTGTCATTTAATCTTTTTTTTTGTCTGTTCATTCCTCAAGTAAACTAAACTAAAGGCAAAAGGTTTAATTGTCTAGTAAGATGTTTTATGTACTTGGGGCAACTGTTTCCTTTTCGTTTCAGTTTTAACCTCTTGACTTTTTATGCTTTCACTTGAACAATAGAAACCACAATTTGTCTGCGAAATTTACAATTTACAAACATGAAAAACAAAAAGAAAGAATCTTTTGTTGCAGATGCTGCTATTGTGCATTTCTTTCATTTTTGATTTTCGTTAGTTTTCTTCTACATCATCATCATCATCATCATCATTTTAAAAGTGAGTTGAGTCAGTTGTCAACTTGTGTAGTTTTGGCTTGGCTTGGCTCGACTTGGTTTGACTCCTCGAGTGCTGGTTGGCATAAAACATTCAAATCCCAAACACAATACTTGGCTATGACACGAGGTCAAGGTCAGCAACCATAAAAACACACAAAGACGACGACAATTGTTACATTTTTGATTTGCAGAATCCTTTCCGGACACAATCCTTCACATCCCAAGTTTTCCGCTCAACAACTTTTGGCTTTTGTTTGACATTTTTTCCATTTTATTTTATTTTTAATGCATTCAATTTTTCTTCTCATCGTTTTAAACAAACATTCATTCAGTCTATTTTAACATTAAAATTGGCTAAAATAAATTATTTTATACAAAAAAAAATATATATATATGCTTCATTTTTAATTTTCGGTGCTTCATCCTTTTGCCTTAAAAGGATCCTCCGCGCACGCCTTAAATACAATAAATAAATAAATAAATTTCGCATTTGATCACTAAAAAGCTTTCCGAAGAGTAAATTAAATTAAATAAAAAAAAAAATTCATATTCAATAAATAAATAAATTAGCTTAAAATAATTTGGGTAGTTGCATCCTCATGTGTGTGTGTGTGTGTGTGTGTGTGTTCCCAAATTGGAAGTGATTCCACTCACTTAAAAGATACGTTTACGGCTGGTGCGTTTCGTGCGTTCATTGATAATGGCACGAGCCACTGTCTCGACAAAGGTGTAGCCCACCTTGCCGTTGGGGTGGATAAATCTAGCAGGTAATACGAAACCATAACGCCCAGTGTCACCCATCTCGATAGTGTAGGCATACTTAATGCCTGCTATACCCTTGGCCCAGTCATCAGAGCCACCTGCCGCTGGATATAGAGTTGTCGCTGATGAGCCAACTGTATATTTGTCACCAATCATTTTTGTAATGCTCTATAAATCGATATAAATGTTGAGTTTTTTTTTTTTTATATTGAATACAAAAAGTTTCCAGTACTTACAGTGCCCGCCTGCCTGGCAACTCGATCCAAATCCCCACGATCTTGTGTTAGAAGATAATCATAACCCCATGGATACAAAATGAACTGACCGTAAGAATGGAAAGATAAATAACCCTGGAATGTATTACGTGGATTGCCACTTATGAATTTCGATATATAGAATGTCTCTGGTTCTGAGAAGGCTTTACTGCCACGATATGTCTGGGCACAGGGACTAGCACTTGTTCCCTTGCCACCCCATTTATAACCAAAATTACGATTTAAATCGACACCAGGACATTGACGACCATGCGAACGCATATTTTTACGCCATAGGCGATCTGTGGTATGTGAATATTCATAGCCATCGGGATTGGCTACCGGGTGTAAAAAGTAATTTATTTGACGCATATGTTCTGGTAGATCTTCCCAGCCTTCGATAATTTGATTAGCAATGAATGTAACAGTAGAAGGACTAATCCATTCTCGTGCATGCATGCCACCATCAATCCATATGCTTGGATTACTTGAGTTTCCATTTGAAATTCTACACAAAAAAAAAAAAAAAAAAAAAAGAAAAAGAAAAGCAATTCAAAAATAGAAAAAATTGTTATTAACTTCATTTGGTAAAATACTAAAGTTCCAATAATGATATACAGAAAAGAATAATAGTACACAGGACAAGGAAAATAGTGACATTTTGTCAGTTGAATGGGATTGATTAGTGGAGAACCCAACAACATTTACATCTACTCACTTTAAAATCTTAAGCGGGCGCTTTTCCACTGAGTAGCCAATTGTTTCAACTGAACAAATATCTGGATAGGTCTTTGCCATATAATCGATAAAACCATGTATATCCTCCAAGCGATGGTAGGCCTGCCATGACAAGCGATGTCCTAAAGGAAAAAATTGAATTGAAATTAAATGAAATGAAAAGAAATGTGAAATGTGAAATGTATGAAAAAAATTATGAAAAATCGTTCATGCATGAAAAAGGGTTCATTAAACTTCATGTGCGTCATGGGTTATGTTTATTTCACGTATTTTTTTTTTTTATAGGGTGATAGATGGTTTAAAGACGGACGCATAATATTCAAGAACCCTCTTACAAATACAATGTTTTTTTGTTTTTTTTTTGTTATTGTTTGTTTCTTTTATAATTTTCACTTCTTCAATACTTTTTCATAACGGAAACTGAAAAAGTTGTTCTATTCTTAGACGGAAATTACACAAAGAACCAACCATTTGACTCCCACTGACTTGATGATTGTGATGATGACGACGATGATGATGATGGTGGTGGTGGTGGTGGTGGTCATACTATTTTATTGGTGGTAGAGGAGCCTGGGTTTATTTGACTTTATTCTACTTATTTCATATGAGGGAAATTATTTATCAGTATTGATTTAACAATAGTTTACAACTTCTCTCGCCACTTCCTCTTATTCCAAAAGAGTCAAACCCTAAAAAACTTTGAACAAAATGCTTTCTTTTCTTTTGTGAATCACTTGCAAAACACCTCTTAATAAATAACTAATCGTCGTGTATCTTCATTTGAAAACATACCACAAAATTACCAAAACAAAGAAAAAAAAAAACAAAAACAAAAAAATACACGAAAATCCCCAAAGAAATTTAAAGAAAGAAGGTTGGTTGGTTGGTTGGTTATATTAAATATACGAGTGACAACATTGCATGTTGCTGTCACCATCATCTGTCGCACATTATCATCATAATCACACCGTCACTGATTGCCTTTAGTAAAGGTGTCAAAGAGGTGTTGCATACAAATTAAGTGCCACCGCCTAAAAAACAAAAACAAAAAAAAAAAAAAATGGTAAAAAAAAAATGACTACTACTTAGTTACCGAAAGGGCAGACTTTATAGATTTTATGCCCTCTGCCCTACTGCCTAAATTTATATATACATTTATAAGAAATGGTAAGAAAATCAGTCATTTCGCTGAGCACAACTAAGACCCATTAAATGATAATAAAATGAGGCAAAACGAAATGAATGAATGCATGAATAGTGACAATTGTACTAAACTTGTTTTGAATGTAGCCAACAAACGTGGGTGCTTGTTTGTGTGTGTGTGTGTGTGTATAAGAGTGAGAGTGATAAATAACTTTCTCCCGGTCCAGTGGGTAGCCGTTTTATTTTATTATGTAGTAAGTCTATTGGGTTTTTTTTATTTTATTGGTTGACGTCGGTATATGACAAATGTTGTTTCATGTCATGATGATGACAAACTCTACACGCAACCAATGAACCAGTAAAAAACTCTATAATACACTACTGCGATTGACTTTTAGCACCTTTAAGAAAGTTGGACTGCAATCAAATAAAGGATTTATGTTAGTTGTTATATGAGACCATGGGTTATATGCCCATTTATTTAAACACTCTCAATAATCTCTACATCCCTCTGCTATCCATCCATCCATCCATCCATCACACATCATTTGGCAATTGGTTTTTTTTTTTTTTTTTTTGGTTCATTATGTATGGATACATAAAAAACTTTGATCATAAAACTTTATTGTTGACTTACCCTTTCGATTTTGTAGTTCTGCAATTTGTTCTGCTGGTGGATTTTCTACTTCAATGACTTGTTGTAAATTATCGATGAGTACAATACGTGAAAGATTCGCTGAACGTATATGACGTTCGGCGGCTGCTAGGACTTGCGGCTTTAAAAGATAATCGACTTCTTGTTTTACTTCTTTCCAAAGTTGACCATCTAAATGTTTAAAAAAAAAAAAAAAAAACAAATCATTAAAAATTATTGAATGGCAATTATTTAATATTTAAAATTATCAGCATTAAAAATTATCTAAATATCATTAAATATGAATTAAATTTTTTTATTTGGCCTCTTGCCTTGTAGTATACAATACTATACTACTAATAGAATTCCGGGAAACCCAAATCTTAATTGATCTTGGAATTTTGTTTAAGATTTGTACTTTACTTTTCAAATTTGTTTATTGAGAAAACAACGTGCAATTTGTATTAGAAACCACCTTGAAAAGGAATTGATTTCGACATAGGTTTATTTTTTGTTTTATAGGATTTGAAATTTTACTATATTGTTTTTGAAGATCGCTTGGTTTTTACTTGGATCTTCTTGATAATATTATATTGCAATTTGAATGAAAAAACATGCAATGCAATGTTGCAGGTGATTGATTGATTGATCACTGATTGATTATTGCCAATCACTATTATTTCACATTTTATGAATGCAAATTTTGTGTTTATTTTTATGGAGGAGAGTGTTGTGTGTTGTGTGTTTGTCAATTGAATATTAAAAAGTTTTGTAATTTGAACTGAATAAGGAAATAAATATTTTTATTCAGTACTTACCATATTTCGTTTGTAATTCATCAGCCAATTTTTTATCTTTATCTGTTTGTACAACAATTCGCCACACCTGTGCCCCATCATAGCTTCGTCTTAATTGAGCATTGAAATCGGCAGTTTCATTATCATTTGTTTCCGTATCCGTTTTTAAAGGTTTTTGTTCCTGTTCATGTTGTTGTTGTTGTTGTTGTTGTGATTGTTGTTGGTTGTATGAATTATTTACATAATTAAGTACATTGTCAATAAGATTTTCTAAAGGTGGTTCGGCAGTTGCTGTTGTTGTACTACCACTACCACTACTACTACTTTCATCTGCTTGAATTACTTCTTTCTCTTGTGGCTGTTGTTGTTGTTGTTCTGGTACTTGTATAATTGTAGTCAATAGAGAATTGTTATTGATTTCATCATTACCACCACCATGAACTGTGGTTTGAGCTTCTTGAGCCGCCTCTTGCTTTTGTTCTGTTGCCTGTTCAGTGGTATCCATTTGTATGATGACATCGTCCTCCTCAACAACATCAGTAGCAGCAACTTGTACATCATTTATAGTTTCCTTATGTTGCTCTTGTTCCCCTATAGCAGCATCATTATCTTGAGCTGCAGCTGGAGCTGGTGCTGGTGATTTTGTTTCATTCTCTATGACATCAGTAGTAGAGTCCATAAGGAGATTACTTGGTTTAATTAAATTTTCATCATTGATGGTAACAATTTCCTCAACATTTTGTGACGGTTTTTGTTCAATTTGTGCTGCTTCTGTTGTTTCCTCTTCGTCTTGGTTGTTGATGATTGCTTCAGTTACCACATTCTCTTCTTGTACACTTTCTGAAGCTTCAGCATCCAGTGCAGACGACGTCTGATCGTTAGTTTTATTAGATTGTATCACTTCTTGATGATTATCATCTTGACTTACTGTTCCATCCAAAATAGCAGTAGCTGATTCTTGGGGTTTTTCTTCAGCTTGAACTTGTTGTTGTGGCTCCATGTCAATATCAACTTTGTCATCGTTCTTCATTTGTTCATCTTGGTTAAGAGTTTCTGTAACGCCATCATTATCGCTACTTATCAATGGTATAATAGTTGTAGGTGTTTCCTTCTTTGATTCTATAACGTCTTTAAGATCTTCAGATATTACAAAGAGAGGGTATTCAGTTGTTTTATCAAAATCCATTTGCTGCTGGGCTATTTGTTCTGTTGTAGACTCATCAACAGCGGTGACATTTTCTAATTGTACTTCATCTACACCTCCTTTATTATTCATATTTTCCTCTACCTCTTTAGAGTTCTCAATCTCTTGGGCCAATGATGATGGATTCTCTTTTAATTCATCTTGGAATATTTGTTCCTGATTGTTGTTTTCTATGGCTTCAGCAACTGTAGGATCGGTGGCTATATTCTCTTTTATTTGTTCTGGTTCTGGTGGTTGTTCTTGTAGTTGTTGGACTAATGGTTCTGCCTGTGGTACTAGTAGTTCCTCAGTGATTAATGTTGTTGGTGTTGTTGTATATTCAATTGCTGGAGCTTCAGGTGTTTGTTGTTGTTGTGGCAGTTGATAGCCAGTGTTTTCTTCCTCCTCATCATCTGCATCTTCAACAGCAGTGTGTTCATTAACATCAGAGGATGTTGCTGATACTGCTGATAATGGGGATGATGATTGTGGTACTGTAACTTCTTCACTATTAACTAATTGTTCTACAGCTTCTTGCACTAATTCCGGCAATGTTTCAGCTTCACTAGCCGCATCCTCATCAGCAGCATCAGATTCAGCATCACCATCTTCTTCTATAACACTTTGTGGCACTGGCACTTCATCAGTTTCGATGGTAATCTCACTAGGTACTTCAACAATTTGCATAAGTCCCGGTGTATTATCACTTTCTAACATTAACATATCATCTGCAGACGATGACATTGATGATTGCGGCAATGACTCCGATCCTGTTCCTAATGGTAATAATGTTTCAATATTCACTTGATCTTGATCGATTGTATTAGCATTTTCAATGGTATCCTTTTGTATAGATTGCTCGCCAGCTAAACTGGCTGGAACTAGCATATACATGTCAGTGTTATCACCACCATTGGCAGCAGGCACAGCTGTCAATTGCATATCATCGACAAGGAGATCATTATCATTGTTATTGGTATTCTCATCATGCTCATTATCATCATCAATGTTGCCATAGTTAACAGTTAGACTGGGTTGTCGCTGCATTAATTGTTCTGACTGTTCTTGTCGTTGTTCATGTTGCTGAAGTTCATTACGTTCCAAGGCTAAACGATCGATGGACATAGCCGAAACATTATGATGGCCCAGATGAGCAATTAAAATCAATAGTGTGCAACCAAATAATGTTGCTTTTGTTAATGTTCTCCTTTTCATTTCTTTTATTTTTTTAAATTTGGTCATTGTCTTTGCTGCTTTTGATGTTGCTATTTCTGTTGTTGTGATGAAGAAACATGATGGCTTTCTTAATCTCCCGACAAACATCTTGGCGAGATCTGACACTAAACACTAATGAGACATGTCCCATTCGTTGTCAAGCGCTTTTATACCGCAACTAAGAAAGTCATTTGGCCATTTTTGTTGCTTCTGCTGTTGTTGTTATTGTTATTGTTGGCTACTGCTGCTGCTGTTGTTGCTGCTGCTGCTGCTGCTGTTGTTGCTGCTGCTACTACTTCAATAACTGCGACAAAGACGCCAACGATTTTGTCTAGTATTAATTGTGTGAGAGTATGTGCCATAGCCTTTGATCAAGAAGAAGAAGACGCGTGTTATGTATGTAAATGCGCGCTGTTAAAATTTTAAATGCTGTAAAAGCTAAGCGTAAGCCACACACACACACACACACATTCACTCACTCACTCATATAAATAACTCTACATGCGGCAGACTTTATTATTTTCTCACTTAATGATCGACTCACTCACTCGCTTTCTTGCCTGCGTGCTTTTGCTTGCTTGCTACAAATAATTTTTCTCTCCGCCACCTGATATTCGCTCGGTCACTAAACACACAAAATGCTCCCGCTCTATCATTTGCTACAACAACTGCTGATGCTGCTGGTGCTGCTGCTGCTGCTCTCATTTACGTCGTTAGTCTGTCGGGTTGCTGTAAATGAAAACAGCATCTTTAAACGAAGCTGCTTCGGTTTAAGTGATCGTCGATCGATGCTGCCTGATGCTGATGAAAACGAACGAAGATGATGATGATGATGATGATGATGATGGTTTAGACAAAGTTTCGTTGTGTTCCGTTGGGGGATTTTTTTGGTTGGTTTCGTTTGTTGATGGCCGCGGCGGCGTCTTCGTTTGCATAAATAAATCTGTTTGGTGATGCTGCTGTTGCTGTTGTTGTTGTTGCTGATGTAGTTATAGTTACTGTTGTTGCTGCTGCTTCATTTGATTGCTCATTTATTTTAATTTTGTGTTGCTTCTGCTTATTATTTTTTTTTATTTTTATTTTGTTTCTTTCTCCTCCGTTGACTTGTTACTTTTCTTTCTTTGCACTGCCATCATCTTATTGACATTCTTTGCATTGGCATGCATGACAAACATCAACAAGCGTCCCCTTTTCCTAACCCCAACTCCTTACAATCTCTCTCTCTCTCTCTCTCTCATCTCAAACTATTCCCAATCTTATTTTTCTGTTTTTTCTTATGATTTTTATCTCTTACATACATGATCCAATATTATTCCTCTCCCCCATCAGATATTTAACTCTCTTGTCTAGGAATTTAAACTTCACTTTCTTTTATGGTTTTTATTATTATTATTTCTGTTGTTGTTCTTGCTGTTGCTGGCTGCTGTTGTTGTTTAAAACTCCTTTAAAACATGTTTAATTTTTTTTTTAATTGTTGGCAATTTTTGCTCCGCTTTGATATTTAATCTGGTTTATGCAAATAAGTATAAACATTTGACTTTATTGTTGTATCACAAATATTATTATTTTTATTTATTTAATAACCAATTAACTTAATTTTTGTTGTTGTTATTGTTAACTTTCCATATTCACACTTTATTGGAATAACAAATATGTACATATATGTTTGCATTATTGTCAATTATGATAATTGAACTGATCCATCGACAACTGTGACTGAATTGATCATCGCGAGAGTCTTTTTACAGGAAGTGTGAACAGATAAAGTGTGCCTGTTTAACACTCCTTCGTTGGTAAAAGTTACATTAGCCCGTTATTTTTTGAAAATTGAGATTCCATGGATAGAATCAAGAACATTTGATCTTATGTATATACATAAGTACATACATAAGTAGAGAGCTGCCATTTTAACTGTTTTGCAAATTGGGTCAAGTTCCACAATAAGTAAGAGTGAGAGAGAATCAAAGCTGTGTGAACTAAATCATCAGTCACATACTAGTCAATCATTAAGTCGCATATTAGAACATTAGTCCCCTCCGATTATTGTTGACAATCTAGTCCTCATACAAAATATACAAAAATGTATATGTATATACGAGGTGTGACAATTAAGTAACGGGACTGAGTATACCACAGTCGTCTGTCTTTAGCTTTAAGAGTGGGGATGGATGGTGAGTGACCTTGATTCCTACTGCGCAGAATCCACTTGATCCCGCCTCTCTGTCTAGTCTAGTTTGCTTTTAAACCTAGTTTGAGTAAAGTGTTGTGTAATAGAAGTGCCGGAAAAATGATTAGTTTAAAAATCGAGCAGCGAATTAATTTAAAATTTCTCGTAAAATTAAAAAAACCTCCAAGTGAGTGTTTTCAATTGCTAAAAAATGTGTTTGGTGATGACTGCATGCCACGTACTAGAATTTTCGAATGGCACAAACGATTTTCTGAGGGCCGGGAAGAAGTTGATGATGAGGAACGGAAGAAAAGAATTGCAGAAAACGTTCAAAAAATTAATGAAATGAGAAAGAAAAGACCAGACCTGTGGAACAACAAATCCTGGATTCTGCATCAGGACAACACGCCAGCGCACAATGCACTCTCTGTGAAGCAGTTCTTAGCGAAAAAATCAATTACCGTGCTCGAACACCCACCGTATTCACCAGATCTCGCTCCCTGCGACTTCTACCTGTTCCCCAAAATCAAAAGTTCGTTGAAGGGAACACGTTTTGAGTCGGTTGAAGAGGTAAAAGCAAAAACGGCAGACCTGCTAAGGAGTCTAACACTTAGTGACTTTCAGCACTGCTTTAACCAGTGGAAAACTCGCATGCAGCGGTGTATAGATAGGGAAGGGGAGTATGTTGAAGGAGATTAATTGTTATTTGTAATAAGTTTTCAATAAAGTATGTTTTACAGACCAGTCCCGTTACTTAATTGTCACACCTCGTACAATATTTAAAAGGAACTTCCCAAAAGTATTTCAAATGACACATTGCTACAATATATTCAAAAATTTGACTGAATTTAAACTGCCTTAATAATAATTGGTGCAAATAATATACTTCTTCAGTTTCAGTTTCAAAGATTTGTAAGCTTAATCAATTTTTAGATGATGTAATCCACATGCAGTCCTACATGACTGAACAAAGAAATTCATATAAATTTTTATAACCATATAAATCTTTGAATCGTTTTTTAAAAAGTATAATCACAAAATGATTTCAAAATTTGGATCATCATTCTTTTAGAAATATGAATTCTTGTCAGCGAATTCATCAGCATTTCGTTAGCTGGGGAGTTTTTTTTTTTTTTTTTTTTTTTATTCGTCATGGAGGTGTAAATTTTCAAAGATCCTAATAAACCGACCTATTAAAATGCACAGCCACTATGGTGCCAACGTACTAAAACCTCATTTTTCAACCCTGGTGGAACTAACAACTGAGGTAGTACTTCGCCAGGGAGAGCAGGTTAGACCCCACTTCTATTCAATATTTCGTCTCTGCGGACCTGTTGCATAATACTGACGATAATGATGCAAGCGGTGTTCCAAACATCCTCGTCTCTCAGCATGTACTTAACAAAGCCGTATGGTGAAAGCACCTCACCCATTTCTGACGTTATTGTGACTCTCTGATGTACATGAGAACGTGACGGGCATTCTCCACTTTGTTTATGCAGTTACGACAAAGTGGATCATCCACATGTCTGAATTTGTGCAGATACTCCCGAAAACAACCATGCCCCGATAAGAATTGCGTCAAATGGTAGTTAAGCGTACCATGCTTGCGAGACACCCAATCGCTGATGTTCGATATAAGCTCCCTTTGCCGAGCTTTGCCATCGCTGCTGCCACAAGTCCGTTTGCGAGACTGCCTGGTCATTCACAGGAACCTCCACACCTCTTAGGGCATATATTGCCGCTAGTTCGTTGATCTCGATATCGACCGGCTTGCAGTTGGCGAGAATGCTTATTACATCGTCTGAGACGGTTCTGAACGCACAGCATACCCTGATTGGGTAGTGTGTGTTTGAAGGGTATATAAAATTCGATGAATTGAATTGATATTCAATTTGAAATAATCTATGTCAATGGGGTAAATATTTCCTGTAAATTTATCTCACCCATGGAATTGTTTAATTAACACAATTTTATTAAATGTTCCATACTAATTTGATATGAAAATAATAACCATGTTGAGACTAAATGGAATCAATAATAATATGTATTTTTTTATTATTATTTATATCTTTTTTCTCTGTTACTGTTACTGTTTCATTTCATTTTATATCAATTTTTTTTTTTTTTAAACTTCCCACACAAATTATAAAAGAAAACGATTTAATGAAATTCAGGTGATTTGAGTCAAAATTTTAAAATATCGCATATGTACTCGAATATACATTAAAAGTGAAGAGTGAAGTGTGAAGTGTTGTATTCTCGTTGACATAAATTTAAAATTACTTTCAATTAGATTCATTGAGTCTTTTATTTTATTTTATTTTATTTTATTTTATTTTATTTTATTTAATATGTTATTGCTTCAGCTTCTGTTTCAATGTCTCCTTTCACTTTGTCACTCACCATGTCACACAACACAAGTGAGAGCGTTTCTCATTACTTTGTTTCTCAATTGTTCCAAGTAGTGAAATTGTCGTGTTCAATGATTTTGATTATTTAATCAATAAATAAATAATATAACTAATAGATACATAAAATGTATGTTGGCTTTCGTTATTTTTATTATTATTGTTAAAGAAAATATTTAAAAAGAAATATAACTTCGCCTATGTCGAAATTGATATACTCTTCACGCACGCACGCACGCACCCCTTTGAAAACGATTTTGCCTACGCTCTGTGATAGAGCATTCAGAAATATTTAATTATTTGTATAGTCAGTACAATGAGACCGGAAATATTTTTATGGGAGCTTTACGATCTAGTAATCCTAGGGTCTTGCAATCTACATGGTTGTTAAATATGGGTCAGACACTTGTACTGTTCAAATTTAAGATCGATAATACAAATAACAAAAAATGTTTTCTAATAAAAGCCTTAATTTGGGTTTGGGTTAGTACGATCCAGTAATCCTAGGATTTTGAAATTTACGCATTTCATGAATATTAATTAGAAACTTATAGTATCTAAATTTAAGTTCAATAGGAGGAACAACAAAAAATTTTTTCTATTAAGAACCTGAATTTTAATGTGTGGTTTGTATGGGAGATACTCCTCCTAGTGGTACGATTCGGCTGGTTCCGACTGTGCCTAGTAAAAAGTAAGGTTCGTGTAAAATTTCAGCTCTCTAGCTCAAAAACTGACGAACTATAGTTTGCATGCATACAGACAGACAGACGGACATGGCTTAGTCAATTCGCCCCTTCGAGCTAGAAAGGAATATATATAAGTACTGACTTTATGGTATCTCTATTGTCTCCTTCTGCCTGTTACAAACATAATAAGCATAAACTGTTTATTTAGGAACATGCATACGTAAATACAGTAGTCCTATAAATTCCTTTCCGTTATATTTATTTATATCACTTGACTTCTTTATCCCTAGGCTTTCTCAAGTTATGGAACGAAAATCTTTAAAGATCAGTATAAAGAAGTAAAATAATTATGCAAAATATGTATGTATATATTATGTGTAATATTCATCTATCATCTTTGAAGTCATCTTAGTAGAAGGTGCTAATTTTTTGGCAGGTCTTCAAAAGAATTTAAATGTTACTTAATCAAAACCAATTGCATACCCAAGGTGAAATCTCTGGTGCATAAGGGGCAGGCTAGAGGCATAACTTTCCAGGTTTCATGCGGTTCTTATTTCATGTGCTCGTCCAATGTCTCATCCTAGTATATTGTTCTCGTTTTATGGCCTGTGGCAATACAGTCAACTTTTGGTTAGGACCGTGTCCCATTAAAAGTGGAGAATAATAACATATTATCGGTTCATTCAACTCCATAAATTCATGTATTGTCACTTACACTAGTGACTGAATAACCTGCATCATCATTATCATCATCATCATCATCATCATCATCATCTGCCTTGTAGGCGCGTGAGAAAGCGTATTATAGACATCGATAATGACAACAACAATATTGACAAAAGCGAAGAAGTCGCACACCACAGCCACTTTACAATGTTATTAAACTTGTCCTGAGACAATAACAACATCATGAGTACAGTAGACATGCAATAAAGAAAACTAATGAAAATCAGACAAGTTTACTTTAACAAATAATTTCAAATTATGCAAATGATGCAACTAGCTCTAGTTCTTCAAAGTCACGTTCCGCTGTAGGATTGATCTTCACCTATGAACTGAATATCTAATGTGTTTAAATATCTACTTACTATAATAAATTCCACATCAGTCTAATATAATACAATCACTACCAAGAAATTGGATCTTTGATTCAAGAACCAGCAATTAAGAAATCACATAAAAACTCAAGGATCCTTTATTTTTTTATTAACAGAGTTTGAAATTTTTTTTTTTATTCACCTTACAGGATCAATGGGAAAATATTAATTTATATACAGCACCTTGTTTTTAAATTTTTAAGTTTTCACACTACTGGGAGTTTACTGTACCAACAACAACATCATTGTAATCGACAAAGACTTCGACGACGACAACAACAACATTTTAAACGAAAGCAAACGATCGTCCAAGTTGTTTGTTGCTGTGTTATAGTTTTATCTCTTTCTCCACCTCTCCCTCTCTCACTCTCTCTCTTTCTTTCTTTCTTTCTAATACACATGATAACTTTTGTCTTCTATTTTAATGTTGTTGTTGTTGTTGTTGTTGTTGTTATGGTTTTTGTAGCTTTTTGTAATATTTTACAAGTTTCTGTTGTGTTTGTTAAAAATGGAAAGTGGTAACAACATTTTGCCGTTGAGTATTCGAAAATAAAAGCAAAAAAAAAAACACCAAAACAACCATGAAGACTTAACATTTAATTTTGGGTATCTCCGTATCAAGAGCCCCTTATTGTTGATCAATCAATGTAAAGCATTTAGACAAACTTGTAAACTTAAAACTCAAGCCAAAGGGGGAAGTCACCTTTACTAGAAATCTGCTAGAAAATTGCATTTTTGATCCAAGATTTATAAAAAATCTCCCACTTTGTTTCATCACATCATATTATGGAATACTAAAAGCAAGGAGAAGAAGAGTCTGAATTTGGCTAAGTTTGTTAACATATCTAGATGGATTGATCGATTGATCGATCAATTCGTTTTATCCTAACAAATAGACTGTTTTTATTGAAATCTTCTGACAATCTGATCGGAAGATGTTGTCATGGGTTCCCTGTATTACAAATGTTGTTTTTAAATTAAACTTCCACTCATTGAAATTTTATCTTGGAACATAAACAACAGTTTTGTCAAAGATACTAAAACACTATAACAAGAGAAGACAATGCTCGTTTTAATGACTCAGAAATACAAAAACCAAAAAAAAAATATATATATATCTATGTTTTATTATGAATCATAGAAACCCCAAAATATCCCCCTCAAAACGATCAATTGTTTAATGATGTTCATATGTTCGTTCGGCGTTCGTCCATCCATTTACATATATGAACTTCAACAGAAAAAAAAAATATAAAACTATCTATTGTTCGTTGCTATAAGAGAGATGATGATGATGATGATGATGATGATGCTGATTGTGGAATGGTTAGGTGGGGAAAGTGTAGAATATACCGTTACGATAGAATTGAATATAAAATCAATGAAAGCGAGAGTATAAGCGATCAGTAAAACAAAAAAAAAAAAAAAAAAAAACAGAAAACCCCATGGAACAAGTGATTATACGCAAGAGGATACAATGGAGATGGAGAGACACAAATCACACAAATTGACACAAAATCAACTAACCCAACAAAACATTTTAGAGAAGAAAATGACATAGACATGCACAACAAAAAAAAAAAAAAAGTGGGGAAAAAAGTTAAAATAAAACGATTTGAAAACTTTCTTCTTGTATTGTGTTGTGTTGTTTTGTCTTTATAATTTATGTATTTCTGTTATTGTTGTTATTATTAGCCTTTTATTCTTCCTTCATGTGTTTTGTTTAAAGGATTTTTATTGAATTAATCGGACCTTAGAATTTCAATCGCAAATCACGACTATATATGTTAAGAAGGAATCCATTCAATTGGATAATTTTTAATTGTAAAACAAGACAGATCAGTAATTTCAATTGTATGTATGGAACTATCGTACATCTTCCAGTAATTGAGAAACACAGGTTTTGAAAACTGATATATAAATAACTGAAAAACTTAGAAACTATGTTCTATATGAACACCGCTCCTCGGCATGCTGATCATTTCCGTATAAAACTTTGTAGGTGAACATAGTGTAATCATCACTGAGTTTCACTAGAATATGTAGTAGATTATGGTTTAGACTTTATTGCACAGCGTACTATGACAAGTAAAGTTATTATTTGATTGATTTGATTGATTTTAAATAAATGATTTTAAATGGGCCGAGGTAATGCCTTAAGTATCTTTGAACAATCCTAAATAAAGCCTACAGAAAATATCGAACAAACACAGCGGCCTACCAAATGAATAACAATGCACACCTCTCTGACCTTGTAAAACGCTACGCGAACGCATAATGCAATGCCACCTCGTTAACAAAAGTGTTGCCACCTTTTTGGCCACTGTGGCAGCACTTTATGTTGCACGACAATTTAAACCAGCTAATGATGATTGTACAATAGTTTATTGCAAATTGTAATTTGTTGTTGGTAAAATTATAATAATATACGTAGCAGGAATAAAAAAGGGAGTTGCAAGAAATATTTTCATATATTGCAAATCATTTATTTTTCACTAATTTTACGTTTGAACTTAGCACAACGTGTGTGCGTGATCCATATGTACATATGTGTAACCAAAACAAAAGACCCTTCCTTGAACACTCACTGTCAATCGGCTATAAGACTAAAGAAATGCGTTAAAGTTGTTAACGACTTAATATTGCATAGAAAGGAGACTCATTAGTTGGATTGTTCTATAGTTTTACGAGCTTTGTATATCCTATATTGTGGTACATAACTTCTATTTTTATCGGAAAATATTAACTATAATTCTTACCCAAATGTTCTAAAAAAAAAAGGCTTTCTCATCATTTGATAGACTATTCCTCCATTTGCCATGGATTTTCCAGCACCAGCACTGACCGTGGGATTAAATCATGGATGTAAACAAAAAATATCAGCATTTTGAACTGATTTCCATAATCGCCCGACCTTAACATAATAGAAAATGTTTTGGGAATGGATAGTTGGAGCAATTTATAAGTCTGAAAAGCAGTTTTCATGAGAGTACCTCCCATACAAACCCCAATCTGGTACGGAACCCTGTAACTCTGCATAGAACAAAAAGTTGTCTTAAGGCAAAAATCCAGCTCAGTATTTCACGTTTACATAAAATCAATCGATTCCAAAATCATTTATGTGTCTGAAACTTCATAATAACAATAATAAGACCTTGGATATTAGGATTTCTTGATATTTGACATTTTGTTTGAATTTTGATTTGAAGTTCTTTTCTTTTTACATTTCTCATAAGTCACTTTAACACTCAATCGTTCACATCTATTTAGAATTGCAAATTTAATTTCACAAGTGAATGAAAATTTCTTCTTCTTATCATTTAATTTAATTTTTATTAAATTAAGGGGAGAAAAAAGTAACACACAAACAGAAATATGCTAAATGTTTTATGCCATTTTATTATTGTATATTTGCAGATGGAAGAAATAACGGAGGCCATCGAAATACATGAGCTGCCGCACGATGGTGCAAATGCCACGCAACAACAAACGATAACAACGACAAGAAAAACAACAATAAAATCGGGTGCGAAGGTAACGACACCGTTAACAACTGAATCCATGACTGGATCGCCGGAGGCATTGGCGGCGGAATTGAACACAAATGCAACACATGCAAAGCAACAGAACCAGCAGGAGGAGGCAATGAATTATGGCAACAGCACTTCAGAGACAGAGACGACAATAACAAGAACAACAAGAGTAAGGACAGCGACTTTTTCAACGTCATCGTCGTCACCACCGTCAGGAGGCACAGCTAGTGCATGTGTCGGCACTGACGGTGATTACGCGGCATACACATTTGGAAGGCTTGCGAGTAACGAAACAGCACAATATCAGCACCAACAACAAGAAAACGCACCAACGCCAACAACATCAACATCAAAAACAGGAACAATAACATTGAATGAAATTGTGAGTCCGGCAAGGCAGCGGCAACCCTTAAATGACAACAGTACAACAAAAAGCAATGCAAGACGTCGTTCCTCTATGACCACACCTGCTGAACTCATCAACAGTGGCACCAATATCGCTAGTGATGAACTAGCATACAGTCACACATTGCCACGTTCTTCGGCACCATCAAAACAAAAAAAACAACAGAAGCAGGAGGGGCAACAGGAACAGAATTTGGCTAAGCAAAAGATGATGATGGCCGGTGTTGGTGGTGATGGTGGTGGTGGTAGTGGTAGTGGTGGTGGTGGTGGTGCTTGTGCTTGTTCTTGTGCTTGTGCTGTTGCCGGTTCATTGTATAAACAAGCAGCAAATGTGCCGATTAAGCCAATGGCAATGTTCAGTGATAAATCAGTTGGTTCCTCACCCAAACATTTGATCTCGACCCTAAGCTCACCGATAGAACAAATTGTTATGGGTACATCCATAACACGAGAACATACACTCAAACAGGAAATCGAAGTTCTACAAGAGAAACTCAAGGACACAGAAGAACGTCTGGAGTCAGTGCGGATCCAACATGATACAATGTCTCAAATGCAACGTGCCCTTCGCGAAACAAATACAAGACTTCAAGAGGAATCTGAAATGCTTAAATTGGATGTTCAGCATCTGAATGAGTGTGCCAATGTCTTGAGAACGGAATTGAAAGCAGCTCGTCATGATCGTCTTGATGCTTTGGAGATTCAAAAGTCATTACGTTCCGAACTATCTGAAAGTAAAAAAGAACGTAAACGTGCTCAAGAACAAAGTAATAAAGATGGTAAGATTATACTGGATCTACAGAGGCAATGCCGTGAAATGGAACGTATACTGGTGCGTAAATATCCAGATTCTGTGTCTGCCTTAATTGGTAAGTTGTAAAAAATTCTTAAGTTCTATTCTTAGACATTTTTCAAATATCTTCCCCATCACACACAGTTGCTGCTAAGCATCCTGCTGGTTTATCTCCATTAAACGATGAATTTCTTGGTAGCCGAAAATTATTGGAACAGCGTATAGCCCAATTGGAATCCGATGCCAAGGAACAGGATCATAAGGCCCAACAAATACTGGCAAATGTTCAAGCACGTTTCAATACAGTGCAATCGAAGTACGAAACCCATATAGCCGATCTAGAGACCCAAGTACTAAGGTAAGTAAAATAATGATATAAGCAAATATCGTAGATATACAATATAACGATAAACTTCAAATCTGTCTGGGGTGTATAACCCAGAAATGAATGGAAATATTAAAGAAGAATAATAATTCCTCTTATGATATGAAAAAAAAAAAAAACCATAGATCGATTAGACAACTAAGCCGTAAGTGTATATTAAAGTATATATAAGATAGGATAAAATAGGATAGACAGGTTGTTCGCCACAGGAGCGACGAGCTCACACAGACGACTCATTTGCTATTGTATTGCCTGCTTCGGACAAATTAGTATAAAGCTCTTTTATGATGTATAAAAACTATAGATCGATTAGACAACTAAGTCATAAGTGTATATTTAAGTATATATAAGATAGGATAAAATAGGATAGACAGGTTGTTCGCCACAGGAGCGACGAGCTCACACAGATGACTCATTTGCTATTGTATTGCCTTCTGGACAATTTAGTATAAAGCTCTTTTATGATATATAAAAACTATAGATCGATTAGACAACTAAGCCATAAGTGTATATTTAAGTATATATAAGATAGGATAAAATAGGATAGACAGGTTGTTCGCCACAGGAGCGAGCTCACACAGACGCCTCATTTGCTATTGTATTGCCTGCTTCGGACAAATTAGTATAAAGCTCTTTTATGATATATAAAAACTATACATCGATTAGACAATTATGTCATATAGGTATGTATACAATATAGGATAGTATTGGCAGCTTTGAACTGCACTCACATTACCAGCATGGGATACCCTATCGATAGCTAATGCTACTACCGGCATTGCTTTCAGGGTTCTTTCTACTACTACTGAGCAAACCAGCAAGGGTGTTATATTTATATACATATATACTTATAGATGACTCTCCAACCCTTATAATTATTACAGTATTAAATGATGGGATGATTATATAAACTCGACTTGGGTTATTATTGTATTATCTGTGCTAATCTTTATACTTCTTGATTTGGCCTATTATTTGTTTTATTTCTAATTTAAATATAAATTAATTATAATTTACCTTTCTATTCTTTCTGCCTTTCTATTAAAAACAGTCTGCAAGAGATCAATACGAAACTAAATGCACAAATTGAATCTCAAGTTCGTACAATGGATCAAATTCTACAGAAACGATCTGAACGTTTTTATAATAATTGTACACAAACTGATAATACTATTCCTAGTATGAGTACAACTGGAACGCAAACTAACGATAATAGAAATCTTGACAGCAGTGGTGGTGAAGGCAACGACAATACTAAGTCATCAAAACGAGCTGTTAACAATAGAACATCACAATCACCGAATATGCGTGATCATGGTACAAATACCATTGGTTGCCCATCAACAAATACTGTATGCCATCAGACACATCACACACATCATCATCATATTTCGACAGCAAGTTCCAGCACAAGTAGCACCGCCAATTCAACACCAAATAATTCACGACCCAATTCTAAGCAAAGTGGTGGTATAAGACGTTTAACAGGTGGCACGTGCAATATGCAGCATTCCTCGAAGTTACCTGTTTCACAATCCGATTCAAAACTTTCCCTTATTGGTGCACAAAGCTGTGGTACTCAATCTACCAGTCAACAATCCCTTAGCAAAGAAGATGGTCAACTATTGGCAAGTGTGCGACATATGCGTGTCGATTTGGCCATAAAAAATAAGGCTATGCAACGTTTAACACGTGAACTCGATGAATGTAAAAAAACCATAAAGAAATTACAACGTGAAAAGGATATTATTGGTAAGAAATTAAAGTATTACCCTTGAAACTTATGGATATTAGTGAAATCTTCAAATTTACATGATTTATTATTATTTTGGTTAATAGACTAAATAATTTTTAGTATAAAACTTCCACGATGGATGATTACAGGCCTCTAGGCATCGTGAACAAAACTTAGATCTGTGAACTCAATTTCGCTAACCATTTTCACATGCAATTGCAGCATGACCAAAGTGCTGAACGCATTAATATTTTCCATAGTTTCGGCTTATGCTAAGTTACTTGTAGATCTAATAAGAATTTTCTTTCTGAAATGAAAACATACGAGTACTACCACTCTTATTATAAGCAACAATTAAGTTGTTCAGTGTGTAGTGTAGTGGATAAACTGGCCCTGCACTTCCATGTTACTTAATAACCTAACCTACATTCTTATATGTCTTATTGTATAAATATATGAACCATACATACACCGGTCGGCATAAGTATTTTGTCAAAAAGCAATTCAAACTTTTTATTATGCTTTATTATCTGCTCCAATATTTAGCTATAAGCATGCAAAATATTTTGCTAGTTCCTTCAATCATACTTTTTCTGATTAGAGAAATGCAGTTTGAGAGAGAATTTTGTAATGGCATAAGTATTTTGACATCACGTGATTTCATCATTTTTCGCTATTCTACTTAAAGTTCGTAGCGTTGTGATCAGTGTTTTTGATTAAGAAATCATATATAATTATATTATCCGGATTTGAATCTACATAATTGAAAATGTTTGGTCATACCTTAAGCGAAAGAGATCCGCTGATGCAACTAGAACGAGACAAGAAATTATCACAGAGGTCATAAAGGGCGTGAACGAGATTCCGGTACACTTGCTCGATTTCTTTGTGGATTCCATCCCAAACCGAATCAAGAGAGTGATACAAATTCTAAGGGTGGATACATCTTGTATTAATACTGACATATTTTATCAAAATCCCTAAAGTTCAAAGTGTAATCCCTTGTGTCAAAATACTTATGCCATGTCATTGATTTTTCTTTTTAATTTAAACAAAAAATATAAAAAAACATTTCAAATGTATAAATTCAATTGTTTTTTAAGTAAAATATCGAATAACTTAATCAACAATTTGTTTTTAGATTTTTGCATTATGTAGATTTCAAATAAAATGATTAAAAGTGGAGTTTCGGCCATGTCAAAATACTTATGCCGACTGGTGTAGGTATATACATAAATATACCGTATTTAGTGCTTCAATTGCTTGTTGTTTGTCCTATAATAAATCAGTTGTTGTGTTGTTAAATTTACAAACTTCGTTGACATGTACATACATACATTTATAATATTGTAATTTATGAACTTTCTCTCACTCCTCTGTCTGTCTTTTTCTCAGTGTTTATTCGGTGTGCTCATGTTTCGAATCGACGATACTATCTGACGAAATAAATCAATGTCACCAGATACTTTTTGTAAGCTAGCCTAGCCCATCGTGCTATTGACCTAATCTCTTTCAAATGCATTGTTAAGCGATCGAGCCATAACCACTAACAAACTGCCTGCCTGACTGAATCATCCAAATTCAACGTTAATAGGCACATTGCACCTATAAAATGTATCTCTTTTTTTTATATATATATATATACAAATACAAATGACAGCAAGAACAACAAACGTGATATGCGTGATATGTAAACAACGAAAACAAAAAAATTATTACTTTAAATTTTATCAAGGTAGAGAAGACTACGAAAGACGTTTGGCATAGCAAGTGCATGCAGATATGTATATTGTAAGAGAGTTTTGCCGTTTGATGAACTAAACTGTTTTGCTTGTTATGTCACTTGTGTATAGTAGTGGTTTTTTTTTTTTTTCAAATAAATGGGGGAATAAAAAACTGTTTGTCAGACCCCTTCATTCCACCGGCCTTCCTTTTGTTTCTTTTGTTGTAATAGCTTCTTTGTAAATTTCTTTCTATGAAAAAGAAAATTCGAAAGCGAAAGTAAGACGTGCGACAACAAAATAAAATAAACATGAATAAAGATCAATTCAATGAAGAAAGGCATAGTGGTTGGATGAGAAGAGGGAAGTATAGGGAGGGGTCTTGAGAAAGATGCACGTCGTCGCGCATGTGCTTGCTTATTTAATATTTATTTTTTTATTCAAATATTATATTTTTTGTTTGGTATCATTTTTCCATATTTGTCTCGCTTGTTGTTTTTTATCTTTCTTCTTTCTTTAGTTTTGTAATTAATCAGGTTTATTTGTTTTCTTTTTGGATTTTGCTGAAATCATTATATTATAATTAAGTTTTTGCGCTTGCATAACTAATAACACACACGTACATATGTATGTAGTGTAGATATGTAATATCAAAATTATGGTAAAAATGAAGTTCGCTTCAAATGGATTGAATGGTTAAATTTCCAGCATAATTAAAAATATGTAAATGCTACAAAGCAATTTTAATTCTATTCACATCTTCTATTGTACATAAATTGTATGAGTAGATATTATGACAGAGATATATGGAAATTCTCGAAATCGATTTGCCATGGCTTAAATTTCGGATTCTCTGTAAACTATTCTCTTTTTGCAAACCAATTAAAACAAGAAAAAAGAAGGTTATCTTCAGCTATGCCGAAGCTGTAATACTCTTTTCACGTTTTTGTCAACGCTCTTGTCATTGAGCACACAGAAATGTTACATTTTGGATTTGACATATGTTTAGGATAGAATCAGTATTCATACTTGCATTTCAACATTGAGACCGAAGTGTTTGTGTGAGAAATTTACTTGGTTGTTAAATAAGAGTCACGCATCCAAATTTCAATTCGATTAACAATAAAACAAAAAAGTTTTTCTAACAAGAACATGAATTCGAATTGGGGTTTGTATGGGAGGTGTCTCTCCTAGTGGTCCGATTCGATAAATTCCAACAAATGTTTGGAGAAAAGAGACTCAAGACAAGTTTGTATAAATGCAGACGGCCAGGCGGACACTTGTCTCGTCGATGTCTCTTCCTTCTTTGTGTTACGAACTTCATGACAAACTTATTATATAATACTATTCACTGCGTGAGAAATATACCTACATACAGTAATATCTATCAATTGGGATTAAGAAATTTGCCAGGCCACAAGAAATATTCGCCTGGGGGAGATAGAAATTTTGCTATACACAAAAATCAGTTTGCAATCTGTTTATAATATGAAAAGGTATCATGTGTCGTAGGCCCCAAAAAATATGTATACCCATATGGAAATTATCAAAATGAGTAAGAGAATCAATTAGCCACAGTTTAACTGTCGGGTTATCTTGAAACTATTCCCTTAGGCAATGCCCTGCCGAGCTGGGATTTTTGTCTTTTCCATGAGTAGATATGTATTATGATGTGACCAGAATTTCTACAAGTGGTCCTATGTGCAATCTTCAGTAATACCAAATTTAATATTTTTTTTTTTTTTTTTTTTGCAGACAGTGGACCTGCCATAAATAATAAAAAAGTTAATACTGCCGGTGGTAAGGGGGGCTGTGGTGGTGGTAATCAGCAAAAGAATTATCAAAATTATCATCCTTATATCCCTGCAACTACTGAGAGTCATGCGCTACGCGAAGCACAAAATAAATATCGCTTACTTGAGGCTGACTATAAGACGCTTCATGATAAACGTTTACATGATGTAAGTATGGATGTGTTTTTGTTTTTAGATAGAAAGATACTCAATACATTTTGTTAAACCTTGCAATCAGCACATGATCGTGAATTGATCCTGGAAACGGTGCGTGCCTTGCAACAACGTCTAACTGATCGTAGTACAGTATGCCAGTTACGCCGTAAAGTACCCGGTGCATTACGCTTTAAAAGCCAAGGTATATTACTTATTTTAAAACAACAAAGATGACAATATTACTCACATATACTAACAATAAATATACTATTTCCCTTTTTCTATTGCCATCACTTACAATATCTTGCTATCTCTATTGGATTCATAATTGATGGCTTGGTATTGATGAAAGCAGGTTTCTTTGCTGGAACGTCGCATTCGGCCGCGAGACGCTGCAAGCCAGACTTAACAAACCAAATGCTCTCGAATCTATGCAAGCAACAAAATCATAAAGACCCAAAAAAGCATATAAGCAAGTAAAAAAATATGAATAATTAAACAAAACCCAACAAAATGTTTTCAATCTCAATGAATCCTCCACATTTAAAAACATTTTTTTTTTTGTTTTCTTTGCAAATTGATATGAATTATTAATAAAATAATTATATGTATTTGCAAATCAAAGGAAGGAGAAAAGGAGGAGCTAAAATACAAATAAATGAATATAATTAAGATTTTAAATGAATTAATTAAGTAAGGAAGTTTAAAAATTATGAATTATTTTAGTTTTAGAATTTTTTAAGAAATGAAAATGAATGCAACAAACATTTTAAATTAATTAATTAATTTTTTTTTTGTGTTTAAGTGAAGTTTAAAAATTATTAATCTTTTTAGTTAATATGCGACTGAAAATAAAAATATATATATATATATTTATTAAATTAATTAAGAACAAAAATAATGGAGACACCAAAGAAAACTAAAATCAAATAAAAAATAAATAAAATAATCTAGGTGTTTTTTTTGATTTTTTTTTTGTTCAATTGAAATTAGAATGCAATTCAGTTCGTCCAAATGAGACTCGTCATTCGCCAAATAACGTCTTGAAAGCAAAATATATCACAACAAAAGTATTAATTATTTTAAAAATTACAAAATATTTTATTTATATATTTATATAAAAAAATAAAATAAAACAATACAAAATAATTTAAAAAATTTAAAAATGTAGAATTGTTGATTAGAAAGAATTAAATGGAAAATTACCAGAGATACAAATGAAACCAAAATGAATAATTCAAAAGAAAAATTACAAAAGTCTAAAAAGAAAATACAAAAAAGTAAAAGTTTTTTTAAATGTTCGAAACATACAATAATACAATAATCAATTAAAAACCTAAAATGAATAAGCCAAAAATTGTAAACGTTGCCAGCGCCAAGTGGAACCATAAAAATATACGAAAATTAAACCATAAAAACTTCGTTTCTAACGAAGATTGAAGTATCCTTCACACTGACAGAAACCAATTAAAAGGTTAATTGTACTATTTTTTATTATTAGAATATTTGATCTTAGCTGAGAACTAGTTTTGTATTGTTTCCTCTGTCCGATCACAAAATCTGAATATATTTATTGGGAATAATTCCAATGGCCTCTGCATTCTTAGTTAAAATGCTTTTATAACCCTGATTTAAATTAATATATATCAAAATATATATTTATACATAAATCATATGTCGCGTGTATGCCATCCCATAACATGTGAACAGCTCGATCGATTTGGATAGAACAAGATTTGGTGTTATGAAGCTGATGAAGAATGTAATTTGAAGCAATGACGACAATCAAAGGAAAATTGATTCTGATTCCAAAAATACCATTGATTTCAACCGATTTGCCGTTTTTATTTTAGAGTGTTCAATTTTGGGGTCGCCTTGCATTCGCAATGACGATTAATAAATCGGACGACTAATCGTTGGTAATGTCAGATACACTCTTCTTTTGGATGTTGCTAACGAAAGTTTTTTCCCATAGCCACATGGGGTACTTGCTGTAAAAACAGGTCCTTGTCACTTCATTGATTGTCCGCGTTTGATGCTTGGAACAGTGTTAAATACTTTGAAATATAAACTGGGCAACAAGACTTTACATTATGGGGGCATTAATTATATACGTAATGCGGCTTATAATGGTCACTTCATTGATTGTCTCACATTTGATGATTGGAATGATTTTAGGTACCTTACTATTTGCGTAATGGGCCTATTCTGTTTTTTCAGAAATTAATCATTCAAATTGATATGTGTTGATGTGAGGGATATATAACAAAAGTATATTGTATTAATCTGTGTATTCATAACTAAGTAGAAATGATATGAATGCAATTAAAAAGAATTAAAAATACATAGATGATGATTATGAAACAATTAGAGACAAAAAAAAAAAAAAAAAACACAAAAAGAATCTCAGTCCATAAGTGAAATTTTTAACTAAAAGTAAAAAAATAAAAATTATATAAAATACAATATAAAATACAAAACTGTGAACAAAGAAAAAATTGTTTTAAAATATTGAAAAATCAAATAAAATAATTAAGGAAATAAAGTTGTCAATTTTAAATTGAAAAAATTCGTAAATATTTAAAAAAGAAAACCATAGCATTCAAAAAAGTAAATTAAAGGCAAATTTTGTCGAAATTCGAAAAACAAATATTTTAAATATTGTAATTTCATATTGCCTCTTCAAGGGACAACTGATTATGATGGTTCAACACTTTTAAAAATTAAAAAAGCTTTATCACTTCAATCAACTTGCCGATTTTCATAAAATCAATTTTATTATTTTGTATAAAATATTTAATTTTTAATGAAACAGTTTGCCAAATTTGTGCTCAACTGTTTATATTCAAAAATTTAAAAATAATGTGTAGTCATAATTCACAGTTTTGATACTCATTTATTTATTTGTTAATTGTTAAGGTTAAGGCATACACACATCAAATCGTTCTTTAAATCGATCTCTTTTTTAGAGAGCGAAAGCTATTTGACGCGTCGATGGGGGTGTTTTTTGTGTTTCATCAACTGATTTGATAAAATCACAAAGTTTTGATTTTTTGCATTTGAAAGCCATTTAATGTGTCGATGGGGAAATCAACTCATTATTATTAAATCTTTGTTGTGAATGGACGAGTGTGCTGTTTGTGGAAAAAAAGGAAGAAACTATATTCGGTGATTACAGAACAACATCATCAAAACCAACAAAAAGAAAAAAAAAAAAAACAAAACAATAAAATATTTAATTGTGGAAGTGTCGTTGCTAGTGAATGGAATATTATTTATGTATTTTATTGTTGTTTGTTTTCTTATAAACATTTATTGTAATTTAGCATTCCAAATGGAATAGGAACGAAGAAATTTTATTTCCTTTATTGATGCATATCAGGCATTACACCGCACATTCCTTGTGTGCACTCACTCGCTGCCTTCAACGAGAACTAAAAATTAAAAGCTTTCCATTTCACAAACGAAATTTGATATAGTCAAAGGGCAACGCATCAACGATTTGAAGAACGATTTGATGTGTGAATGCCTACCTTAACTTACTAATAAATATTTATTCATATACCCAGTGAGCTTACATTACTTTTATAACTGAAATTTATTTATACTATATACTATTGTACATTAAAGGTTTAAGAAACGGTAATTGGTTTAAGAAAAAATAAAGAAATTCGAAACTATGAGCGAATTATGATTAGAACAACAACAAATTGTGCAAATGTTTGTATCGTTTATGGGCAACGAGACAAATTACAACATCAACTATTTGCGCAAATATTTGTATAGTGGCTTCCTACCTTTAGGAGTATTTGCGAATAGAAACAAAAAACCTTAGATGAAACTTAAACTACTTAATACTATGGGAGCGATTCTTAGTCGGAGTAGCATGACACTAGAGCTAAAAAAGAATCAGTGTAACAAATGAGACTAGTTTTGTTCAATGTGAATTGAATCTTAGAATTTGTATTTTTCATTTAGCCCATTTATTATTTTACTTTCCTGAATCAATTTAGATATAATTTAGTTATTTAAATATAATTTAGTATTTAACTTATAAAGTTCTTCAATAATTTCAAACAAAATTGTTGACCAGCTTTACGCACATCATTGAGAGAGGACATTTTTCCTTTACTTCCAGTCACTTCAAATGCTCGGCATACAGCATAATGCGATTTGCATTGTTCATTAACAATTGATAATTTTACACAAATAAATTTATATTATTAAAATCGGCAAGTTAGTTGAACAGATATTGCCCACATGTATATATAGTAATATACCCTTCACACAAATGTTTAAGTATTTAAGTAGATTGATGGATGATACAAGTTAAGTTAATTTGAAAGACAGTATTTCTCTTAACAGATCTTAAACATCAATTTCCAGTTCAATTTTTAAAAGGCAAAACAAAGAGCAAACTACAATATTTATGTATGAAGAAAACTAGTCCAAAATTATTTGTATTGTTCTAATTTTTATAATTAATAAATGTAAATTGTATAAAAGATAAAATATTCAAGTCTCAAAGGCTTGAAGAAATTTTTGTAATATTATCATTTTCCCACATTCCAAAAATATGAAAATAAAATATGAAATATTAAAGATTGTCGGCGTCTCCTTTTACATTTTTCAGCTGCTTGTATTTTTTTTTTTTTTTTTTTTTGAAGGGTGTCCCGATTATAAAATCGAGTTTGACAAGCCGAAGGATCGCGTTAATGTATTGATCAAAATGAAGCAGGATATCCAATCAGGTCAAATGATGATTAGTCGTGCAGTCGCAGAATTGGTAAATCTTGTGTTCACATCCATGAAACCAAATGATTCAATTGCACCCAACTCCGGTAAGCATTATTTTGTTGGTGTTCATAATATGGTCGAGTTGGCTTGCATCCAATCTTGTTAGCGCCAATTGTTTAGTTGACCAATCGAGATTAAAACTACGAGGGTCCACCAATAAGTCCATGGAAAAAGAAATTATTGTCTTCATAATTTTCTTCTTATTTTTTTAATTTAATCTCCTTTTACCTCGATACATTTAGTGCAGCAAGTGTACAAGTGTCTGACCCATATTCAACAAACGTGTAGGTTTCAGGACCCTTGGATTTTCATTTATTCTATAAGAATAATTAAATATACAATATAAATGAATTTTTTGTTTGTTGTACTTAATAATAAAATCAATTATTTGAAATGTTTCATTTTTATTTATTTATTTTTTTTTTTTTTATATAACTAAAATATAGGAAGAAACTTTATGAAAGTTCAATACAAAGGTGAACTAGTAGATAGCGAAAACGAAGTAATCTGAGTAAAAAAAAAAAATTATAAATAATATATGTCAAGAAACTTAAAAATTAATTGTTCTTAACGAAGAAAGAAAAAGTTCATAGTTTTATAGATATATTTTTTGTTCTCTTGGTGCAGTTTTCGAAATTTTTTGTGTATTTTTCCATTAATCAAGAAACCCAATTAAGTGGGGGAAAATAAGGAAGTAATAATTTATTTACATTATTATCAATGAGTCGTAGAATAGATGCTGCCGCATTTAAACGTCGAAATCAAACTACTTTTTGTTCATCATCCGGGTTGGCTAAGGCCAATTGCTATGAAGCACCTCTGGCGCAATTTATACCGAAACAACCGATTAATGTTAATAATTTAATTGTGGATGCCCGTAACAGTATGCGCACGACTCAAAGGGCCATTCAAAAGCTATTGAATGTCTCATGCAACATACGGCAACAGGCACCAGCAACCAAGCAACCATCATTTGACAACTATAGTCGTGCTAAAGTTGGAAATATGGTGACTCGAGCGAATGGACCAAGATCCCAAAGAATTATACCGAAGGTCATAAATAATCTGAATACATTGGAATTGCAGAATATCGAGCTAGGCAAACGTATACTTGCGGCAAAACTACAGTTTGGTGCATGTGAGGGCAAACAACAAACACAACAAGAAAAAAAACGAAAGAATAAGGAACAGAAGCAACAGGATCTGGGTTATATTACAACAAGAAAAGACTACAATAACCTTAAGAACAGTAGCGGCTATAGCAGCATCCAAAGCCATGGCGGCGGTGACAGCACTAGCAGTTTATGTACCTGTAGTAATCAAACCTCAAATCAGGTCTCGGGGATTTTCTCCAAATACAAAGATTGGAACTTTAAGATACATGACATGACGGAAGCAAATAAGTTACTGCGTCCCCGTATTGCCATGGAATTTGCTTTGAGAGGAGGTAAAAGTTTAGGTCAAGTTGTCATACAATTGTGTACGATGGCTGCACCCCTCATAGTGCTTGAATTTGTACGCAAGTGTATGGCACATGATGCTCACTCGTTTAAGATACGTCGCATCTTTCCGAAACTTTGGATAGAACATAATCTTATAGCGGACTCCGAGAAGATAAAAGGATCCATTGAATGTGACATGCGTTGTATCGATCACAGCAAGATCCCGTATGTTTTGTCTTTTGCAAAAAACTTCACCGATGGATTCCCACTTAATGCCATCAATTATACGATTAGCTTTAAACGCTTTGAGATGTTAAACGGTAATCGTGTTGGCTTCGGTCATGTTATCAAGGGTCAGAAAATCATTGATTCCATGCAACGTTATGGCTCTGCGTCTGGTAAAACTGATATGGAGTTATATACTAAAAAATGCTATGTATTGTAAGATGATAAGACCATATGGTTAAAAATATTGTATTGACAACCTAAAAATTATAAGTGTAATTAAAGTGATGTGTAAAGTAAATTTTTGGATGGTAAATGCAACTGTTTGTTTCCATATGCATTAGATGGATAGATGGATGCATATACCGGGCAAATTATTTACTTACAATTGTGAAATTTTCAGAGTTGAATTTAATTTTTCTTAACATATTTTCATTCATTCAGACTAATAGACACAATCCAATTCGACGAACACCAAAGCGTTGGCAATACCTGGTTAAGTTATAAGAAAAAAATCTTGCATAAAAAGCGAGAGAAAAGAAGGTTAGCTTCGGTTATTCCGAAGTTGTCATACTCTTCAGGCGCCCCTAGAAAACTGTTTTGCCTGCGTTACTAGGTCACTACGCATAGAGGATTTCAACATTGAGACATAAATATTTGTAAAGGAACAATACGATCCAGTAATCCTAGGGTGTTGAAATTTACATGGTTGGAGAATATGAAAGCCCGTCTAGTTAGGATGTCCTATAGCCTCTCAATGGAGTTCAGATCAGGTAAGCACGCAGACGCAATTCAAGTGTACATGTCTTATGAATTCCACCACAAATCATGATAGAACTGTCACCAAAAATTTCTTTAGGAATATATGAGCGGTTTATTTTATATAGCCCTCCAATTATTGTAAAACTTCAACTTCTGTTCGTCAAAAAATATGATCTTTTGCGAAAACAAATTGTTAGAATGATGACTGAGATTAGATTGTAAAGGGTAGATATTTTAAAGAATTGCAAAATAAGTTTAATATTATGTGACGTAAGGTTGGAAAGAATAGAAAGAGGATCTGTGTTTGAGAAATATTAACTTCGTATTGGCTTTTGGGCATTCAATTAGAATATGATTGAGAGTTGAACTTTCAATACAGGAACAAAAAGAGTCCAGTGGTGATAGGAGGAACAAGTGTCCATGAGATAGTCTGGTATGACATAGGTGAAGCCTTGCACAGAAAAAGCAATTTGATGTTGCTTGTTGTAATCCTGTGTGTTGGGATTTAAAGTGAGATTTTATGTATTTCAAAGTGTCTTGTGAGGAAAAATTCGGCTTTGTATGGAGCGGATAGAAAACAGCTTCTTTGGCTGCTTTGTCAGCCATTTCATTACCATCAATTTGGCAATGACTTGGGACCTATGGCATTCAGTTATGAGGCTCTATTGCGGTCAGCAATGTTAACATCATACAGAGGTTTTAACCCAATATAGCCACCGCTATGAACATCGACAAGAAAATCACGTAAACGTCTTTGCAGGGCACTTCATGGACAAATGTCAGCAACTCCGTAGACTAAAGCTCTATCATCCTTTCGATCATCCCTCTGCTGGTTTGTGGAAAGTCTCGACTTATTTTTCTTAATGTTTTCCAATCATCATAATCTTTTATGGTGGACATTTTCGATTGAATAGACTCATGCATTTGCATTGCGTGCTATGAAAATATTGTATATTTTCAGAATTTAATGAATCATAAATCTTAAAATAAAAACTACAATTTCAACACAAAACACAAAAAATAGAAAATATAAGAAAATATCAAATGGATGTAATCATTGTACTTGTAATATCTTCATTTACTTGAAATATTTCTGAAATAATACTAATGTATTGTATAAAAGAAAATAAAAACAAATAGTCAATAGTAATAGCAAAAACAGATTGGCAAAACCCAAAAATAATAACTAAAAATTGATTTGTATAGAAAAGAATATTGAATATAAGAAATTATCCAATGGATGAAAGCATTGTACTTGTACGATCTTCGTTTCTGTGAAAAATTCCTCAACAAATTCGATTGAATAAAAGAAAATAAAAACAAATAGTCAATAAGCAAAAGCCTAATATAATAAAATATAATATCCACGTATTGTATTTCCTGATTGAATAGACTCAAGCGCATTTGCATTGCGTGCTATGAAAATATTGTATATTTTCAGAATTTAATGAATCATAAATCTTAAAATAAAAACTACAATTTCAACACAAAACACAAAAAATAGAAAAAATATAAGAAAATATCAAATGGATGTAATCATTGTACTTGTAATATCTTCATTTACTTGAAATATTTCTGAAATAATACTAATGTATTGTATAAAAGAAAATGAAAACAAATAGTCAATAACAAAAGCCTAATATAATAAAATATAATATCCACGTATTGTATTTCCTGATTGAATAGACTCAAGCGCATTTGCATTGCGTGCTATGAAAATATTGTATATTTTCAAAATTTAATGAAACTTATCCAAACTCAAGGCAAATCAAAAAAAACTATTGAGAAAAGTTAAAAGTCATATATTTCTCTCTAATATATTCTAATTTTGATATTTTTTTCTGAGAATTTAATGAAACATAAATCTAATAAATAATATTGCATTGTATGACGGTGGTACAAAAAAAAAAAAAACTAGTCAAAATAATAAAAAATGGTATTCTTAACAAATTTCAAAAGCTAATTTTTCAGAAAAATATACTTCAAAACGTGAATTTTAAATACTAAAAAATACTAAATTTTAAATACTATAATAAATAATATAAATATGAAAAAAAAAAAAAATAAATAAATAAATAATACTTATGTCTTTTATAAGTATTATTTATTTATCTATATATATAAAAGAAAGTCGTGTTAGTTACGCCACTTATAACTCAAGAATGGCTGAACCAATTTGGCTGAAAATTGGTGGGGAGGTAGCTTAGAACCAGGAGACGGACATAGGATAGGATAGGTTTTTTTTCGTCCGTCCATCAAGTTCATTCATTCCTTTGCTTTATGTTGCTAGGCAGAAAGCAGTATATAAGAGACTTCAATATTGGAGATGCTTGTAATAAATAGTACATCTGCTTAATGCTTTATGTTGCTAGGCAGAAAGCAGTATATAAGAGACTTCATTATTAGAGATACTTTTATTAGTACATCTGTTTAATGTTTTATGTTGCTAGGGAGAAAGCAGTATATAAGAGACTTTATTATTGGATATTCTTGCTATTTGTAGATTTCAAATTTAATATGCCGTATGTTAGTATGAATGTATGCAGTATATAAACGAAATTAACGAATAGTGGTGGCTAATTTTTCGTTTAAAGTCTTATAATTCTTAAACGATTTTTAACCAATTTGGCTTAAGTAGTGGATTGAGAGCAGATGAATGCATACTTACCTGGCGTAGGGACTACCGTGATCACGAAGGCGGTTTTCCCATTGCACTTCGGTTGAGTTGACCCCTGCGATTATTCCTAATGTGAATAACTCGTGCGTGTAATTTTTGGTAGCCGGGAATGGCGTACGCGCCGTCCCGACTTTAAAAGATACATAATTGAATGCAATTTTATGTTAATAGTTAATGCTGAAATCATAATAAACTGAGTTGAAATTAAGAGAACAAGGAATCATGGTTTCATATTTAAGAACTTGAAGTACAACCACTTGAATGTTTTATACATAGTAGAATTAAAGACGGGTAATGCAGAGTTAAGGAATTTCGACAAAGTAACCTTAATATTGTATTGTATTTGTGTGGAAATTAAACCATACATGCTTTCACCCTTTCTGAATACAACAATAATCATGCCTTTCAAGCAACTTTTTTATGGGCGCTACCTCTTCCAGTAATCAGAGAGATCTGATTTTAACATACCAGATAGTTAAACCTATTAGATCGATAGCTGGTTTGTATGGCAGCTATACGATCCAGTAATCCCACTATCTTGAAATTTGGATGGTTGGTGGCTATACATCAGAAACTTATATTGTCGAAATTTCAGTTTGATCGGACCATACAAACCCCCATTAATATTCAGGTTCTTATTGGAAAAACTTTTCTGTTTTTTGTTCTATCGAACTGAAATTAAGACACATTAAGGTTTTGATATGGGCGCGGTACATTTGTTGGAATCAGTCAAATCGGACCACTAGGGGAGTACCTCCCATACAAAACTCAATCCGGTACGGAATCCTCCGTGAACGAGTCTGACTCAGACTTGGCCCATTTTTGTTTTAATAACTGAGCATGAACAGGGGACGTAGCAACGCACGCCGGGTAACGCTAGTTTATTATAAAAGTAAGATTATAATTAAAAATTATAACTTAGATATTTTATGAGCAATAGCGACAAAGGGGTTCAGCTGCGAAAGCTAGTGTTTGCGAAATCTAAACTACGTATTGGTTGGGTTTTTGGGCATTCAATTAGAATATGATTGAGAGTTGAACTTTCAATACAAGGAACAAAAAGAGTCCAGTGGTGATAGGAGGAACAAATGTCCATAAGATAGTCTGGTATGACATAGGTGAAGCCTTGCACAGAAAAGGCAATTTGATGTTGCTTGATGTAATCCTGTGTGTTGGGATTTAAAGTGAGATTTTATGTATTTCAAAGTGTCTTGTGAGGAAAAATTCGGCTTTGTATGGAGCGGATAGAAAACAGCTTCTTTGGCTGCTTTGTCAGCCATTTTATTACCATCAATTTGGCAATGACTTGGGACCTATGGCATTCAGTTATGAGGCTCTATTGCGGTCAGCAATGTTAACATCATACAGAGGTTTTAACCCAATATAGCCACCGCTATGAACATCGACAAGAAAATCACGTAAACGTCTTTGCAGGGCACTTCATGGACAAATGTCAGCAACTCCGTAGACTAAAGCTCTATCATCCTTTCGATCATCCCTCTGCTGGTTTGTGGAAAGTCTCGACTTATTTTTCTTAATGTTTTCCAATCATCATAATCTTTTATGGTGGACATTTTCGATTGAATAGACTCAAGAGCATTTGCATTGCGTGCTTTGAATATATATTGTATATTTTCAGAATTTAATGAATCATAAATCTTAAAATAAAAACTAAAATTTCAACACAAAACACAAAAAATAGAAAATATAAGAAAATATCAAATGGATGTAATCATTGTACTTGTAATATCTTCATTTACTTGAAATATTTCTGAAATAATACTAATGTATTGTATAAAAGAAAATGAAAACAAATAGTCAATAACAAAAGCCTAATATAATAAAATATAATATCCACGTATTGTATTTCCTGATTGAATAGACTCAAGCGCATTTGCATTGCGTGCTATGAAAATATTGTATATTTTCAAAATTTAATGAAACTTATCCAAACTCAAGGCAAATCAAAAAAAACTATTGAGAAAAGTTAAAAGTCATATATTTCTCTCTAATATATTCTAATTTTGATATTTTTTTCTGAGAATTTAATGAAACATAAATCTAATAAATAATATTGCATTGTATGACGGTGGTACAAAAAAAAAAAAACTAGTCAAAATAATAAAAAATGGTATTCTTAACAAATTTCAAAAGCTAATTTTTCAGAAAAATATACTTCAAAACGTGAATTTTAAATACTAAAAAATACTAAATTTTAAATACTAAATAATATAAATATGAAAAAAAAAAAAATAAATAAATAAATAATACTTATGTCTTTTATAAGTATTATTTATTTATTTATTATAAAAGTAAGATTATAATTAAAAATTATAACTTAGATATTTTATGAGCAATAGCGACAAAGGGGTTCAGCTGCGAAAGCTAGTGTTTACGAAATCTAAACTACGTATTGGTTGGGTTTTTGGGCATTCAACTAGAATATGATTGAGAGTTGAACTTTTAATACAGGAACAAATGGGGTTCGGTGGTGATGGTATGAACAAGTGTCCATGGGATAATTTGGTATGACTTAGGCGAGGTCTTAAACATTTTATCACGTTCAGTCTTCTGAATTCGTCAGGAAGGGCTGAAAGGAAAGTTTTAGCTGAAAGTTTCTTATGATTGTCTAATGCAGTGTGTTGGGTTTTGAAATGCGATTTTAAGTATATCACAGAGTCTTATGAGGAAAAATTCGGCGTTGTATGGAGCGGAGAGAAAGCAGCTTCTTTGGCTACTTTGTCAGCCATTTCATTACCAGCAATCAGGCAATGACTTGGGATCCAAACTAAAGTTATTTTTGAAGGGTTGCGGATAAGAATATTTTTAATTTTGTTTGCGTTAAAAATTATTTGAAGTGATGTTAGAAATAGATTTAATTGAAGAGATGTAGTCGGAACAGATAGCGAATTTATCTGTATTATTTTTGGCAAATAAAGCAGCTTCAAATATATCTCCTATTTCTGCCGTAAGGATAGAGTTATGGTTAGGTAAGATTGCATTTTTATTTATTGCATCTTCATGAGTGACGCTAAAACTAACATTATTTTCCGATTTAGAACCATCTTTGCAAATGAAGGTAAATTTATAAAGTTCTTCTTTTCAGTTATTGAAAAGTGCTCGGAATTTATTGGGGTTGGTATCAGGTTTTACAAAGCTATGAAGAGAACAGTTAATAATGGAAGAGTGTTTTGGATAATTTGGAACAAATATAATATAATATAATATAATATAATATAATATAATATAATATAATATAATATAATATAATATAATATAATATAATATAATATAATATAATATAATATAATATAATATAATATAATATAATATAATATAATATAATATAATATAATATAATATAATATAATATAATATAATATAATATAATATAATATAATATATTTAAGGAAGTGACATCTTGGAGTTGGGTAAAAATTGGACAGAAAAAAAAAAAAACACTGTTTTGATGTCGCACTATAATATTTTATGTTTGGAATGTCATACGTCATGAATGGAATTTATATAATTAAACGGCAAACACTGAAATTATGAATCATTTTCTGCTTATACCACTGAACCGATTTTGACAAAAAATATACCAATTAAAAGGTATTCTTCGCAAGATGTGAACAATCTCAATTTTATCAAAAATCAAGATAACCTCTTTCCAACAACAACAACAACACACAACCGTTGATGTTGTGAACGCAGTAGAATGGGAGAATAGACTTTTAGAGATCCTTACAAATTTTGCATAAGATTAAGAAATGGATGTGTAGTTGTTGTATAATTGAAATATCTTTGTTGGATCCACAAACCTAAGGTAAATTAATAAAAAAAAAAAACAAACTCTATACAAATTTTCTTTGCTCAACATGCATATTTATTCATTTATGTTATAGAAGTATAATAAAAAGTTTTCAAGCAATAGAACGATAAATTTTCATTAACAATTTCCATTAAATTTCATATGGTATTTGGTTAGATTAGATAGATACATATTAGTTATACATATATAGATTGGATAATGTATGTAAGTAACTATATACGATTATGTGCTTCTTGTATCGTTACAAAGGATTTTACATTAAAGTTTTTCGATTATATTTTTGTTAAATATTAAAAGGAGATTAGTATAAAGTATATAAGTATGTATAATAATAATATATTGATTATTATATTATGCGATCCCAAACAACAGCAACATTTATATTAATTAATTAACTCATGGTCTTTCTAATAAATTTGATTACAATAAATTATTTTTTTTAATTAATACACACAATTCGAATTTGAAATTTTGGATTACATGTAAGATAATTTAGTATCATATATAAATTTATAAGGATTATAGAACGTTAAAGCACTGAGCCTCTAAGTGATTCATATTAAAAATACATATGTAGTATATATTTAGTATTATAAGTTTGTTTAACAAAAAATTTTTTTTATTCTCTTTCCTTGCTCCCCCTATACAGATAAATAGGTATATTGAATTATATTATGGTTTTATTGTGATTCACATTTCCATGCTAGTAGGGTAGTCCAAAATATACAAGTCCCTTAAGATTCGAGACGAAATTAGATTGAGCAGATTTGATTTGCAGATGTAGTAGATAGACAGATAGATAGTTATTAAACTGTTATGGACGGTTGTACTTATATGGTGTATTGTATTGTATGTCAATTAAGTAGATATATACAATATTTCTTTATAAAAATTATATATAGGGTCGTTGTATTATTTCCATTATTTGATTTGAATGACTTTGAACTATTTTTGTGCTGCCTTAAATTGATGTTGAAATTTCATTTTTCTTTTGGTTTTTCTTTTTTGTAGAGGAAAATAGAATCTTTGCTGGAACCATAAACGGCGGGGCCCGTATATGGTTAAAAATATCTATAAAGTTTTAAGAGAGTTATAAATTTTATAAATTTTCAAAATAACTTAGGTTTTCAATTGTATTTAAGTCTATTAATATTCAATACTTATAATGGAATTATGTCATCTTACATGTGACTACATCCTGATTATTTTAAGTTTGGTTTCTTGTTCTCGAATTCAATATATTTTTTTTTTTTTTTCACAATTTCGGAATCTTTTCACTTTCACAATATCAAAAAAAAAAAAAAAATTAAAAAAAAAAAACCAACAACTAGCGTCCCACGCTAAGTTACAAATTATACTGTTTTACTGAGGCCTCGCATATCGAGCTTTTATATGCGACTATGGCTGGTCCTTTGTCCCATACATATAGATGAGCAACATCTGTTCAAAAACAATTTTTTAGCAATTTCACGCTAAAATGAATTTCTCTTTCGCTGTATATGCGGATTAATTTGCTGTTTATTGAATTGTGCTTATCGCAAATGTGCACCAACGCCACAAAGCCATTACCATTGTTAAGTGACAATTTGTTTGTTGTTCCGGTATTCGTTGGTTGCGTTTTATGAATAAGTACTGTGACGTCATTGCGTCATTTTCACTTCATTCATTTTGTTGCTCTAAATCTTGAAAAATCGTTTTATAACATGATTGAAAATGAATTGATTAGCTATTGAAACATTATGACGTCATGCATGGCGCTCAGAAAATCATTTACAAATAGAAAAAGGCTCTGTTTTTTACTGAACATTTTCCTTTCCTTCGTGTGCAATGGTGCACATGTGCGATAAGCGAAATTAAATCAATCAGTTTATTTGTTCATGGAACTCAATTCATTTCGATTAACTTCTTTGGTTAGAACGCAAAACCTGTCTGTTAGTGGTCAAGTCTTTGGTAAATTTTGTATAAAAGGAGAGCAGTTCGTCCATGGAAAGCCAGTCGAAGCCTTCAAGTCACTCGAGACATTACTTTTGGAAAGACAAGTAATCTTTTACAGTCGATACGACAAGAGGAATTCTGTGCGAAATAAGAAGAAACAATACATTTAGAAAACTTCAAAATGCAAAGAAACTCAGTGCGTCTGTGGAAATTGGTCATGGTCCTTCTGCTGTTGGAGTTAAGTACACTTGTGTTTGGTCAAGATGACCAACAGCAGTGGCAGAGGGGGCAGGATCAGCAAGCTGATGGTTCTTTGAATTTAGAGAGGAACAATAATATGCATTTTAAGTTAAATCGTGAGGCACACGTTGGGCATCGTGGTAGCGTGGAAGAACTGCGCGACTTCGCACGTGCTGAAGTTTATCGTGAGCAAACTCATGAAATATCTGCACGTAATGAAGCTTCTCGCAGAGTAGAACATACAACAGCAGTTAAACGGGAAGATTTTCGCGACGAGAGGCGCGAAGAACGTGTTTTACTAGCTCGTGATGAAAATCTCCCAGATGCCCATGTCATATTCACGCAAATTGATGTATATGATGATAATCGCCGTATAAATCTTGAAGTAAGAGACAACGCTCATAAAAAAAATCGAGAAACAACGAGCCGTTTTGAAGATCATCAGACTGCAGGGGATACTCGTCATGAAGAACAACACATTTCTTGGCAGATAACTGAACGCGATGTACAAGATGCACGTGAAATTGGTCAAGAAGAACGCGAACTTAGTCGCCGAGAAAAACATAAGACTTCTAGGCTAATTGACGACCATGAAGAACGATTAGATGCTCGTAGAGAAGAGCGGGAATCTGCTGCGCCTTTGGAGGATCGAGAATTACGTCAAGGTGCTCGTCGTGAGAAACGTGAGTTTTCCAGGAGAATGTCTGACCGTGAAGTACAAAATGTCCGTGAAGATCGTGAAATTTCTAGACGTGAAAATGATCAAGAGGCACGAGAAAATACTCACCGAGTAGAACCAGAGAATTCTAGACTAATCGAAGACCGAGAAGAACGATTAGATATCCGCAGAGAATCTGGCGAGACTTCTAGGCTTGCGGATGACCGTAAAACACGTCAAGATGCTCGTCGTGAAGAACGAGTGACTTCCAGGAGAATAACGGACCGTGATGTACGAAATGTACGTGAAGATCGTGATATTTCTAAACGTGAAAATGATCAAGATTCAAGAGAAAATACTCTCCCAGAAGAACGAGAGAATTCCAGGAAAACGACAGAGCGTGAAGTCCGAAATTTCCGTGAACATCGTGAAATTTCTAGATGTGAAAATAATCGAGAGGCACAAGAAGATACTCGCCCAGAAGAACGAGTGACTTCCACGAGAATAACGGGCCGAGATGTACGAAATGTCCGTGAAGATCGTGAAATTTCTAGACGTGAAAATGATCGAGAGGTACGAAAAAATACTCGCCCAGAAGAACGAGAGACTTCCAGGAAAACGACAGAGCGTGAAGTCCGAAATGTCCGTGAAGATCGTGAAATTTCTAGACGTGAAAATGATCAAGAGGCACAAGAAGATACTCGCCGAGCAGAACATGAAACTTCTAGACTTGTCGAAGACCGAGAAGAGCGATTAGATGATCGCCGAGAAGCTCGCGAGACTTCTAGGCTTGTGGATAACCGAGCAACACGTCAATATACTCGTCATGAAGAACGAGAGATTTCCAGGAGAATGGCAGAGCTTGAAGTCCGAAAAGTCCATGAAGACCGTGAAATTTCTAGACATGAGAATAACCGAGAGGCACAAGAAAATACTCGCCCAGAAGAACGAGTGACTTCCAGGAGAATAACGGGCCGAGATGTACGAAATGTCCATGAAGATCGTGAAATTTCTAGACGTGAAAATGATCGAGAGGTACGAGAAAATACTCGCCCAGAAGAACGAGAGACTTCCAGGAAAACGACAGAGCTTGAAGTCCGAAATGTTCGTGAAGATCGTGAAATTTCTAGACGTGAAAATGATCAAGAGGCACAAGAAGATACTCGCCGAGCAGAACATGAAACTTCTAGACTTGTCGAAGACCGAGAAGAGCGATTAGCTAATCGCCGAGGCGCTCGCGAAACTTCCTGTCTTGTGGATAACCGAGAAACACGTCAATATGCTCGTCAAGGAGAACGAGAGACTTCCAGGAGAATGGCAGAGCGTGAAGTACGAAATGTCCATGAAGACCGTGATATTTTTAGACGTCAAAATAATCGAGAGACACAAGAAGATATTCGCCGAGCAGAACAAGAAACTTCTAAACTTGTCGAAGACCGAGAAGAGCGATTAGATAATCGCCGAGGCGCTCGCGAAACTTCCTGGCTTGTGGATAACCGAGAAACACGTCAATATGCTCGTCGTGAAGAACGAGAGATTTCCAGAAGAATGGCAGACCGTGAAGTACGATATGCCCACGAAGATCGTGAAATTTCTAGGCATGAAAATGATCGAGAGGCACAAGAAAATATTCGCCCAGAAGAACGAGTGACTTCCAGGAGAATAACGGGCCGAGATGTACGAAATGTCCGTGAAGATCGTGAAATTTCTAGACGTGAAAATGATCGAGAGGTAGGAGAAAATACTCGCCCAGAAGAACGAGAGACTTCCAGGAAAACGACAGAGCGTGAAGTCCGAAATGTCCGTGAAGATCGTGAAATTTTTAGACGTGAAAATGATCAAGAGGCACAAGAAGATACTCGCCGAGCAGAACATGAAACTTCTAGACTTGTCGCAGACCGAGAAGAGCGATTAGATGATCGCCGAGAAGCTCGCGAGACTTCTAGGCTTGTGGATAACCGAGCAACACGTCAATATGCTCGTCATGGAGAACGAGAGATTTCCAGGAGAATGGCAGAGCGTGAAGTACGAAATGTCCATGAAGACCGTGATATTTTTAGACGTCAAAATAATCGAGAGGCACAAGAAGATATTCGCCGAGCAGAACAAGAAACTTCTAGACTTGTCGAAGACCGAGAAGAGCGATTAGATGATCGCCGAGAAGCTCGCGAAACTTCTAGGCTAGTGGATAACCGAGAAACACGTCAATATGCTCGTCATGAAGAACGAGAGATTTCCAGAAGAATGGCAGACCGTGAAGTACGATATGCCCACGGAGATCGTGAAATTTCTAGGCATGAAAATGATCGAGAGGTACGAGAAAATACTCGCCCAGAAGAACGAGAGACTTCCAGGAAAACGACAGAGCGTGAAGTCCGAAATGTCCATGAAGATCGTGACATTTCTAGACGTGAAAATGATCAGGAGGCACAAGAAGATACTCGCCAAGCAGAACATGAAACTTCTAGACTTATCGAAGACCGAGTGGATCGATTAGATGATCGCCGAGAAGCTCGCGAGACTTCTAGGCTTGTGGATAACCGAGCAACACGTCAATATGCTCGTCATGGAGAACGTGAGACTTCCAGGAGAATGGCAGAGCGTGAATTACGAAATGTCCATGAAGACCGTGATAATTTTAGACGTCAAAATAATCGAGAGGCACTAGAAGATATTCGCCGAGCAGAACAAGAAACTTCTAGACTTATCGAAGACCGAGAAGAACGATTGGAAGATCACCGAGATGCTCGCGAGACTTCTAGGCTTGTGGATAACCGAGAAACACGTCAAAATGCTCGTCATGAAGCAAGAGAGATTTCCAGGAGAACGACAGAGCGTGAAGTCCGAAATGTCCATGAAGATCGTGAAATTTCTAGACATGAAAATGATCGAGAGGTACAAGAAGATATACGCCGAGCAGAACATGAAACTTCTAGACTTATTGAAGACCGAGAAGAACGATTAGATGTTCGCCGAGAATCTCGAGGGACTTCTAGGCTTGTGAATAACCGAGAAACACGTCATGATGCTCGTCATGAAGAACGAGAGGTTTCAAGGAGAATGGCAGACCGTGAAGTACGACATGTCCGTGAAGACCTTGAAATTTCTAGACGTGAAAATGATCGAGAGGCACAAGGGAATATTCGTCGTGAGAAACGAGAGGGCTCTAGTGCTATGTACAATCGAGAAGAACGATTAGATGCTCATCGAAAAGCTCAAGTGGCTTCTAGGCTTATGGACGACCGAGAAACCCATAAATATGCACGTCATGAAGAACGAGAGACTTCCAGGGGGATGGTTGACAGTGAAGTACGAGATACAAGAGTGGATCGTAAAATTTCTAGACTTGGAAATGATAGAGAGGCACGAGAAAATACTGTCCGGGACTCTCGGTATCATAACGTAATTAGGGATACTTACAACCTGAAGACTTCAAATGCCCTGTTAGGAGACCATGAACGTGAAATTATAATTTTTGGACAAGGAATACTACTTGCATTCCTTTTCGCCAAAACCATTGCTAAGGACAGTAGGCAACAAAAGTGAGTATTTAACCATAAAATGGGTAAATATGAAAATATTTCTTAAACAAATTTTTAAAATTGTCTCCATATTATTCCAGGAACATGCTTAGCGATAGTGTAACTTCCTTTTTGCAAACATTTAATTGCTAAACTTTATATGACTGCAAGAAACAAAAATTGGAGAAATTAACCTTACCTCAATGTCAATGACGAAACGGCATGGAACAAGGACAATGCGTTGGAAAAGACAAACAAACTGAAACTGAAAACAAAATTATTTACCAGAAAGCAACAAGAAAAAACGAAACAAAAACAGAAAATAAAAAAAAAAAATTGTTATTAAATTAAATGAGAGCAACAAGTTTAACAATAAAACTTAAAGCTATAAAGAAATCTTCTATATAAAATGTTATAAATTACAAATAAATATATTACATATTTACACATGTCTATATACAATACTAATAAAGAGCCCAAAGATTATATATGTAAAGGATAAACAAACTCAAGTTGGTTTTATTAAAATCGCTTTACTTATTTTCAAGGTATTTGTAATCATCGAAGATTCCACAAAATATACATATGTTGCTACATCGGAGACACAGACATATATATGTGGGGACACAGAGGGTCCCCATAAGAACTTATAGTATAAAAAAATATCAGTTTCTGTATGCGGTGAACTTTTGTCTTTCTTACAAGTTCTGCAAACCGATATCAATTCGCTTCCATACATTATAGTTTAAAAATCCAAATCCAAATTTATTTGGCCACAAGTTTTATTGAGATCTTCAAAGTATGAAGTCTGTTATTACAAAGACATTTAATATTTATGATAAAAGCTTAACAACAAATAAATCTGCTGAAAAAGAAAATTAGCTAAAGATAAAATGCCTTGAGAACTTGGGGGTTGTTAGTTTTGGTAATTTTGTATTTAGTGGTGCTGCTGTGGTTGAGGTGCGTCCGGTTGTTCCGGTGGAAGGTCTTCACCAAGATCCATGGCTTCGACTTGTTGAACGTTTTGATTATCGTCAACAGGAACATGTACCCGAACTTGCACCGGGACTTCGTCATCGGAATCAGGATCGTAATCCAAATCCAAATCAGCATCGCTGAAGTCAGGATTGGTATTTTCGAAGTCGAAAAGAGCGCCATGGCCACCTGGCATCCGATTGCTATTGCCGCTTGAGGAATTTTGAGTTCCTTCAGAGACCAAAGACGAAAGGGTTGCCGAATTGGAGCCGGTTGCTGCATTGGAGCTACCACCATTACCAGTGTTGCTGGATACCGATGAGTTCACCTCGAACTGAGTTGGTGGTGTAGCAGACCCAGATCCTTCAGTTCCTGTGCCACTTGGGGATCCACTTAACAGCTCGCTCGGTGGTATATTAATGGCGGCCTGCGTTTCTCTGGTCAATTGTGGATTGGCTCCTGAGCTAGTACTTGCGCCTTGATCAGGTATTGACGGTGCTGGCGGTGCTGACGGTGCTGACGGTGCTGACGGTGCTGCCGCAGAAGAGGTGGACGGTCCATCCGGATTAGTGAGACTTTCATCCTTCTTTTTCTTCTTTTTCTTCGAATGATTGTGCTCTGCACGCACAGCCTCATAATCATCCAAATCTTCCAGCTTAAGGCCGATTTTGCGCAAATCGCGACGTATCATTTCGTGGATGTTCCAAATGAAGGTGATGGGTTTTGCTTAAAAATCTTTATGAGAAAAACGTCAAAGAACAATTGGCTGCTGCCGCTGTTGCTGGAGTAAGGTCTGCACAGTTCGATGATCCAGTTGTAAAGAACTTGAAAACCGTAGATTTTCATCCAATTTACCGCTTTACTGCTTTCTCGAATTCCTGTTATTTTAATGGATTATCTGATCATTCCAGTGTGACTGACTCCAGTGATTTGCAATGCAACAAAAGACTAAGGAAATGTTGACACCCACTAATGTAAATAAAAGTCAATATGTAAGAAAATTTAATTAAATCAATGCAAATTGTTTGATTTCTTTGAATTGTTGTGTGTTTACCTTTGTTTTTGTTATGCATTTGGCCAGGTGCACTTGTGTGTGAATAGACTCTTTTTACCGTTATAATAATTTCGAATAAGTTGGCCTGCCTATCCTCTGAAGCTTTTTATATATTTACTCATTTGTTATCAATTGGCAGCTCTTGTTTTGAGTGAATTGACAACGGTTGGCAGTCCAGCGACGTAGTCGCATTTTGACAATTGAGTAAAGCATTACTACGACGGACGCCGTTTTTTATTCTCGGCCGTCGGCAAAGTGTAGAAATTGTTTTTGTTTGCCCGCGATACTTTCACGACGTGCATTTATTTCTTCTTGCTTGAATAAATTTCGCTGCGTTTGTTTTGTTTTTTTTTTTTTTTTTACATATTTTGTTTCTTGTTTGTGAAGTGCTAATTAAATTACAAGTAATTAAAGCGTAGCAATAATCATTAAGAAAAAAAATTTAACATTGAATGAGTGTCTGATTGGATGAGGGAGGGAGTGTGTGAGTGTGTGTGTGTGTATATATATATTATGCGTTGTTTGTTGAATGAGAAGAGTGAAGAAGTGAGCGAGTCGAGCACAAAAAATCTTATCATAGGAACAGGCATCCACACATTTCTAAATACATACATATAAGTATCACATAGAGACACAATTGGCTAGGGTACCCTCTTACTTGCTATGTACTACTATGGAGGCATCATGATGATGATGAGGAATATAAAATAGACTGAACAAAAATAATAGTAAATAGTAAAGTCAACAACAACAGCAACAACAACAACATTCAAATACAAATAATAATAACAAAAAATAATGAACAAAAGGTGCAGAGTAGACAAAATCATTGAAATGAGAAACGTATGTTTTCTTTTAAATATTACAACTCTTAAAAGAAATTCAACAAAAAATTTTAATGCAAAAATTTATTTATGTTGGTTTGCTGTTTGCTTTTAGTTGAAAGAAAGGAAAGAAAAAGATTTCTTTTGATGAAAATCACTTAAAGTTTGTTTGTGACATACATAAGTATTTCTTTGTTGTTGGCTTTGTTGGCTACACAATTTTTAATGTGTTTTTCTTTTTGAAATCATAAAAGTGTAAGCGAAAAGCAAAAGCAAACAACAATCCGCAACATTTACATAGTTAGTTCTCTCATTTTGTCTGTCTGTCTATCTGTCTGTTTGACTTTAGCCCCATCTGATTTGAGTATGTTGTATGTAGAATGCTGGCTGTCTGCCAGTCTCTCTCTCTCTCAATCTCAACTGCCTGTGTTCTCTCTTTGCGTATTTTTTACTCACTCACATTGCGTTTTGGTCTCCTTAAGAAAAGGTGCGTGGTGCTGGGTGCATATTTTGGGCTCATTGTTAACTATTTTTTTTTACCTGTGCTCTCTCACTCTCTCTCTCTCTCTGAAATACATACCTTCTTTTACTCGTATGCCCCCTCTTCTTCTTTACTGCTTAAGCAACATTAACATCAGCAACAACAACAATAACAACACTGAAATGCTCTTACACACTTCGATCGCATGATGATTATCATCATGTTTATCTTATGTTTATAATTCCGTTAATGTTGTTGTTGTTGTTGTTGTTTTTGATTTTAATTTTATTTCGGTTTCTTTTTTGTTTCACTTTCGGGTGTTAATTTTTAATGAAATTTGTTTCTTTTTTTTTTTTTTTGTTTTTTATATAAAAGTGAAAGTGGATTTTTTTTTTTCAATGCAAAATTTAATGATTGCCAAATGTTAAAATATTAAAACAAAGCAATAAAAAAAAAAAAAAAAAAATAACCAAAAAAATAAAACAAATTAATGTGTAAAGAAAGAAGACAAAAGGCAAGGAAACATAGAAACTTATAAAGAAAAGAAAGCCACAAAGAAACGCAAAAAATAAAGGAAAATAAAGAAAAGGAAGGATCAGTGGGGGCTGTGATTAATTTTTTTTTGTGGTTTAAAAATTATTGTATTTTTTTTTATTATTATCTTAAATTATTAATAATAATATAAAATCATCATTATAAGAAATTACTAAACAAACAAACAAACAGTCAAGCAAAGGCAAAGACAAATACCAACAACAACAAAAAAAATAAAAATGGGTTTATTACTCTCCAGATTATGGCGGATGTTTGGCAATGAAGGTAAGTTAAACTAAATTATTAATTTCGGTTCGGTTTACCTCAGTCTTTATATCCCTTACATTATCAAGAATTTTGCATTGATTATAATGTTTACAGTAAACTTCAAATGATTTGTGAAAATATCTCGAACTCACAACTCAAATCAAAAATTTTTTTTTTGTATGGCAACTGTATCCAATTGTTTACTCTACGAAAAAAAAAACTTATCGTACTTATTTACATCTGAGCAAGACTTGGATGTATCATAAATCCAGAGTAGTAGAGAGCAGACAATTGAACTAGAACCCATTATCACATTACACATTACCCATTAGTAATTTAATGGATTTGCTACATTGGAAGTAATACAAACATCACCCACAAACTGATAAACCTTCTTCACAAACAAACAAACAAAAAAAAAAAAAAAAAAACAGATCACTTTGATATTTTCAACAGTAAATTAAAAATATTTCAGAACAGTTTTCTTATTTTTTAATACTCCACACGACGAAAATTTTTCATAAATGCGCTTAAATTGATTTAAAATTAAAATTCTCATTTCAATAAAAATCAAAAATAAAATGTCATCAAGGGAAAGGAGCAAAGAGAGTTTCTATGCACGTTTGAGAGAAGATGTGCGATGCAAAAGTTGTAATCAGGTTCCATTTCCTGAAAAACTCTTCAAATGCCCGGAAGGTGATCTACTTTGCCAGACATGCATTGGATTTTTATGCGTGCAATTACCAATTAAAACAATGCATCCAAAATGTCCGATTTGCAAGGTAGATATCAATGTAAATAGGTTGACTTATTGTCGCGCCATACGCAAGATCATCTATAATGTTTTACCAGTTCAATGTGAGATGTGCAACGAAGAATTCTTCCATAAAGATATCGAAGACCACATGCAAGGTCCTTCGCATTGTAGGAATCGTAACAATGGTTGCACTTGGAATGGTCCCCATTACCATATAGGCAAACATTTGGAAACTTGTATGTTTGAATCCAAACAATAATATGCTGCAATGGATTCTGATTTATTTCTGTGTCCAAGACATCAGCGAAAACATCATAACCAAACACAACACAACCTGATAATAATTTTTAGACTATTAAAATTAAGAAACAATAAATCTCTTGGTGCTCATACAATTTATGCTTTTCCTATAGTCATTAATTACATAGTTTTCATAGAAACAAATAAGCTGACAAATGTTTATGTCATGCTAATCATATCCATATACCTAAGTATTTCATGGGGGCTCTATGAATATGTCATATGTAAAATTCTTTGTCATTTTCTGTTTATTTTTCTTATTAGATGTAATTGAAGAGTTTATTTGTTTTCTTCTTATATAAATAAAATAAGTATATATTGTAGTACACATCAGACTCTTATTTGTATGTATAAATTGTCGTTGTGATGACAACATATACCTATGTATATTCTAGTGTCTCACTCTGACCTAGCCGCTGCCTCATCCATTTTGCGCAATCAACAACATCAAGCATAATGAAGCCATTCACTCTTAGGCACACATCCTGTCTGTCCACAGGTCCAGCTAAACAGGAATAACATACCCATCTACACCTTAACCAAGTACCTTGGATTGAGATTTGATATGTCGGTTTACCTGGAAATCCGAAATTGTACACAAAAGAAAACAACTGAATCAAAAAAACAACAATCCAGAATGAGCTGGCTCAGTTCTAAACTAAACTTAAGAAATAAGGTCCACCTCTTAAAAAACCATCCTGAAGTCAGTATGGTCTTATGGCATGGAATTCTGGGGCACAACTTCAAAATCCGAACGATTAAATTATACAAAGGTTTCAGTCCAAGCTCAAGCTAAGGAGGCTTATCAACGCTTAATGATATGTCTCTGCCTAAGAAAATCATGAACACATCCATTTGGTGAACAATAGACTGGACACTCTCAGGTTAAATCATTACCAGCCCCTGAATTTACCTTCCAGATCGCCGAAGAGCTTAATGAAGAACTCCATTTAATAAGATAATATAATTTGTAACTGCAAGCCAATCTCAACTGGGTAAAATCGCTGATCCCTTTCCCCTTTCGATCATTTGCAAAATTTTAAATGATTTGTGAATAATGGAGACAATTTATTATGCCTTTTCTATCAATTAATAGTAAACTTATAGATCACGTGACTATGGAATAATTTTTCAGATTTGGAATAAGGAAATAGTTGTTGGGTAATTTTTATATATACGGAATTTCTTTAATTTTTGCATGCCATGGTGGTTACCGGACACTTGACACATCGTGTATATTGTTTTGATGAAAGATTAATTCTTTCACCACTAAAGGGGTACGATTTTCTTTTCAAATATTGTTGAAATGATCTTATAAATCGGTGTAACAATCGTTTGCTTTGATCGAATATAGTTTAATTGGGGTAGTAGATATTGAAGACGCTATAATGACGACATCACTTGATAGAATTTTATGGTGTGCATGCCACGAAATTATGGTTATCATGTTTCGTTTTGTTTTTATGGTCTTTGCCTTCTCTGGACGAGGTTCAACCGGTGAAAATCATTACTTTTGACTGAGTTTTCATATCGATTGTGATTATTGTAATGAATCGATGTTTTGTTAACCATGCAAATAAATAAACAATAATTTCAGTGTTTATCTTTATTTATGTATATTTTATTGCCATTATTATTCATTATTATTATCTCTCTTAATCAGACGACGATTAACGACGACTCTTTTATTCCTTTGTCGCCTATTTGTATCATGTACTTCCTCTTCCTATTTTCTTTTGTTTATTTGTTTGTCTCTTTTTAGGGTTCCAGACCCAAAGGGTGCCCTATTGCAGAGACTTCGTTGGTCATATCCCATGAACCGTAATAGCTAGAGATTTGAAATTTTCACAGAACGTGTAGTTCTATCCGGACATCAGCAACAAATAACTAAAAATAAAGTATTTTCAAAAACTGTAAGGGGTCCCCATACAAAAAAAACATTTTGGTTTGTATTACACCTATACGATCCAGTAATCCACGATCTTGAAATTTGGGTGGTTAATGGCTACACATCAGAAACTTATATTGTCAAAGTTTCAGTTTGATTGGGACACTAGGGAGGGTGCTTCCCATACAAACCCCCATTAAAATTCAGGTTCTTATTAGAAAAACTTTTTTGTTTTTTGTCCTATTGAACAGAAATTTAGACACAATAAGTGTTTAATATAGGTGCGGTATATTTGTTGGAATCAGTAAAATCGGACCACCCATACAAACCCCAATCTGGTAAGGAACCCTCCATGTAAGAGTCTGACCCGCACTTGGTCGATTTTTTCCTTTTTTTTTTTTTTGTTCAACAAATTCTTTGTCATCTGAGTTTATTTTCTTTTGATTATTTTTTGTGCTCTGTTGATTGCGTGTTTTGATATAAAATTGCAATAAATCTAAAATTATTGCAATGTTGTTTCATCATTAAAACTTTGTATTCCTCATATGTGAATTGATGTACTTTCTGTTTTACTTATTGTATTAGTTTTTATTATTTACTTTCCGTCAAACAAAAGAATTCATGATTTTTTCAGTAATTTATTTATTTTTACTTTTTTCAATTTTCACAATCAATTATGACGCATAAAGAGTCAAAAGAAAAAAAAAAAAAAAAAAAGATTATAAAAATGCGTCACATAATTGTGTATAAAGAAATAAAGACAAAAAAATTGAAAGGAGAGTGACGGCGGTCTCATGCAATCACATATTTACACATGTGCGAACAAATGACTGTACATTTTTCATAATCACGTCCGAGAAAAATCTAGACATCAATGTTTCATTCCGAGAACCGAATCATTGTGGTGTGCATCAAGTTTAAACAGAAAAAAAAAAAAAACAGATCCTAATTTTAAAAACAATTAATGATGATGTATGCAAACATTCAGTTAGCTCAGAAATCGTTTGAGTCAGAAAAACTTTCTTCCAAAACATTTGTTGATTGTAACAATATGTTAAATAAACCTCGTAAGTGCATCATCAATAAGAACTTAGTACCTACATCGACATTGAAGGCAATTGCATAGCAGACGATTTAGCCAGGCAAGGCACTATTCAGGCACTGTTATTCCAGATAAACATGTATCATACCTGGCGACCTGTAAGCTGTGGTTGTATAGATATTTTTTATTGAATTTTCAAAGGAAAGATGGACTAGTACCTTTTTTCGTACTTTAGATGTCTAAGTAAATTATGAAATGTACATATGTACTTACCTATAATTGGATCTTTCCACATTGTTATTAGTTGGCTTTGATCGCATATGTCTTTGCTTTCATACAAATCTTAATGGATCTGATTAATAGTCAAATGAAACCAGCACCAAATTTTTACATAATTTTAATTGAATTTGCACATTCCTCTTACTGTTCCATGCAACAAATAATAACAAATAATTATGTGTGCATCATCCATTGTCCTATTGGATTAACCAGTCATCACCATATAAATTATCAACAAAATCTAGTAACTCACTGTTCACAGAAGGTCAACATACATTTTGGAATTCATTCTGGTTGGGATAAAGCATATGCGATTCGTGCCTCTGTAGCAGAACGCAGCCCATGCAATCACAATACCACCGCTAAAACTTCGTTTGAAACAGGATCACCGATCCTGACGCATATCTGCAATACTAGATATATACTCCATATAAGTTTAACTTTATTTTATCACTAGAGATGACATTTTGCAACATTTCGCCCCAAATTTATTTGCAAATCTTCATGCAAGCCTTCATGTGCCGTTGTAAAATTTTTCCTTTAGTCATTATGATGCATTCTATGCTTAGGGAATCTGGGAATCAGCTACAATAAGACGTTTTATCTAGCGTTTACATAGGATATCAATGATGGTCTTCCGACCTCTTCGATGAACTGTAGAGTATTTACTTTTGATTTTTTCATATAAGTAAGTATATTTAAAGTCTCCGCGTTTTTTTTTGCCACTAGATGGTGTTGATGTCCATATATCTGGCTGGCAACACTAAGCTGATTGTGTCAAACGAACACGTCTTTGAAAGGTGACATTTCAAGCTACATTTATTGTGAAGACAGTTGCTTAATTTGGTGCTGGTATTAAAATTTATACTGATTTGAATATGACTGGAATATCTGAAGAAATACGCTATGTGATTTCGATGTAAAATATGCACCTCATACTGGTCGACCTGTCACGGAAGAATTCGATGAAATTTTGCAACTAGTGGAGCAAGACCGGCACGTAAGCTGTCAGGAGATAGCGGAGCCACTAAACATCAACCATATGACAGTTTAGAATCATCTAAAAAGGGCAAGCTACTCAAAGAAGCTCGATGTTTGGGTGCCACATGAATTAACTCAAAGAAATGTAGTTGACCGAAGAACCACCAGAGAAACGCTGCTGAAACGTAACGAAATGGAACCATTTTTGAATCGAATTAAATACGAGAAGAACCAACGCAAGCGATCATGGGTAAAGGCCGGAGACCTTCCACAAACGAGTTCAAATTGACGGCAAACAAGGTTATGTTGCGTGTGTGGTGAGATTGGAAGGGAATAATCTAATATGAGTTGCTAGAACGTGGCGAAACGGTCAATTCAGACATCTATAGTGCACAACTCGACCGTTTGAATGAAGCAATCAAGAAAGAGTGGCCAGAATTGGCCAATAGACAGGGAATTGTCTTCCATCATGACAATGCTAGATCACACACATCATCGATGACCCGGAACAAATTGACGGAGCTTGGTTGGTTGGTCCGTATAGCCCGGACTTGCACCGTCTGACTACCATTTGTTGTTTCTCTCTTATATATTTTTATATCATTCAATATAATTTGAAATGCAGGTCCTATGCCGATTAAATATTTTTGCAATCAGAGGATGTATAATATTACATACATAAGTGTAAGGAACTTTGTACTGTTAAGAAGCTAAAGATTCCCAACATTTAAAATGGAATTTTAAATACAATATGTGTTGTTGTAATTGATCCAACAGTCTCATTCGACATATCATTTTCCAATTGTTTAGAATTCTTCATTTAAATTTCTTATTTAATTTCTCCAATTGCATATAAACAATTCAATGTAGATTATTTCTTTCATTGTGTTTTGTTTATTTCCATTTAAAAATAAAAAAAAAAAAAAAAAAAACTATTTATTCATAAGAAAATATCAAAATCAAATGTCGTTTTGTTCTTCTCTTTTTATTGTAAATATTGTTTGTTATTTTCTGCCTTTATACGATAGTTGAAACAGAATTCACTGACTCAACACACATGTATAAACACACTTTTTCAATGCGTAACTGTGAACACACGAAACGAGTTCGCGAATTGAAATGAGCCATGAATTGCCAAATGATTGATAAAAATGTCTTCTGGTTTACTTCTTTGATGATTTCGTGAATTATTTACTAAAAAATTATTTCAAAACATTAAAAAATAACATATTGCACTATTTTCATGATTATGGTATAGTTTATGCATATGGCAACCTCATATTTGTAAACAAATACACAAATTCCACATGCAAAGTATAAACAACTTAACAAAAAGAAAAGAAAAATGGTCTGAGTCATACAGAATTCAGTGAATTTCGTTTCAGCTGTCGTATAAATGAGGTGATTGTTGTCTTTACTGTAGGTCAGTTAACAATATTAAACCAATCCCATATACAATATACGATATAAAATGTACGCATGCATACAGCTACGGTCAAAATAATAGTAGCGCTAGTTGGAAAATGAATTTGATAAAAAAAAAAAAAATGAATGAATTGGTGTTTTAATGTACCAAAAATATTTTTTTTTAAAGTATGTATGATGTGTTAATGAGAAAATCATAAGGAAATAATAACAACTTTATGTCATATGACAATAAAAAAAAAAATGTTTCTCAAAAGTTCAATTAATTTGCACGGTCAAAATAATAGTAGTGATTCATTTGTAGGTCTCCCACCTGCCCAAACCAATACAAATGTTACGGATAATATTAAAATAACAAAAATTACGACTATTACACTACAATTAGTATTTAGTAGCATAGCCTTTGTTTGCTATAATTGCAGCACATCGTTTTGGCATCGAATCTACAAGATTTTGACACCTTTGGGAAGGAATGGAGCATCTCTAACTGCTTCCCAAAGCTGTTGAACATTATTGGGTAGACGTTTGGCAACTTCATTCTTCACGTCGCACCACAAATTCTCAATTGGGTTGAGATCTGGCGACTGTGCAGGCCATGCTAGTACATTTATTCCGTTGGCCTGCAACCACTGTTTGGCAACTTTGCTTGTATGCGTTTGCTTAGGGTCATTGTCTTGCTGAAACTCCCAAATCAGTGGCATTTCTTCACTAGCATATGGCAGCATTATCTTCTGCATTATATGCACATACAGGTGCCGATCCATGATATCCTTGATCCAATATATTGGCCCCACGCCGTCATATGAAAAACAAGCCCAGATCATAATGCGAGCTCCACCGTCTTTTACAGTTTTTGTTGTGAATCTTGGTTGCCACATAGACTTTGGCGGCCGCCTGATATACTGATGAGATCCAGGTCCACCATAAAGTACAATTTTGGATTCGTCCGACCATAAAATGTTTCTCAATTTCTGTAATGGCCAATCAATGTGATCATGGGCGAATTTAATTCGTGCAGCTAGATGATTTTTTGTTAAAAAGGGCACTTTTCTTGGGCTCCGAGCATTTAAATTGTTTTCCCTCAAGCATCTCCGTATGGTTTCTACGCTTACATTCAGATTTAATTCCTTTTTTATTTTGTAGAGCTCCGAAATGGGTTCTGCCTTGAGTATCTAATCTTTCGCACATAATGCGAGGTCGTCCAAGTGTTTCAATACCTGATATGAATTTTATAACATTACGCACCATTGTAGGAGAGCAACCTACCATGTTTTGAACTTCGTTGTACGTTTTTCTGACAGAAATCAATTTTTTTACGAGTGTACGCCGTTCAGGCGACTTATGTCAACTTATTTTTAATTAAATAAACAATACATCAGAACTTATAGGACTTAGGTATTACTGCAGTCTGATGTTTGTGCACTGTAGACTTCATGATCATCTGCATAATCATAAAAGAACACCAATCTACCCATGATCATCATACTAATATATCTTTCAGTTATTAAGATTTTAAGATCACTGATATGCCAAATATGATAGTGATGTGAACACAAAGCCTCTTCTTCTAATCAACCTCTTATTCTAGGCTCACCTACACGTCGATATCAAAAATAAAATTCTGGCGACTGAATATGTTAGGCGCCTAGGTGAAGTTGCGCTGACAAGCCACGCGGCGAAACTATAAATTGTCATAAAAACAGCACAGTAGCCTCAGAGAGAAATCCAAACCTTAATGATATTACTTTGGTGATGATATTACTTTTTCCAACCATCAGTTCATTTGACATGATCACGGTGAACACAAACATTTTTAGGCAACTAATTCGTGAAATGCTCTACCCATACTCATATATTTCATTCTTGATAATCCGATTATTGATTGGTTATAGCCACTGGATAAAGAAATCATTGGAATCTAAGTTTTTTTTCCACATTTTTAAAAGTAAGAAATTTCAAACTACAGTGGAAGTTCAGATGTTCAGATTTTATATCATAGACACGGCCCATTATGATGCCTTATTTAGACTGCTCTTAGTTTCACTGTGTCCTGACGCTTATTTTTAACCAATTAAGAATTTAGAATACTTATATATTTCATACGCGATAATCCGATTATTGATTGGATAAAGAAATCATTGGAATCTAAGTTTTTTCCACATTTTAAAATTAAGAAATTTCAAACTATAGCGGGAATTAAATCTGAACTAGATTAGAACTAGGCACAACCAACCCTCTATGATGCCTGGTTTGGACTGCTCATAGTTTTACTCTTCGCCTGTGTGACTCCAACCAATAGCCTAGGTTTACACCAACTGAGTCCCCCTTATCACGACATTGTGGCAATCTAGCAAGGATGCCTGATGCAGTTGACAGACAAAAATTTAGATTATAACATTAAAAGATTGGATCGAACGAACGAACCACCATGATCTTACTTAGATAAATATAAATAAATGAATGGAGACAGTTTTAACAGTTGCCCTGAAAATATTTAGGTATATTGTAGTGTATTAGCTTTGTCCAAGAGGATAACACATTTTGTGAAATTCACTACAGTTGTCAAGATACACATTAGATAAGAAATGAATTGAGATTTGTGGACTCAAAATCTTTCAATCGGATTACTTGTACATATTGTTTATATATTGGGACTATGCATTAATTTTAAAGGTTGCACACAGATGGCGTTATTTACAACAGTATCGCATCTGGCAATACTGTAACTATATTCATGTCAAAGCCTCATCATTAGGCTTTGTTTACCAGTATCTGTCATTTCGCTGAAGTGTACACAACATAGTTTTTTTGTGCTCCGAGTATGTCAACTTTCGTGCCGTCAAAACGCAATTTGCGGGAAGCCTTGCTTTTTTGCTTCAATTTGAAGAAAAATACCACCCAAGCCCGTCAATTGCTGTTGGATGCCTACCCGAACCATACTCCATCGATTTCAACCTGTGAGTACTGGTTCTCGACGCTTCAAAAGTGGTGTTTTTGATACCGAGGACAAGGAGCGACCTGGCCAGCCCAAAAGGTTCGAAGACGCAGAATTGGAGGCATTGCTGGACCAAGACCCGTGCCAAACGCAAGAAGAGCTCGCCGAAACGTTGGACGTTGACCAAGCAACCATTTCCAGACGTCTCAAAGCGATGGGAATGATCCAAAAGCAAGGTAATTGGGTGCCATACGAGTTGAAGCCGAGAGACGTCGAACGCCGATTTTTCACGTGCGAATTGCTGCTTGAACGACTTGGCCGGAAGGGTTTTTTGCATCGTATTATGACTGGCGACGAAAAGTGGATCCATTACGATAACCCAAAGCGTAAAAAAACATATGTCAAGCCCGGCCAACCGGCGCCATCGACGTCCAAGCCGAATATTCATGGTTCGAAGCTCATGCTCTGTATTTGGTGGGATCAGAAGGGTGTGGTGTGCTATGAGCTGCTCCAACCCAACGAAACCATCTCTGGGGAAGTCTACCGACGTCAATTGATGCGTTTGAGCCGAGCATTGCTTGAAAAACGGCCGGAAACGGTCGAAAGACACGACAAGGTTATTTTGCAGCATGACAACGCTCGGCCGCATGTTGCACAGGTCGTCAAAACATACCTTGGAACGCTCAACTGGGAAGTGCTACCCCACCCGCCGTACAGCCCAGACATTGCTCCTTCGGATTACCACTTGTTCCGGGAGATGCAGCGTAAGCTGGCTGGACACCGCTTCTCTTCATATGAAGAGACCAAAAAATGGATCGATTCATTCATAGCCGCCCAGAAGCCGGAATTTTGGAGAAACGGAATCCGGAAATTGAAAGAAAGATGGGAAAAGGTTGTGGCTAGCGACGGACAGTACTTTAAATGATGTATCAATCCATTTTGAAATCGAAATAAAGCCCCATTTTTGGTGAAAAAACCTTTAAAATTAATGCATAGTCCTAATACAAAAAAATTAATTGAAATAAATAGAATTTTAATTTCAATACACAATTGGGGTACATTCTTTTAAATTAATATTATTGTGATCTTATAACTAAATAAAATATAAATTTTCTTTATTTCTTTTTTCTTATTGAAGTGTTAATTGTTTGATTTTTTTTGCTTTGAAATTTAAAATGACAATGAGTAGCTGTCTGTCAGTCAATGAATTGATGTCATTTGCCTTTTCTCATTTATTTTGTTTAGTATAGTATAAGTACATACATATATACAATATTGGGTTATTCAAAATTGTATGTGCGTGGGGCCATTGTGAGACTTGAGTGAGTGGCCATCGCCACTTGAACCTTGAACTTTTTGCTGTCTGGTCATATCCCAATTGGCGTCAGCTGGTTGTTATTTTACTTCTTTTTATCCATTTTCGCTTAAATTTCCATTATATAGTTTACCATACTATTGTATTGTTCTTTTCTTTTGTGATAAATTATTTTATACAATGTATTGAATTACATTTAGTGACGTTTCTCCTTGAATCTCTTCTCATACTAATTCACTATCATTTTTCTTTCATGTCTCTACGATACTTAAAAAATGTCTGAAAAATAAGCATAAAGAAAAGAAAAAATGAGACAACATAGGCCGCTATTATCTCGTGTGGAAGTTTAACTTATTGGGCACCATGTATCCCTTAATTGTTTTAATATGTTAAGAGAAAATAATTAATTTAAATTAAATAGAATTGAAGAAGATATGTAAAAATGGTTTTAAGACTCAATTCTTCATCCATAAAATGCAAATGGTTAAGACCTTTGGTGATTGAGAAGATTTCATCTCTTTAATTGATAAGTGAAAGGTAAATTGAAACAAATTTCGAATCAATAATCTCTCTGTAATAAAAATCAAATAATTTTTAGCTCTTATAATTTTTATTAACAAAATAATGAAATAAAATAGCAGAATGCTTGCAAACATTTGGCATCACATTGAGGGAAGGCAGAAGATGCTTAAGGATTTCTTGCTTTCTTATCTAATTGATAAATGAACATGGAATTGAAAAAATCTCGATGAAACTAATTAATTTTATATGAAATCTCAGATTTCTAGCTGTTATAGAGTTTGACAAAAGGCCACAAGAAAAGAATGCTGCGTTCAAACATTTGGCCACTTGACCACTTGACCACTTGACTTTGTTGACAACCAATTCCCTTACTAAACTTAATACTCCCTTTTTGTGTATAGGGTATAATAACACATAAAAAAAAAAAAAAAAAAAACGAGAGAAAGAAAAAAGAAAAATGTGTTAAAAATTCACAAAGTGAACTCAATAACCGGTTTTATTTTTTATTTCATTTTGTTTCAAATTGAATTTTGTATTGAAATTATTTTACTTGTTATTTTTTCTTTTTATTTATTGAGTTTTTAAGTTAAAGTGTATTTTGTTTTTTGCATTTTCAATTTTTATTATTCAATAATAACATAACGACAAAAGACAAAAGTTGCTATTGATAAACTTGATTTTATTGAAAACAACAAACACAATAGTTCAATAATATACAATATTATTTATATAGAACTCCAAGGTAACATCTTTATACTTACTAGTATATTCTGGGTGATTGTGTTGATGGTCATCATTATATAATATTTAAAAGTGAATGCATGCATACATAAATCTATTTTGTTTGAAAACCGACAAATCATTTCGTATAACAAGGGAGTTGAGTAGAAATTAACAAGCAGGAGGAAATTGGATAGTGTCGCACGAGCCGTCAGTTCAAGAACAAGCAGGGGGATGTCGCGTTAGCCGACAATTAAGTAATACAATAAATAAAATATTCTTATAAATTTAACTAACTATTTCCTTTTCTTTATTACACGAAAAACACATTCCCACGCTGGGACACTGCTGAAGGAAGTCAGCAAACAGTAGTATTGGTTTTGAAGAGAATGTTGTAGTGGGAGAACTTTGGTTTTATAAAAAAAAAAAAAAAACTATGTGCCAAAAATTTGAACAAAACCTAAGGAAACGTGAGCAGCTCCCTTCATTTCACACATCAAAATTGGTGAAGTCTCTTCTCATCTGTGATAAGCAAGATATATATATGTATCCTCATTTCATCCTTGGGAACTGTGAGAGTAATTTTTATGATTGTTGATTTGACATTTGAATACAAATATTGCAGAATCCCAATTGGTTTGTTAATCATAAAGTCAGTCAAAGCCTTTCGCAACTTTTTTTTTTTTTTTTATATATTTATAGTATTTATTGAATCTCCTATATAATACATAGGACTAACAATAAGGTTACAAATCTTAAAAAACTAATACACATGTGTCCCTCCTACAATGAAGAGGAAGGAGTTCACATAGCACTACGAGCCTCTCTAATTAATCAAAAGGGCAGCACGATCGTTACGGATCAGTCGAGATGAGTTCCTTGTATGGACAAGGACTCTGGCTAGGGGATTAACATGTCGAACTAGTTTATCCATATAAATAGCTTTACGCTTGGAACATTCATCTTTGACAGGTGGTACTTCCAGGCCCTTGTGAATGTCTTCATTCCTGATATACCATGGAGCTCCCGTGATTGTTCTAAGTATCTTGTATTGTGCTTTCGCAACATAGACTCAATTACTCAATTATGGGGAATAGTGGCAGTGAAGTTGCTTGATAAGTTATTCTCTTTATTAGATATTTTAATTTAATTTTAAACTAATAAAATAAAAACTAAAACTGTTTTCTTATGCAATCTGAAACTTTTGTATTTGTCAAAACTATGAAACGCAAAACGCTTAAATTTTTGTTGTACATACTCGTATTTCATATTTTGTTGACAAAATTTGTTAGCGTCGATGAGTTCACTTTGTTGTGACGTCAAGCAATTAAATTAAATTATTTACCAAAATATAACTAATTATCATTTTCTTAAAATGTGAAAAAATCAGGAAACTTTATGAATATAAAATGTCGTGGTGTTAATGTCACGTTACATCATATATATAAAATGAATTTAAGGTGAATATTTATTATTTTTCGAGCCATAACTCAAAAATTGAATGATCCATTATTAATTTACACTGTATTCTTAAGGTAAACTGAAGCTAAAGGGAAGGAACGGCCATAGCTTCTGTGGAGTTTATAATTATTGTCTCATTCAATTGATTTTAAGAAATACTGTGGTCTCATGACTTTTTTGGGTGATTCATTTAGAAGTTTTGTAAATAAAACACAAATAGAGAAATTGGATGGCCGCGACTACGCCGTATAGGTGGTCCATTCGGGAGGTCCAATTTTGGATCACTCTTTCTAGCATTGCAACCGGTATCTGCCCAATTACGCGAGTGATTTTGACTTCCAAGTCCTGGATCGTAGATGGCTTATCGGCGAAGTTTTTGGACTTCATCCCAGAGAAAATAGTCCAAAGGTGTCATATCACACGATATAGGCGGCCAATTGGCAGGTCCAAAACGCGAAATTAACTGCTCGCCAAAATGTTATCTCAATAAAGCCATTGTGTTACGCGCTGTGTGTGCCGTGGCCCCATCCTGTTGCAACTAAATATCGCCGACACTTCGGGCTTCAACATCAGGCAACAAAAAGTCCGTTATCATTGACGGTAATGTTCTGACCGGCCTGATTTTTGAAGAAATACGGACCGACTATTCCACCAGCCCATAAACTACACCAAATCGTGTATTTCTGTGGATGTAACGCTTGTTTGTGAGTCTCTTCAGGTTGCTCCTCAGCCCAAATACGACAATTGTGTTTACTGACGTAGCCATTGAGCCAGAAATGTGCCTCATCACTGAACAAAATGCGATCTTTGTTGAGCTCTTCCAGAGAGACCTTGAAGATGTTGTTGCGGTGTGAGTCTTTCCATGATGATTTGTGAAACATTACTGAATAAAAATAACATGACATGACATAATGAATCACCTGTTACATATACCATTGAGATCTAGCACATTTCTGATTGTGGATGTAAGTAAAGAACTTGAACTTGCAGAAATTATAGGTTTATATGGCAGCTATAGAATCTAATGTTGTAATATAATATATTGTAATATCAAGGCTGATTATCTGAATTTTCAATTTAAATCTAATCCATATGTCTATATATTCTGATTAGGGTCCCTTGGAAGACATCGTTCTTTAATACATACATTAGAAATAAACATAATGACAATGATATACTCGAACAGAGTGGATAATTTCCATAATTTCCTCATGATGCTAATCATATATCAACATATGTACATATATTCTGTAAAGGTCTCGAGAAAGAATTTCATTTCGAAATTTTTAAAACTGTAAGAAGAATTTGCATAGAAACATATGAACTCAAATTCTAAAATAAAGTATCTAATGATTTTGGAGTATTAGCTACTAAGATCTACTACTATTTAATAAACTAAGTTATGCTTTTTGAGTTATTATCTTAGTGAGAAGGCTATGTAATATGTAGTTCTTTATCAGTTAGTGGGTTGAATAAAATCGGTGGCCCTTTATCTGCGTGCTCGTTCCCTATATGTCTTGATGTCTTCGAACCCAGGAGAGAGAGGAGAGGAGAGAGAGAGATATTTGTTTTTTGGGTGTTGGATGCAGAGATTCCGGATGTCCGCTAACACATTCCAGTGAAAGTTTCAGTTATTTACTGCTGCTATTGTGGATAAGCAGATTGAGAAAATGATCCTCTGGTTTCGTAAGCAGCAGCCAGAGCTTCTGTAAGAACACATGTATTTATATTCTGTATGGGACTACATTTAAACTTAGACTTAGACCTAAATAAATTATCTATCTTTATAATGCTAATCATTTCTATCATCATTGAATATGTCTTGATCGATATCTGCTTCAATGCTTTACAAACATACAAGTCTATTTCCATTATGTGTGGGTACTGACCAAATTGAAGGCAGTCAATTTTGTATTGTTGTTGCTTTGTAATTGAGAGTATTATTTTGTTGTTGTTGTTGTTGTTTTTGTTGCTTTTTATACTTAATTTGTATGTGACTTGATTACTGGACTGAGTCAACTGACTCGACTTCTGTGTCATTCATAGCTTTACCATACCATACTCGTATAACATTGTATAATCAAATAAAAAATTATGTTGTGTTGCATTGCGTTGTGTTATGTGACACATATGTAATGAATATGGTATAGTTGATTTGTTTTTGTTGTTCTATAACTACGAGTATCATGTAGGCGTAAGTGAGTTCGTGTGTTTGTGGGATTAAAGAGAAGGAAGAAGTGTATTACATATTATTTGAATTAAAAGAAAACAAACGGGAAACGTTATTGCGTGTGTTGTGTGGCTAATGAATGAGAAGAGTTTTCACATACCTTAAACATACTCACACATATGGGAGTAGGATTGTTTTATATATAAAATTTGTGTATTATATAAAACATTAACAATTGGGGTTAATTAAACAAAGACCACAATTATCACCATGATGATGAAGTTGCATATAACGATGGAAATAGTAAAGAGAGATAATTTTAAGAATAAACAAATTTTGTTCTTGTTTTTTGTTATTGACTTTACAAATTGAACTATGGTCCATTCCATCGCAAGTTCGTAATAGACATAGAATAAAGAGGAAGGTCATAAAGTTGCACTCATTCATCACGGCAAAAAAAAAAAATATGTACACATGAAGATAATATATTTCATCCTGCTGTTATTAGGCGTTAAATCGTTGCTCAAAATGCTCATAGGACACTTAGTATCTACTTTAGTGATAGCCAGGGATAAGGAGTCCAAATTGTCGTCGCTTCAGGTTTCTTAAATGGACTGCATTGGCCAGAGGACTCGAAAAAAGCCGATCTGAATTCAACAGTAGGCAGGTTAAGGTCACAATGTAGAATGGTGTTGCAAACATACCAGTGAGAAGGCTTTATTATTGCAGTTATTCTCCAGACTTGTATGCCATATGGCCGGGAGAGAGAGAGATTATTTGCTGGCACCCTGTTCGCTTGTTTCGCAACGTTAGCTTGCTTCTGCTGTAGTGAAGCCAGTAGAACTTTCTTAATCTAGCTCTATTGGATTCAACTACCGCGATGATACACTCCCTGAATGTAAGCCTTTTGTAAAGGAGAAGCCCAAGGTATTTCGCCTTGGTGCATTGACGCATCGTTGTGCGGCTAAGGTGAATGGCCGGCGATGTTCATCGCTTTAAGATAAAACAAACCTTAGTGTATTTATCCCCGTTGACCTTCTTCTGACCCATTCCTCAAAAGGATGTAGATATTTATGCAATCCGTCCGTCAGAGTAAAAAACGCTTATATCATCGGCGAATGCCACAAGAAGGATTTTCTTCTGGAGTAGTGCCCATTTCATCTGCATCAGAATTTGGGAGATCTGCAGTGTATAGTATGGGTCCCAGCATACTTATCTAAGGCACTCCAGCAAGAATTGCCAAATGGCTAAATTCGCCGTTTGCACTGCGACTTTCAATTTACGCTCCTTCAAGTAGACATGAAGTAGTACAAAGTAGGGGCCCAGTAGCGCTTCTTGAATCTTTGCCAAATGCGGTCACATGGCTTTTGAACATCAATGAATATTGTATTACAGTACTCTTTGACGTTGAATGCCTTAAGAATATGGTTAACCATTCGGTGAAACAGTTCATTGGTGTCATTGAAAAGCGCTGAACACGAATTGATGAACACAATTCTACAAATCCTGTTGGCAATCATTTTTCCCATACCTTCGAGAAAGGAAGTGTTGCAACCTTACAATGGCGTTGATTGTGATGTTATTAAGATAAAAATTGATTTGTTGCAAAAATTTTTATCATCTTGGGAGAGGAAATCTCATGTTTAGAGCACATAATCTGCTAGACAAATTGATTGATTGATTTGATCTGGTGAGTCCATTTTTAGTGTTCCGGACCCAAAGCGTACCAAAAGGATTCCTATTACTAAAATTTCTGTCGGTCCGTCCGTTCGCTAGAGGGTTGACATTTTCACAGAATGTGTAGTGTTATTCGGGCAACAATTAGAAATACAAAAACTAAAATATTTTTGAAAAATGTAAAGGGGTCACTGTACGAGAAACATATTGGTTTGTATGGGAGGTATACGATCCAGTAACCACATGATCCTGAAATTTGCTGGGTTGGTTGATATAGAAGAGAAATGTGTATTGTCGAAATTTCAGTTTGACGGTACCTCCCATACAAACTCCCATTAAAATTCAGGTTTTTATTAGGAAAAGTTTTTTGATTTTTAGACTCTTGAACTGAAATTTAGACACTATAAGTACATATGTTGGAATCAGCCAAATCGGAAAACTATATATGCCCAACATTAAAATTTTTTTTTCTTATTCAAAAAACTTATGATTTGTACAATATTGAACTGAAATTTAGACTCTTTAAGTTTCTGATATAGACGCTATACATCTCTTGGAATTAGGCAAATTTTCCAACTAAGTGACTCCCCTCCCATACAAACCCCAATCTGGTAAGGACCCCTCGGCTCAGTTAAATGTCTTGTTAATTTCAAAAATATACATGTACATACTCGTATAATATTAATTATAAAATTACCATATTTGACTATAAAATTCTTGACATTTATATTGATTGTATTTTGTATTTTATTTGTAGAGCATAAATTAGTCATGGTTGGTCTAGATAATGCTGGCAAAACAACAATACTATATCAATTTCTTATGAATGAAGTGGTGCATACAAGTCCAACGATTGGTTCGAATGTCGAAGAGGTTGTCTGGCGGAATATACATTTTCTTGTTTGGGATTTGGGTGGACAACAGAGTTTGCGTGCCGCATGGAGTACATACTATACAAATACGGAGGTAATACAATACAATAATTGTTGTTTTGACATTAATGGATGTGGATATACATATTGTTGATATACATATACAATACAATATGCAAATTTCTTGCATTTTTATTATTGCTTTTCTATTTTTATAATATTCATTTTGTATTTCAATTCAATTGAATGTAGTTTATTATAATGGTTATCGATTCAACGGATCGCGAACGTTTGGCTGTGACGCGTGAGGAACTTTATCGTATGCTACAACATGAAGATCTAAGTAAAGCGAGTCTTTTAGTCTATGCAAATAAACAGGTACGTAATTGGAAATAATATTGTGAATTACATTATTATGACATAGAATATTAACAATATTCCTTTAATAGGATCTTAAGGGTTCAATGTCGGCGGCGGAAATCTCAAGGCAATTAGATTTGACATCGATTAAGAAACATCAATGGCATATACAGGCGTGTTGTGCGCTCACCGGTGAAGGGTGAGTTCATCAGATCATTTAACTGGACTCTCTCATTTGCATTTTTGATAAGATTTTTTTATTTTTATTATTGTAAATAATATTGTAATTATATTTTTTTTATAAGAAATTGGAGAGTCTCTTTGGTTCTATGTACATATGTACATATGTACAGATTCAGATAGACAACACATTTTATTATTGTAGAAACACTTATCAAACAATTTATTTATTTGTTTCTTTGCTACGCGCCCCCTCTAAAACACTTCACCGTTGCTCTATTTGTCTTTCTCTCCTTCTATACATACATACATATATGTATTTATGTACATATGAATATATTTCCACAATTTTTCTTGAGATCTCTATGTTTTGCTCGCGAAATCTCTCTTCATGTTTATATTTACATTTGCATTAAACCATATTTTTTTTTATTTATTTAATTTTTTTTTTGATAAGATTAGTAACACTTAGTGAAAATGCTTAACCTTGTTGTTGTTGATCTCATTCTTTAGCTTGACTTGATTTGGTTGACTGGTTTTAGCATATTTTGCCTTGCTGATTATTGTTAATTTAAAGTGATATTTTGTGTACATAAAGATTCTTTTTAACAAAATATACAAGCAACTCTAAGTCTATGATTAGATGTTGTTAAGATTATTTATCACTTTGTATTTACAATATAAAAAAAAAAAAAATCATAATAAATACTATAGGTAAATTAAGTTTCTTGGATTCAATATTCTTTCAATACAAGTGAAAGTATCAGTATCATCCCATTCCTAGATTTATTCATTTCAATGAAATATACATTCATATGTTTCCTATGACGTAAAACAAGTCATTGAATTTTATTTATTTATTAAATTTTATATCACTTCACCTGTTTATTAGCAAAGTTTGGTCTTGGAATCTCATGAATCTATTGTTTATTGTGGACAAAAACGCAGATAAGAGATACATAAATACTAATATTCGCATGTACATATTGCTTACTATATAATTTTTTTATTATAATCTTAATCTGTAGAAACAAATCAATTTCTTTCAATAAACAATAAATAGTTATCCTCTTTTACACTATCAATAGTCACACTGTCTGCACCAACACTTGTGATGTTAAGAACCTGTGATTTAGTTCAATGCATTAACAAAGACAGAGTTATAGCAAATCATATCAGAAGACAAGAGTCACACTCAGACAGTCTAACTTTGACTCAATAAACAACAAAATGCGTTTAGTGCTATCAAATCACAGTAAAATCACATTAGCTTGAAACAACTACTAAAGAAAGCGCAGCTCACAATTCCAATGTCAAGACGCACATGGATTATCGTACTTACTATCTATTCCATTAGACAAGAGTCACACAACAGTCTAGTTTCGATTCAATAAATCCAAAAAGTTAATTGAACAATATGAGTTGAAAGACTTGTTTCAAGAATACACTTTCATAGTATGCACATTGTGATTGCCAACTGTTAACACTACTTGGAGCGCGCTTGCTTAGGGCAAATCCCTGTCAATGACATTTTTCTCTTATGAATTTTCAATTCAATCAATGAATCTTTGTATTCACAGTTGTACATTTTTCCTAGGGGCAACTATAGTATCCAATACTATGCATTTAAAATTAAAATCAAGGAATTCGCTACATCAATCAGCCTTGGAAATGTCCTGAATATATTCTTCGTCTGAACTGTTGCCTTCACCTTCCATTGCACTAAGCAATAATGATTCATAATGTCTTTACATGAAAGAAATCTCGAACTGCAAAGCTCATTGATGACCATCTTATTATAATTCTTAAGTGTATTATATAATTTTATCCATGTTTCGTAATCAGTTTCCATCAAGTTTCAATATTTTTAAAGAATATTATCAACTTCGTTGTCCCACTTAAATAGAACATAACCCAAATCCAATAGCAAAATGCTATTTTTTGATACATGACTTCTTATTCAGGAAAATAGTCTATTGCGTCATAATTTTTTTTTTTCCGGACCCAAAGGTTACTAAAAGGAACTTTATTGCAGAGACTTCGTTGTCTGTCCGTCCTCCGGTAAGAATTTTTCAGAATGTGTAGTTCTATTCTTCTGGCATCAGCAAGAAATACTAAAACAAAAATATTTTCAAAAAATTAAAGGGGTCCCCATACAAAACACATTTTGCTTTGTATGGCAGCTATACGATCCAGTAATTCCACGATTTTGAAATTAAGTTGGTTGGTGGCTATAAGTCAGAAACTTATAATATTGAAATTTCAGTTCGATCGGACAACTAGGGAGAGTACCTCCCATATAAACCAAACCATCCATTAAAATTCCTGTTCTTATTTGAAAAACTTTATTATTTTTTGGACTATTGAACAGAATTATTTAGACACTATAAGTTTGTGATATAGGGGCTGTATATTTGTTGGAAACAGCCACATCAGCCAACTAGGGAGAGTAACCTCCCATACAAACCATCCATTAAAATTCAGGTTCTTATTCGGGAATTTTTTTTTGTTTTTTTCATTATTGAACAGAAATTTAGACACAATAAGTGCGCGGTACATTTATTGGAATCAGTAAAATCGGACTAGTAGGGGGAGTACCTCTCATACAAACCCCAATCTGGTAAGGAATCTTCCGTGTACGAGTCTGACTCGAACTTGGCCGATTTATTTTTATCATAAAATCGACTTAAATAGCATAAGGATGTGGTAAAGTCATAGCATAGTCGAGATAAGTTGATGAGTTGTGTCCAATCTTGTCGACATTCTATTTGCAAGCGTCTGATCATCTCAGCGGGCTTTGTTTGCTTCTGCAATGCAAATCGAAATTGTTGTTGCTGCATTGATTACTTGGAACCTCTGGTGTTGTTATTGTTAATTATCTTGTTTTTCCTTTGTTGATGCCATTGTCAGTTGTGTGTAATATGGGTCAATATTTAAAATTGACTAAGCTGCTTCCTACACTATTCATTTCAATAGATATTACAATAAATCAATTGTAGTTGTCTCATTTCTCATTTTTTGAATATACATACAATATTTCTAATCAATCAATCACTGATCCTTATTATCACTAATCGGTTTTTCTATTTGTTTTTGCAGTTTATATCAAGGACTTGAATGGATTGTGCAGCGTATTAAAAAGAAATGACAGACAGAAATGGACTGCAGTAGTTAATAGCTAATTAAATAAATAAATATATAAATAATAATTTTAAATAATTAACATAATTAATTAATTAACGTAACTTGTAATTCAAACAAACAACAAAAACAAAAAAAAAAACAAAAATAATAAAATACCACACACACACACACACACACACAACAGAGACGATAGTGAAAAAAAATTTTAAGTTATAAGTGAAAAAAAAAAACACAAAACAACCAAAATCAGTCGTCAAGAAATCAATCAGACGACATTGGCTGCTGCGAAAACAAGAAGAAACTAAATAAATGAGAAAAATTATATATATTTTTTATGGAAGATTATTGATATTTTTTTTTTTATGATTATGATGATTTCTTTGTTTTTTGTATTTTGTTTGTATTTTATTTTTGTAATAAACTTTTAGATTTCAAATAAATTGCATAAATTGTTTCTCTAATCTGATTTGATTTAATTAAACAAAAACAAAAAAACAAACAAAACCCTCATCATTCTAAATAAGTGTTTTTTTTTTACTATCAATTAGAATTGAAAATAAATTTACTATCTTCGAAATTAAATACTAAATTTTAGATCCTTACGGGAATCTTTGGTGAATTGTGTTTTATGTTTCAATGTTTCTAAATTTATAGAAATTAATTCTATTAAATTTTAAATCGAATTATATTAAATTAAAGAAAGAAAAAAAAAATTGTTAATTGTGTGTTGTTCTCGAGGCTTTAATTCAAAAGAAAGAAAATTTTTAAATGAATAAAAACAAAAGAGAATTTATATTTTCAAAAAATAATGATTTTTGGCTTGTCCTCTTTACTTTTTTTTTTTTCTCTTTAAATTTAAGAAATGTTAAATAAATACAAAATAAATTAATTTTAAGATTAAAAAAAAAAAAAACTTCCATTATATTGTTCCATACCTTCTTGTGTGTCTCTGCTCTTCAAAGAAATTTACAATGAACTTATGAATTGTTTCATATAAAACATGAGTACGAAATTACAATATTATATCACAGATATAATAAATTATAATAATGATCATCATCATGATGATGATGACAGTGAAAATGTTGTTGTGTTAAGGAAGACAAAGGAAACTTTGGTCTAACCAAAGTTTATATACACTTTACATAAAATGATGGATGATTTTGGTTATAACAATATAAATAGTTTAAAAAATAGAACAAAATATTAAAGTATAAGAAAGATGAGAACTGGTAAAAATAGTCATGAATTTTTGTAATTTTTTGGTGTAGGGAGGTACATGGTACTTTAAGTCAAGTTTAGTCAATTCTAAGACAATTTATAGCAAAAACTGCAGAGTGATCATAAGCACTTAACGCAGCAACAATAATTTTGATTTGCATTTTTCTGCAACAATTCAATGTGACTTTAATGACTTGCGTAAGTGACCTTTTGCCTGAACTTGATAAAGTGCATTGCAATTGACATTGCTTTAATAGCAAACCGATTGCTGGTCAACCCATGGAATTTCTGTCTTATTGCATTTGAGCGAAACTTATGTTCTTAGTGACATGTAATGAAATTTACTCAGGATTTGCCACTGAGACATGTCACTTTTAAGGTCATGAAATCATGCGCAAACCTATGACAAATATGAGTCAATCATTTTGCATAGATGATGCCAAAACACATGTAACAGTTTATAATAGTCGTCGGCAAAAGACTCAATGTGGCTAACAATCTATAGATTCTAATCAAACTGGGTCAGACCAACAATAACCGAATACAAAACCATCCGATAAATTACAAAAATTCAGATTACTTTTTAAACTATCTCTCTCTCTCTCTCTCTCTCTCTCTTTTTAAATTTATCTATGTAAATTCATTATCGTTTCATATTGTGGCTATGGCTATTAGTGGTTGCACTTGATATATGTACATAACTCGATCTGTGTATAGAGTAAATCTCATTTAATAATTTCAAATTCTGTTGGATTTGGTGACAAAGACTTACTGACGATTTGGAGCCATACGATTTTCCACACATTGCAGATCATTTTTATGATAGTCTTCATTGAACAAGCTTTTAACTACAGAAAAATACTTATAATCATGTTATTGTGAAGTGTAAAAAAAAAAAGAAGTTATCGGAAAAAGCAAAAAATTCGTTGCCAACACGTGAAACACTAAGAAAATAAACAGAAATTGTATTTATAACAAAGTTATGATTTAAGTAAAAATATAATAATAATAATAATAATAATTTTATGATGTATAATAAATTAAAAAATAATATCAATTTAACATTGTTTGTGTATTATAATAATTTAGTATCCATTGAAGATGTAGCAATACACTCCGCGCCACTATAATATAATAATATAAGAGAAGTGAAGCTCATTTCACCTGGTTTCATTTGGAGTACTTCGATGGCTTCTGCTATTACTTTGAAGATTTACGGAAGTCTAGCCTATACTTCGACTTTCTACAAAGCACGAGGGGTGTGAGGTGCGATATCGTAATATAGCATTTTGAGCTTCAATTTTTTTCAATCATTATGAATGCGAAGACTTACATACTTGACATACTAAAATGTGTATTCCATTCTTTTTAGCACCAATTTATACTTCCCAGAGCTCTAAATCTCGGGAGTGCTACTGAACTTTCTCTGTATGAAAGATTTGAATGAGTTCGGTATTTTGAGGGTTAGTGGGGATTTTGATTTTAGTCAGGCGCTCTCCAATAGAGATAGTGTTAGGAAATTGAATAAGTTAACGTCGTCCGTTTTTAATCTGTTGTCTTTTTCTTTTCTTTTTTTTTTGTTTTCGATGGGAAATCATTAAAAGCGAATTGAATCTACTATTCGAAGTGTGGGAGTTGACTCATCCACTAAACCCCATCTCCCCAAGTCCTACAGTCCCCCTGGCACTACCATTAAGTATTACGTCAAGGAGGAAAGTCAAATACAAGTACACAAGTTTACGTAGAACTTCTTGTTAATATCAAACTAAGGACCCATTACATCTAGAATATGTTCGTATGAAATCTTCGTAACCATTCGATACGCCATACCTCTGACATGATTTGAGCTGCCGCCTGGCTTACCGCGTCTCAGTTCAGTTGTGATCGATGAATATGGTGAATGCTATTCGTGACAGTTGGTACTTCACCAAACGCTGCTGAAACCATTGATCTGGACACATCAAATCTCGGGCAATACAGGAAGACGTGTTCAGCATTTTCGTTCTGCCCTCTACAAGTCGGATAGTAGGAATCAGCATCATATCCCCGCTTATGCAGATATTCCTTGAAACATCCTTGACCGCTCAGAATCTGTGCAAGATAATGGTTGGCCTCATCGTACTTCCTGCCGACCGATTCTTCAAAGTTATTAATGAAGCGAGGTCTACCTGCCTTTGTTAGAGCTTTGCCATCTCCGCTGCCACTCCACCATACTGAGAGATCCTTCTTTCTGCCTTCTCATCTCGCCAGTGCTCCTCTTAGAGACAGTTAGCCGATTCATATCTGCCACAACTAAATCAACCGGCATCATATTCCCTATTACCAGGATTGCATCACTGGATACCGTCCAAAATACAGCAAAGAAGCGAATGGCACATAATCTGTAGACCACATTCATTTCTCTTTTGTATGAATTTGTCCTACTAGCATCTATCCAGATTGGCGCAGCATAGACTAGTACAGACGTAACGACATTAGCCAACAGCCATTTGCACTCTCAGGGTTCTGCACGGTTCGGTATCAGCCTGAGAACAGCACCTGCTATTTTCAATGCTTTAATAGCTGTTTGCGTCAAATGCTGCTTGAATGTCATCTTTGAGTCCAGTTCCGCTCACATATTTCTCAAAGATGGTTGTAACAAAATCTCGAGATCGCCCACTGTTGCGCTAAGGCGTTCTCTCAATGTTCGGCAAGGCGCAGATCATTTTAGCCACTACAACAATCACTAAATCATCGGCATAGGCTACAACCTTCATATTGTTGGGTATATTTAGGACCCCATCATATAACGCATTCCATAGCAAGAAGACCAAAACTGACCATTGTGGTACACCTCCTGAGACGTCGTACACGAGATCTCTGCCTTCCGTCTGGTAAAGTAAACGTTTTTTTTACTAAAGTAGCTGACTACTGCTGCCACTTTGCTGTGTTAAATGCGTTTTGAATATCAACCGTCATTATAGCACAGTATTTCTTAGTTCCACCTCTCCATCGTGTACCTGCAATGGTGTTTTCGGCGATGTCCTTGATCACTTTCTTTGCGTCCATCGTTGAGCGTCCCTTACGAAATTCACACTGATGTTCTGTGTGTGGGTCCCTGAGCTTCACTGACCTCTACTGGTAGTAACTTTGTTACACTGCCTGGCCAGATGTATTTTGTGTTACCACTAGTGTTTAGTTTTGTAGGGGTTCAGCCTCTTACCCATTCGCTTAAAGTTTTTGTGGCCGTGAGAACTATGCTCGCCAAATCTTTGATCATAGAAATGCTGCAAGCATGGCTAATAAATAGGTAGAGATAGACCGTGCTGCTAACAATGAGAAAGCTATCTCCATATATATAGTGTATACAGCGCCATCTGTGGGCTGCATCATAATCCAGAGAGCTATGTTTTCATTTTGAGGCACAAACCCGGATCTATTTTGAAGTTCAAATTGGAATTATGTATTTCTAATATATTTTTGTAAATAATTGATTTCGCATAGAGAAAGACAAATAAAGTTGCATGAGATCATTTTAGTTGGAATATGTATTATTTTTACACATTTTGATTGTCTACAGAAAAGTCATGTTTAATAGAAATAATATGAGTATGAGAGGTTTTTAAGTATCTACTAAATATTATTAATAATTTCTAATGTTGATTTTTATTTAAAAATTGATCAATATTCGTATATTGCCTAATAGCCTAGTTGTGTTGTCATTACAATTTTAATAAGCAAATGTAATTTTTATATCTTTAACACATAGTTCGAAATGATATTACACTTTTCCGTCTTGTTTGTAACACAAAAAAAAAAAAAAAAAAAACTGTACATCGGAGACTCCATAAAGCAAATATGGAAATGATTTATGTGGCTAAGAGAATCAATAAAGCAATGTTCGGCATTTTTTGATTTTAAGATATTGAATCGACATTAGTTGCTTCTGATTGCATAAAATGTTTTTACCAATGTTCTACAAATACTAGGTCTAACTCTGAAAAGCTATCCGTATAGAGTCAAGCTTACCAACACATTACAGAGTTATGAAACATTGTCGATATCTCGGAACCAACAGAAATTGCAGTTTCATTTTCTATGAAAATCTTGGAATTTCTAATGAATAACAGAATCTCAAAGGAACTGTAATTATGAGTTTGTTACTATAGAGACCCAATTGAGGTTCTAAACTCATCTAATCTCCTCAATATTGGTAGGCGGTACAAAGACCACGAACCCATTTAGGTCATTATTGTCTTATTGTGATGCCAAAGACACAATGTGTCCTATACCCTGGGTAATCAACTTGAAAAGTTTAGGAGCCACAATAGGCATGTGATTTAACTTATTACCTTGGCAAGGTTGTGAAAAGTATATGAACTTCGGTGGAACTGAAGTTAATCTTCTCTCATGACTTTATATCAATAAATAAAGTGAATGTTGTTAAAAAATCTTCAACTAAAAAAAAAATCACATTGAATCAATCAATCGCAAAACTTACACGAAATTCCCCCAAAAAATATTTATTTGTTTACAATCAACAAAAGACTTCAATGTCTTTTATTTAAAAAAATCCCCACAAAATAGATTGTCAAAAAAAGAACAGGTTAAGGAAAACATTTGCACTTAAATCAAGTTATGTTATAGGAGCAAAGGTTAAGATGATCTACATAAAATCCCCCAAATGCTCTTTACTTTAAGCACAAAACAAAAGAAATTTTAACAAAATTCTTCGAAAATTTTTTTTATGAAAACTATGTATAAGTGAGTTCTTATTTATCTAAGTTGGTTTAGGAGACCAAATAGTTCATTTCATGTTTTAAAAGAATGAATTGATGATGGAGTGAGTGATAATTAAATTTAGACAGAACATACATATTTCAGATTATCAAAGCTACACCAATTTTATGCAATTTTTAATGAGTTGGTGATGATACAATCGAAATTCGAAGAAATGCAAAATATCTTGTCTTCACTTCAAAACTCATAAAGACACAAAGCTTAACATATAGTAGCTGTATACAATAGTATGTACTGTATTTACTTTTGAAAATAAGTACATGATTGATATTGTTAGAGACTGTGAAAAGTTGTTTACCAAATCAAACCAAGAGAAATTTGAGCTGCGAAGTAATTGGGAAACTCTGATCCCGACATTTTCATTCATTTATTCAATTTTTTCACAGTAAATTGGTCAATTTTAACATGTTGTTTTGATTTAACATTAATTTAAAATTACCTAAGAAATTAGGCTGTATTTCCTGTGCTAGTGATGTACATAGAATATATATTATATAATAATAACTAATTAATAACTCTGGGAATGAACAACACACACACAATAGCCCAAAAAGAATGGGAAAAGGTTAACAAAAACCATAAAAATAATGCCTTTGTCACAGTAGAGCATAAGCAGCTTCAATATCCAAACAGCTCAATAATGAACAACAACACAAAACGGCTTCTGATGATGATTTCAGTTAATTTCAAATTGTAAAGGTTTTGTTAAAATTTTAATAAATGACGTAGCAAGAATGACAAAGCGAGTTCCAAGCATGTACAACATAATCAAAACAAACAACAGCTGTTTTCCAGTAAGTGAAACAACAATATGAAAGCAATGTGAAAAGGTTTTTGAAGCAAGCACTGTGAAAAGGGAGTCAGTCATCAGCCTTATGACTATAGCATTTGTGCAATATTATTTCTATGCGGGAAGTTTTGTTGAATACATTTATTTCTAAATTTGAAGCACATCTGCATGCTATTAATTCGATATTTGTTTAGTGATGTAAGTCTATAATAGTGAAATGGTGTGAGGGTAGATTAAAAATCATTTTAAATATTTTATTTTGGGTGACTTGAAGTTTGTTAATGTGACAATAAGCAATATCTGTCCAAACTAAAGCCCCACATAAGGTAATTTCTTGAAAAATGGGTCTAAATACATAAAAGCATTTTATATTCTATTTAAGGCATGCGTTCCTGTTGATGGAAGGGTATAGAATACAGATCAAAGTGCTAACTTTTTTATTGATGAAGTTGATGTGATCTTTGAAAGTAAGCACTTTGATTTGCATGCTATACCTCTTCAGCTCGATATACAAGTATTATCTGTGTACTAAGCGTGCTGAATTTCAGTTTGATCCGACGCATGGATAAAAATATTATAACAAAGTCATGATATCAATTCATTACTTTATTGAAGGATAGGATAAAATAGGATAATATACACAATCAGGTTGCTACAGAGGCAAGTTCACACAGAAGTTAAGGTATATTGTGATGCCTGGTTTCGATTGCTCTTAGCTTCAGGGATGGCTTTCTACCTTACCGGGTCATGGATAATATAATCTACCACCGGTATCGGCCCTTACACCTACTGAGCTCGCATACCATATCATGGTGGCAATCCAGTAAGTTGGAATAGTGAGAAAATTAACTATAATAAAAAAAAGTAGATAAAATGCACATTAATTTTTTAAAGATTAGCAACTTTTCAAAGGTTTTGCATTGACTTGGATTACTGTTACATTTATATCATGTAACATTAAGTGATCCTAAAATTATGGAGGATCTTTGGTTTTCTCTTTAGTTATCATCACCTTCCTTATTTAACATGAGAAATATTAAATCCTATAAAAGGTATTTTGTGTTTTTTCTCTCGTTATTTTGTAAAATCTTTAGGACAGTCACGTGTGCATTGAGAATTTGATATTAAAGACATTTACGAATTCCTTTTAGGGAGGTCGTTGGGATGAATATGTTTTAGCCGTCGCGGAATTCTGTTGTGAATAAGGGTTGGAGCTACTACAGAAATTGATTTGCTCAAGTATCGTTGCCATTTTCATGTCCAGATGCAGGGTAGAATTTTTGATGAACCATGTTGCACCCGTTATACGTCGCAGGGCTTTGTTTTGCATTGCTTGTATTTTTCATTCGTCCCTCAGATTTGGATGCTATGTAGGCAGACGAGGGTGTTACTACTTGTCTGTATATGAGCAGTGTGTTGTTGATCTGGTTCCAGTTTTTTTTTTGCATTTTTTGATAGCAGCACGCAGTGATATTTGTAACATAGGCGCTCCACGCTTGTCCAGAATCAGACCAAGGTATCGAACTTGGTCAACCTGAGATAAAAGGCAGTGAGTGTAATCTATTGAATGAATGTTTGTTATAGTAGGATTTTGTATCTAAGTATATAAATTTAAAAGGGTATAACACTAAGGAGGGGCTCTACAAATGAACTCATACTCATAGAAATTACCATTTTGTTGATATAAAAAATTTATGTTACTCCAAATCTTGGTGTGTACATAGTTGGTAAGATAAAAATTATTTATATGAATCCTGTTTGTCACTATAAAAGTCTTCTATTTATCACTTAGAACCATAATGAGTTGAAATTTAGAATAAAAGCCCATAAAGAAGTGCTTTGAAACCATTTGAATGCCATTTTTAATTGTGTTCACATTTTATTTTTCTATTTTTAGGGTTCCGAACCCAAAGGGTACCAAAGAGAACCCTATTGCAGAGAGTTAATTGTCCGTCCGTCGGTCCTCGTGTCATTTCTCATGAACCGTAATAGCTAGCGAGTTGAAATTTTAACAGAATATGTAGTTCTATCCGGGCATCAGCAATAAAAACTAAAACTAAAATAGTTTCAAAAACTTTTCCATACAAGAAACATTTTGGTTTGTATGGCAGCTATACGATCCAGTAATCCCAATCATCTTGAAAATTGGACAGTTGGTGGCTTTAAATCAAAAACTTATATTATCGATATTTCAGTTTGATCGGACCAGTAGGGAGGGTACCACCCATACAAACCCTCATTTAAATTCAGGTTCTTAATAGAAAAACTCTTTTGTTTTTTGTTCTATCGAACTGAAATTTAGACGCTATAAGTTTCTTATATAGATGTCATACATCTCTTGGAACCACACAAATTGGACAACTAGGAGGGGTACCTCCCATACAAACCCACCATTAAAATTCAGGTTCCTATTCCAAAAACTTTTTGTTTTTTGGACTATTGAACTGAAACTTAGACACTATAAGTTTCTGTTATAGGCGCGGTACATTTGTTGGAATCAGTCAAATCGGACCACTAGGGGGAGTACCTCCCATACAAACCCCAATCTGTGTACGAGTCTGACTCGCACTTGGCCCATTTTTTTTTTATAGTATCCTTTATATAATTTCTAGAAATGGTAGCAAGTTTAAATGTAAACAATAAACAGTTTTTAAAGGAATCATAAAGATGAATGAACATTAAATTATGTAAATTTTCTTACACTTTGCTTAAGCTTAACTTACTAAACTAAGTAATCGATTTGGGTGTATGACTTTCAAACATGTATGTATTTACATAATAAATAATTGAAAAATAACTGAATAGAAATGTGAATTAAAGAAAGTTTTTATTTATTTTATGTTATTCAACAAAAGATGCAGTGAAGCTAATTTTGACAATTTTGATTTGATTAATCGAAATGACAATCAAAATCAATCTTACAAAATTATTGTAGAAATGTTTGTTATTGAATCAAAAGTATTCTATGTTAATGAGAGCAAAACGGGGTTATTGAACTGCATAACCCTTTAACTATAAGTATGTAGTAAAAAAATAGTTGGTCACATGCAAATTCGTTAAAATAAATGTAATTGGCTTAACAATTACGCCTTATATAGAGTAAAAACAACAATTGGAATGAGTTGATTAAATAAAATAAAAATTGAATGATACAATGCTGTAGAATTCTAATTTTATTTCAAATCAATTTTCGTTATTATCAAAATATGACATTAGTAGTAAAATAATACAATTACAACAAACTTCATCAATAAAAATTTTTGTTTTGTCAACAAAATAACTGAATAATATGTTAGTGAATCGGCAAAGACTGGAAAAGTAGGAAGGAGGGAGGGGTCTTATCTAAAAAATCACTAACCAAACACGTAAGCTCTCGTCGAAAAAATCAAACATAATAAATAACGAAGACTAGTAGAAGATATTTCAAAACGAAGAGAAGCGACATTATTCAGTTGTTCAGTTTGACGCGGTGCGTTGCTTACGCCAGATCGTTTGTATCGCATACCTTATCAGAGAATCACATTATCGGCTATTTAACGAAATATCAAACGAACAGTTGTTCAATAAGCGCATCATCATATTATAGAAATAGAAATAATAATAAACAATCGGTCATGCATGCCTTCCATTTAAAACCGAGTAGCGCTATCAATGATATCGATTGCACTGGTGTCAATGTTAGAGGTGCTGGTGGTGCCACCGGTGAACTTAAAACTCGTGGCTATTCCATTGAATTTTCACCAAATCAAAGTTTACCAATGGATCCGCATGCTGGCCGACTTATAAAACAAAAAAATTCTGAACAAAAGTTTTTCTATGGCATTGAGTTGACACCGAACGCTTGGGGAAAGAATGAAATCCATCTCGACTATAAAGAATTTGGTGTATTGTTGCCAGTATTTACTTCCATTGTCTGGTTGGGTCAAGTTTATTGGAATGCCGAGCCAATTGAATGTTCAGAGCCACTAAAAATGGCCCAAAAGCTAAGCGAACGCGTTGTTGTTGTTTCACATTTCACTGCATATCGTTTGTGTAAGGAACGATTGCATTCCCTACTGGCACTCAATCGACCAAATATACTGGCTGTGCGTGGTGATGATGTCCATCCAGAACAGGCTTTCAAACATACCAGTGATATGATATCTGAAATCAGAAGTTTCAAAGGTGGTAAGTTTTGTTGTGGAAATGAAGAATTCTAAAAAAATTCTTTAAAATTATAAATTTTATTAAATATTTCATCAATCCTTTATCAATTAGATAATGTATCAATTGGGGTTGCTGGTTTTCCAGAAGGTCATCCAACATCCAAAAACCTTCAACAAGATATTGAAAATTTGGCCAGAAAGGTTGGTATCATACTATGGAAACACACTGTATATATACTTAATATATCAAATTGTTGGGGGTCGATCAACAAGTAGCTCTGTTAGAAATTTTCCTTAGTTCAATGTTTTTCCAGTTTTTTGATACTCTTCAAATAATGAGTTTTGTTATGTTTCCTTTTTCTGTATTTCTTCAGGTTTAGAAATAGAATTGGCGACTATTCTTCGATTTCGATATTTGACACAACATTGAATGTATTTTCATTTTGATGAAAGAATAGAAAATTATTCACTAAATGGAGATTTTATTTCACTACTATTAAAAAGGTATAAAAAAAAAGTCCGCCTAGTAATCGAGATTAAACGTTTCCTGCGACAGAAGCCAATCGATACAAATTTTACGGCTTGTGTCAAAAATATTGTAACTAAGAAAATCATTCCAGAAAAGACCATTTTCTTGATTATTATTTTGTCTCGGGTCTGTACAGGATTGATTATTTAAAAAATTTGGAGTTTATAAATGTCTGAAAGCTATAATAAATTTCAGGATGAAATGGATGTTAAAGGAAAGTGTAAAGGTCTTTAAGGAACAGAATAATGTAAAAGAAGAAGATATTTAAGGAATGATTTAAAGAAAAATATATCTGTGGAAGATAATTTTCAAAAGAATTATTTTATTATACAAAACACAATTCCGTATAAGATTTGCGCCTATATCAGAAACTTATAGTGTCTAAATTTCAGTTCAATAGTCCAAAAAACAAAAAAGGATTTCGGAGAATCTTAATGGTATGTTTGTATGGGAGGTACCCCTTCTAGTTGGCTGATTTGTCTGTTTCCAACAGAACAGAACACATATATTAAAAACTTATAGTGTCTAAATTTCAGTTCGATGGAACAAAAAACAAAAAAGTTTTTCTAATAAGAACCTGAATTTTAATGGGGGTTTGTAAGGGAGGCACCCTTCTATGTGGTCCGATCAAACTGAAATATCGACAATATAAGTTTCTGATGTATAGCCACCAATCATCCAAATTTCAATATCGTGGGATTACTGGATCGTATAGCTGTCATACAAACCCAAATGTTTCTTGAAGGGAGACCCCTTTAAGTTTTTGAAAATATTTTAGTTTTAGTTTTTATTGCTGATGCCCGGATAGAACTACACCTTCTGTGAAAATTTCAACTCTCTAGCTATTGCGGTTTATGAGATATGACCCGAGGACCGACGGACGGACAACGAAGTCTTTCCCTTCGGTATCCTTTGGGTCCAGAACCCTGAAAAAAGAACATTTGCTTTGAAATCGTCATACAATCCTTTTTATGGTTCACAGCGAGCAATGAAGTTAGTAACTTTTTATACTCAAAATTGTTTGCACCCTCATTCCTCGATCGAGTATGTGTACGTCAGTGGTAACTTCGTTTTGGATTACCTGGACAATCTTATAAATATAACATACATAATATTTGTACGAATTGTGCGCTTGAATTCAATTATCCAACATTTTGAGGTTGATAAAGAAAGTGCTGAGATTTCGTAGGGTATCATATGAGAGTAGAATTATGTTAAGCAACTTCAGCGCTCTGCAACCAGAGATTGGATGCTTGTTGATCGACCATCACTTACATACATACGTAGATCAAAGTTTATCGTCATTATCTGGTCCAGCGTTTATGAGGTATTGCTCTGAAATGCCTTTAGTATGAATTGACGAAAATTATAATAAATATAATTACATTATATGTAGGTACAGTATGTTCTCATATTATGGTGTTTTCTTTTCATTTCGTATTTCTTGTCAGGTTGATAGTGGTGCGGATTATATTATTACCCAAATGTGTTACTCAACGACGACTATAATCGAATTTGTGCAATCTTGTCGCTCCATCGGTATTAAAGTACCCATCATTGTTGGCATCATAGTACCACATTCGAAGCATATTCTTGATTTGATTAGCAGAATCGCTCATGTATCCCTTGGTGAATCGGAAATAGAAAAAGTTCGTGCTATGGAAGAAAAAGATCTACTGGAACATTTTATTCATCGTGCTGTTAGGCAAATTACAGAGATCATGGCAGCCAATGTAGGAATTTATGGTTTTCAATTCTATACAATGAATCGCTTTAACAATATCAAGGAAGTTTTGAGGCGATTACGTCAAAATGGCATAATTGATGATACCAATGCCAAAGTCTAGAGGACATTCAAATAAAGCTGATGCAATGAATGATGAAAAAAACTAAATAAAGCATTTTGAAGGCAACAGATAAAAGATAGGACTTACTCGCATGTACACATGTACATAATAGACGAAAAGAATAAAATATTTTCGGTACAAGAATTTGTGTTGTGGTTTTGTTTATTTCTTTATTTTTTTTTCTTCTTTTTTAGGGTTGAACATCAAATGAAGTGAAAGTAAAGCAAAATAACGAAAAAAAATAATAATATATAACCAAAATCGTTTCAAATTTTGTTTCATTTATTAAGGTTTTTGTTGATGTTGTTGATTACTTCCGCGCTATAAAGTTTTGCTTACAAAGCGGAAACGGAAAAATTCAAACATTTCATGTTGTACTTATTTCGTTAGCCTCCAATTTTAGTTCCAGCACTTTGACTGACTAAAGTTGTGTTTTGTGTGTTGTACAATATCTTTTTATTGTAGTATATAAATTTGTTATTTTATAAACTTTTATATACTTGAAGCACGATACTGAATAAAGATAAAAAACAAAGAAAGAAAGTAGTCAAAAGAATTTTGGATGGGAAAATTAATAGGATAAGAGAGAATAGGCCGATTGCTCGTCACAGGTGCAAGAGCACCTAGAGCCTTACGGCCTTGTGATGGCTGGTTTGGTCTGTTTTTAGATTCAGTGTTCGCCTCCGACTTTTCCTTACCCTATAAAGTCGTTACAAAAAATAGTCCCTCACTTATTGAGCTAGAGAACTTAAAATTTTGTACCCAGATCTTTTTTCTACTTATTCTTATTAGACGAAATCTGCAGATTGGGCCACTAGGAAGGGTACCATCCATACAAACCTCCATTAAAATTCAGGTTTCCAATTTTTTTTTTACATTGAGCTTGTAAGACAAGACCCTAGGACTACGGGTTCGTATAGGTTTCTTGTATGTAAGTTGTAAATTTTCAACTTTATTTTATTTTTAGCTCATATTTATTGCTTTAGTCCCGTTAGAATTACACAATCTGTAAAAACTTTACCAATCAATGTTCATGACATAGAGCGTTAAGACGGAGCGACAAATAGTGTAGCCTTAATAATAGTATTCTGTTTGCTACCCTTTGGGTACGGAACCATAACAACCAAGTTTTTGCAACAAAAAAAGTTTCACAAGAATTTATTTGAAGGTTGATAAACCAAAAGCTACACAGAGAGAAAAATGCCGATTGTGATTAAATAAGGAACACATCAAATTGAGTTGCAATTGGTCGAATTGTGCTTGAAAGAATAACAATTCGTACTCAATTCACCAATTCAAGATCAAATAAACTTATAAGGATGATACTAATATGTAGGTATATCATGTCAACTGGCAATAAAAGCTTCTTTGAGTTAAAAAATATATACGAAAATCTATGCAAGTTTAAATATGAAAATGAAGAACATGAGAATTAAGACAAGTTGAGTATAATGGATGTGCTAATATAAATAAATATCTATATTTTTTTATGGGCGGGTTGGGTGTTACACTCACTATCAAACAAAACACTGCCCATTGTAACGACAAAAAACAAAAAAAAAAAAAACCGGACCGGAAAACCTTGGTTTGTCTTTGAGTTACTACAAAAAGTGGTGAAATTCCTCACATTGGGTGGTTCTATAAAGGATTTAATGAATAACTTTAGCAGTAATTGATTTAAATCATTCATTAAAATCAAATTGGCTTCGAAAGTGTTTCATAAAAAAAATCTTGTTCAGAAAAAAGTTGTACAATTGATAGATTTGCGGAATTAAGGATTGGAATAAAGAATCATAAAAGATTTTTGAAAATTTTTATAATTTGAAAATGAGATATTTTCATTTCTCTGAATTTCGCGATAAAACGAATCGGGCCTGCAAGCATAAGATCAGATTATTAAAATACTATAGTATTTCTTAAACTTAATACTATGTAACATTGAGAATTTTTTGTCACGTTTAATAGATTTCCTTTTTTCTATACTTAACAAAAGTAAGCAATATTTGAAACTCATACACCGGAAGCCATCGGAAAATTATCATTGTCATGAAAATAGATCTTATCGTTTGGTTGCCTGCAGGTTCGACACATTTTATGCAAATTGGTTTCTTAGTTTTTGAAGAAGAATTTTGAATTACACAAAGATTTCATTTTGCTCTTCTTTAATTGTTTGTTTCAATCGTAAAAGTTGGATTATTAAAAGACATTGCAAGATTTTCTAGGGATAACCTAAAAAAAAAAATAGAAAGAGAAGGTTGTCACAAAAAGCTAGGAGCATTTGTTTTGTCCTACTTATAGATATTTATTATAGTATAGTCGCGGCCGATCGTATTGTTAATCAATTTAATAGTAAGAGTCAGTAAATTCAATTGAGATACTATGTTCTTGTAATAATTACTCACATAAGTGTATGTTGGTAGATTCATTCATGCATTTTTCAAATGAGAGACCCTAAATTACTGCTGGATTAGAAAAATGCAGAGTAAGTTTCTTGCTTTTAAAACATTGATTGGTAATGAGCTACGAACCTGTTAATTTTAGTTTAACAAAGCTATGATAAGATATGCTCAAGTTTTTTTCTTCTAATTTGGCAAAAAAAAAAAAAAAAAATACTTTGGTCAGCTCACAATAAAACTTTATCAGATGTCTAAGCATATTTAAATTTATTATTCTATTTTTAAGTTATCGAACTCAAATTTTGGGTGAATTTCTGAAGGATCTTTTTTTGGTTTCAAGTTCATTGTAGATTTTCATTCATCATTGTTTCTTTGAATTAAGTGGATATAACATAATACTGCTGTATTTACTTTTAAGCATGTTGATTGACCAATATCGGATGTGCATAATAAAATAACAAAATCATTTTTATATTTTCCTAATGTGAGTATGAATAGTAAGGACAAAAAACAAAAAAAAAAAAAAAAATGAAAAGCCAAAATATTGTTTATTTTTGATTATTGAATTTTATTCAATTTACGCACAAACTAAGATCCCAAGGTTATGACTTTTCAAGGTATGTATTTTGACGTGTTCAACCCACGTGTGCTAACTAAACAATAAGCTCCCGAAGTGCCAAGGTCAGTTTTTGCCGGCGGCACGAGTTGCCAAGCAACAACAACAATAACAGTAAAACTGAGCATGCAACATTGAAAAAGCCTTGAAAGGCCACATTCGACTCGGCTTTGATAAGCATCCCATGGAGCGCGCGCATTGTTTATTGGATTGTAGTACTGCTCGCATTACCATAGCTTTCATTATCTGCTTGATATTGTCATGGTCACGACCATGGTCACTTTATTTAATGCATGACATGCACGATTTTCATGCAAATGATTTTCGGTTCATTTAAAGGAAATGAAGCAAATGAAATTTAATTTAATTGAAATATAAATTAAGTGTATTATTATTATACAATGAATACAAAAGAAGAGAAATTACAAAAAAAAATAAAAAAAAAAAACAATTATAATAAAAAATTAATACTTCATGAGTTTTTCTTACTTTTCTTCTCTCTTACACAATCTCTCTTTCCCTCTTTATCGTTTGACAATGATAAGATAAATCAATGTATGGATGGTTGGTTAATAGGTTGGTAGGTTGCTATCTAGATTGATGCGTATGTAGAGCAAAAAGCTAAACATGCCCAGTGGCAAAATATTTGATAACAAAAGAACTATTATGCTACTACATATTGTACTATTACTATAAAAAAGATATTCTATTGTACTTCCTAAAAACTTGTCGCATTACAAATTCTATCCAATTGAAAGTTCTCTTAAGCAAATAATAATTAGTCGTATGTTGATTTTGAAATGCATTTCAATTCATTTTAAAAAATTAAAATTGAATAAAGCAAACAATTCCAATTTATAATCAAGTTTCTGATATCTGTTATCAGTTGGATGAATTCAATAAGATATCTCTAATTATTTGTTATATAACATCGCTAATTCAAAATATCTATAGAAAAAGTACTAGCATGCTATGAAAGGTCTATTGTGATGAAGATGAAGAAAATGGAAATTTCATTTAAAAGCTCTCTGTGAGATCTGCATTACTTTGGAATTGAAAAACACATGATCAGATTCACTGTTTAGTTCTTAAGATAAAGAAGATTTAAATATACTGAAAATTCTCTGCGAGAATTTATATATTGAAATGATCGGGTAGAAGAAAACCAAAAGATTTCATCAGTCAAATTGAAGTCTTTTTGCAGTATCTGCCGAAATCAATTGATATGTGAGTCTCTCGTGACCACTCAAAATGCCGGTAAGAGTTTTCTGGGAAATTCTTTAGTTCTATTGGGATTAAGACTTTGGATTATCTTCGTCACGAAAGAAATGTACAAGTTCAGTAATTTATTTTCAGCAGTATTGTTTGATAATTAAGATTCCTTCTTAGTTAAATCATGAAATATTCTTAAGAAAAACAAAAATAATTTATTTGAAGTGTCGGCATATTTCCCTAATGGGGATGTTCTCTTCCTTGCCTTTTTCTCTTTATATGTCCTTTCCTTCAATCATTCATTAGAGAGAAACAAATATTGAGAGCGACAGAGAGAGAGAGAAAGAGAGAGAACAAAACACTCAATGAGAGCATAAAAGCTCTTGCCGCTTTATTCATTTTCGTATAAAATTCTTCGTAATTTTGCTCAATAGTAGCAACACTTTATGTGCAGAGAGAACACACAAATGAGCGACTATTTGTCATAAGGACACACTATAGTAGACGAAGACGAAGCCAATGCATGTGAAGAGATAATAATATGTTAAGCTCTGACTTAACAAGCAGCAGCAGCAGCAGCAGCAGCAGCAAGAACAGAAACAGGAGAAGCAGGAGCAACAGTACCAGCAGCACAAATCACATTTAAGCCATGTGAGTCCGGTTGCTGTACCGCTGTTGCTCCTATTGCTACTGGTACTGCTACTGCTACTACTACTCCTACTGCTACTGCTACTCCTACTCCTGTTTCTGCTCTGTTGTTGTCATCCTTAACAATATTTCTGTTCTTCTTGTTATTTTTCTTTTCTATGTAAGATTTGCTGACTGCTGACTGAAGCCGAGTAAAATGAAATTCGGAAACCAAAAAAAAATATTTTTGCAAGTCGTTTGCACGTGCAGAGTGTTTTACGCTTTACACGAGTGTGGTTCTCTGTACAATTCTTACATTTCTTTGTAAATATTTGCATGAACTCTTTGCGATTTCGTGAAAACCAAAATATAAAAATTAAACGGAAAGCTTAAGACAAAAAACAAAAAAAAAAAAAAAATTACACAAGTAAAAATATTTAAAACTAAAAAAAAAAAAAAGAATACGAAATTATTTCATGCTAATTGACAAAACTTATCACTTTCTTCAATTCTGAATATTTGCTGTCTATGTAAATCTGTGTATCTATGTATGTGTGTTTGTGTGTCTGTATTTCTGTGTTTTTTTTTTTTTTTTTTTGGAGAAATATACTTCCATCATTTTTAATGAAATTCAAATGAAATGATTTTTTTGACGTTTTTTTTTTTTTAAGTATTCTATTTTCGAATTAAAAGATTCTATTTTGCTTATTTTATTTTTTTTTAGAGATTCGATTCTGTTTTTAAAATTTGTAAGTAAAACTTTTAATATTTCATTTACTTATAAATTCTGATTAAGAAAATAACAGAAAAAATACCCAAGAAAAAAAAAAAAGAAAAAGAAATCAAGAACCAAAGTCAATCTATGAAAAATAAAAAATAAAAATAAAATAAAATAAAATAATAAACATTAGGAAATATAAAACAAAAAATAAACAATTGACAGTTTAAAGGAATAAATTGAATATAAAATTATAAAATGAAATACAATACATAAAATACAATAAATAAAAATAAAATGAAATTAAAAAATAACAAAAAAAAAAAATAAATGAAATAAAGACAAATAATATAAAATAAAATAAAATAAAATAAAATAAAAACAAAAATAAAAATAAAAATAAATAAAAATAAATAGAATAAAATAAAATAAAATAAAAAAAATAAAATAAAATAAAGTAAAAATAAAAATAAAATAAAATAAAAAAAATAAAATAAAATAAAATAAAATAAAATAAAATAAAATAAAAAAAAAAAAATAAAATAAAATAAAATAAAATAAAATAAAATAAAATAAAATAAAATAAAATTAAATTAAATTAAATAAAATAAAATAAAATAAAATAAAATAAAATAAAATAAAATAAAATAAAATAAAATAAAATAAAATAAAATAAAATAAAATAAAATAAAATAAAATAAAATAAAATAAAATAAAATAAAATAAAATAAAATAAAATAAAATAAAATAAAATAAAATAAAATAAAATAAAATAAAATAAAATAAAATAAAATAAAATAAAATAAAATAAAATAAAATAAAATAAAATAAAATAAAATAAAATAAAATAAAATAAAATAAAATAAAATTTAATTAAATAAAATAAAATAAAATAAAATAAAATAAAATAAAATAAAATAAAATAAAATAATATAATAAACATTAGGAAATGAAAGGCAAAAAATAAACAATTGACAGTTTAAAGGAATAAATTAAATATAAAATTATATTAAATGAAATACATAAAATACAATAAATGATGATAATGAAATAGAGACAAATAATATAAAATAAAATCAAAATAAATAAAAAATGTTTTGTTTTATATCCTTATATACAAAAATTTTTATATAAATTGTATGGATTTTTCCTCAACGGCTGGACCGATTTTGATGAAATGTGTGCGTAATGTGTTCGAGTGGATCCGCGGATGGTTTAGATAAGCAATTGCATTGGAGATTTAGATAGCTTTTTTTTGTACGACTTCTTTAACAATATTTTATTTGACGCAAAATATACTGAATCGATTTTAATAAATTTTTTTTAAAAACAACAAATGATTGCTAATGCAACGAACTGCATAATAATTTTTTTTAAAACAGTCGAAATTGATTGTTAGTTTTTAGAATCTTTATTACTTTAAGTACAATATAAAGATTTGATTTTGTTTCTTAAAGTAGAACAATGTTTACTGGGTCAACTAGTTACAAATACAATATACATACATATGTATATAGGTTAAACTGTAATCAGCGGTAGGCGCATTCAAAAATTCGTGTTTTATGATGAGATGTACAATGATTAGATCTTCATTGGCGTTGAAGAGTTTTGATTTTTATATTGTTCTAGATTGTTTTATATTGTTTTAGTTTGTATGCCCTCTTTGTAATAATTATGTAATCGTTTGGGATATCGGTATGATGGATGAACATAAAGTGAGTTTACCAGTGTGTTTGGATGGTGATGTAGCCTTATTATATATCTGCTGCTGTCAACACATCACTGTTGATGTCTTCAGATCTCGGAGCAGTGTTGTGTTTCTCACATACCATTGAGCTCTAGATATGTGAAGGCGAGCTTTATTTTGGCAGGCTTGGATCCTGTAAATTGTTGTAAACAGCAGTGGATCCTCATACCTGATTGTCATAGCAATAGACACTTGATAATAAATGAGCAGTTTGCTACTTAGTGAGAGCTTACTGTTCGCGCGCAATAGCCAATCAAGTCTGAGTATCTACTGATAGCAGTAAGCCGAGACACTTTTTACAAGAGCGCGCCAAGTGACGCGTTTATTCACGATCAAGCCAAGCTATCGAATTCAATTCGATATTACTTTTATAACTGGACAAAAATCACGCCTTAATGCAAAAGTGCAGCACATTGATTTTTCTGCATTAATGCCAATGGTTTAATGTTTGGTCCAAACGTGGAATCTTCGCAAGTAAGCTTGATTCATATCCGCATTAAGGGAACTGTCATTTGCTATGATGGCCGTGTCATCTGCATATGTTGCCAGCAAGATATTGTCATCATTTGGTAACGGCATATTTGAAGTATAGAACATGTTAAGAACTTGTTCAAGGATACTGTCCAGCCTGATACGCTTTATGCAAGAGTCTGTATTGTGAATTCTTATAAAAAGGCTCTTTTCATCAAGTAATTCTTGAGCAGAAGATATTGCTTGCCTGGATGGAGCTTGATACGTTTTTAGAGTAGTGCTTCTATCCATACTCTTTCCATGATATCCAAGATTTTTTATTCACAAGTGCTTAGAATGTGGTGGACAACTCTGCAATTGTTCTGATGTACCGTGCTGCGCTTTAAAGCCAAACTGATGGTTCGGAATGGCATTATAGCCGCCCACCACCTCCAATAATCTATACCAAAATATTCTCTTGAATATTTTTTGGCGAATGCTGGAAGTGGACTTACCGGTCTTTAAAACTCGGCAAGGTTCTCTGGCTTGCCAGGTTTCGGTATCATGTCAAAGATTAACAAGAATATCTTCGCAACGATTTTTGTTCCAGATTGTCCCATCCCTTAATAGAAAGTAGTTCTTGATCTTTAAAAATATATATTAAGCTTTCTTATAACTTGAATATAAGCTGAAAATAAAATATTTTCCAACTTGGAACGCATTCTCCCAATTTACATCAATTTATATGAAAGTAACTACCTGAAACGAATTATGCTCGTTAAGCAAGGCCAACTGTATATTGTTGGAAAGAACGTGAAGAACAGTAATTATTTGCTATACAATGATTGGATAGAATATAAAGAAGTCATGGTCTATCAAAGAAATAAAGCCTCAACACTGGAAGAACTCTAATATTGTCGCGTCGTAACATACATAGAATTTTTTATTTAGTCAATTTAAAGTGCACCAACCATACAACACACACTCTCACGTTACTTATCTTCAATATGCCATGACTTTATTTCTCTTTTTCTCACGACCCAAGGAAACTACTTTATTTAAAAAAACACAGTACACTATGATTGCAAATGCCTTGTTAATACCTTTCACGCAGTGAATAGAGTTGTATTACATAGAAGGAAACATCGGAGATTGAAATTTTGAAATAACCATGCACACTTGAAGATTCTGGGATTGCTGGATTGTACAGCTCCTATACGAATATTTCGGAATGTCTCAATGTCGAAATGCAATATGAACACTCATTCTTCCCTAAAAAATAAGTCAAATCAATAATGTAATATTTCTGTATGCTGAATCACAGGAGCGTAGCCAGAAGGCGTGAAGCATGAAGATTAAAACTTTGGCTAGCAGAAATACGAAAAATGTAGCTAGACGCTTGAAACTTAGTAAATATAATAGTTGTATTATTAGTAATAAATATTACAAATGAACAGTGAACAGAATCTTGAGGAATTTGGCTCTTTTTAGTATCGTTATTTTTAAGCAAGTGCTGGAAAGAAGGGGATCTTAAGAATTCGAAGCCCTGTGAAACATATTTGTCGTATTATTCAGATGCTTGTAATATTTATTTTGAGCCTCAGATTCGTTTTTTCTTGGGCAGCCCAAAGAAAGTATAGAAACTTCAATAAGCTAAGATCTGTGTACCAAAATCTTATGTACCGTTGCTGACATGTTAACAAACTTATTTAAACTTAAGAGAGTTCAATTGGAATTCGCAAGAAATAACTACTAAAATCATATGAAGATTGTAAAGCAATTTTCCATTCAACTCTTATATTGAGTCAATTGAAAATATTTTTCTCGCCGAATCGCTAAATCATTGGTATTTCCAGAACCCTTCTGTTTCGGGCTTATTTATATGTAAGTCCATTTCAGCCCATATTTTTCATTCAATTTCCTTTTTGCCTTCATTCTTAGTGATAAGCTACTTCTGTAGTTCAATTCGGTAAGACAATTGAACTACAGATAATTTGGCCAATATAGTAATGAATAATAACAGGTAAATGCATTTTGGTTCATCACTTCACTAAATCGCTGCTTGTACAGACTCTGTCCAATCGATCAGTCGAAATCAAAACTTGCTGAAATTGTTACAATGTTTATATTTGAATAGTCATCAGTAAAAATTTCTTGCAATAAAATTATACGAAAAGGTTTTTATAACTTGAATATATGTATGTTGTAATTCTTTGCAATAGTCATGCACCCAATGGTATTGGTATTGCTCCTTAGAAAACGAAATCTCAATAATAAATGATAAGGCCTCATTAGCTGTGAGCTTAATCCCTGATTTGTTATGCCTTTTTTTTCTGTATGGACACTTGTCTTCTATAAAGATTTAAGTAATTGAAGTACCGAGGTTTTACGTGCTCGCCTGTCTGTGAAGACTTAAGAACACGGTGCCAAGCACATGGATTGAACGTCAATCAACGTCCCCTTGGATAAATATCCGCAGGTACCAATTAGAGTCATATTAAATTTGGAATATGACTCCCTCCTTGGTGGGGAGCGAGGCCCGCCTAAAACCTCTGCTGCTCTCTGGGTCACAGCACCCGGTTGTATAACGCAACTCCACGTCGAGTTATTACTCTACCCGCATTTGGGTATTAAACCATAGCCACCACGATACTCCCACAAGGGGGCCGTACCCGCTGGCCAGGACGGAACAAGTTCCGTGGGCTCCTGACCACCCGTGGTACCAGAAAAAGCCTCTGGTCAGACTTCGTACCGGAAGGTACTACCAATTTGAACCCCAACAAGTCCATGGGTTGGTGCCCCATTATGTTATCATTCATGTAGCAGCCAAGAAACCAGTTTATAGAGGTTAACCTGGATCACAAATTATAAATGAAAATAATGTTCCCTCCAGGAATATGAGTTATATACATAAAGATATAAAACCCAAAAGAATTTCCCGGAGGGGGAAGATTTAAGTAATACAATTTATATAAAAAATTCTTTGGTCAACATTTTAAGAATTAAGTAAAATATAGTATGAATGGAGTAGAAATTGAAGGTCGCCAGAACAATTTAAAATTAGATGTTAGAATAACTTTGTTATGTTGTTGATTTCTTTATACATATATTTATGTATATATATATGGTAAGTAATACCATGATGTATAAATGTTGTATTTTTGACGCGTGATTTGTGTTATGTGTCAAATTCAAACAAGCTCAGTTACAATAGTATTGTCATTTAATCATGAAAAGACTTACGCCCGAACAACGTTTAAAAGTTATTAAATATTAATATTAAAATTCGTGCTCTGTTAAAAATTTTTTTCTCGCACTTTAACGGTCGTCATATCAGACGACCTACTGAGCAAGCAATTCAAGCCACATCACTTTCACCCTATTGTACATGAAGCCTAGGTGGCTCGTATGCATTTTATGCGTAAAGAGGAAAATAAATCTGCTGTATCCGTCGTTATTTGAATTAAAGCCTTTAGGCTATTTTATATAAGGATATTTCAAATCACTCGTCTATGTCGATAAACCAGAGTCAATAGCAGCATTGAAAGACTGACACATGTCATTAGCAATATACTCAAAAAATGACGTAAAATTGTATTCGCCGTATGGAACGTTTTAATCCTAGTTGTGGTTAATATTTACATAAAGTAAATTTAAAAAAACAAAATGGCTTTCATTAATTTCTCAACTCAAATAAAAACTGTAAATAAATTTGGAAACTTTTTTGTTTTTATTATATTCTTCACGAAAGTGAATAGTATTATAAGTTTGTCATGAAGTTTGTAACAAGCAGAGGGAGACAAAAAAAAAACCACATAAAGTATATATATATTCTTGATCAGATCGATTAGACGAATTGATTAAGCCATGTACGTCTGTCCGTCTGTATATGTTCAAACTAGTCCCTCAGTTTTTGAGCTAGAGAGCACGAACCTTTCTTTTTTACCATACGCAGTACATTTGTCGGAACCAGACCAATCGGACTACTAGAAGAGTACCTCCCATACAAACCACCCATTTGAATACTATTGGGCGTACAAATAGAAAACCGCCGTTTTCCCATAGATGGCGCCTTCGCCGCTAATCGGTCGATAAGTACAATCAGAAACATTATATAGCCAGCTGAGGTATCGGTCAACAACTCTAAATAATCTCGCTTGTGTATTTTGACTGTGCTGTGTCCTGTTCGTTAGCGAAAATGGCAAAATTCGAGCCTACAAAGGGCCATTTGCGGGAAGTGTTGCTTTTTGCATATCATTCGAAAAAAAATGCTACTCAGGCGCATCGAATGATTGTAGAAACTTATGGTGAAAGCTATATTAGTGAAAGAACGTGTCGGGAATGGTTTCAAAAGTTTAAAAATGGCGAAAATGGCGTGGAAGACAAGGAAAGTCCCGGTCCCGTTAAAAAGTTCGAGGATGCAAAATTAGAGACTTTGCTGGATGAAGATTCGTGTAGAACGCAACAGGAACTTGCAAGTTGATTGGGCGTGACTCAGCAAGCCGTTTCTCATCGCCTAAAGAGCTTAGGAATGATCCAGAAACTGGGACATTGGGTGCCGTACGAGTTGAAGCCGAGGGACATCGAACGGCGCCTTTGCATGTGCGAACAACTCCTCCAACGGCAAAACAGAAAGGGTTTTTTGCATCGCATCGTGACCGGCGATGAAAAGTGGATACACTATGACAAAACGAAGCGGAAAAAATCGTGGGGGCTTCCCGGCCATACATCAAGTTCGACCGCAAAACCGAATATTCATGGCTCGAAGCTGATGCTGTGTATCTGGTGGGACCAGCTCGGTGTAGTGTACTATGAACTCTTGAAACCAGGGTAAACCATCACAGGAGCCCTCTATCGGACTCAAATAATACGTTTGAGTCGATCGTTGAAGGAAAAACGCCCGCAATACTCGGAAAGACACGACAAGGTGATACTTCTACATGACAACGCTCGGCCACATGTTTCCAAGGTAGTGAAAACATACTTGGAAACTTTGAAATGGGACATCCTACCCCACCCGCCGTACTCTCCAGATATCGCCCCTTCTGATTTTTATTTATTCAGATTGATGACGCATGAACTGGCAGGACACCACTTTCGTTCTTTCGAAGAAGCCAAAAACTGGATTGATTCGTGGATCGCGTCAAAAGACAAACAATTTTTCCGACGAGGAATTCAAAAGCTGCCAGAAAAATGGGAAAAAGTTGTGGCTAGTAATGGAAATTATTTTGGAGATTGAGTATGTAACGAGTTTTTTATAATAAAGCCTCAAATTATGAAAAAAAAAAAAAAAACGGCGATTTTCTATTTGTACGCCCAATACAATGAAACATTCACTGCGTCCCGTGAAGAGTATTTCATCTTCGGCATAGTCGAATATAACGTTCTTTCTTGTTTTTGAATTAAAAACGACACGCTTCAATATGTAGAATTTCTTAGGCTGTATAAGTCCGATGTAAATGATTTATTCGTTATTGTTTTGTTGTTGCATAACTGGCATAACTGTACTTGTAATATTTTATAAAGAAGATACAATATCTGGAATAAATGCTTTACTTGTTGTTATGTTTAAGTTGTATTTAATAACAATTTCTCATTATTGTTGAAAAAAATATTGTATTGTATATAAAAGTTCTTTCGCTTAAATGATTTTATTGTTGGAATATTTTGATTGACGTTTTATAAGCGCATTCAAGTGCATTGTGTATCAATGTATTGTACATCATCTCATATCTTTCAAAGTCAACAGAAACCGCAATAGCAACAGCAACAGCAACAACAATGGTAACATGTTTTGCCAAAGGCTCAGAGACTGTAATGTATATGCACGTAGCATGAACAATATCGCTTAACAAACAATAGTAAATAAAGCTTAGTAGCAACAACAAAAGTAGCAGCAACGGTAGCAACATCAGAGCTATCAACATTATTACCGTTGCCACCATCATCATCATCATCATCAATATCAGCATCTGCATTACCGTCATCGTCATCGTCATTATCATCATGTGTTGTGTGTTGCCTGCTGTCGTTCATATTTTCAACAATAAATTATCATCCATTTATTCATGCATCAGTTCATTCATTCATCCTTCATCCCTCATCGTTCGTTCCATTTATCTATGAATTTTTCTCTACCTTCTTCAATTTGTTCATAAGTATTTACATTTTCATTTAGGTACGCAATATCCTCTTTCTTCTATTTCTCATTACTTCTATCATACAGACACACTGATACATCATGCACGTGTGCACACAGGACTCAAGTAACTTGAGTGTCATTTTAACAAATTCTCATCCAATGGACAAAACCCACTAACCAAACTGACACTGACATTGGTCAAAATTCAAAGTCAAATTTTAATTGGACTAAAACATTGTTTTACCATTATTTGGCATATGAACTTGAATCTTTTGTTTTCAACAATAACAACAACAACAACAACAACATATCATCTCATCATCTCATATCCTTGGGATGATGGATGACCTTCATTAGAATTAGCAACTCAGAAAATCAGTGACCTTCATCATTTGAAATTAAATCCCTGGTATACATGGGAAAAAGCTACCCACTCATTCTGAGTATTTGCAATTTCATAAAAGGTGTAAAGTGCGTCATCATAACTAAGTGAAAGCAACACAAAATTGAATGCAAAATACAATAATAGATATAACAACAACAACAACAACACTGTGTTGTACACACGTGTGTGTATGTGGGCATACGCCTACCCAATCCTGTTATTCCTTGTTATGCTCTTTCTTTTCTCATAACATTTTTTCCTTATGAAACTAAAACTAAAACTGAATCTGAAACTGAAGAGATAAAAATTATTGTGTTTAAATGTTTCTTTTTTTTTTGCTTTTTTTTTTTGCTGGCTGAAATTGGTTTTTCTGTTGCTTTTCGACGCGTTCAAATGTCATTTGCGCCGCATTGCATGCAACACTTTTTTTGTCATATAGAAAAAAGCATTCAAGCTTAGCTTGGTTATATGGCTTCTGGTCTTTGTTGTTTGGTTTTTCCCCTACACATTTTCATTTTCTGTTTTACCTTTTACATAGTTTTCTTTGACTTTTTTGGCTTTTGCATGCAACAGCATGCATGCATTTTGGAGTTGCCCTCATTTCCGGTTTAGATTCTTAATGAAACTTTTGTTGTTTGCTGTTAAGGATGATGATTTTTCACACTTCTAAACACTGGCTAAACACAAATTGCCCCTCATGATATGCAACACCTTTTTGCATCTCTTCAACTCAACTCAATAGCCTTAAAGTTCAAGCTTAGCTTAGACGAGTAAGACGAGTTTTTGGTTGTTCCAATTTTGTTTTCTACTTCATATTTTCATTTTTTGTTTTGTATCTTGTTCTTTATCTTAAGGGTTTTTACTTGCTTGTGTTTTTTTGTTGCATTTTTCTTGGGTTTGCGCTCATTTCCGGTTTTGGTTGAATTGCTTTTATTGTTTGTTTCGTTTCGGTTTTCAGCAAAAATTTTGTTGCGCTAGAATATTTTTCTCATATCTCAAAGAGCAGAGAATTACCTCCTAATTTCTACATTCCTTTTTCTACTTTCTATTTTGTAGTTTTGTTCATTTATTCGGTTTTCTGCTCATTCATTTGTCAATCGTCGTCGTCGTCGTCGTCGTCGTCGTCGCTGTTCTGCCGCTTGTTCGTTCACTTAGTCACTGGTTCGTTCATTTGTGTGTCCTGCTGTTCGCTCATTCATTCGTTCGTTTAGGTGTTCTTTAGTTCCTTCGTTCGTTAGTTAGTTCGTTCGTTTTGTTGGTTCGTTTCTACTTTTTTCGTCATCAGCGCCCTTGTAACATAATGCATTTCTCTACCGCTGATGCTGCTAATGCTGCTGCATTTGTCTGTCCCTTTGTCTGTTTGTTCTTCTGTCAGCCCTTCTGACCATCTCCATCCTTATGTCCTTCGAAATGCTTTCTTAACTTAGCTTTATACACTTTGTTTGAAATATAGTTTAGTTTCCTCTAATTTTCATTTCATTTCTTCAATGTTTGTTCATTCCAGCATTCTATGCATCTTTCTTCGCTTCTCTAATGTTATTTTTCGGCTATTTCTTTTTTTTTTTGTGTTTGTTTTGATTGTGAACAAAAAATGAAAATAAACATAAGAATCTTAATGAGCGTAACTCAGAAAGCAACACAATACACAAAGAGAGCGAGAGAAAGCTAGAGAGCCAGCAAACGATTGAATAAACGAACAAACTACAAAAGCAAAAAAAAAAAAAAAAAAGAAAAAAAGAGGAAAAAAGCAAAGAAATCCAAAACAGAAACGACACACGAGTTTAACCTACAACTGCAATGTTGGAAATGTTTTGCTTCATGCCTTTTTGTGTGGGTGATTTGAATGAATGCGTCTGTGGGTTGGATGTGCAACACCAGCAGCAGAAGTAGCAGCAGAAGCAGCCAACGATGATGATGAAGCTGAGTAGAAAATTGCATTCGTATGCATATCGAATTGTAACTATGTGAGTGAGAGTGTCTTTCGTTGACTCTACGATGATGATGACGATGACGACGAGGCCGTTAACGACGTCAACAGAGCCGCCGACTGCGACAAAGAAAGCATAACTCGGCTTGGATGCTGCTTCTGCCCACCGCTCCACCGCTCCACTGTGCCATTCTGCCGTCCTACCTAGCTGCCTTGCTGTCTTGCTGCCTGCTTGTCAGCCATTCTGGCAACCAGCTAGACTCAAGCTGTGAACCGTTGTGCTCAGCTCGATTAATGATGTTTAACACGCAAAGAATATCAGACGCAAAACTACGCAATCAGCAAAGTTACAATAAGCGCTCAATTTCTCTTAAGCTATCTCTCCTCCTAAGTGTGTAAATTGTTAATTTCATCTTAAATTTTATTATCTTTTTAAGTGATTCTATTCTATTCTTTTTTTTTATTTTATTTTTTTTTTTTTTGAACAAAGAAACAAAAAAAAAACTGAAATAAAAAAATAAGTTGTGTTCTAAATGTAAAATTATCTGCGTCCCAAAGTTTGATCTGTGCATTTGTGTGCCTGTCTATGTGTGTGTGTGTGTGTGTGTGTTTGTGTGTGGGTGCATTTTCGTTGCATTTTTAATTGCAATTAAAAACAAAAATAAAGTACAAAAAAAAAAAAAATACTGTAAATGCAAAAGATTTTTGAAAAACACTTAAAAGTATGCAACGATATTTTGTTCAAATGATTTACACACAACAAATGAAGTTCATCATGATGACAATGGATTCTATTTAATAATAGTATAAAAAATATAAGAGAGTTTTATTCAAAAAACCAAAAAAGAAACAAAGGAAATAAAGAAACTCATTTAAACTTTCATACAATTCAAAAATATAAAAATACAGGAAACAAAAATGAAATGGAATTTTCAAATCCAAATTAAATAAACTAAAATAATTTATTCATTTAAATCAATTAAATGAAATTAATGACAAACAAAAAAAAAACAAAAAAAAAAAGAAACAAACTTAAGAAATAAATAAATGACAAAAAAAATAAATAAATGACATAAAATTAAAAAAATTACATAAAAATAAATAATTTATTTAATTTTTTGAATTGAAATTTGATATAATTTTATATTTCTAAAAAACGACAAAAAAAAGAGAAAAAAAATTAAATTATAATAATAAATATAAATAAATTTAATTTTTTTTATTTAATTTGCATTGGAAAAAATTCAAAATGATAACGATAAATTAATAAATACTTAGGTAAATAAATTGTACAATATTTATTTTAGTTGCCTAGAAGTTTAAACGTTAGAAAAATGCTATAAGAACGGAAAATTGTTAGAGATTCATTTAATGTAAGTAGAAATAATCAATCAAGATCAATCGAATAGTGAATTTTGTTGAACATATTAATATCCTTGAAAGCACAGCAACCCTTGGATTTCAATTACGTTGCACTTGACCATGGCAACCTTAAAAAAAAAAAGAAGAAAAGCTTTTATTCAATTTAGGTATGCACTCCATAAAGGCCACAATCTTCCCATCATATGAAAACTATGACTGTCAAGGGCATTTTGTCTTCCTGGAAAGAGAAGAATAGAAAGGAAATGAATATCTACGCATGGTTTCCTCCCTAAATATACATGTGCAGGGCAAAAAGCTTCCAATATTTGAACATACAATATTTTAAAATTTGATAACTCAAATGAATATACAATAATAAAAATGATCTTCTTTCTGCACCTCTGTCACCTCTGGTTATATTGGAATAGAATGAATGGAAACTCAACTGAGTACTTTGAATAACATTTATTATTATTATTAATTGTATTAATAATAAAAATAAAAATTAAAGACAATTAAAAATTAGATCAAGAACAAAAATTTCCATTTCCTTTTAGAAAGAAATTTAAGCAAAAAAACAAAATAAAAATTTGAAAAAAAAACTATTCGAAAAACTTTATGGAAACAACTAAAAAATTCAATTGAAAAATTATAATAAAAAAACAAATTTAAAAAAAAAATTAAAAAGGAAAAATGTAAAAACCAACATAAACTGAAAACAAAAACAAAAACAATTTTTAATAAATACACTTTTGAAATTACTGACAATAAAATAAACACAACAAAAAAAAAAAAATAAATAAATAAAAAAGAAAGAAAAATATTTAAAGAAAACAACTGAGCAGAGCTAAAAATTCATCATAAACAACAATAACAGCAACATAATAAGTTTCGAAGTATTTGGCAAAAATAACAATAAAACAACAAATCAACAAAGAGGCGAATCTTTTGCAAAAAGAAGAAGACGAAACTAAAAAAAAAAAAAAAAAAAACAAAAGCAACAACGATAAATTCAACGAATTTTGCATATTTTCTATATAAATCTAACTATATCTTCGCCTCTAACTCTGGGTATCTCTGTCAAACTCTCTCTGGCATGCTCTATCTGTCTCCCTCTGTCTCTTACAACAAATCTCTTTCTCTCATTCTTGACTAATCTTCAAAGTTTTGTGGCCGTGCATCGAGCATTGAGCGTATGCAGCAAGCAGCAGCAGCAAATCTTTGGTCAACTTCAAGAAGCCACTTGAATTGAAATCGACAAAAATTGTTTGCTGGTAAGTTTGCCCTAATGTATGCTTTATTATTTTGTATTAATTTTCATATATTTTCATAATGAGTTTTATAAATCTATGTAGTCTAGTAAAATAGCAAAATTGCCTTAAGGCATCAGTAGCCGCATCAGTAGCCACATCAGTAGCCACATCAGTAAATTGATCAAAACCAAAAAGAAATATATGTAGAATAAAGAATATTTCAAACGTTTGTAAAGTGAGGAGGGAGTTTACCTATACATACATACATAGTATCTGTGGGTTGTTTCTGATTCTGGTCTTGGGTATATCTGGTGTAATTTTCGGTAGTCACGATAAAATGTGTTGCGTTCCGTTGCGTTGCGATGCGTTGCGTTGCGATGCGATGCTAGTGAAGCGAGTAGCAAACAACAAACATTGCTTCAAGGCAATATCCGGGTCCTTGTGTGCCTATGTGAGTGTATATGTGTATATATGTACATACATACATACATACATACATACATACACATATGAATGTCGTCAGCACTGGTAATGACAACAACACGATATCGGTGGCGTTGGTGGTGCCAAACTAGCCAAATGCCAACATGTTTGTGTTTTCTGTTGTTTCATTGCATACTTACAGGCATTTTATCTATTCCCGTGCGAGTGTGTCCTTTCAAAAATATTTTAAAAGCTCGTGCATGAAATACATTATTATTATTCGCTAGTGAAAATGATTTTTTGATTCATTTCTGAACTAATTCGAATATTATGGACATTGTTCGAATGTTTTATTTTCTAGTATTTATGAAAAAGAAGAAAAAAAAAAAGAAAAAAGAAATACTCTTCTGAAATTCCTAAATAAGATTGAAGATATGATAATTGCAAATATTTAAGGAAAATATTTCAATGACACACAAGTTAATGAAGAATATTTGTGGCTTAAGACAATAATAAAATTTGTTGTAACGAAAATATTTTCGCATAGAATTCCTTGTATTTTACACTTTATCTCATGAGTTCAATAAGAGACTTATAATTAACAATGAAAACCATTCAGTTGTGGTAAACCAAATATTTTTCTATTGTAGTAATATGCTGATAATAAAACTTATAATGAAAGCCTGACAGAATGAGAATGCAATATTAATATTGTAGGTTTCTTTCTCTGCTTTTATCACAATTCAATTAGTTCCATCCATAGTCAACTAAATGACTACTACTTTTCTTGTGGGTCGAGTAGAGAGAAAGCTCCTGTTTTGACCCCACTTTTGTACTAAATGAAAAATATTTCACTTCCTATTTATAATCAGGATATCATTGTCCTTGATTGCATTCCGACCTTCAGATGTCTATTGTATTGCACTTGAACGTGATAACCATAGCAATGAAAGCTTTTATTTATTGTAAATTATGCACTCTAATAGAGCAACAAGCTTCCAACAATTTAGAAATTATGATTGGCAAGGACATTTTGTTTGTTTCAAAAGAGAAGAGAAAAATTATAAATATCAATTCATTGTTTCCTCTCTTAATTTATGTGTGTGTGTGTGTTTGTTGGGGGAGGTGGGGGGTGGGGGTGAAAGACTTCTAATGAATTTCAAATTTTAACTGCGTAGAATCTGAAACGAAGAATTTATTCAGAGTTTTAGTAGCTCGAAAATTGATAAAGCAAACGAATGCAACAAAATTATATTTTTTTGGCATCTCAGAATTAATAGAATCAAAAGAAATGATTTTAAAAAACTTAAAAACTTTGAAATTGATTAAAAAGGGAAAAGTCATTTCCTTTCAAATACTTTAAAACTTTGATTGGTTCAAACAAAATAGAGATTTTATTTACTTTATTGGGTTTGAGAACTTCCGACTTTCAGAATCAGAATCAGAATATTTGAGATTGGTTTTTTAGATTAGTGAGCCTTTATTTAAATCAAGAAAGTAGTGTCCAGGATACATTAAGTTTTGATAATAGGTTGGTTTTAAATTTATTTCATTTATTTATAATATTTCTGATAAAACCAGTTTCAGTCTTTGTAGAAATTGGGGGTTTCTGATAAATCTGTACCAGACTGGGGTTTGTATGGGAGGTACTCCCCCTTGTGGCTCGATTTGACTGATTCCAACAAATGCAACGTGTCTATCTATATCAAAAACTTATTGTATCTAAATTTCAATTCGGTAGGAGAAAAAAACAAAAAACTTTTTCAAAAAAGAACTTGAATTTTATTAGTGGGTTTGTATGGAAGGTATCCTCCCTAGTGGTCTCATCAAACAGAAATTACCACAAATATAAGTTTCTGATGTATAGCCAGCAACCACCTAAATTTCAAGATCGTGGGATTACTGGATCGTATAGTTGCCATACAAGCCAAAATGTTTCTTGTATGGAGACCACTTTAAGTTATTGAAAATATTTAAATTTTAATATTTGTTACTAATGCCTAGGTAGAACTACACATTCTGTGAAAATTTCAACGCTTTAGCTATTACGGTTCATGAGATATGACCCGAGGACGGATGGACGGACAACGAAGTCTCTCTTTGGTACACTTTGGGTCCGGAACCCTAGAAACTAGCACACTAGTATAGGAAATTCATTTTTATGCCACAAGATAATTCTGTATGGAGCAAAGTAAATGATAATCAGATGGTGCTGAGTCCAGACGATGTGCTGCATGCATTAAAACTTTCCAGTCGAGTTCCTTCAATTTTTTATCCATCAAGATATAAGTGTGTGGCACAACATTATAGTAGCGATAGAAAGAGCATAGCTTACTATTAACCAATTGGGGTCGTTTTTTGTTTAGCGTATCATTTTGTTCTGAATTTAATGTTTGCCAAGGTGGGAGCAGCTCTTAATGAACTTTTTGGACCTTGAACTTTCACCTCTTTTCATTGTCAGTAATCAATTTGAACAGAAAAGAGTTGGAACCTCTTTCTGTTCCGGTAACATTTGGAAAATTCCTATTTTGTTTTTAATTTCACTGGGTCTCTATGTTTTTTTGTTATTTTATTTATAGAAAAATTCAATCGAATTGAGGAGAATTAACATGGTGAAATTGGTTTTTGTTTAGCTTGATTTATTAGGAAAAAATGTTTTCTATTTAATAAGAGAAATAAATATTTCGTTAAGAAGATTATTCTTATCATTATTTTGCGTGTTGCTTTTTCGTTAGATTTTTACTGAAAAAATCAATTCAATGAAAAAAAAAAATAATAAATAAATGAGGGAAACGAAATATAAATAGAAATACAAATATTATACAATGATTTCAAATGAAATTTTTCATAGAATTCTTAGTAATAATAATGTAATAGAAAAAATATTTTCAAAGTGAAAAATGAAATGCGAAATACAACAAAAAAATCATAATTGAAGAGTTATAAATGATGTGCCATGAAAATAGATTGAATAAGATAATGAATTTCAGTTTCAACGAATTTTAAATACTCTTCATACTCGTAGTAGTAAACTTGTATTTGTTGATAATAGGAAAGTTCTTTCTTAATGGTAATTTAATTTTAATGTTTTATGTTTTTATGGCATCACTAGGAGTCAAAAATTCTGAACTAATTAGTTTTAAATTTACCATTTGAAATGGAATTGAAAACATAAAATTTTTTCTTCATAAAATTGATTTAGTAAATCAACAAATTGGAAACTCATTCATAATGCAAATTTATAAATTTATAACTCTGTCTGTCAATTGAAATCAACTAATCTTTCCACAATCATATTTTGTAAAAAATATTACAAAAATCATGAAAAAATGTAAGTGTCCCATGTGCGTGTGCGTATTTATTTTAAAGGGTATGCAATTGATAATAAAAAACGAGGGTTGATCAATAAACATTGAAGGTAAAGCTAAAGGAAGTTAATATTTTCAAATAAATTCTTATAAATATCAAATAAGTTAACAAATGATGAGAACTAAGGAAGCCAAATCATAAATCATAAATATGAATTCATAAATCGATGGCTGAACTCATGTATGTATATATAATTTCGTATCATTAGATTCAATTTGCTACTATAAAATAATTTGTAAATATAAATATAAAGTAGCATAATTAGATGGAAGTAGGAAATTTCCCATAGACATATTTTGTTGGCATTGAAAAACTTGCCTTTTCTTGTTCGACTTCCGCAATTTTCAATGTCAAATAGAAATGTGAAAATGAAAGCGTACATACTCCTACTATGCCTTATAAATATGTCATTGTCAATAGAATTTTATATTTCCATTTGGATTTTTATTGGATGTCAATTTAAAATGAATTAATTTCTATTTAACTTTTGCATGGATTTTCTCAGCATTTATTATTAATACTCCTATGAACATAAGTATGTCCATATACATACATATATACAATAGTATATACATTAAGGAAATAGATACTTATATATATTCATCAATTTAAGTATGTAGTAGGTATGCATTTCCAGGTAATATCCAGATGAAGGTAAATAGGATTCATGAAGGACTTAATGAAAATTGACAAAACGTGACAAAGCAAATGAAATAAAGCTATTTTTTCACATAATGGAAGAGGATTATTTTTCAAGAAGTAACACAAAATATATATAGGTATAGGTAATAATAAGATGGAACATTAAATTAATATTACCGAATCTCAACATGCAGCCACCTCTGCAAAACGTCCTTAGTAATCTTCATACCACTGATGCTTTTCGAATGCTTGTGTCGGCTTATGGAAAACTCCCAGATGTTTTTACAAACACAAAAAAAAAAAAAAACAAAAAAAAAGAAAATGAAAGGAATGTTTTCGACGCTTAACCATCTACATTTGATAGCAATTGGAGAACTTTAATTTTAACAAACGAGAGTAGTTTGATAAGTCTATGACTTTTTTTACTAAAAGATAATTTTCGTTTCATAAATTTAATATAAAGTTTTTCCAATTTCCTTCGAAATATTAAGTTTTCTCATGAACCGCATTTGTTTCATTCGATCTAAAAACATATTTTGCTGCTGAGTCATTTCTTCATGTTTAGAAACAAGGGGGGCTAAATCATTTTTATATCATGGATGGAGTAGCAGTTTGCAGTCAGTTTTTAAGTGTACACGCGTGCAATGTTTATGTTCCTTTATTAGCTAAATTTGGTAGTTACTGAATCAAATCAATAATTAATAATATGCACCCGTAATCTTTTTAGCCGTTTCAAAGTAATCTATATGAATGCATCCCAAGAAACTGTAGCCATGCTTTGACCGTGTTTAGTGCACATTTATAATGAGAAGTCCACTGTTTTGACAATTCCTTGGTCTCTGAGGTGTTGTGATGGATCCATATTTCGTCTATGGTTCACGAAATTCTTTTGAATTGCACTTGAACATCGGCAAACACTCATTTTTACATGTCCAAATATTCACATAAAACGTAATGACCCGCACAATTGAGATGGCTAATGCCTCAGCCACCTCACGCATTTTCCATTTCTGATCGTCCAGTATCATTCCATGAATCGACGATCTTTGGCGCCACTTCTGCTGGTGCAAAAACAAAGAATTTAGTAAACCTCTTATTAAGCATAAAAATTGATAATGCACAGTCAGTCCCCCTAGAATTTATCAAGCTTTTCATTGATTTTATTTTTACACAAAAAATTATGCTTGATGAGAACACGAAATACATTTTTTTCACTTTCATCGAAATTTACGGGGTTTTCTGCTTTCAATGGCTGTCAAACAAACACTAAATGATGAAGCTTTTTCAAAATTTAACTGTAGTTTATTGACAGATGAGAGTTGCATTTAACGTTAGTATGGGGGAAGGAAGTATCATTGTTTTACGTGCTCGACCTATCTGAGAAGACTTAAGAACACGGTGCCAAGCACATGGATTGATAAACGTCAAACAACGTCCCCTTGGATATATATTCGCAGATACCAAACTTGAGTCATATTTATACAAAGTGTAACCAACTTAATCATAGCTACACATTCCCAAGAATTCCAACATTTTAATGTTGAAGTTGCACCTTTATAAGTTCGCCACTCTAAATTATGGTATTCCAAAATGAAGAGGAAAAGTCAATAAATTACATATGATTATTCAAATTCATAAAGAATTACCCAAAATTTATAATTTCCTTCTATCTGTAATAATATAAGCAAATGAACAGTTGTGACAACTTTATGTTTCCGGCATATATCCGATAATTTGCCGACAACATGATTTTTTTTTTGAATATTTTCTGTTTCAAAGAAAAATTAATTAAATTATTATGCAATTTGTAAATCAAAAGAGAAAAACAAAAAGAGCTAAAGAGCTTAAAAAAAGAAAGCTTAATTACAATTTTTAAAGAAATTAATTCGCATAAATTAACCTTAAATATAAAATGACAAATGCGACCGACAAACCAAAAAGCGTGGGTGCGCCCACAGCTTACAATTCAAAGGACGTGTGGTAGATGAGTGTATTATGAACTCTTAACTGTAAAGATATAAATAGAATATATACTAATATTATATGTACAATATTACGTATAACACTATGTATGTGTGAAAATATACAATTTCATATTTCCTTTTTGCCTGTCCTTCTTCTTTTCCTTCCCTCTTAGTCCCAATCAGTTTTACCAATTGCCTCCTTTAACACTTACTTCCTTCTACTCAAACTCGTATTATGTTTCCCACTCACAGTGTGTTCAGGATTTCCATTGAAAATGTGAACTATGAATCTGCGTCAGTGTGAGCGAGTTGACATTGATTAAATTTTTGCCAGGTGGCCACAGCCTGTGGATCTTATATAGCATCTCATTTATAGCTAGGCAACATCGCCAACAGCGAGAGTGACATTCAAAGTGCGTCAAATTCAATTATGTGCGACATTTTGTGAAAATGATTTACGTATTAACCGTGAACGAACAAACCATACCATTATACCCATCATCGTATATCGTCATACTCCAATTTGACGCAAAATCAGCCAGACAACAAACCAAAGCAAACCGAGTAATCATCCAATGAATGCAAATGACAAGCAACAGCAACAACATCACCACCTACGTTATCCATGACCTTGTGCCTTTGTGGATGCCAATGTGAGTCCGTGCAAATAACGTCAATAAAAAAAAAAATGTTAGTTCACATGTTCGCTTGTAAATTTACTCCATTGTTTCTACGGTTTCAATGTCATGCAACAAAGTCTGCGGATATAGTTTAGTTTTTGTTGTCGTTAGAGTTCCTTGCTTTTTCAAAATGCCAATCGAATGGAAATAATATTCTAATAATCTATTGTATGTACAATATTTAACATAATTAACATAAAAGATTTCAAATAAATTGTTTTATAAGTTGTTTAAAAGTTTCAATATGATTAAAAGTATGGCATCCGTGACACTCAATAGATAATTTGAATAATCTATGTGTTGAGTATCGTAAAAAAAAAGCATTTCGATAAACTTAGTTACAATGTTTCCTTTTATCTTAGTTTCTTGGTGTCAGTAAGTATATTATTAATCATTATTTTTATTTCTAATCTAGGTTTTTAGAATTTACTCTTTCCTAAGTAGTTTGTTTCCTAAATTTCCAACATTATTAATTTACTTAATCTCTCTTGCTGACAAAATAGATTTTACTTTCGGTAGTCACTTCTTCATTTGAACAAAATTTCAATCCCTGGAGCTTATTTTTTTTTTTTAACAAAAAGAAGCCGGTAGTTGCTGGGGACTAGATCTGGAGAGTAAGATGGGTGAGAAAGCAATTGGAATAATTCTCTTTAACTGTCGTTTTCATCGAGTTGTTACAAGATAAATTGTTTTTTTTCTTTTGCATGAATGCATGCGTGTTTCAAAATGCGTTGATATTTGAGTTTTTGTACGCTATGAGCGACTTTCACTGGCTACTGTACACATATCGATGCTCCTCCAAATAGCTCTTTGAATCCTCGATGCGTTATTGTTTTTGGTTCAGTGCGAGCAAAATCACCGTGAAAACAACTTATGCTTGCTAAAATATTCGTTTAAAATTGTAAACACACTACCTTCTTATATCTTAAGTAATTTCACTTTATTGTCAATCAGAATTATTTTATTGATTTTTTTCTTATGCTTTCCTTAACAACTGAGGATTTTGGACGAACAGAAGGTTTATCAACATTGATTCTGTTATGACCATGTAGCAAACTAACGTTCAATGGTTCATTATAGCAGACCATGCCGTCGCTTTGAAATGTAACAAAAAATTGTCGCTTTTATTTTAAACATATCTCGTGACTTAAAAACCTTAGTGTCAATTAATTTATATATTCTGGAAGTAGATGAAGCTATAATGTTTGTAAGATTCATTTTGTCATTGCGCACTTATATCATCAAGGGAGGAGGAGCGTTCAAAAAGGTAATAACAAATTGGGAAAATTCTTTTCTTTTTAAGAGTATTGCTTAAGAGTAGCTTTCTCTATTTGGCGATTTTTTTATTTTGTAGTATTCGTTGTTGGCTAAATTAGAAGAATATCAAAGAAAATTTTTATATAATCCACCGGTACTTGGATTAAAATCTCAATAAATAAAATAGTTAAGATCTTAGGCACAAAATTTTTATAGATTTTTGCTTTTGTTGTTGTTATTGCTAGCGTAGGCATCATGTTCGATGAGATAGATACATTCATAGGTCAGACAAAGTTGTTAACAAACTATTTATGCAGGAAAAGGGGTCCTACGATTGTACAAGCTTTCGATGACGACAAACTATTTATTCTTTCATTGCATGTAGTTGTCCTTTGATTTTGCTTATCGGGTCTATATTAATTCGTTGTTTAACTAATCATTAAATAAAAATTCTAAGTGAGTCTTGAGAATGGTTTTCACACGAATCATGGTACTACCTTCCCAGATTTTATTTCCATCAAAACACAGTTTCGATCCAAACTCGAATATAAATTTCTTCCACTGTTTTGAAAATTACAAAACTAAAGTAACTAAAATTGCTACAACAAATAAACTGATTGTCAGGACACATGTGGTTTGTAGGTTGCCACTATTCAGAAATCATATTGGTTTAATGTGTAAGCCCGGATACTTATTGAGTGACGTGATAGTACATGACATGAAACTTCAACCATCATATCAAACAATTTAATAATTAATTAACCACACATCATCAGATCAAGAAAAACTTGTCTGCATCTCATTAAATATATATACCAATACTGGGACCAAAGATGATTTCAACAATTCAATGGAAAAAAATGTTTGATGGTTGAAACAGCAAAATAATATTGTACAAAGAAGAATATGTGTGTGTGTGTATTAGAAATATTTATAAGGATTGCAATTACTGAATAATGAACAGAGGGAAAACAAGAAAAACATTTTTCTTACATTCATTTTAGCTTTATAGGCAACAATGAAAGTCAATTGATAATTTAAATTGTGTCTATTGCCAAGTGGCATGTGAATCATTGGTCTATTGGTCTAGGATATTCATTAACATCATCATCAATTGATTTAGAAAAGATTGATTATGAATGCTTTTGAAATTTGGCAATATTTTGCGAATAACAAAAGCTGCAAACAAGCATCAATAGAAGGTGACTTTTCTGCAAAACCACATGCCACCACATCACAAACAAGGATGCATATAAATGATTTTGCTAGAAATTACTTCCTCATGTGGTTTTGAAATTTTGTACGAGTGATGTTTTTTTTTTTTTGTATCATTGGCACATTTAGCAGTGTTTCTTCCATTGAACTTATTATGCTTAAATTGGCTTGATGATTGATCAGTCTTATTTCACATATTTCTTTGAGTTACATAAAAATAACTTGTTTTCCTTTGGCAAAAAAAAAAAAAAAAAAAAACCAAAATAAAGCAAGAAACTCCTCTTCTATTCTATTGAAAGCGAGTGAAGCATTAAACAACAAGCAGAAACTGAAAATAGGAAGGTTTTATTCGCTGTAGGGTCGTACAAAATTATCATGATGCATTTGCGTTCGAATGTTTCTCATATAAGAAATATTGCCAGATTATGTTAAAAAGGATATCATTTACATGCTGCCGGGGCCCAGAGGTCTGCGCTGGCTGACATCCGAAGAGTCGTGGGTTAATTGCAAGGCAGTCTGGCCTGACTTCTAATTCCTCCTTTCCTTCTTAACTTCTGAGCTGAAGGCCTCTGTCGCTATTGCTCGTATACATATAGGTTATAATTTGTAATCAATCTAGTTTAATAAATAAAATATTTACATGTATGAATACAATATTATCCTAATTTCTTATAGCAACATCCTGTTAGAAATTATCAACTTTATATCAAAAAATTCATGGTTCGCTCATCAGAATCATTGAATGGATTATTGACGACAAACTATTACTATAGTAGACATATCTACTCTGTAAATTTTAAACATAATTCATATAAATGGGTTTTCTCGAAAATGGATGAGTGTTTAGTCATAGTGAGATTTTATCTGAATCAAAACCAATCGAGTCTGAATATCAAAGTTTTTCCTATCGGCTCTTCTTTTAAATTTTCTTCCTCAAATTTTTGAGTATAAATTCCTTATTATTCAAAGCACTAAACCTACTGATTTATTGTAGGGAAATAGTATTCATTTGCCTTTGATACAACTACTTATTGCTCTTTTAGTTTATAAGATACACAGTCGGCAAAAACAAATGAATGAATGAACATTTATTTTATAAACTTACTTAAACTCCACATATTGTATTTGAAAAACATTAATGATATATTAATTATTGTACTTAAGTAAAGTAAGAGACAACAGGTAAAAACAAGAAAATTAAATGTAGATCAAAGTTCTGTTCTCTCCTTCTCCTCAAAAGAAAAAAAAATATACAAAAATTGCAAATGAGCGTAGCACGGAATTCCGACAAAAACCTAAAGAAAAGCTGAATAGGACAGAGAGCTAAGTAAAAACGGAAAGAAACTAAAGCAACATTACATTAAAATACTACAGAGTTTGGTAAAGGAGAGAAACATATAACATAGTAAAACTGAAAAAAACCACATAATCAGGTCACATATTCTACGAGTAAAAAGTGTTGGCCTCCAACATGAATACGAACTGAACTCCAAAACGAATACACACACCCACACCCACATTCACACCCACATTCACAATCACACTCGCACTCACACCTAAATCCATGTATGTATGTATGAATGATTGCATATAAGTAGATATACTCGTATATATATAAGGATATTGTACGTTTACAGAATGCAGAAAGAAAAGGTGCTTAGCTTCAGCTTCACAGTTTTAGTGGATAAAACGAGAACTAACAACAGCAAACAAATCCAAGAAAAAAAAAAAAAAAGAAATAAAAAAAAAAAACAGAGAAAACAATTACTTTAGTTCTAACGATAATTAAATGCACTTCAATGTTTCAAATGAAAACATAAAGAAATTACACACATAGTTCGTTTATATGGAATTGATGTTAATGAATGAATGTTGCTCGAAGGAGATATGTGTGTAGCTCAAGGATTATTAATCTCTTGACTTGTATCTCTAAATATCATTCTTTCAAAAATAGGAATATGTTGATCTCTAGTTAACTTTAAGGATCCTTCAGAAACCCAATCATTTTTAGGAAGCTTACTTAGAAGTGAGTTGCGGTTGGCTGCTATTATATTGTCGTTATATAACATATGACATCTTTGAGAATATGGTTTCCTCTACTTACAATAGTTACAAAATCTATATCTGCTTGTTGGAATTCGCCCCAATTTCCTGAGATAAGCTTTAAAATGACGAGGTCGACTGTATTAATCTACAGACATTGATCTTCTCATTAAGCATTAAATTCCTTAGTTTAGTTGAAGTATTATTATTCAAAATTTTAGTAGCGTATTTCAAAAGAATAAATCTATCAGATTTTATAGAAGCAATAGCATCAGAAATTTCTGATTTCCTAAACTGTAGTCCTTTTTAGTTATTACCTCGTATTAAAAGTTTTGCTTACCTGATTTTACTTCATATCAATCTTTAAGTATAAAATTCGAGTGTACGAAATCTTGTGACTCTGAGACCAATTTTGATAATTTTTTTTTGTTTTATTTATGGGAACACCAAGATGCTTTATGCTTCATCTGGACCCGGTAGGTGACGCTGTTGTTGAGATACAGGCACTTCTTTAACAAATTTTTAACATTTTTTTATCTACCGCATACTATACTAAGCCGATTTTAATATTTGTTTTTTTTTTAAATGACAAATGAATGCTAATTAAAAGAGTTGCGTACTTTGTTTTTACAGTTTTTAAATTTTAATATCATATATTTCAGTACTAAGTTTTTTGAAAACAACTGCAAGACCAAGCATAATGCTTTTAATACAATAATAATATTGTTGTATTTTTCCTCTCTGCTACGTATTTTTGCACACTTCGTTTCTGTATTTTATGTTCATTTAAAGAGACACTGTGTTTCGTTGTTTGTGCTTTGCCTTGTTTTTGTTTCATGGTTGAGGCTATTGATCAATTTTGATTTGTCGATAAGGGAAGTGGAGGGGTCGCGGGGTAGTCGTGTACCAAAAACCAAAATGTGTTCTACCGTTTTTTTTTTTTTCTTTTCTTCTTTCTTGTATTTAAGTATTTCAGTCGCGGGCACAGCTAGTAGATTTATAAAAATGATCAGAAACTTTTGATAGTCAAGACTAATCTTCAACTTAATAAGGTTTGGAATGCTTAGAAACCCAGTACACATATTAAAACTAATGATACATTGGTCCTTTTAGTTTAATCATTGGATAATAAAGTGAGAATCTTTGTTAAGAAATTTCCAATGAAAAACCATATAAATTCCATGTGAATATCTGAAAAATGGAAAACTTATTTTGCATAGAAGTGGACATGATACTTAAGGACACATGCATGTATGGCTTAGTATCTGTTTTCGTGCTTTACAAATATCAAGTTGAAATGATAATAGCATTTACATTATTCTACTTCTACTTACAATACTTACATATCTATGTGTATGTGAATGGTATAGAAAACTATAAGCAAAAGCAACTCTTTTCATGAACAAAAATACGAGTATAAAAAACAGAAAATAGAAAATGTAAAAATATAAAGAATAGGAAAGGAAAGGAAGAAGTTAAAAAAAAAAAAGAGAAAAAAACGTATGCAAATATTCATAGAAAATCCACCAAACAAGCAACCCACGACTTTCACTGGTTGGTATAGGTTTTTAGTTTTGGCAATGCTGCCTTGCTTCTTCCTTTATACTTATAAACTAAAAGCGCCCTTATGTATGCAATGTTCTTTGTCTTGATTTATTTTTCCATTGATCAGTTCTTTAGGGCGTATGTACACTGTACAATCTAAACTCACTCATACATATTGTATAAAGAAATAAGTACATGGCATCATGACCCTGGTGTAAGGCAAACAATATACCTACTATACTTTATGGGGTAGTTAACTACTAGTAGAAATAATTTAGAAATAAAACAAACTAAAAAGAATTCTCAGCTAAACACATATGGAAATGCACAGAGTTAAGAAGATGTGATTCGTGTTGAATAACAAATTGAAAGTACGAAAGTGAAAAGGATTTTAAGATACATTGCCATACATTTTATATTTAGAAATTCTTCTACATTATTACAATTTAAAATAATTATTCAAATTTAGAGTGATTAAATTTAGATAATCTATGATTAGCCAAGCCAAGCGAATGTTTTGATTGTTTTGCCAATGAATATATTGGGTTTTGATTTTTAATCTTCATCCTCATTAAGAGTTTATTCTGTTTCTAATTAGTTCAATTCCATATTTAAGAGATTATTATAGAGGCTCATCTAAAGATCAAGGTGGCTTTTCTCAAGTTTACTATTGTTACGAGAAATCAAATCGAAGCGAATAGCAAGTGATGCCAAAGTGCAGAACGCTTTGATGCGTGTCCCTAGAACGTTTGTGCAGTTACAGCGTCTAAGTCAAGCAGCATTTCACGGGTCGCTATCGAAATTTTAACACAGCTGTCGATACAAAATTTGATAGTTTTCAGTCGACCCAGGAATTTGAATTATGCCCTTTCGCTTGGAGGCGAGGATGTGAACGTGGCCAAAGGACACAAAATGTTTTTAATGTTGAAGAAGTAGGTCCACAACGTCGTCAATGTTTTGGCCGTAGTCGTAAGTGGATAGCCAGCTGATTCGGTTGATCAAGGCCCAGACACATCGGTCTAGGAGGGTGAGTACTAACGTTTAGAAAACCTGCTCTCACAACATCAATTCAATTAAGGCATTGGCTTGAGAATAGAATTACTTCTCCAATTACTGTTCTTGTAGGGACGTACGAAACTCATCATTTTCTAAGAAATAAAAAAAATTGGAAGAATTAAAATAAGATAATCTCAGTCAGGAGCCTCGAGTTTGAGCATGGGGCAATATTACGATTACGATCGACAAGTCCCTGAAACATTCAGATAAGAACAAGATGAGCAATAATAAGAAGAAAATAATGATGGCAAGAAGACTGGTTTTGGAAAATGAATTGAGTGAACGTAAAATTAAAAGAAAGACCAAACAGAGGACTGGAAAGAATAATAATTTGCTTATGCAATTCAAAATTCGCAACAATATATATATATATATATATATATATATATATATTTTGTCAAACTTACAAAATACAAAAAAAAAAAAAAAAAAAAACTTTACACTCAGAACTAATATATCAAACATTTCATATATTTCTAACTCGTGCAGACTATTTGCCATTTATGAATCAGTGACTCTCAAAAGTAATTAAATGTTTCTCATTCAATGTTTTTTTGCGTATTACATCACAAAGTCTAAGCAATGGAAGCCATTTCATTTATGATGTACTGAGTTCATGAAATAATAAAAAACTAAAAATGTTAGAGAGAAAATGTCTTGCTCGGAATCGTCAGCCTTTAACAATTTTAGTTTATTACTTTTCTCTTTGAATTTTTTTTTTTTTTGATTTTTTTCATTTTGTTTTTCAAAGCAAAATTCTAATTATTCTACTTTCTGTCATTTTTGGTTTTTTCATTTTAAATTTCACTTTTGATGCATAACATATTTTTCTTGGTTTGACCTTTATTTCTGCTTTATGTTTTTAAATAGAATTTCAAAGGTCGGTAGGTTTAGGGATCTTTGACTGACTAAGCTGTATCCTTCTAGAATGCGCTGTTTTTACTTTTAGACAGTTTTTATATATGGAATAACATGTAATGTAAAAATTATGCTTATTTTATTATGAATATGAAAAACTTTAACATAAAAACATTATGTGTTAATCAAAAAACCTATAAACATTAAACTAAACACCCTCAGTCTGCAAAAAATCTACAAAAAAATCTCAATTTTTTACAATATTTTTTTTAATCTATAGTAGTTTTTATAGTAGTTTTTAACGGCAAGCAAATTGGTCGGGCCGAACGTCTAAAACGTGTGATGAGTTATACTTAGCTTCTGATTGAACCACACAATTAACAGTTTTTTAAAGACTCTGTTCGGACTCGACTCATATTTGATTGATAACACATAGCATAAGATAAGCAAGGAACATAAGATTGCTTCCGTGGCTTAGTGTGCTAGAGCAGGTGTCTCGTAGTGCTCACAACACGGGTTCGAATCTTCCTGAATCAATATTTTCTACTTATTTATCACATACAATTAAAATTTGCTTATCGTAGTAAAAGGTAGGCCTTTGTTGCTTCAGCTTTAATATTGTATTTTAGAATTAAGTTTTCTATTATACAATAAATAAATAAATAAATAAATAATAGATCAACATCTCCTCTAAACAGACTCCAATTTATCAATTTCAGGTCTTGGTTCTTTCATTGCATTAAATTTATTAGTCCGATTCTGTTTATTTTTAAGAAATAATGATAAAAATTCCTAAAGAATTTGTTTTTTTGTTTGTTAGATTAACATTTAATAGGAACAATCAAACCACTTAAAAATATAAAATATTGTTGCGACGACTGAGAGAAATTACAGAGATTGATTTTTATACATTTTTTTAATTGTGAATAAGTAATTCGTTTGGGTGGAGTTTTGCCAGCTCAAAAGAAAAACATGAACTCTTAGCAGGGTCACTCTCACTTTTTATGAGTTTCTACAGATTGCTGGTCATTGGTAAAAAATTTGGTGTTTGGCATTGCTTTATAATATAGCACCGTTTCATCAGCATTAAAAATTTCCATCATATGGATTGAACTTTTTAACAAGTCAGGCAATACCGCTGTCTCGTATTCCCCAGCAGCTTTTTCTCCATTTCATAAGTTTCGCTATATGTTTCACCACACCTACTACTGCGATGTTTACGCACATCTTTAACGAAATCTATTGCAAAAGAATTCGCAATAATTTGCTTTGTTTTACTAATCTTTGTGAGCCACACAGGCAATGCAGATTCCACTTTGTCTTTTACTATTTTTCTTTGCCGCTAAACCGAAAAAAATTTCAAGTCCTCTGTTGTACTTATATAACTTTCTTTCCATGGCAATTTTAAAGATACTTGCTCAGAGTTGGACATTTCTTAAGATTAATTATTTTGAAAATGAAATCATTTGGACAAGTCATTGACAACTTTGCCATTGAAAACCCTTGTAATTGCAGTAGTTTTCTTATGAAATCTTTTGTTTATCTTCAGAAATACAAGTGCAACTTTACTTGAAATAACTAAATTCGCAGCCTTGACATAAGAAATCAAAAAATAGAAGTATTGGGTCATTAAACCACATACTTACTAGCCGCCATATAAATCGATGACTTTTCTTTGGTTAAATTTGGCATTGTTTTAAATATTAAAATATAAATCATGAAAAATCGACTTGCAAAATGACAATTTATATAATAAAGTATGCAAAAATTGAATTGTAAAAGATATGCGTGGTTTTTAGTAAATTAAAGAATATTTTTTTTTGTTTTGTCTTGTTTTTATTGTTTTTTTTTAACACCCCCACCCACCCTTTTTTTTAATTACGTTTTTTTACATTACTATTCTTTTAATGTATTTCTGCGCAATATCTTTCGAGCCATTTTTGTATGTAGGAGTAATCCCAACGTCCAACAAAGTAAAATATAATAAAAGAAACAATTCCAGCAAAAAAGAATATTTTCCAGCGCACTAGTTGGTGTTCTGCGTTATTCTGCGGCATTTTTCAAACAAGAATAAATCTGTTGAATAAAGATACCTAAAATACAAAGTGAGAGATGAATTGGAAAGAATATTATTTTTTGTTATAGTCAATTTTTATCACTATGTGGAATTGGGGTCACCGATGAAAAGGAATTCTAAACGGGCTGAACTGTGCTGGATTACTGTTTACCCTTTGCTGCTCTGGACATTAATTTAATATTACAATGTGCCAAGTAATTGGTGAAGTAGAACTTAATTTTCGAAAAAAAGTGGTCGAAAACAGAATTCAATACTTACGCTTCAACGACAATTGCGCTCCGGTATTCACTTTGTCCCCTTTGGCCACATACAAAAACAAAAAAAAAAAAATATAATTTGGTAAATATTTGGAAAAATAGAGGTAAATTCGTTCGCAAAAAATAGTCGAAAATTTGACGAAAAGATTTCTAAATATTACTTACCAAATAGAATTATATATTTTCTTATCTCAGAGCTCAGAAAAAAAATATACACAAGATGTAATCGAGATTGTTACAAATCTTGACATTAAAAGCTATGAAACATTTTTTTATGGAAAAGTATCATTTATAAAAACTGATTTAAAAAAAAGTAAGACAGTTTGGGAAAAGGAATTGCCAGCAATCATAACTGGATACCATATTTCCACGAAGGAGCAACAATTTGCTTGTAAACTAAGAGCTTGTTTTCCAAGCTAAGCATTTTCATTTTAGAGGAACAGTATCGAGCAATGGTATAATGGCATAATGTTTCCGTGCCAAGCATTTATCAAGGAAAAAGTCCAAGTATTTCACAGCTGAAGACTGTGGTATCGCCACACCACCAATCGTTACCGGAGGTATGTTACTTCTCCTGAGGGTGAATGAACACAATTGTGATTTACTTGAGTTCACCTTGATATTCCATCTAGTCAATCAGGGTTTCAAAAGATTCATGTATGATTGCAGGATTGAAGCGGCTTCTATCGGCGATTTGTTATAACAGAGATCCGCAGTGTCATTCGCGTATGTAGCTACTTCTATTATAAGCATCAAGTATTATAATACAGTTAAGAACCAAAAAGTGAGGCCCAGATCATCTAGCCTGTAGTGTGTTCAGAATCCCGAAGGTAGCAAAGGATGAAATCTCAGGCAAGAGGACGTGATAGAATTGATTATATATAGTATATAAAACTCGGAAAAGATCATGTAGAGCATAATTGGTTGTGCATCTATTCAGCGCTGAAGCGACAAAGTTTCTTGTGGAACGACTGGGTATATAAAAATATAGCTGATTTAAGAGAACGGGAGAATCAATGACCTAACTATAAGTTTATGAAGAAAATGAATCCCTAGAGCAAACCTACGATGCGAAGGAGCAAGCGGGAATTAGGATTCCAGTTTAGACCACGAAGAGCAAACAAAAGTAATTGCTCTTGAATAAATTTAACTAGATCTTGATGCTTTTTATATTGCGGTGACCAAATGCAAGAGCAATACGCAAAGAGTGGACGCCTGAGAGAAATAAAAACAATCTTTTTAATGCAATCAAAAACACCCTTCGCCTTATTAACAACGGTGGCAGTATGTTGGCTTGTTGGGATCAAAAAGAACACCAAGGTCATTAAAAGGAGAGACACATTCAAGTTGGACGTCAATCAATTGTATAAGTAAACTAATATATGAATTTACATACATATTGCGCTATTAAGAATTAAATGAATTAAATGATTAGTTAAGCTGGTGCTTAACATAATAATACAATTAAGATCTTCGTGCAGATGAGAAGCAGTATCATTAAACGAAAGGAAAAGTTTTACGCCATCAGCATATATGACCACACGAGTATATGAAATAGACACAGATCATTGATAAATAAGTTGAAAAGAAGTGGACCTAGATGACTACCTTGAGGAACTCCGAAAAGCTTAAAATTATTAAATCTTTAATAAAAATCTCTTAGCTTTTGCATTTCTTAAATCATTTGCATTCACTACATTAGCCATCATATAAGTAAGTATATTGTTTCTTTGCTTTCTTTCTTTCTTTTATTTTTTTCATCATCATTAAGTGTTTAGCTACATTAAATTTGTTTGGTCATTAAACAGAATCACGTATACGCAGCAACGTTTGTCTTTTCATGTCCTCTTAGAAAAAAAAAAAAATACTTACAAAGACAGAAATATACCATAATAATGAAATTGAATTATTTCTCACTCTCTGTCAAAGTTAATTCTTAATAGCAAAAAAAAAGAAAACAAATAAATACAACAGTTTGTTGTTGCTGTCGTTATTCCTGTTGACTTTTAATACCTTTAATTAAAACAACTGAACTGATGCTTTCAGATGAGACTTATTTGAACTAAACTGGAGTCAATTATTTGATATCTTCTTAACCTCATCATTCTCATCATTGCCTTTTTCTTCGTTCTTCTTAATTTCTTTTGATTCTTCTTTTCCATTTTTCTTTTTCTTTCTTTTTCCTTGAGTTAAAGTTGGTTGCATTGCAGTGCGTTTATTAAGTTTCTTATTGCCATAAAGCCCTAAAGTATGCTATGCTTCATTTAGTATTGTGTGTCTATTGGCTTCTCTACGTGTTTGTTCATTGTTATATGATTATTGTAAAGAAGAATGAATGAATGAATGAAGAATGAAAGGCTGAATGAATGCATGAATGAATGAAAATATATAACACGTAAGTATATTGATGTTTTGTATTGATGCTGTTGGCTTAAATCGTCAACTTTCATTGCTTTCTCAACTATTTGCTTACATTTCTCTTGCCTTGCAGCTGCTTTGAGCCATGCGGCCAGTAGCAACACCAACTACAACTACAAATACAAATACAACTACACCTACAACATGTAGTTTGTTGTTTATATATATATATATATTTATTGTGTTTGTGTGTTCTTATTGGCAAATTAAATAGAAGCAGCATGCTCCAGTTGCTATGTTTCTAACTATCTATCTATCTATCTATCTTACTTAAAGCCTTTCTGACTGTTTGCTCGTTTGTTTGTATGTTTGTTTATTAAATTCTCTGTCTCTGTTTCTTTACTGGTCCTCTAGGTCCTTTCTCTGTGATATGTCTAATGAAATTGCACAAGAACCATTTCAATTTTAAGATAAAGCACAAACATATAACACAATGGTATTATTAAGTAACTGCAAATAGTACAGGTATATACATCATCATCAGCATCATCGTCATCATCATCATCATCATCATCATCAGCATAGTCAAAGCACTCATTCAACCTCACAAGCTTAGTGATTTACAAATAGACAAACTGAATACTTAACCATAGATAGATACACTTAAATCAACCCACAGATATTAAGATACTCATACTAAACACGGTTTAAACTGATTATGATACCATAACGTTTCGTTCCTAGCAACTATCAGACAATTAAGCCACTCTCACGCTCATATATTTACATCTACACGTGCATAGTACTATACAGAATGGTATTATATATACATATGTTTGCATATGTCTCCAGAGTGACCGTGCCCTTTTTGTTGGAAATCAGTTTATACCTATATTTCTTAACCTGTTTAACTCGCTCAATTTTTGCACTGACTTTCATCGTGAGTTGCTTTGTTCACTGATTCATCCTTATACCGTAAGTACTTTGTACTCATTCAGGCACTGACTCTACTCACTCATTGAATCGACTTACCCATTGATTACTCACCCATAGACACTCACCCATTGATTCACCCAATGGCTGAGTCAGTAAACCAATCATATTTTTACGCTTCTTGATAATTGTTGAACTTGTGTAGTTAACCTTTGAGCTTTAACATAGTAAATCTGTCGTACTATGTATAATAACTATAATAACCATTTGATGCCTGATGCTTTTTGCTTATCGTTTTATACCATTCCAGCTTATGTGATTTAAAAATCCCTTTAGAGCACAGCAACAAATGAGCAATAATAATAATATAATAATGTTAATCATGATTATATTTTATAGGTAAGAACATAGACAACGTAGATAGACGGGCAGGTGGACGAATAGAACCTAATTTCAGTTTCAAATTCAGTCATAAGCTTTCAAATAATAAGGACTTGAATGTAACGTAATACTAAGTAGTAGAAGTGCTTGATTGCCTGCCTGCCTGCCTGCCTGCCTTTCATTGTAATCATCTTAAATTCTTATAAAAATTTGCATGTCGTTTGTGTTTAAGTATAAGCATATGTATCTCAAACTAGTATAAACCTGTTTCCTTCTGTTCTTCATCAGTAGGTAGTTTATAATATAAATTATTATGTATTGTATGTAAGTACTACTTTAGTAAACTAGAAGATGTGCTCTTTTGTAATAGAAAACAGCCAAGTGCTGACTTATAATACTTGGTCTTACAAATGTTTTGTCTTACTTATATTGCTATTCCTTTGTATACCCTTCACACAACTAGCTGGTTTATGGTTTCATAATTTGTGTCAAATGTTCGTAGCAAAATATTGGAAGAATCAAGAGAGAAGTTTTGATTATTTAGTCAACTATTATGAAGTGAATTCAGATATAATAACAAATTTTCAATATTAAAAGTTTCATTTCATCCATCCGTCTATTGAAAAATGTGGATTTACTTCTGAAACGATCTAATAGCTTCTTAAATTCTTTCTTCTGAATGAAAGTTCACTTTAGTATTGAGTTTTATGTTAAGCCTAAGTGATTTTATATTATATTGTAAGTACAATATGTAGAATATATAAAGTGTATTCAATTGTGAGTAAGGCCAAAGTTAATATATAATATGTATAAATTTTCTTTTTTTTTTGGTTTTTTTTTTTTTTTTGTATTTCTTTATTTTTTGCTTTAGTCCTTCCTCTTACTACGAGCATGTACTACTACTTACCTATTGTGATGATGTTGCAAAACCTTTTGTTTCTTTTATGAATTCATATGCTTTTGTTATACACTTCACAATTATATAGTGTACCAGTAGTATTATCACTTTAGTCTGATATTTGTATTCATCAATACACCAAAGTATAAAAGACCAGCATTGTAAGAGAAATCGTTGTAATTGATTAAATCATTCATACTCGTTCGTATTCATTCATACTTACAACAATAAGAAGTCTTTGTTGGTTTATTGATGTAAACTGTCCGTAAGTGAAGCGTTCCTTCTACAATCATGTGGTTTATATTACCAATCGTATTCTATTTTCTTTATTGAATTTAAATGCATAGGCTTAATTGGAATTATTTTAAGGCTTTAGGTTTCTACATTTGTATAAAGGATAAACGATTTTTATTGCTGTTGGTATATTTGTGTACCATGAGATTTGATTTCATAGACAATAATATTATAATAATAGTTACTGATTAGTTAGTAGATAAAAGAATGCATCATTGTAATGGCGATTTAAGTTTAATCGAATTTTTGAAGGAAAAATTCTTTAGCGATGGTTAGTAAATCAAAAAAATATGAAAATGAAATGTGACGAAAATCAAAATTTGGCGATGTTATTATTATATTGGAGCTATTTGGGCAAATACAATTGAAATGTCTGTGTGGCATAGTGATTAGAGAGTAGAACTTGCAAACCGAGGTCGTGGGGTCGAGTCCTGCACTAGGAATATTTTTTTTTTTCTTCTTTCACTCGTGTCATTTAATTTTCTAATTTTTGGATTTACCTCCCTTCGCTAAAGAAGTTTCAATTCCATATTTTGCTTATGAGGGTGAGGCACACTACTTAAATTTTTTTTTAAAATATTGTAGATTAGTAAAAGGAAGTAAGAATAAGGATTATACAGCATGAGATATCAGAATTTCCATTCTGCAATTGTCTTAATAAAAACAAATTTGCGGATAACTTATTTCTAATTTCTCAAAAATATGTTTTTTTTTTTTTTTGTAAATAGAATTGCATTGTAGAGGATTTAGGATTTGAAATTAGCAAATTTTATTTGTATTTTTTTGATTTTGTTTTATGGTGAGAAAAGTAAATTGTTGTCGTCATTCATTGTTGCTTGCATATCTCGTCATCATTCTCCCTATTGTTTTTGTTATTTTGATTGTGGTTGTTGTCAGTATCTGAAGCGATAAACACCAGAACCATTATCCAAACAACAACAACAACAATGCGAAGTGTTTAAAGTGACACATGTCTTCATCTCTTTATGTGTGGGGAATTGTGTTTAACAACATAATTATGACTTTTATGTACTTTGTTCTTACATTCTTGCATTCATTCAGTCAGTCATTCATTCGGTTATTCATTTTTCTTTTTCTTGCTATTACATACTTTTGTTTCTTGTTTTTTTGTTTTTTTTTTTTGTTTGTGTGTTTATTCTTATTTTACTTGCCTCATTTATGGTTTATTGTTCCTTGTATTATTGTGTGAGTAACATCATTTGGTTTTTACAGAATCACTTCTGTTTTGTTTTTGTTTTATTGTTTATTACTCAGTGGGGAATTTATTGGGTGTATGCATATGATTCCGCCCTTTCCGATAGTTTCGCTAGTATCGCCGCTTACACTTGCACACTAAAATACTAATACTTGCATTCGATAGTGCCTTCTATCAGCTGTTAAACACAGTGTATAACAGCTGATAGAAGCATAAACAACAAATATTTCTAATTCATTGAAAATGTCGAGTTTTATCCCAAGTAAACATCATTTGCGGGAGGTTTTATTGCACTATTTTGTTGCAAAGAAAAGTGCAGCGGAAACTTATCGTTTGCTTGCTGATGTTTACGGTGAGCATGCTCCATCGAATACAACTTGCAAAGAATGGTTTCGACGATTTAAAAATGATGATTTTGACATTGAGGACAGAGAACATGGAAAACCACCCAAAAAATTTGAAGATGCTGAATTGGAAGATTTATTGACCGAAGATTGTTGTCAAACACAATCAGAATTGGCAACAACATTAAATGTTGATCAATCAACTATTTCAAGACGTTTGCAAGCAATGGGAATGGTTCAAAAAGTCAATAACTGGGTGCCACATGAATTGAAAGACCGAGACATCGAACGTCGCAAAACCATTTGTGAAATGCTGCTTCAAAGACAAAAAAGAAAAGGTTTTTTGCATCGGATAATCACGGGAGATGAAAAATGGATATATTACGAGAATCCTAAACGCAAAAAATCTTGGCTGAAGCCAGGTGAGGCCGGCCCATCACAGCCAAAGAAAAATATTCATTGTACCAAGGTTATGCTCTGTATTTGGTGGGATCAGAAAGGTGTTGTGCACTATGAGTTGCTGAAACCGTCTGATACTATCACTGGCGATGTTTACAGACGACAACTAATGCGGTTGAAGGTAGCTATAGAAGAAAAACGACCGGAATGGGTGAATAGGCATGACAAATTAACTCTTCAACATGACAACGCCAGACCGCATACGGCAAATGTTGTGAAAACATATTTAAATGGACAAGACTGGGAAGTGCTACCCCACCCGCCATATTCACCAGATATAGCCCCTTCAGATTTTCATTTATTTCGAAGGATGCAGTCTGATCTTACGGGAGAGCGATTCACTTCTTATGAAGATATCAAAATTTGGCTTCATAATTGGATTGCCTCAAAAGACCAGGACTTCTTTATGCAAGGAATCCGTAAATTGCCTGAAAGATGGGCAAAGGTTGTAGCTGCAGATGGGGCATACTTTGAATAAATAAATTTTCCTTTTTCTAAACAAGCAAATTTGTTTTGTTTTCACAAAAAAGGGCGGAATCATATGCATACACCCAATATATAAACATGAAAATACTTTTCATTTAGCCAAAAACCAAAATTTAAAATTGGTTCACCAATTCACAGATGAACTTGTTGATAAGGAAATTAAAAATTCTAGGATAGTTTAACTGGCACCTGCATCAATTATCAATTATCTGTCCGATTGATCCAATTGATGTTAATGTTTTGCTAATTGTCATTTTAAGCCATTTTGTGTTTTTCGTGTTGTTTAAATATTTTAAGAGAGGCGTTTTGTGTAGAACAATAGAATAGATTGTTTCAATTGATCGATATGTTGTGTGAAAATAAACAACTTACAACATCAAACATGATTTTGAATTGCATTTTGTATGTTTGAATTCAATAAGATATGTCTGTACGAAATTTCAGCTCTTTAACTCAAAAACTAGGAGGCAATTACGCAATTTTCTTAAACGAATCTATGTGTTCTTGGCTTTACAAATACTATGACGAACTTATAGTGTTACCTTTGGTCTTGAAGTAAATTTAAGCATAATTGAAAAGGTTTTGTCTTTGGCAGTGGAAGAAATCTCAGAATATTGTACTTTATGCTGAAATATTTATCTTCATTATCTAATATTCGTTTTCTATTATTATTGGGCGTACAAATAAAAAACCGCCGTTTTCCCATAGATGGCGCCAGCGCCGCTAATCGGTCGATAAGTACGATCAGAAACATTACATAGCCAGCTGAGGTATCGGTCAACAACTCTAAATAATCTCGCTTGTGTATTTTGACTGTGCTTTGTCCTGTTCGTTAGCGAAAATGGCAAAATTCGAGCCTACAAAGGGCCATTTGCGGGAAGTGTTGCTTTTTGCATATCATTCGAAAAAAAATGCTACTCAGGCGCATCGAATTATTGTAGAAACTTATGGTGAAAGCTATATTAGTGAAAGAACGTGTCGGGAATAGTTTTAAAAGTTTAAAAATGGCGAATATGGCGTGGAAGACAAGGAACGTCTCGGTCCCGTTAATAAGTTCGAGGATGCAAAATTAGACTTTGCTGGATGAAGATTCGTGTAGAACGCAACAGGAACTTGCAAGTTTATTGGGCGTGACTCAGCAAGCCGTTTCTCATCGCCTAAAGAGCTTAGGAATGATCCAGAAACTGTGACATTGGGTGCCGTACGAGTTGAAGCCGAGGGACATCGAACGGCGAGTTTGCATGTGCGAACAACTCCTCCAACGGCAAAACAGAAAGGGTTTTTTGCATCGCATCGTGACCGGCGATGAAAAGTGGATACACTATGACAACCCGAAGCGGAAAAAATCGTGGGGGCTTCCCGGCCATACATCAAGTTCGACCGCAAAACCGAACATTCATGGCTCGAAGCTGATGCTGTGTATCTGGTGGGACCAGCTCGGTGTAGTGTACTATGAACTCTTGAAACCAGGGGAAACCATCACAGGAGCCCTCTATCGGACTCAAATAATACGTTTGAATCGAGCGTTGAAGGAAAAACGCCCGCAATACTCGAAAAGACACGACAAGGTGATACTTCTATAATACATGACAACGCTCGGCCACATGTTTCCAAGGTAGTGAAAACATACCTGGAAACTTTGAAATGGGACATCCTACCCCACCCGCCGTACTCTCCAAATATCGCCCCTTCTGATTTTTATTTATTCAGATTGATGACGCATGAACTGGCAGGACACCACTTTCGTTCTTTCGATGAAGCCAAAACTGGATTGATTCGTGGATCGCGTCAAAAGACGAACAATTTTTCCGACGAGGCATTCATAAGCTGCCAGAAAAATGGGAAAAAGTTGTGGCTAGTAATGGAAATTATTTTGGAGATTGAGTATGTAACGAGGTTTTTATAATAAAGCCTCAAATTATGAAAAAAAAAAAAAAAAAAAACCGGCGATTTTCTATTTGTACGCCCAATATTATTATTATTTTTTTTTGATATCACATCCTACTAATATGCAATATGCAATAGGCTTTTTGTTTTTTGGTTTTAAAATTTAATATTGCTGAAAAGAACTTTTAAGAATTCATTCTTCAAGGAAAAAAGCCAAGCAAAAAGCACAAGTTTCAGGCTACTAAGTCTTTTGGAAGTATTCCTAGCCGCTGGCTTCATACAAGTGCGGCCACTGTGCAGTGAAGACTTTCATGTATGCCTTCTTAACATCTAAGTGTTGCCACTAGGTGATATATTTTTACAAGTGTACTTCAAGATAAGTTACCTTCTGAGTTTGAGGAAGTGCTTAAATTTATGTTCATTGATTTTTCTCCTATAATCTTGAATGATTTTATCCAGGTCAGTAGAAACTTTAACAAGAGCAGTTCTTATTTCAGTTTGATTTGTCAACTTGTTTAATTGTTCCATATTCTGATAGAAATCCAATCTGATTACCTGGGATTATGTGATTATCAAAACAAAGCATTTTTTATCTCTCTCTTACTCATGCATAAACATTCATTCTCTACGCTGCATTGTCTTGTACGTCTGAAGCATCATCACATTTTGATTTTCGTAACATTTCATTTCATTTTCTCTCCCCATCGCTAAAGATGTTTCACTTCAATAATTCATTATAAAAATCAAATGATCCTTGTGATTTGTAGTGCTTTTTATAGATATGTAGCCACGCCATTCTTTGAAAATGTCAAAAATCAATAATTGTAAACTATTATACATAATTGTAAACTTCAATAAAGAACGAATCTATGTATCCATCTATATCCATCTATAGCATTAACTAACCTTTGTAATCTAAGTTCAATATGTCCGAAAAAATTTCAGCATAAAATTTACGTTTGCTTTGCAGAGAAATTTGTCAATACTCAATACTTTGAAATTCCGATAAGAAATTAAATTGTAAGTAAAAATATTATCGGATTTACATTGTGTTTATTTGTCAGTTTTATTTATTTGTTTATTCTAGCAAAATTATTTTAAACAAATGAAAAATTATAACAGTGAATGTATTTATTTTGGACCGCTGTTTGTTTAATTTCAAAAATAACATAGATAAAACGAAGAAGATAAAGAACACACAGAAAGTACAATAAACATTTATGTGAGTATCCTCGCTCAAGTCATTCAAATGGCAAATGAATATACACAGATACAACGATACAACGACAGCACAGTACCGCACTCCATCACATAACATAAATTTACTGAAGGCTTTCTTGTCAATGCAAAATGCATTTTCTTCTATCATATTCTCTTTATTTTCTGCCTTTTGCTAAAATTCTGTTGGGCCCCAATATAAAACACACTTATACCGAGTAATGATGCAGGCTGGTGGCATCTTTAGGCATCTGTTCGTAGCAATGACAACGATGAAGACATATGAATGTTGTTTGCTAAACCAAGTCGAGCAGCTCTGAGAATTTGTAGTTCTGAATTTTTGGTAATTTTAAATGTTGAAATTCAGTCACTAGTCAGCAAGTCAAGTTCACATTCATATTCACACTTACTTAGTAAACAACAGCAACAACACCATCCATCCAACCCACCCACGCACCCATATACAGTCCGCGACAAAAGAATGTAGTACATTATTCTTCAATGTCTAAAATTTATGTTGTATAAATTTAATGGTTTAATGGATATGTGGCCTTAACATTTATTTATTTTTAATTCTATTGAATTTGTTGTACTAGAAAACGGAGAAAATTATGCTTTCACGAAAGATCGAAATCATAACAAATTCTTAAATATTTTGTGAAAATTCCATAAAAGGATAATAGTATTGAATAAGTAAATTAATTGTTGTTTGCAACCAAACTTTGCCAAACTTTACTCATAAAATTTAAATATATAATTTTAATATAAATTTTCTTAGAATTGTTTTTAATTTTCTTTCTAAATATTCGCAATAGTTTTTATTGTATTAAGATACATTATCCAAAGAATATTTTTTGTAAATTATTTACCTAGATTATTTTTCTTCATTCTCAATCAATCACTTAAGGATAATTCTACCTATTAATATGTTTTTAGTGTTTATGACGATTGTTCAGCAAAGAGTTTTGAATTGAATGTAACGAGTGAAAAACTCATATATTCATATATGATTTGGAAAGCAAAATATCATCTGCTCAATATTTTTGTCGCAGAGTGTACTCACAACTCATTGAATTCTGCAATTTCCATGCAGCATATAGTAAAGCATATCACTTTGTAATTTGTCAATGTCCGGAACTGGAGCGAGCAATAGATGAATATTCTAACTATGGTTGAACTTTTCTTTTTATTTTATTTTCTCACTTTCCTGCATTGGATGGCCTCATTTTTTTTTTTTTTTTTAGATAATTTTGTTTCTTTTATTTCTATTTTGCTATTAAATTCTCTAATATCTTCTCTTTTATTTAGTCACCTATACATTGATGATGATGAATACCTTGAATATTTTATCTCTTTATATCATTTTTTAGAATCTAGGTTCTACTACACTTTTCTAACTTTGGGCACTTCCACCTTACTAAATACCAAATTTCGATTTAATATCTCTTTCTAACTATCTATCTATGCTTATAATGTTTGAAAAAATTGAGCAATGTTAATATTCTGTTTAAGTGAAATTTGCGTATGTCTCTGTCATCATCTTATTCGATATGTGGTCGTTGTTGTATGTGTGTTTCTGAGGGTCGATTGCGGAAGTAAGCACCCACTTCAGAAATAAAATTGAGTGTATGTCAACCACTTGTATATCCACTTTTATTCACTTTCTTACTCTAACTTATATGCTAAATACTACTTTGACTTATTTGCCATTTTTCCTTTCATTTTGCTTGACTTTTCTTTTTTTATCTTTCGGTAACTCATGGCTGAGGACCGCTTGACTAAGCAATTTTAATAAAGACACATTTAAGTCGCCCACCGACATTGTTGCCAACGATAAAAAATCAAATATTAATAGATGTCATAATATTCAAGTAGACAAGAAAAACACTAACAACAGTGACGATGACTAAGTGACAGCAACCAAAAGCAGAGGCCGTTAAAATGTAATCGTAATAAAATATTGTGTCATCATACTACCACAGACAGCTTAGCTCAGTAAAACTTGGCTGGTATATAGCGTCTCCAAAGCGCCCCCAATTACGCTATACTCTGTTTTTTTTTAGTGTTTTATATCCTTTTGCTATCTCTCAGGATTGTCTGCTCGCCTGTGTCTATGTGTTTCTTACACAATTCTCATGGATTTAATGTGTATGGTTTGATATCATTTTGCTCTTAGATTGATAAAGCGTATCGGAGATCTCTAAAACAATGTCTGCAATTACTGTATCTATTGCCAAACTATTGAAGTTTTTAAGGATATCAAGATTTTTCAAATATATTATATATTTTTTAAAAGAGAAAGGAGCTGGAACTTGATCTAAAGAGAAGAGTTTTTATAATTAAATTGGGACTACATTTTGCAGTAATCGGAGGACTCTCTGACTTTGTTTGCTAAAAACTTTTATCACTTTTTCCTTAACTATTTGCTAGCAAGGACTTTTGTTGAGCTAAAATTCTTCTCTTCATTGAATTTTATTGGAAATCTCACTTTCTCTGAAATTCTTTTCTTGAATATAGTTGGTTTTTTTCCCCATTACAATAACATAGTAAATGTGATTAGCTGACTGATTGACTGAGCAAAGTGACTAACTGAGCTGATAGAGCCGAGCTGCATTGTGCATAGAAAGCATCGTTCGTTGTACATTTGAAGCGCTCTTAGATGATTCCTTTCTTCAGTTGGACTACATTTTTTCATATAAAATAAATTCAATAATTGTGTGCAGAAACAGTGCTTAACTCGTCTTGAATAGTTTCTCCTTGAAGGCACTTGTGAAAATTGAGTGTTTGTCAGGAAGTTGAAGGTGAAGTTGAAGTCCGTCAGAAACCAAAGAAATAAAAAATGTCAGGAATTTATTTAACCAAACATCATCACATAATACACATATTAAGCACCCCCGACACGATCATGCATTTAGCCTTCAGTCATTTCGTATACATGTGTTCATCTTGGTGCATGGAAGCATGATGATAGTTCAATTCTTGTTATTTTTCGAAGTGAGCAGATTGTTGTCCGCACAACAATGCCGATGACGATGCCCTTGCCACTTTGCAAATATTTCGCATGCCATCCGCTCACGAGCTCACGTCTGTTCATTCCAAAATATTTCATAAAAGTGAGCAGCCTCTTTCACACGTACTTACTTCGCAAAGAGAGAATAAATATTGTAGCATGACGAAATATCTAATCATGCCAGCCAGGCACACATACTTATATCACAAACACTATGCTAAAATGAATGATAAATGAATGATCGTGTCGGGGGTGCTTTACACAATACGGTACGAGTGCAATAAATAAAACATTCAGAAACATACTTACGATGTATTGACGATGCATCACAACACTCCACTTTAATAAAGCGATTGATGAAATACTTTGGTATTTGTAACCTACATACGAAGATCATTCAATAATTCAAGTTGCAAATTTGATGTGGAAAAGGAAATCAATTTCTGTTGTAGGAGTTCATATTTTAATAGTCATTGAAAGTGAAAAGAAATTTCGAATGCGTGTATCACTGGGAGAAATCATGCATCTTTTAGAAATTCTAACTTCCCGTCTTGTGTTTTATTTTGGAAGATTATCGTACCATAATCACTATGAACACTAATTAAGTAAGCTGATAATATAATAGTAAAGCCAGTAGTAAGGGTAAAACATCTCGGAGCTCAAATATGGGGAACAATTCTCTTACTATGAATTTTAATTGTTTGGTTCACTCATCATTGAATCATTGACTTACTGAATGATCCTCGTGGATATTTTCATTAATTTGTATTTCTTCCACTCAATGATAATTAATTTGGTGAATTTGGCACTAATATTTTTGTATTTTTTATTCTTATTTCAATGTTCATTGTTTTCATGCAAAAGACTCAAGGTAAATTCACAAAAAAAAAGACATTGCAAAATTGCGTCACCAAATTGAACTCAAATGAATAAATCAAATAGTGGCCGCCGTCAATCGAGGCTCGATGTTATTGTACCTCAGAATGAAAGTGATGATGATTTGTCCTTATCCGATAGTCAACGTTTCCGTCGCCGAGTAATTCGTCAGATCAAAATATTGACAAAAATTATTATATTATTGGTCGTTTGGATATTCTTTACTATTTTTATCATTATACGTGAACCACGTGAATATAAACGAGAACTGATTATATTAACAAGTAATGAATCCGATTATAAAGTTCCAGTACCGGACAGTAAAGACTCAAATCTAATTGAGGTGACCGTTGAGGGTAATATAAATGTGGATCTACAAACGGCTTTGGCCGAAAATATTGGCCCGGAAATAAAGAAAGTTAAAATGAGAGTGGAACGCGAAGATAAGCAGTCCGAAGAATTTATATTTTACTTACATTCGCAAAACCGCATGGAAACGATTAGCAAGAAATTCGAATTATCAGGCTCCGGGCCAGTGACAGTTGTTTTAAAAAGCGATGCCATGGATGTACCACTTATAATAACCGTCGATCCGAGACCGATAAATACAACCACTGGTGTTATTTGGTCTGCATTCATATTGGTGTTTCTTTATGGCTTAATCATATGGGATATAACAGATCGAACATTTGCTGCAATACTTGCTGCGACGGCATCAATCGGTGTCCTAACACTTATGCATGCACGTCCATCTCTAGAGAAAATAGTCAGCTGGCTTGATGTAAACACATTAATGTTGCTGTTTGCCATGATGTTGTTGGTTGCTATATTATCGGTCACTGGTATATTTGACTATTTGGCAGTTTTCGCATATAAGACGGCTAAGGGACATGCATGGCCCTTGATCTTCTTTCTATGCTTCTTTACCGCTTTTTTCGGGGCATTTCTTGATAATGTCACCATGGTGCTACTAATGACACCAGTCACTATACGTCTGTGTGAGGTTATGCATTTACGGACAACATCAGTGCTTATTTGTATCATTTTGTTTGCAAACCTCGGTGGGACTTTAACGCCAGTCGGTGATCCACCAAATGTTATTATCGCATCAAATAAGCACGTTATTGAAGATGGTATTGATTTTCTAAAATTCACTCTGCATATGTTTCCGGGCGTTTCATTGGCTATAATTGTGTGTTTTATACATGTACGCATCGTCCTTGGCCGGAGACTAGAAATGGATGATGAAAACTTAGTCATGCGTCAATCAATCAATACGTGGCGGCGTCAAGCGGAGAAGGTTCAACCGACAACTGTTAGTGAGGATATTATGCGTCAAGAGATACTTGATAAGATCGCAACTATGAAAGAACAATATCGCAAGAAAAAGGATGACAAAACATTTGGCTTCAAGCCAGTACCAAATTTTGTTGAAACCCTTGTCGATCTGCAAGCACGTTATTATATAAGGGATAAAGTGCTTCTGGTCAAGGCGATGATAGCTTTAACTTTTGCAATCTTACTATTCTTTCTTCACACATTTCCCTTCATGGTGGGTGTCACGCTACCATGGGCTGCCTTACTAGCGGCCTTGTTGGCCATTATTCTGGCCAATATCGAAGATATGCAAACTGTTCTCTTACATGTAGAATGGTCAACTTTATTATTCTTTGCTGCGCTCTTTGTGCTCATGGAGGCTCTTTCCGAATTGGGTTTGATAGATTTCATAGGCGACGAAACAACCAAAGTTATCATGCATGTCGGTGAGGAACAGCGCCTGACAGTAGCCGTACTGTTGGTGTTATGGATTAGTGCATGTACGTCGGCCTTTGTCGACAACATACCCATTACGACAATGATGATCAAACTGACAATACAATTGGCCAAGAATGAGAAACTCAATATACCATTATCCCCTTTAATCTGGGCTTTGTCTTTCGGAACATGTTTTGGTGGTAATGGAACATTAATTGGGGCCTCAGCGAATGTCGTTTGTGCTGGCATTGCCGGTCAGCATGGCTATAAGATAACATTTATGGAATTTTTCCTTTTGGGTTTTCCGGTCATGATCATCAGTGTGCTTGTGGCCTCTTTGTATTTGCTGATGGTGCATATCATCTTGGTATGGCATTAAATGGGTATACCTGCTTGGTTACAACTGATCAAAGAGAAATGAAGATTAAAATTGTTATTGAATTTTTTTTTTACTATAACCAAATTTTTTTTATATGAAAAAAAAAAAGAAAAATAAAAACAAAATTTATCAAGTTGTCTAAAATTATGAAATTACTATTTTTTTTGTTTTTTTTTTTATTAGTGGCCATGATAGCATCGAGGCCTCCAGGGTCTATTGTACTTGACCATGGTAACTTTGGAAATTGAGCCAAAATGGATTCATATCTGTGATCTGTAATTGGAAATAATTTATTAAACAACCTTCCTCCAGATATCAGGTAGGGCGAATATTCGTCGATTGTGTCGACTTGACTACTTCAATCAATGGATGGATGGACGACGCATCGAATTGTATTGCCTGCCTGCCTGCCTGTCTTCATGTTTATAAATAAATTTTTTCAAAATTATTTTTTTTTTGTTTTTTTTTTTTTTTTTGTGCAAATTGTATATTCTATTTTTAGGCCACGCGCCGTCTAGAAAGACACTAATAAGAAGCCAAGTGCACGGGAAATCGGATGGGAAGACAAGTCGGCGCGAGGGCCCCCTTTTCTGCAATAGTAAAAATTAAAGTGTATAACTTACGACGTCAATTTGCCTTCACAAGAAACAAATACAAGAACAAATATTGCAAATAAATAAAATAATAATGAGAGAAACTATCAAAATTATCAAAACTAAATTAGTTCCATTTCGCATTTTGATCAATAATCAACGCGTGTGTTTGCAGATTGTTTAACATATAAACAAACTAATGTAAAGTCAAACTAGTGTCATCAGATCCATCAGATTTATGTGCATTTCAAAAAACTAAATGAGAAGAAGAAGAAGAGGAAGAGAATAGATAACAGTGAAAAACTAAAACTCGGAAGAAAAGTTAATTACGTTTAACTTTGTTACAACCAAGGAATTGTTCAGTGTCACTTTTCATCAATATCTCGGCACGAAAATGTGTGACTTACCCAAAATTAAGAAAAACCAACGCCAACGTAAACTTGGTCTCAAAAAAGTAAAAGGTACTTTTTTCATACTTGTATAATATATTGGTGTTGTTGTTCTTGTTGTTGTGGTATATTTTTTTTTTATTTTTTTTCTACATAAACATAGATGTATATCAAATAAAATTTTATGAGAAAGACAACAAACAATAAACAAGTTGAGGAAAACTCGAGGAAAGAACCTAATTAAACAGCACACTGTAGCTGCCACTGCTGTTTTCTGCTCTTGTTGCCTTTTATTGAACTTTCCTGTCAAAATGTCAAAGTCCAATTTGCGAAACTTTGAACAAGATTTTCCGCTGACATTTTCTACTAAATTTTAAATAACAAAATTAAAACAAACAAAGCCAAATCAAACTACAATTTTAACTAGAAACGTGAAACAAAATGGAAAATAAACAAAAAAAAAAAAAAAAAAAATTAAAATATTTCAGTATTAAAATGAAAGAAATTCTATTTCATATAAATTTTTATTATTACTATTATTAGACTATGTTCTTTATATTCTTCCTATTGCAATCGATTTGTGATTCAATTAATTTTATTAAAAATTAATGTGATGTTTGTAATTAAAGATTCTATTATGAAAGAGAACTTATTTTAGAAAATTCTCGTAGTTCATAGACTTCAGTACTTTTTCTTAAAAACTGAAAGGTCTTTTTCTTTTGAAATCGCAAAATAGTCATTGTCTTTATTCGTGTTTACTTAAACATGAGTGCTAAATGTTTGCGCGAATTTTATTGTCGACACTATACTCTCGGAAAGTGCCATCGACCGAAACAAATAATGACTGGAAGCCTATAAGCTATGTGGAGTACTAGGTTCTCGCAAAAAAATGCAACCATTTTCTAACTAAATGTTATTATTTTATGACAAATTGACGGTCAACTTAAAAGTTATAAAAAAAACGACATAAAAACAATTAAAAAAAAAGTTTAACCTAGCATATGCTGAAGTTGATATACTCTTCACGCACCCCCTACGCTCTGTGATAGATCATTCAGAAATATTTACTTATTGATTTGACTTATATTTAGGGCACAGTCAGTACACATTGGGCAATTCAACAGTGAGAGCGAAATATTTGTATGTGAGTTTACGGATATAGCTTAATCAATTCGCCTCATCGAGCTGTTCAAGGATAAATGTACTTTATGGCGTGAAGAGTATAATAATAATAATAATATTTAAAACTAATTTATTTTAATGAAATCTATCTCTGACCTGATGGGGAAAATTTATTTTCGAAATAGCTACCTATTGCCCCTACTCACAACCATGTGTGGTCAGAGATGCATAATTGAAATAGTGCGACTGAAAAAGACCAATGAGCGACGTCCAGTTCATCGAGCCTGCATTGTCTTCCGATTCCGGAAGGTAGAAAAGGACGAGAATGTTAAGCGCAGATGGCATAGTTCTTATCAATATACTAAAAATATATTACAAACATTGTTTTTTTTTTTTATTTTTTCATAAACGCTTAAAATATTTATTTGTTTTATAATAATGACTTGAGTAATATAAGTTTTTCTTTTTTGACAACTGCTTAGCGGAAGATCGTTTCGGTGGAACCTTTTTAGTTTTCGTCGTGTCGCATCTTGGGTGAGAGCTGTCGCCTGTAATCACGAAGAAAATAATATGGAGAAGGTTATTTTAACTAATTTTTGTAGTCAAATAGCAATGAAATTCAAGAGAGCAAATTCAATTTTAATCCAAATCCGAAGGCAATTTTCCATATATAAAATAAAGAAACACTCATTTTCCATTTTGCATTTTATAAAATAAAATTTATTTCTTAGAATATTATTATTTTTTTTTTTTTTTTAAGTATTCATTTGTCGTTGTTTATACTTAGTACTAAAATATTGGTTTCTTTACTGTCATATGAATCGTTCTCTATTTTGTTTAAGATATTTGATCTCCGTTGATTGTCTTTTGTTTTTGAAGATGATTAATAAAAATTATCCCACGTTCAGCCCAGAAATCAAATTTTAATTAATATGAACAGTATGCTTTAGAATCCTCATTAGTTAAAGAATACGAAAAGGACACAGAGAGAATGCGGTAGAGAAACATTCATGAAACATTCAGAGTGACAATGAAGTCCTAGTGCTTTACGTGCTCACCTATCTGTGAAGACTTAAGAGCACTGTGCCAAGCACATGGATTGATAAACGTCAATCAACGTCCCGTTGGATATATATCCGCAGGTCCCAAATTTAAGTCATATTTATTTTGGTAAATATGACTCTCTCCTTGGTGGGGAGCGATGCCCATCTTAAACCTCTGCTGCCGGGGTCACAGCACCCGGTTGTATAACGCAACTCCACGTCGAGTTATTACTCTACCCGCATTTGGGTATTAAACCACAGCCACCACGATACTCCCACAAGGGGGCCGTACCCGCTGGCCAGGACGGAAACAACTTCCGTGGGCTCCTGACCACCCGTGGTACCAGAAAATAGCTTCTGGTCAGACTTCGTACCCGAGGTACTACCAAATTCGAACTCCAAAAAGTTCATGGGTTGGTGGCCAAAATTTGAACATAGCTCTCTGGAATAGCATGCAGGTTGGTAGCCAACAGATGGCACAGTATAAAGCTATACTGATGGGTACAGCTTCCTCACTGTTGGGAGAGTGACAGTATATCTAGTGATTTTAAACAGAGAATGTATTCATCTACATACGTAGGTTCTTATTTAACAGTCATAGCTCGAAACGGAGAAGTGCCGCGGATAACCAACCCGATTGTAAAGATTGTAATATAAAAAGTTCTTGAAACAGTTTACCCAAATAATTACTTAGCCTTAAAAATGTGTGTCTTGACGGCAGTCAACAATTGCAGTGGTGAATCAAACTCATTACTATCTTTCAACTATGACAATGTTATCGACAATTACGCAAGACAAAAATTTAGACATAACAATTTTTAACAACTATACTTAAATAATTCCATTCATAATAGTGGTAAAAAAATAAAACATTTATCTGCAAATTGTTTACAATGTTCATATCTGTTTCATGAAGGGGAAGGCACAGAGGCCATGTATTTCCAAATTCAATCCCTCTTGCTTTTTCACTCTCATCAATTTTTTTTTTCGTTTATGCCCACTTGGTAAAGTTACACGTGTACTAGTCTACTTTATTATTTTGCAAAATAATAAGCCAGAGGGGGGCCTATGAGAGGAAAGCCAATTTAATTCGCCTCTGGCGTCATCTATGCATTAGGCTAGATAATTCTGAGACTATCCTCGTATACCTAACTCAAGTAGTACTCCAAAAATTAGAAAATGAAATGTGACGAAAATCAAAATGCGATGATGCTTCAGAGACGTAGTTGGCTCGTCTGCAGCATGAGCAAGAGAGAGATAAAAATTGTTTTACTGATTATGTTTACTTTACGAAAGAACGTACGAACAAGTGGCCGAATGACCGAAAAATAAAATAACTCTTTTATTTTGAAACAATATAACACTACAATATTCTGTATTATTGCTTGAGCATCTAAATAGCTTCAATATAATAATAACATAAAAAAAAATATTCCCAGTGCAGGACACGTCCCCACGCCCTCGGTTTACTAGTCCTACTCTCTAACCACTACGCCAGGGAGACATTTCAATTGTATTTGCCTAAATGGCTCCAATATAATAATAACATCGTCAAATTATGATTTCCGTCACATTTCATTTTCATATTTTTAGATTTACTCCCGTTCGCTAAAGAAATTTCACTTAAATATAAAACAAAATTCTGCTGTTAAGAATATTCTAACATAGATAGATGTGTACAATAGCATATCTTTATAAATATGTTCTAAACTTTCGACAAGAATCGTTAAATTTAGCAACCCAAAAGTATACAGAAATTATAACAAAAAAACAAAGTATAGATGAAAGAAATGAAATCATAATAATAATCGTTTTAATTTTAATATCAGAAGGTGTTTATTAATAAATGTACAAGTTATTAATTTTGATTGTTTTGATGTTCCTCTTGATGTTTTTTGATTTTGTTTTCGATGATCAAATTTGTATATGAAATAGATTCTTTATCTAATGAGATATTTATACAAAATTCATTTAGTTCCCCAAATTGTAGTTGATAATTCATTTTCTCTTAATTGCTTGCAGAGTATTGAAAACATTGTTTTAGGATTATGGAAAATAGAATGGTTTGGTACATAAGTACTTAATTCTTGACATTCTGGTATCTTTGTTGTGGAATTGAACAACATACAAGTATATTGTTGAGTGAGTGACTATGACTATGTGTTCTTAATTGTGTTGTTGATGGGCATATTTTTAGACAAAGTAGTAGTGGCAGAATTTATTTTTAGATGAATTTCATTTGCCATTTTGGTTATAGAATTCTTGTCTTTAAAATCGTGTTAGTAATAAAGTGGATGGAGTGAACCTGGATAATGGCAAAAATTAAAAAAATAAAAAATTAATAAATTTTATTTCGCACAATATTTACATTTGTGGCGTATTTTCTTGGTAGCGTCTTCTTTAACTTTGTGACCACAAGCAAATCGAGACTGCAAATAGAGAACATCCAATTTATAATAGGAATAATTTTTTTGTTAGCGAAAAATCAACATTTTTTTTTTGTACTTACGTTACTCTGACGCACCGGGTAACTTCGAAGCTATTTTTGCCAATATGCTGAAGTAAACCATAAGAAATTCCTTATACTTGCATCCCAATGTAATAAAACAGATTATCACGGACCAACGAACAAATCGAAAAATATGACACCCACGTACAACCGGCATTTTGGAACAAACGACAAGAATTTTGTATTGTAGTTCTTTAATATTTTAATTTTTCTTTTTTTTTTATGCGTAAAGTTTTTTTTTTCCTGAACGTCTTGATTAAAGTGTAAAAAATATTTTAAAATACAATATTATATTCAAATTGAACTAAAAATTCAAAGTTTACTTCGATTGAGTTATAAAATATGTCGAGATTTAGGCAAATATTCTAGTTCTAGGTAAAGTCGGGTCAAGCTCTCGATGTAATGAGCATATGAATCTTTCATCGCAAGTTGTGCGCTCAAATTGGAAAATAATACATTTCATTCCAACTCTTTCCAAATTTTCAATTGCATCATCTACCCGAAGTTGGACTTTAATTATTTCGAAGTTTACCATTTTCTTAAAGCATGAGAACACAACTTGAATATTTTACAAGCATTTCCAATTAACTTTGTTTGTATTCGTTACGCAGTGAGTAGTACTAAAAGTTTAATCAACCGAATCGGACCACTATTAGGGGTACCTCCCATACAAACCCAAATTCAAATTATTATTATTTTTTTGTATTATTGCACTGAAATTTGGATAGGATAAGTGTCACACCCATATCCACTAACCATGTAAATTTCAGTTTCCTCGGATTACTTGATCGTATAGCTCCCAAACAAATATTTCAGTCTCAATGTTAAAATGTTGTACGTATACTGACGCTCCCTAAAACATAAGCCAAATCTATAATGAAATATTTCCGTGTGCTCAATCACAGGAATGTTAGGATGTCTGCAAAGCAAAGCATTAAAAATGAAAAACGTACTAAACTTTTTTTGCTTGGTCTTGCAGTAGTTTTTAAAGAAACTTAATACTTAAAAATAGTATATTAAAAGTAAAAAATTGAAAACACTAAATATGCAACTCTTTTCATTAGCATTCATTTATCATTAAAAAAAAAAAAAAATAAATAGTAAAATCAGCTTAGTGTAGTATGCGCTAGATAAGAAATGTTAAAAAAGTGCCTGTATCTCGACAACAGCGCCACCTATCCGGTCCATCTGAAGCATAAACCATCTCGGTGACCCCATATGTAAAAAAAAAGAAAATTTATCAAAATTTGGTTTAGCAATTTATTAGATTAAGAGTCACAAAATTTCGTATACTCGAATTTTATATATAAAGATTGCATTGGTTTATGTCACTGGTACTCGAAGTTCTCAAATTACTTGGCTTGTAGCTATGTTACATTCTATGAGAATTTCTCTATGCACATATTTCAATATTTAATTTACATTTGGGATAATTCGCTGTCATGTCTTCCCTATGGGATTTGTACTATTCTTTGTATTATACAAAACTCGTATATTAAGTGTTTAAATCTGATCTGATTGGGTATGACACAGACTACATTTCAGTCATTTCTTTATACGCTCAAGAAGTTTATTATCGGAGACTGTATTTTCATGCTGGGTTTTACTATTCTCAGACATCTCGTTACTCAATAAACTTGGATTGAATATTGTTTCAAAATGACTATAAGACTATAGTTTATGTATGGAAACTGCTTAGCCAAACCAAAGTCTTCTACGCTATATAAATAACCATGGACGCTTCAAACTATTGCACACAGATAACAAGTAGAAACCAGAGTTGTTCCATTATTGCAAGAGTGCAATTCAAAATTATGTTGAAGTGATTTTCTTTTCGAAAGCATTTTACAACTGATATCATGTAGTCCACGTAAGATTTATTCTGACCTTTAAAATTGTATTCTATTTGTATTTCCTTATAAACAAGTTCTTTTCTTGGAAAGTAACAGATATGTTAGCCACGATAAAACGAACTTGTGTTAATCATCTTTATAATAGATTTGGAAAATGATTGTCATAAAATGGCAATGGATGAACTTAAGTTGTTGTATATACTCTTCCTTGTACATATGTATGATATCAAATTAATGTATGATACAAGTACAATATATTATTGTACTTAAGCCAATCAGAGGAATGTGTCTATAATAAATATCTATCTACCTTGTTCCACTACTTTACTATACATACATTAAATAAGTAATGATAGAAATACTATAAAGTTCGAGTATCGTGTCTGGCGCATCTGGCATTGATTTCAGGTGCAATGAATTGTGGTAGTTGCTTCTTCCCTCAATCCTTCCATTTTATTCTGGCAAGTATCCAAATATAAGGTATACATATTGTACATATGTGTCTATTATAGTTTAATATTAGCTATTATATCTAAATAAGTACAAATTTACATGAAATAGTTTGTTTGTTGTTTATTTGTATTGTACGTAGATAAGTTAGTGTCGAGCAGAAAAAATGATAGAAACAATAAGTCAAAAAAAAAAAAAAATGAAACATTAAATAAAACTTTGATTCCACCTTAGCTTAAGGTAGATACACTTCACATAAGATTTTCTATTAGGTACTAGCGCATCCGTCCCGGCTTTGTATCGAAAATCGAAATACTTTTAATCAAATACTTTGATTTGAAATTTTGATACAGAAGACTTTTTTGATTTTAAAATATGCAAAATTTTATTCAACAACTTCTCGACAACTGTATAACTTATCGGGTCCAAAAGTAACCTATGTCCAAGGCTGGAATCAACCATACAATATTAGATAATTATGTATGTATTGTAGTAATATGTACTTACATTTTTTTTTTGAAAGTATATTTTATTTGCAATCTATCGTTAAACGATATTCAACGAATCCTCAATCTATGAGAAGACTCTTATTACGTTTCTAACTAAATTTAATGATAAACTCTGAACGGCAAATCCAGTGGAGTTCGGGTGTGCTGGCTGTTATCAAGTAGGTTGACTGCAAGATGATTAACATGACTTCCCAGCCTGGAGATACATATAAGAGTTGCTGATTCTTGCGATCTCCTCACAGTTCGTGGGCATACTTTGGTGGATCGATTGTTTCAACAAAATAAATTTGATTAACCGGTAATATGAGTTTTTGCATAATTTCAATACTTTAAATTGAAAAGTAAGGGACAAATTTTCTTTATTAAGATTTAGTTTACTTTGTTTTGAATGCTAAACTACAGACAATAATTTCCTGGCCTAGGAAAAAGTTACAAAATTGGAAAATTTTCGCAACATCTATGAAAAATTAAGGGAATCGGAGGATCGATTAGATGTATCATATCAGCAATCGGTTAAATCGGTTACATTTATTGTATGGTTGTGTTGTCAAGATTAGACCAAAGTAGAAGTACATTTTCGCAAGTGTAGTGTGCAAAAATGAAAAAATAATAATAATAATAAAAATTAAAAATTTGAGCTATAACAAATTGGGAAAATAAATGGAAATTGTTTTGTCTTCTGTTAGCGCAAAGAAGGTTTATATTTTGTTTTGTTTTGTTTCGTTTCGTTTCGATTTGCAAAATTAAATTGTTTTGGCTTCTCTACATACACATTGATGTAGTATTGTATATTTTGTACATACAAAAGTGTGAAGTGTACAATGTAAATAGATATGTGTTAACATCTTTCGAACAGAAGTCGAAAGGAATTAGCCCATTATGATGTTTGGCATTGTTTCAGGTTTCAAAACTTTCGACTTTAAAGGCATCAGTTGCTATTATCTCAGGGTTCCGCTCTACTACTGAAAACCACCTTACCATGACAAGATGGTAATTCAGCAAAAATGAATATAAAAATTAGAATGAAAAAAGCAAAGAGCTGCCTATTGGTTTCTTAACCAAAAAACTTCTACATTTTTCTCATAAAAATCTTTAACAACATTTACAAAAATTTGCCCAGAAGATTTATGCATTAACTGTAATCATATATAAGTACTAGAGTACACAGCCCGGCGTCGCACAGGCAACCGAAATCCTTAAACTTGTGTGATCAGTACGATCATGAATAGAAAAGTTGAATTATATTTTTGGTCTTTCATTCTCGTTTCCCCCTGCCGCTTTTTTTTTTTGGACAACCGGACAGACACAGAAAAAATTCCAGTGACTTGACAAATGAACAGCAACGTACACCTGGCCTTGTCTTCAGTATTATTGTATTATAGAGTCTTTCAATTTATTCAAAACAATTTGTAGTGCGTTGCACAGCACTTGAAATACTTTTGAAAAAATGAGACGAATCGAATAATTTAATTCAAAAATTGGCATAGTATCCTTAGGGTTTTAACGCAGGCGACCTGATTAATTTAAAAATATGTCTCTAAGCTTTATATGCAACAATTGATTCACCAATTACGCGACAACTGCCCCAAATATCGGATCTAAAACTATCCTATGTCCAAGGCGGGAACCAACTATTCACATACAAATAATTTCATTGCAATCAGAAGAATGGTATTGCCGCGCATAAGACTCGAACAAACAAACAAACAAAGTTTAATTTTTATATAATAGATATACATACATATTGTGAATCTAAACCATTCTCAGATCCCCTTGAACACACACAAAAAATTTCATCAAAATCGGTCCAGTCGTTTAAGAGAAGTTCAGTGACATACACACTCACAGAAGAATTATATATATTGTATAAAGATAAGTAAATTGGAACACCGGTTAAATTAAAATACATATAAAATATTTTCCATTTTTCCTTGCTATATTTATTGCTTTATTGTATCCAAATTATGTATATTCAAAATTTCAAATTTGAATTCATCAAAACAAATTAAAAAACATATTTGTTTTTTTTTAAAAGTTTCTTTTCATTATGTTAACACATATGATGATTTTGAATGTTTTGTACCTTTTATTCTTATTTCTAAACTATGTGTTATTATTATTAGCTGTTTTTGCAAAAACTTTTAAGCCATTAACATAAATTATGAACAGCTATCAACATTTTTCCATGATGCTAGTAACGCTTACATCAAAGTGCAGTAGTAGTCTCTGTAAAGTTTAATCCTTTATAGAAAATGCAAAACATCAGAATGGACTTAGTCTGTTCATTCATAAGCTTCTATGCAAATTAGTTTATTAGTTGTTAAGCTTATAAGCTGGGATTTTCTGCCTTTTCATATACATTTCAATTGAAGTTTCCCGATTACTGGGAGAAGTATTTCCTATACAAAAAAAAAAAAAAAAAAAACCCAGGTAAATAATCTTTATTTAGTACATAATAATAATTATTAATAATTATATATTGTACGATATTAAAAAAAAATTGAGCTAAAATATCATGTAATACTGTTTTTTCATACGCTTTCAATATTTTTCAATTAAAGTTTCCTGATAAATGGAAAGGATAGTCTAATAGTAGTTAATATTATGGGGTTGGCCAGGACGCTCGTTGTCTTCGACACTAAAATCACCACTTTTGAAGCGTCGAAACCACTCTCTGCATGATTTATCGGTCGGAGCAGATTCACCATAAACTTCCTCAAGCATTTGATTTGCTTCAGCTGCACTTTTCTTCCCATTAAAAAAGAACATCAAAACTTCCCGCAAATGCTGTTTATTTAACACAAATCCGCACATTTTCAAAGAGGCAAAAAACAGTGTTGTTGTCAGAAACAGACGCTGATGCACACTAATTATTGTTGACAGATGTCAAACCTTTCAAATGGATTAGGTAATCGCTTCCAAAATCGGCCACAACTTACAGGTGGATCCATCTTTTAAAAACGTCCGAACTAATTTGTACTCACAATAATATAGAACACCTAGTCGTTGTAAGATTATTTTTGCATATGTATATCTTAGATTTTTTTAAAGTGACGATTAAATAAAAATAGTCCCATTGTATTAAAACTTAAATTATAAATTATAATATTGTATAATATTCTTCAATTGAGTTGAATGAAAAGGGTATGTAAGCTTCGTTGTGACCAAAGTTTATGTTCGCTCTTGTCTCTTGTATATATGTATGTATTGTATATATATATATATATATATAGTTTTGTTATTTGTTATAATGTTGTTTCTATGATAATTAAACTCGTCGTTGAACATTTGCAAAAAATTTATAATATTTCATTTTCTTTGTTCAACGCGTGCGGAACACTTTCCATAGATAGAACTGCTGCTAGGTAAAATAAGTAAATTTTTTGCTATTTTCATTTTCATTTTCTATGTTTTGTATAATATTTTGTTTTATTTTTTTTTTTTTAGATTTATTAACAACAAAATGCTATTTTCTTTTTTTTTACTATTTATGTTTTACAGAAAGCCCTGAAACGGGCCAATCCAAACTGGCACATCAATTCTGGTTTTCATATCCGCCACCGGGCGCTGGCGGCGGCTCTTCAAGTAAGTAAAGTATTACAAGATCAAAAAGGTTGCCATTTTGTATAAATATCAATATCAATATCAATATAAATATTTACAATATTTATGTATTCAATGCAATTTTTATTTTTTTTTTTTTTTTTTTGTGAAGCTCACTTGTGTCAGTGATTGATATAATATAATATAATATAATATAATAACATTTCAAAGGGACTTTCCTTCATTATTTTGTTGCATATTTCATAAATACCTAATAGTTAAATCATTTATCATTTTATAATTTCAATCTTGTCCGTTCCACCGCTCTCTTTCTCTTTCTCTTTCTCTCCCTCTCTCTGTCACCCTCTGTATCTTTAAGTATCTATCTACATATGTCACTTGCTTTCAGTTCTTTCTTAACTGTCTTTTTTTGTTTTTTTCACAATAAAATTTCTATGGCTATTGATCTATGTATTTTGTCACTAATTCTTAAATTTAAGCTCAATCTTACTATATACTAAATGAATCTGAAACTTTCATTTTCTTTATCTCCCTCACGCTTTAACTCTCGCTATCTCTATATCTAAATCGCTCTTTTTTTTCACTCTATCTATCAATTTCTCTTATTTATTTTCTATTATTTATTAATTTTTGTTGTCTACCTAAACAATTACAAGAAATTCCATGATAATTCTATGTTTTATCTAAATATCTATTGTACTCTATACTAATACTACCAAATACTAAGTCCCTCTCTCTTTCTCTCTTTCTCTCTGTATCAATTCTCTATTTCTTTAAATCACATACTACTTCATCCATAAACTTACTATAGACTATGTTTTCTTCTAAATGATCTCTATGTGTCTCAATATTATTTATATTATTAATTTTCGTTTTTGATTATTTATTTTCTGATTTCTTGTAAACTTAAATGAATTATAAAGTTTGATTTTTCTGTTTTTGATAAAGAAAAAGTGAAATTCAAGTTTGATGAATATGTTCGTAATAATAATTTTACTATTGTTTTAATGTTTTACTTAAATAATTGATTATCTAATATGATTGATGTTGTTATTGCAAATTTGGATAGACATACTACTGCTACTACTACTACTACTACTACTACAACATGACTTTATATCAATATATAATACTACATAACTAAATCTGTATCTGTTATTTATAAATATATATATATATATATATAAATGTATATCTAATTATAATATAATATTTTAGTTAAATTTAAATTAATTTTATTTTATTTTTCTTTAGTTTTTATTTAATTATTTATTTTATTTACCGTTTGTTTGTATTTGTTCATTTTGTCAATAGAATAAAATGAGGAAAATAGAAGACATTAACAAACTAAATAATTATCGAATCTTGGTTCTAATCAATCCATTTCTATATCCTTCACACAAATCGATTCCAACTCTATCAAAGTTAACCTATTTTCAACAGTTCTAATACATTTTTTTTTGTTTGATTTCATACAAAACTCATCTACTCGAAATAAAAAGTTGCTAAGTAAAGTTTAGAGTTCATTGCTAAGAAATTTTTAACTTTACCATAGAAAAGCTCAAAATATTGATTGCATTAATGAATGTGACAATAAAGTTAGATTGCTTGATCCATTTTTGAAATGGATGGCTATTAAATATATTTTTTAGGAAAATTCTCTTTGCATTTTTCATATATCTCAAGTTTAATTTATCTGCTTTGTAAAGTGCAAACGAATTTTGGGTATATAAAATTATTTTGCATTTGAACTTCAAGTGTTAGTGATCGCATAAAGTTATTAAAAATGGTTATTAACTTAAAAAATAAGACTCCTCTGCAAAAATTTCAACTTAATATCTCGCAAATTGAGAGTCCCATGCAAAGTTTCAGCACAACATCTCAGAAACTAAGAATCATATACAAAGTTCGACTCAATAGCTTGGAATCTTATGAAAACATTCAAGTCAATGACTCAAAAACTTAGGATCTAATTGAAACTTTCCATTCAATGTCTAAGAAACTAAAAATCTTAAAATCTTGAAAGTAAGAATCCCATACAAAGTTCAACTGAAACAATGAAATGAAAACTTTCAACTCAATATCTCGCAAATTGATCATAATTTCAACACAATATCTCACAAACTGAGAGTCCCATGCAAAGTTTCAGCACAACATCTCAGAAACTAAGAATCATATACAAAGTTCGATTCAATAGCTTAGAATCTCATGAAAACTTTCAAGTCAATGTCTCAAAAACTTAGGATCTCATTCAAACTTTCCATTCAATGTCTAAGAAACTAAAAATCTTAAAATCTTGAAAGTAAGAATCCCATACAAAGTTCAACTGAAACAATGAAATGGAAACTTTCAACTCAATATCTCGCAAATTGATCATAATTTCAACCCAATCTCTCACAAACTGAGAGTCCCATGCAAAGTTTCAGCACAACATCTCAGAAACTAAGAATCATATACAAAGTTCGATTCAATAGCTTAGAATCTTATGAAAACATTCAAGTCAATGTCTCAAAAACTTAGGATCTCATTCAAACTTTCTATTCAATGTCTAAGAAACTAAAAATCTTAAAATCTTGAAAGTAAGAATCCCATACAAAGTTCAACTGAAACAATGAAATGAAAACTTTCAACTCAATACCTCGCAAATTGATCATAATTTCAACCCAATCTCTCACAAACTGAGAGTCCCATGCAAAGTTTCACCACAAAATCTCAGAAACTAAGAATAATATACAGTACGACTCAATAGCTTGGAATCTTATGAAAACATTCAAGTCAATGTCTCATTCAAACTTTCTATTTAATGTCTAAGAAACTATAAATCTTAAAATCCTGAAAGTAAGAGTCCCACACAAAGTTCAGTTCAATAAAAATCTAACAATGAAATGAAAATTTCCAACTCAATATCTCACCAACAAAAGCATCTTATGAAATATTTCAGCATATCACAATAGTATCTCAGAAAGTAAATATCTTCTATTTTAAATTGTGAACCTTATACAAAATGGAGCTCAGCAGCTAAGAAGCTTAGAATCTTGTGAAAACTTTCAATTCAATATCTAAGAAACTATAAATCTTAAAATCCTGAAAGTAAGAGTCCCACACAAAGTTCAGTTCAATAAAAATCTAACAATGAATTGAAAACTTTCAACTCAATATCTCAACGACAAAAGGATATTATGAAATATTTCAGCAAAATAGTAACTCAGAAACTAAATATCTTATTCAGAAAGTAAGAATTTAAGAAATTATAAAGAAGAGACTTAGAATCTTATGAAAACTTTGAATTCAAGGTCTTAGGATCATATACAAAATATTTCTTTAACTAAAAATATTATACAAAGTTCAAACTTTCAACTCATTATCTCTTAAACTGAACTACTTTGCTAGTAGAAATAATCTCTTGATATGTATAATAAATAAATAAATAAATTTGACAGGCGATAGATGTTTCTAATTGAAACAAATTATTTGCATAAATTAGAATTATCTTGAGAATTTTAGAGACTGAAATTTACCCATTATTGTTCAGTCAATCAGTTATGTGCACTTCATGTGAAGGATGTTTAACTCGTATGTGACAATGAAATGAGATTGAGTATTGTATTTTATATAGAGAATCGATAATTATTTACTCTTATACACAATAATCAAATCAAAAAACATAAACACTCAGTCACAAACTCATAAGCACACATCAACTATTGTGTATCCACAACATCATATCTACTTGTAATCACATAGAGATACTCGTACTATTTATGTCAAATTCATTCTTCATCAATTATATTTTCAAGATGTCGTTAACTCTTTCTGTTGTTCTTTAACTTTTAATTGTCTTATATATCTTATATATGTCTTCTATAAATATATACAAATATAATAGATCTCTCTTTCTCGCTCTGGTGACAATATATATATATATATTTCTGTGTCTCTTCTTAGTCGTACATATATATTCATAATTTAGTATTGTAGATGTAAAATGTTATATCTTTTATTATTTTGTCATAAGATGTCAGTCGAAATTTGAGGATTTCAATATAAAAAATGAAAGAAAACTTATACAAAAATCTTTTTTTTTTTTCAAAGATCAAACAAATCAATCAAATCAACTGATTTAAGGAATTCAAACTTATGTAAATTATTCAAAATATTTTCAATAAAATAAAAAAAAAAAAATAATTGAAATTTATTTTTTTAAAATAAAATTGAAATTAAATAAATATATGACAATAAATTGATTGATTTTCTTGATCTTTAACTAAATAATTAAATAAGATTTTCTTGATCTTTGAAACAAATGAAATTGGTTGAAATATTTACCTATAATGGAACTAATAATGATTTTTCTTTTTCTGTTTTCTGTTCTTTCTTAACCAATCTTTCTTTTTTTCTTCTTATGTGTGTCGGTGTCTTTGTGTCTGTGATTTTTGTATCAAAAAATAAAAAATAAAAAAAAAACAACAAACAAAAAAAAAACATAACTAAATAAACTTCTATTCTTCTAAATAATTAATAACAAAAACAAAAAAAAAAACAATAACAAAAATATAAAATAACAAAGTAAATTAATAAAGTAAAAAATTACAATAAATTTTATATAAAATAAAAATATCGTAAATTTTTTGAATGTAAAGTTTTATGTTTCTACTTATAAAAACATGTAACTCTATGTGCTAGTGCTAGTTTAGTGTCTAAAAATACATACATCTACTATAGTAAAAATCAATCAAGAATCAACAAATATATACACGAGTATATATATATATATATAAATATCAACAAATATCACTCAAGCTTCATGAATTCAGATCAAAAATCAAACAACTAACACAAAACGAGGAACAACCAAAAATCAATAACTAAGAAAAATAATTAAAATATATGAAAAAAGAAGTTAAAAAAAAAAAAAAAAGAAATATTAAAGCACGCGCTCAGCTTTAACAAGCACAACAAGAAACAGATACAACAAGTACAATATATACATCTACTTATAACAACATACACAAAACAACAAACAAATATATTACATATATATCTACCATATATGCCGATCTAATCGCCTATGTTCTAAGTATAAACAACAAATATCTCTTGCTAAATTTTTACTTAAGGCGTTTTTTATTGTTCGTCTTCTTTCGATCAGCGTTCCTTTGTTTTTTGTTTTTGTTTCATTCACTTCGATTATCCTTTTTCCAATCTTATTCTCCTATTAAGTTCTCGATTTTTATTTGATTAATCGGTTACATTTGAACTATACTATATCGATCAATTGATCGCCATAAGTTTCGGTTTCGGTTTCGGTTGTGTAATGCAATCAGTCACTTTAAATCATTTCAAATTCAGTAATCCATTTTGATCTATGCATTCAAAAACTTAGTCCAAAGTAAACTGAATCAACTAAAAACAACAAGAACGACAACATTCGCCAATGTATTATTCTTAAAAAGTATAAAAACAAAAACTATCATAAACGAAAATAATTTTGAAATAAAAATTAATAATTAAAAAAAAAAAAAACCAACATAATAATATAAATAAAAAATATGTAGAAAGAAAACCAGAGAAAAACCATAAACAATATTTATATATATACAGTACTATATAGAACTCACTCACTGTAGAGGTAAGGTTCGTCTCGATTTGTTCTGTTTCCCTTTTGTTTCGATTTATTATTCGTTTCCGTTTTGTTAAAAATAAATAAATAAACTAGTATAAAAAATAAAATGTTGTAGAAAATTGTTGAATATTATTTGATTTTATTTTTTTTTTGTACTTTTATTTTATTTTGTTAAGTAATTGATTTGTCATCATCATCATTTATCATTAAAACCATGTCACAGTCATGTGCTATAAATAATTGAAGTAACAATTACAATAACAATTACAATATCAAGTACTTACAACATGAGAGTTTTAAAAGTATCTTATACATATTATATTATTTTGCATTGTTATTATGAATATGCAGTTGATATAATAGTAATGTGTTATTTTTTCCATAAGAAGTAATCACAATTACAACAATTACATCAAGTATTTAGTTAAGGAATCAATTCAAAATTATTGTATCATAATGTTATAGGTATGTATGTATATTTGAGGGGTGCCTAATATATTCTTAATAATATTCAATTGACAAATCATCAATATAAACAAACATGTTGCGATAGTTAAGTTTTGGCGCTTAGTATTTGTATCGATTTGAAAATGGTAGATTTATTCTCGGGTGGCGATTGTTTTCAGAACTTCTCTGGAATGATTGCACCGCAATTATTTGTGGTCTTCAGTTAAAGTGTTTACCCAGGCCTTCGTGAAGACTGTATCGAATTAAATATTTCACTTCCAATTTTTCAAGAAACTTCCACTATTATTTGTAAAGTATTGCGGTCATTTGCAACAAAATGGCGAATATTTTTCTATTATTTTCTGATGTTTGGTTTTGAAATCTCTTTTGCAACACTGTAATTTTCCAGAAATATATGAATATATGACAATTTAGCTTAGAAACAATAAGTATATTGGCACAAGTTAAAACAATTCAATTGACCAAATACGAACAATCGCCAGAACTGTGTCTATTATTAAAATCAATAGAAATAATAAGTTTGTAGTGATATACAATATAAGTAGTGATATCTATCAAAAACTCAATCAAATAGAAGTGGAATAAAAAAAAAAAACTGGCATGGAAGACGAAAATACCGATAAGGCAGCTATTAGTGATTTGGGAACTTTGTCTGACCAAACAGCTAATAGTGACGAAGAATTAGAAGAAGAATCAGAAGAACCGTATTTCTGGTGACAAATATGAGACTCAATATTGGAATGATATTGTTGCAAAGTTCTGTCGCAAAGAGAATCCAGTTGTTGACTTAGCTTGGTTGGCCAGGTGGAGAAGAGGACTTAGAGAGGACTGCTATTCATGAGGCATATAAATCACTTCACAAGCTTTCCATGATATGAAATAATAGCAGTTTTCCTACATGGTTAAATAATTATTATATAGTATATTCTATTTTGCGATTTACTACATTTGACAAATGAATTCATTGATTGCCACTCAATCTATAACCAGCGTAACCTCTATGACGAATGGCAATCAGCAATCCTCAAATTGAAGTTTCAGTTTTATATTGTAATGCAGTAGGTAGATTCTTAATTTCCACAGCTCACATTCGTCAAAAACCATGGTTGGAGTCCTCAAGGTACCATTTTGTCATATGCTGATCCAAAAAAAAAAAAAAACTACGCAATATCAGTTCATTAAGGTTGAACGATTCTTAATTAATTCTGGATTACCACATACCCCAGTGCCCCATCACTTTACTCAAGTTATTTTCTGAAAGGCAAAGGAATAATTATCATAAGCTCTTTTTTTTTTTGTTTTGCATAACAGTATATACTTTAGGGATATTTTCTATCAGTTTCCGAAAATCAATACTGGGAATATTGTTCTATATGTGCTGCATTCTACCCAAAGATTGTATTCCAGTGGCAGTGTACGTTCTATTGAATTTCGGGAAGATTTTCCTCAGATTTTCATTCAACTGAAATGGAGACTTTTATATCTGATTATAGACACAGTATATACATACATACATACATACATAGATGTTGTGACTATTTGGTTCACATTGATACTTAATTGTCGCAATGTGTAAAACAATGATGAGTTCAATTTGCAATAGTTTGTAATTGCATTTGAGTTAAAATTATCTTCATCCAAAGATTGTCTTATATGAAAATATGTATTATATAATTTACCGACCGATTCAAAATACAATAACTAGGCCAACACTAAGGCACCAATTAGATGTTGATTTTGTTAGTAAATTGAATGCCTTCAGGATTTTTAATACAATATAAAGGAAGATGTAGATGTGGATACATGCCTACATAGTTTTGAAGAATATTAATTTCATTAAATTATAGATTCATAAACTGTTTAACACTTACTTAGATTTATTTAAATGTATATTACTAATTAGAATAAAATGTGATAGCATTAGAAAACATAATGAAATTATGTTAGTTTGAAAAGTATAATTAATAATCTTAATTGTATCTTGTATATTAGCAAAAATTAACAGTACTTTGTAAACTTATTGTTATTACTTGTGGTATATAACTTATGGAAAATTATATTTGACAAATGGGATGCTTAAAATCTTTTAGATCCGACATATACGACATATCAAATGCATACAACTGTATAACTGTATAACTAAATAAAGTACTTAACAAATTTGTAATTCATCATCATTTACTTAATTCAGTTTTACACATTTTCTTTTATGTACACAATTTCTTAATTTTAAAACATAATTTTTTGTTAATTCGATTTCGATTTGTTTTCTTAGTTCGGGTTTCTTAGTTAGGTTTCTGGTATTAGATCAATACTTAGTAAATATGTATTTTGAATACTTTTAATGTTTCGCAACTGGAAACTTTCACCTTGTGTAATGCAAATATATTTTTGATACAAATTTTTTTAGAATTCAATGCAATTGCTTGGCTTTAAAATTTTGTTTAATTTTATTTCTTTGTCTTTAATTTATTTTTCATTTTTTGTTTTATTATTTCATTAAGACAATTTTAACAATTTATTAAAATAAAAATGTGAAATGCAATACTTGCTTTGAATGTTATAAATCATTAATCATACGCTCCGCTGGCCTACCTATAAATTAACGTAGTCGCGTAGTGTCTACTGTCATCATCATTGCGGGGGTCTCTATCACGGTCTCATGGACTCATGGTCTCGTGATATCAGTGTGTGTCATTTGTGTTTGTTGCATGACAAAATAATTTGAATAAAGCTGGTAGTGTTGATTTTGTCACTGACAGGGTAGCAAACAACAACAATCCCAACAAGTGTACAAAAACCAAGGCAGACAAAAAACAAAAATAAAACTACGAACAACGTCACGCCAAAGCAATCAAGCGACAACGTAATAAAACGTAGCGAAACGTCATTAATCCTATTAACCTTTTTCCACTGTTTCAGTTGGAAAAAAAAACTTTGCCCCCTTCGAATTCTAACAGAAAGCAAACCCCAAATGAAATTACAAAATTGCCTCAAACATGAAAAAAAGATGTAAAAGAAAAAACCTTTGCCTCAGTGAGCTGGAAGTGTCAGCTGTATATGTTGGTTGCAACATTGCAACGACAATGTTTATCTGGGCCCCTGGGGACACGTCGATTATACTAGCAAAGTGTTACATGTGCATGATTGTTTCTAAATTTCTAGAGAGTTGAAAGAAGTTAAAGAAAACTTTAACTAAACAAACTTTTTAAGTTTGAATGAAAAGGACAAAACTAAAATCAATAAAACGCAATGGTAAATATAAATTGATAACTTAGTCAAGAACATAAATATGTAACTCACTTTAAGCCTGCCTGATATATTGTACTTACGAGTATATTATAAATAAATAAAAGTAATCAAAGATGTTTTACTATTATGAAAATAAATCACGTTTCAGTTAACTAAAAACTCAGAAAGAACTTTAAAGAAAAAAAGTTTTTGTTTATTTATATTGATGTAACAATGAATGAGAAGGGATTCTTAAGCAATTGATGTTATTTATTTTTATTAGGATATTTTCTAAGTTTGTGTTTTTTAATAAAGACTATATACTATTCTATATGTGTAAAGTCTGTTTCATAATCATAAGGCATCTTAAGAAATACAACCTTCATCTAAAGTTATGAATAGTACAATAAAAACTTTTTGACACATTTCATTTTTTTTTTTGTATCAAACTAAGTAACATTCTTCTCTACACTTATTGGCGTTACTACTGTTCATTTCCTATTTCACAATGATAAGGCAATCAATCAGAAATTTGATTTTAAAGTATTTTAACATATGGATTGCAATTCTTAATGATTTTAAATAGATACATATATAAATGAAATGCATTGCGGTATAATGTTGTCGAATGAAGAGCAATGAACGGGTTTGGACTGTCAATATATTCAATATTTCAAAATACAATACAAGTTAATGCAAGTCAAATGTTTTGAAGTTAAACTTCTTTAGCGAAGGGGAGAAAATCCAAAAAATATGAAAATGAAATGTAACGAAAATCAAAATTTAACGATGTTATTATTATATTGGAGCTATTAGACAACTACAATTGAAATGTCACTATGGCGTTGTGGTTAGACAGTAGGACTTGCAAACCAAGGGCGTAGGGTTCGAGTTCTGCACTGCGAATATTTTTTTTTGGAAGTGAAACTTCTTTAGCGAAGGGTAGGAAAAAAAAAATGAAAATCAAATGTGACGAAAATCAAAATTTGACGATGTTATTATTATATTGGAGCTATTTAGGCAAATACAATATGGAAGTGAAACTTCTAAAGTAGATGGTCAAGCAATAATACAGAATATTGTAGTGTTATATCGTTTCAATACAAAAGAGTTATTTTATTTTTCGGTCATTCGGCCACTTGCTCGTACGTTCTTTCGTAAAGTAAACACAATCAGTAAAATATGTTTTATCTCTCTCTTGCTCAGGTATAAGCATTCATTCTCTATGCTGCAGATAAACCCGCACAAGGCAATGCGCATTGTTTTGTGCGTCTCTCCACTATGTCTCTGAAGCATCATCGCATTTTGATTTTTGTCACTTTTCATTTTCTAATTTTTGGGTTTACCTCCCTGCGTTAAAGAAGTTTCACTTGCACATTGTTTTTATAAGGGTGAGGCACACTACTTAAATTTTTATTATAATGTTTCTGCTAATAAATATTGTATTATTAATCAAATATATTGATTAGTGGTTAATCTTCTTTACCTAATTCTAAACCAAATTCATTATTATCATCAGATTCACAATCTTCTATTTCAAAACTGTAAGTATTTATTGGAGTTGGTGATTTCAAAAGTGTAATCTTGAGGGAGCGGCCTAGGTTTTCTTTTTTAATGTTTTCATTCGCTATTAAGATACTTGATAAAAATGGATCTGAGTTCAAACTCTTGCGAAAAGCATTATAGATAGCAGTTCCATTTGATCGAGAATAGTGAATTATTCTCAGAAGAAGGTGAAAATCGATCAAGTCTTGTGCCAATTTGGCTACCAAAGTGCATAAAAAAGTGTCAAAAAAAAAAAAAAAACCATTTGATGCACCCTGCAACGCTCTAACCATATGTATATACACATCTGAAATTATGAAAGCCAGGGCAGAAGCAGGCGCGTCCTCAATGTGAAGAAAAGCATCTAATCACTTGGCGGTAAAAAGAAGATACCTAAATCATCCTTCATCATTCATTTGTTAGACACCATTTATTGGAAAGGTTATTTTTTTTTTGCACGAAAAGATGTGGACTCTTGATCTTGGCCCAAATGCTATTGAAATTTTCTGATATTTCAAAGAATTCTCTTTAGTTTTCGAAAAATAAATTTGTTAGAGCCTGCGTAAATCACTTTCGAATTTCAATTCACATAATCACAAATGAAAAGCAGGAAATACATCCAAGTATTGCAGTTTTTTTTTTTTGTTTTTATTGCCCCTGGGCTAAGTACCAACACCAGAATGGCTTTATGCATTAATTCAGAGTAGTAGATTCGCTATATTTGAAGCCAGGATCATGTTCTTGGCTCGTCCTCTCGTACTGTCAAGACATAATTTTTTTGTGCATTTCTTTGCCTACACGAGCAGTCAACTTGTGGCAGGACTCAGAGAAGGCGGGCCCACGACTCTTGCTGGGAGTCACATGCCTCAAGTCTTGGAGAATAGTCTTCTAACTTTTGTTAAGGAAATCAGGCTCGTAATAAATGATCAAATAATGAAGTACGAAAGATTAAAGAGGCCATTGGCCAATATTTGTCGATTGACCATTTCAGAGAAATATTTGTAGATGTTTTGTGTCAAAATGAACTTTGAATACATGAAAGGAAACGTATGTATTATATGATGTATTGAAATTGTAAAGAAAGTGCTCCTAAATTGTGACCATGTACGGATTCTAAGTTGCTTGCGACCTTTGAGATTCCTTTCTCTTTCAGAATATTTGCAAAATTTAACCTTCCAAACCTGAAGAAATATTTCGAAGAGACCAACAAAGAAGCATCGTATGTAAATGTTGAGGATTTGATTAAATTTTGATATTAATTGAAAAATATTTATTGTTGACTACAGTCCTAATACGGGGATACTTGTTTACCCATTCTCATATTATAAATGGTATAAAAACTAAAAGTAAAATAGTAGAAATGTGTTGAAAGAACAAAACTAAAAGTTAAACTAAATTGAAAAAAAAAAAAAGAATATCAAAGAAAGTCAAAGAAATAGAATAAAAACTATGCTCTCTTTGTATTCACTTTATCATATTCTTTCTCTGTGTCTATTTCTGTCCGTCTCCGGCAGTTTTCCTATCATCATCAGCATTCTTTTGCTTGCTTTTAGTCTATCGTCTTAACATTATTTAAATGTTTTTCTTTTACACACTCACTCTCTCTCTCTCTCTCTCTCTATCTCTTATTCTCTTTTTCATTCCATCATCTTTTTCCTCTTCTATCTACTCTGTACTTATTTATTTAACTATTTTTTTATGCTTTACGGGTCATACGATAATAAAATGATGTCGTTGTCAATGGTTGATGGTTGAAGGTTGTTGTAGTTGTTGGTCTTCGAATTTGCTGTGTAGAGGGGTTTTCTTTGGTGGCAAAAAAAAAAAAAATATATATATATATAGAAAAAAGCAAAGCGAGAAAGCACTTAAAGGAATTCAATTTATTTATGCGCAAATAATCAACACAAAAGCCGAGACTTGAGACTCATAGTGTAATTTAGTGGCAGTGACAGTGAGAGCGCGTGTTGACTAATAGGCAAGTACCGAGTGCATCAGTTCCAGAAAATCTGTTGAACACTTCGTCTATGTTTTTAGGCCGGTCGCTCGGTCGGTCGGTTGGTTGGTGTGTTGGTATTACTATAGTAAAATAAATGAATATAAATGCAAGCATAAAATTACCATAAAATTCTTTTCCTATTTATTATATTTAATTAAGCAAGAAATTGCTCATCATCATAGAAGTAATAATAATAATAATAATACACTTAAAAGAAAATCAAAAGCAGATACTTAGTGGTGATAGTGGGACAAGTTAAATCCCATCAATTATAAGAAAATAAGAGAATTGTGATTCCAATTAAATAAAAGTTAGTGGTGAAATGAAAATGTCGCCACCAAAATTAAATAAATATTTAATGGCAGTACGAAGACGGAAGACACAAACACGTAAACAACAACTACATAATGCACCGCAATACGAATGTGAATGTAAGTGAAAGCGTGAAAAGATTACAATTACAATGAAAAGAAAAATACCCGACCTCACTTACATATAATATATGTTTATTGAAATGGTAATTGAGAGAAAATTATTCAAAATGAAAGGGCTTAGGTTACATTAAGTTGGTTAAGGTTAAATGGCTGCCAGCATTATTATCCTTGGGAGGTTGTAAAGCCTATTGTGATACCACATATCGCTCAATATTGGTTAAGCCATTCTGTGTCTCTAAAAAAGAATATATCGATTTATGTTAATCTCATCTTTAAGCCAATGTTTATTGAACTTTCTTCTACACAGAAAATGTTCAACTATTTCTTCTTTCTTCTTATCTCGATAGCTTCAACTAATTTTAATGTTAGACATTTCTATTTTCTAAATAGTATTTTTTGTTCTTTGGGATTTATAAGGCACTTAAAAGGATATAAGGTAGATGAATTTTATAAAAACATTTTTGGTTGTTGGTTATAAATTTAGGCTTAGTATGGTTCGACCCTAAGGTCAATATGTTTCCGCGTGTGGATAGCCTTTTCCTCTACTGGATGTCAAAATGTTGTTGACACATACAGGAAAGGATTATAAGTATTCTAACCAGACGCCTCAGGATCACTTTATAATAACAATCAGCTACGTATCTCACACCTAGAGCAGGAAGGCCTAAATATCCTTTATAACAATAACAATACTCATTTTGAAAACCATTACAACAATGGAAATATCAACAAGTTTAACCAACAATAAATAGTACAAAAGAGAAAAATAAACAATGACAAATAAATAAAACAAAGGCTGCCATCACCATTACCACCATCATCATCGTCAACAATATTAAGAAAGACAGGCGGTCCAACCCTTGACTATCTTAAACCACTTGGAGGCCAACAAAAATAGAAATTATAATAATAAATTTTGTGATTTCAATTTATGCAAATTTCATATATAAATTATTCTACAATAATACGATACAATTGTATTTAGTTATTGTTGTTGATGTTGAATGGTTGTTGATTTAATTATGCAAAAATAAAATCAAATTATGTAAATTGCTTAACCTTTCATAAATTATATCAATGCTTTTTTTTTTTTTTTTGTTTTATTGAAATTCTTTAGGACAACCAAATAGGTTTTTTTTTTTTTTGCTAGTCTATATAAATTCATATTAAACAAATCGACTGTGTTTGGTATAAGATTAAGTATCTAGAGGATTATGTTATAAGTTGAAGTGCATAGGTTAAAGTGCATGAAACTATATATTTACATATGTACTAGGGTATCCTGCCCGACATCGTACGGCCAATCGGATTCCTTAAACTTCACTTTCAGTAGAACGCAAGTGGATTGGGCCATACCTACAGTTGCGGTTTCGCACCATCGCTATTAATAAGTTGAATTGCAATTCTGGTATTTCATTTTTGCTTCCCGCTGCACTTTAATTTGGCTAAATGGATAGTCAGTCACATTAATAGTTCCAGTGACTTACCAAATCCACAACAATGCACAGCTCCCTGGTCTTGCCTTAAGTGTTATTGTAGTATTGAGTCCTTTAATTTATTCAAAACTAATTGTAGTACATTGCGCAGAATCAGACAAATCAAATGCAGTATTTGATCCACCAATTTCTCGACAACAGCATCACATATCGAATCAAAAAGTACTCTGTTATGTTCAAGGCTAAAACCAACCATGCACGCATTCACAAAATGTCATTGCAATCAGATGAACGAACGGTATAGCCGCGCATAAGACTCAATATGAACACACATAAGAGAAGTTCAGTGACATACACACTCACAGAAGAATTATATATATAAAGATTGTGAATCTAAATCATTCTCAGATCCCCTTGAACACACACAAAAAATTTCATCAAAATCGGTCCAGTCGTTTAAGAGAAGTTCAGTGACATACACACTCACAGAAGAATTATATATATAAAGATATACCTCTTTCAGTAATCAATGAACTCTAGTTCTAGTAACACAGTGACATGTATCTCTTAACGAGTATAACAAATTTCAACTTGAAGCACAAAAGTCGAAACGAAATATCAAAGAAAGAATATATTTTTTCAAATAAATTCAGTCAATAAGATCTAATGCTAGGAGACAAAATCTAAATCAATCAAGAGTAAATTGTATTACACATAATCCTATGAAACTGTTGTTTTTTCAGCAAATTCAATCATTTACTTTGTAATTAAAATGAAGGATTACGTCAAGCAAAAAAAAAAAGTTCTTATTGATCCTGCACTCGAATATATTTTACTGTGTCTAACAGGTGACATATAGACGCTTCAAACGCATGGGCAGCGATATTCAAGCATCTCCAAAAAAAAAAAAAAAAAATCTACTGCACCTGTGGAACCAATATGTAACGAACATAAATAACCACCATTATTAACCAATATAACATCTTTATTATATGGAAAATATTACATTCATTCTGCGACCACACTACGACAACACACGTCGACACCGCATGACTGCTCTCCGTTTCTTATTCGACATCGTTTAATACCCGTCGGTCACTTCTCGTCATTTATCTTTGACTAATATTAGTTTTAGTATTGTAGTTCAAAAGGATCCAATACAAAGCATGTGTAAAGCAAGGTGCTATTCGTCCAATCATTTTCCGACTTTCCTCGTTGTTTTATATCGTTTTAGGGGTGCTGTGCACCATTTGTGCTTTGCATTAGGGGTAGACGATCGGTTGCTTACACATGTAATTGCTCGTACTTCTAGAGGCTCATTAAAATGCTGCCAATAAAAGACTGGCTCCAACAATATAATATTATCATGCTTTTGTACCAAATATTAGTTTTACTAACTCAAAAAAGTCACCTCTCCTGATATTTCCTCTTCTTTGGAAACTGGTTCTTAAAGACTTTCTTCTAAGTCTAAAAAGGAAACATTGCACGGTGACGGACTCTGCATAAGATTGTGTTTTAATGGCCGTGGCTACCCACAGTCAGTGAGTAATTGGAATCCTTTCTAGGTAGTATGACTATATTATGGGCTTAGCGAAATGGTTTTGTGGTTGGTGTTATTCATACAAAAACATAATATACCCAGTTTCAGGTGGATTGCAGTTAAAAAGTATCGAATTAAGCCAAATACCTTGGAGTATTTCTGAATTCTCGTGGAAATGAAACTCTGAAGTTGGTTTTATACTGCAGTTGTAAAGCTTATCTTAACCCACGGAGTCCTAGTCTGATGAGAGGGGGCCAATACCATATCACACCTGTACTTATAACCTGCATAACGTGCAACGATCAGTCTGTTTTGGCGTAACTGGATCTCCAAGCACCGCTGGATGTCATTCTTAATCGAGTACCCGTAGGCACTTATCTCAAAAACGTAGGTGCACTAAGGGCAGTCAGACTCTGGGAATTGCATGTCTCTAAGCCTTGAGCGACAAGTCATACATAGTACCATGGCCTACAAGAAATGGGGTAACCAGCTGAGGGATGAGAATGCAAGATTAACGGGTAGGATTGATTAGAACCAGAGCCATTAGAGTTCGGATGATGGCAGGAGCATTGATGGAGCAATGCACAATTTTATTAATGGCCCAAAGGTTGCTTGTTTCATATAAAACTTTTCTGTCGCGCTGTGAAAATGAATCCGTCTTTTAGGAAAATCTTCCTTCGCTTATTTTTCAGTTTGGTTCCAGAGGCTGAGGATGTCCTCTAAGACCAGCAAGAGATACTTTAATGTCAATAACATTACTATGGATCGTAAGGCTTCTGGTGGAACTTGTGTTGTGTTGTGTAGTGTTTCTCGAGAGGCTCGTGTAACCTAAGATTAGGAAAAAAAAAAGAAAGATAACTTACAATAAGAGACATAAATAATGTAACATTTGTATTTATTGTTTTGAAATTTAAAAACATTGGTTCCATTTAATAATGGGAAAAACAAAAATGTCGTTTAAGTGACATCCTCAATCTTTTAAAAAACTTTGAAAAACTTTTTTGCAAAATGATGATTCATTTTGTGAAATTACCTCAATGATGTTGAACAGTTTGATGATTATCCGCATAAGCGTATTTAATCTTCAAGAGACCCCATAAAAAGAAGTCTAATGGTTTTAATTCGCATAATCTTGGTGGCCAATTCACGTTTGTTCTTTGAAAAATTATTCGTTCATTCAAGTTAGTAATTAAATTAATTACTTCATACATCAAGGAATATATAAGCAAAATCTAGTGCCCAAAAAAAAAAAAAAATTATTGTAATTATTCAAATTATCATATTTAGATATGAAGGATCTTATGTGTTTATGTTTTAATGTTGAAAGACAAGATGTGAAGATCGAATAAAAAACATGTAACACAATAAGAGGCTCCTCCCAATAATTGCAGTAGAGGCTTCCTAATCTTTAGTGGGTAAACCAACTTAAATAAAAGACTTCAGATGATATTTCGATGTATTATAATATCTACACATCTCTTTTCTATCTCATATGCTTGATTCTTTTTGAAAAGTTATAGCGGTACAGGAAGATATCACAAAATACAAATGCAAATACAAAATTCATCTGATTTTTAGCTTAAGGGGGTATTCTGGTCTAGAAAATTGAAAAAATCGATTTTTTTTTGCATATTTATGCTTAAAAGGACTTTTCAAAATTCGAAATATTTTGGGAGATACAGCGGATTTTGTGACGTGGCATCTAAGCCGGTCGAGTGGAGTGATCACACAATGAACGGCAGACCTGAGGATTCATTCTTTCCAGAAATTCTGTTATATCCGACTCGAGATCTTTATGTCTATATAATAATACATGTGCACTTTTAAATTTCCATATAAAAGGCAATATTATTATCTGAGTTATTCTACTGGAAATCTTTCTCAAACTTCAAACGCGTTTTTCTCAAAACTCCTTTTTTTTAAGGTGGTTGACACGATATCTAAAGTTCTATCTGACTGATTCCTTTGAAATTTTGTGAGAATCTTCTTTATACATTTCTTTATCGTCTTACCCTTGGATTTTGAAAAATTTTAAATCCAAGTATTTTTAAAAAATTCGTAAAGGTCGAAAAGCAGGGGTAAAAAAAAATTTTTTTTTCAAGTGGACGCCATTTTGTGAATTTTTTTTTTGGCTGGGGCACAATAGATAGCGACATCTTTACTGATTAAGAATTTTTTTTCTTTGTTTGATTTAGATCACTACAAGGGTTGGAATCATGTCAACCAGGGAGCACCCTTTGACTGGCAACCCCCACTTCACCAGCCTGTCATTGGATGAATTTTTGACTTTTTTTTTTCTTTTTAATTTTTTTTATATACTTTAAAAATCAATAAATATTATATAAAAAAATGGATACTAAAAATGTTTTTAATTTTTTTTTTTATCCTAGTTTGAAAAATACCCTAAAACTAGGGCTCTAGACCAGAATACCCCCTTAAATATTGACAACAAAATACGTGCAAATATTCATTTGACGATCAATTGTAAAAAACAATATGAATTCTGAACAAAATGCAATGACTTTCTTCGCAATACAATATTCACTTGTTGTTCTTTAGGAAAGATTGTAAATATAAATATAAAGAAAATGTAAACAAATATAATTCGAAACAACAAAAAAAAAACAAAAAAAAAAAAAAAAAAACTTATTGATGAATGATTGAACAATTGACTGATTGCATGATTGTAAGCCAAGTGAAGTGGAGTTTGTGGGCCAAAGTTTGTTAGTCATGTTTACATTATTATGGTAATTTATTATAAAATGTTTATCGATTGTGCATGTTAACTGTAAAAAAATGCATGTTGTAGCTCTACTTTCACCCTACACTCTCTCTCTCTCTCTCTCTCTCTGTCCCTTTATAGAGAAGAGATAGTTTTATCGTTTTCATCACTACATATTTTTATTCTCTCTCTCTCTCTCTCTCTCTCTTAAACAATGAATGTTTGCTCTCGTTTGTTTGCTTGCTTTGTGAACTCTCTTTTTCTCTCTCTCTCTCTCTCTCTTTTTCGCTTGGGCACATTATATTATTTATCTCTCTTTACGATCTTGACCATTTTTAAGAAATGCATTTCTTTTTATTTCTGTTCAAATCTTTTTTGTTTTTTTTCTAGAATAAAGAATGCATTCCTTCTTTTTCCTTACAAATTTCAATTCAATATGTAATTTATTATTTTTCTTTTCATTTAACAATAAATAAATAAATAATATTTAATAACATTAATTGATTAATTAATGATTAAAGGAAAACTACACAAACAAGAAAAGAAATGAAATTAGAAATTACAAAAAATAAACCAAAAAATGAAAAAAAAAAAACAAATCAAACAAAAGGAAATTAATTGAGAAATTTAACTAATTTGACGCTACGGCGTTCGTGCAATTCTCTTTCTCTCTTCCTTTTTTTCATTCTTTCTTTCATTCTTTTTCTTTCTTTCATTCCTTTCTTCTTCTCTTCTTTTCATTTTTAATTTACTTTTTTTCTTCTCTTTTTCTTTTGTTAACAATGGATTGATTGATCGATCGATTGATTGATGGATCCGTTCGCTCAATCGCTTGGTTGGTCGGTCAATGGGTCGCTCACTCGCTCGCTCGCTCGCTCGCTCAACCGTTCGCTCGTTTTCGTTTTGCTCTCTTTCTCCTCCTTGTATTGTAATATCGTTTCGCTCGTTTCCAGACAGCAAAACATCGCAAACCGACGAAGAGAAACAGCGCGATCGTCAACGCAGCGAACGCGAAGCGAAAAAGGAAGAACAGGACGCCATCAACTATAAGGTGAGTGTGAGACAATTAAATCAGATCGAATCAAATCAATTCAAATCGAATCGAATCGCGAACTAAAACAAATTCAAAACAAAATCTGAATCTGAATAATACGAAACTGTTCATAGTTCGCGTTATTGATGCTTTTCAATGCAAACACCAACAACAAGAACAAGAACATAGAGACCGAAAAACACAATAGAATTTTCAAAAACAAAAAAAAAAAAAAAAAATTAATTAAAAATCCAAATCTAGACAGACTCTTAAAGACTTTAACAATTTACAATAAGAAGACACTTTCTAACAATAATAATAAAATATAAAGAGAAAAATATAAGAATATCTTAATCGAATACAAAAAAAAAAAAAAAAAAAAGAAAGAAAATATATGAAAATATTGTCAAATGCAAAAATGGCAAAACAAACAACGAATATCTAGTAAAAATGCACTTTGCAACAATTGCATGCAAACAGCGCGATAAGGAAGCACGCGAGGCACGTCTCCTGGATTTCGAGATTAGACGCCAGCAGAAGCGCGAAGAACAAAACAAGCAACATCAGCAGCAACATCAACAGCAGCAACAACAACAACAGCAGCAACAACAACAGCAGCAGCAACATCAGCAGCAACAGCAACAGCAACAGCAACAGAAGTTGCAACAATCAGACAACGAGAAAAGTCCACCAACAACATCAGCACATTCCTTACAATTACAAAAGCAACAACAGCAACAGCAACAGCAACAGCAGCAGCAGCAACAGTCTTCTACTTCACAGCAAAGCCCACAGCAGCAACAGCAGCACCAACAACAACAACAACAACAACAACAGCAACATCAGCAACCACATCAGCAGCAACACCAGCAACACCAGCAACCACAACAACACCAACAACAAAACAAGCTGTCACATCAGCAACATCAGCAACCGCAGCAAGCACAGCAACCGCAGCCGTCACAGCATCACCAGCAACAACAGCAGCTGGACCAACAACCCAGCTGCAGTGGTAGCGGTGGCAGTGGTAGTGCTGCAACCTCAGCAACACCTAGAATTCAAACACCCCCCGATCGTTCAATACCACCAGCTTTTCGTACACGATCCATTGAGCGGGAACTTTACTACGAACGTAAACGTTTATCAGCACCAGAAACAGCTGCACACAGAGTGAGTACCAACAACAATTCTCTATTATTTTTGATCTTTTATTCTAGAGCAGTGGTTCATAAACTGTGTATGGTCCCGGCACAACGCCTTTGTCTCTTTTTTTATAAGCGGCAACAGATGCAAATGCCAACGGCCTCAAACAAAAACCATAATCATGCAAATAAAATATTCGGATATATGTACATACTAAGTATTAGGGACCTCAAATATACAGATATTTTTTTTTCCAATTTTTTTTTCCCCCAACTTAAATTTTTTTTTTAGTTGGGGCCCAGGGCTCGGAAAGTCAATTTTGCCCAGGGTCCCCAGAATGCGCCAAAAGGTTCTGGACCATTACCAAGCCATCGTAAAAAGAAATCAACGGTAACTTTATAAACTTTTCAACAATATTCACAATATTTTTTTTTTTTTTTTTTTCAATCAGTTTTTTAAAAAATATATTGTTTTTGTATGTCTTGTTGTATTGTATATGTGTGTGTGTGTAATAATTCATAAATGATTTGGGTTTCTTGGGTCTCAGTTAAGAAAGATGTAGCCAGAAACTAAGCTCAAGGAATAGGATAAAAAATAATTAAAAAAAAAAAAAATATAAATAAAAATATGTGAGTTTATAAAAATAATGTCGAACTTTGCGGACTAAAAGACTAAGCTTAATAATTTCTATTTTAAAAGATAAACTCTCTGCTTTCTTTTATCACGGTACGTTTTTAATAATAGGTAATTTGAAATAGGATCAGAGTATTGCAGTTTAGATTGAGTATCTCCTTTTATCTCTTCTTTTGGATAAATATTTTATTAAATAAAAAACAGATTCTAATTAGAATTTTTGTCTTATATTTAACCTTTTGAAGGCCGCCGCATTAAGAACGACACCATCGGTGGTGGCGGGCCCACCGGCAACAGCAGCAGCTGCCACAGCTGCGATTATACCAATTTTACCGCTTGGCGTTGCAACGCTGCGCGATGATTCAACCGAATCAGAACAATCCGTGACATGTGCACATGCCCAGCCAGATGCATACCATCGCATTATGTGAGTACCGATATTATAATGTTTTTTTTACTCAATTGATTGAAATTGATTATAAAAATAAATATATTATTATTAAGATTTCTATATAAAATTACTTTTTTTTTAACATAAAATATATTGTATTACAAAAATTGTCTTCTTATAAAGTAAAATAAGCGAAAATCCAAAAGAATGGACTCTTCCTGCTTGATGGCTGATATCATTCTAACTGGGCACATAAGCCGATAGACTGTATTAGTCGTAAAACTTGGGAATAAAGAGAAAGTGGAAAAAATATATTAAGATTTATATTTGTTTTTAGTATATTCCAGAATTGAGTTGTACTTGGCGTCTTATAAAATAACTAAACATTATGTATTAATTGGTTTGATTACCAACCAACAATTTGATTCAATTAAGGCATAAGGACTTAGATTAATCAAAATTCTAGGAGGGCTCCAAGAATCCCCTAATAATCTTGTGTAGAATGAGAAACCCAAAAGTCTGCTAAAACTCTCTTAATATTGTGTATATACAATATTTATATACAGAATGCTTGAGATGAAATACATATGGAATGCATTCAATAGAATGAAAATCACCATATACTTAATCTGAGGTTTTTCAATGGCTGTTCTATATATAATATTATTGTTAACATAGAGTATATAAAGAGTGAATGCTTGATTTGAAGTATAAAGATCTTAGTAGCTTCAGCGGAATGATTCTTGATTTTTCTCTGTGGTTATTTTATTCAAAAGTATTGGCAAATAATTTACCGAACTCTAGGACCTATGATCCTTGACTATACACATATGTGCATGTACAATAAAATATTTAAATAGTGAATAATTGATATATTGTAAATTACCATGAAGATAGTAGATGCTTATAAGGAAAATGTTACTTGGGGTTAATATTTATTCAGGGGTTCTTTCATTCGAATAAATACATATTAGACAACTAAAAAAACTATAGATAGACTTAGCACTAACCCTCCGATTAGAGAGTCATCCGTTGCCCTTATACGAGGTACAAGGCGCACAGGGATCTTCTTTCTATATGTATGGAATTTTGTATGAAAACGCCATTTTTAGGGCTCCGGGCCCAAAGGCTACCAAAAAGGAACCCTATTGCAGAGACTTCATTGTCTGTCCGCCTGCCCATCCGTCCGTCCACGGGTCATATCTCATAAACCACAATAGCTAGACAGTTGAAATTTTCATAGAATATGTAGTTCTATCCGGGCATCAGCAACAAATACTAAAACTAAAATATTTTTAGAAACTTAAAGGGGTCTCCATACAAAAAACATTTTGATTTGTATGGCAGCTATACGATCCAGTAATCCCACGATCTTGAAATTTGGAAGGTTGATGCATATACATCAGAAACTTATATTGTATATTTCAGTTTGATCGGATTACTAAGGAGGGTGGGTACCTCCCATACAAACCACCTTTAAAATTCAGGTTCTTATTCGAAAAAACTTTTTTGTTTTTTGTTCTATCGAACTGAAAGTTAGAAACTATAAGTTCTTGATATAGATGCTACACATCTTTTGGAATCAGCCAAATCGGCCACCTAGGGGCGGTACCTCCCATACAAATCCACCATTAAAATTCAGGTTCTTATACGAAAAACTTTTTTGTTTTTTGGACTATTGAACTGAGATTTCGACACTGTAAGTTTGTGATAAAGGCACGGTATATTTTTGGAATCAGTCAAATGAAACCCCAATCTGGTACGGAACCCTCCGTGTACGAGTCTGACTAGCACTTGGCCCATGTTTTTTTAAAATGATTTTTTATTTTGTTTTATTACTATATACTAATTATGAATGTATAATGATTTTTAGAAAGTATGTCCTTATAGGGAAGAGTAAGCGCAGGTAAAAAAAAGTAAGGGTAAATTTAAAGAACTCTTTTGAAATGTGTTCAAACAATAAAATAATGAAAAAAAAAAAGACAAAAAACTAATCACCTTTAAATCTCTAGATAAAATTTCGTTGAAATACATGTGAGGGTCGGGTATACTTCCCATGGACTATCAAGGAGTAATATCAGTTTGAAAATGAAAAAAGTCCCCAGGGACTTTCTCACTCATCGGAGGGTTAAACATAGAGACCGAAATATTTGTATGGAAGCTATACGATCCAGTAATCTAAAAGTTACGTGGCGAATGAATATGGGTCTGATCCATTAAACTTAAACTATCTAAACTTCAGTTCCATAATATAAAAAACATAAAAGGGTTTTTAACAAGAACATGCATTTGAATTTTGGGTTTATCTGAGAAGTAGACATCCAAAGTGATCCGATTCGGTTGATTCGTGCGAAATTCGGCTTAATCAACTCGTATCGTCTATGACTCTTTCTGTGTGTTACAAACTTCATGACAAACTTATAATACTATCATTTGTTTGTAGTGGATAAGAATTCAATAAAAGAAAAACCTTCATTTCAATCAAAAATGCTTTTTTGTTGCCATTAATAAAAAGATACCCTTCAGTATTTACAAAAACTTAATAATCTTGAAATATACACAATATCTTTCTGTGAATGCATCACATTATAAATATCCTTTATTATAATAAAGATTTGTAGTATTTTAATCTTCTCAAATTAAACAGTATTTATTATTCATATTTGATATTCTCTCTTGCGTCATGCGTCATTCTAAGATTCATCAATCAATTTGTACAACTTTGAATATATTAAAATATTTTTATAAAATATTATTAATATTATAAACTTGAGTATATTGTATATATTTAGGAACTTAAACATTCTGTTTGTATAAAGGTAGTACATATGTTTAAATTTATATATTTTTCTGTGAATAATATTGAAAATGTTTTATATTTGCGAGTATTTCAACAATTTAATCGGCAACTTCAATTTGAATTGTTTCATTTTAATCAAAAAATGAAAATGAAAATATGTAAAAAAAAAACATGGGAAACAAAACACAACAACAACAACAACAACAATAAAAAACCATCAAAATGGAAATAGAAAATGTAAATATTGTAGAATAGGAGAATAGAGAAAAGTACACAAAATGCGCCCAAAGGTAGGCAACGTTTTCGCAACCATTTGCAACAATTCGCTGCTGCACTCAATAATATTCGCTCAAATTCACTTTACTTCAGTTCACTTCACTTGTTTTCATTCCCCACTTTCTTCTCCTCTAGTTTGAATTCTTTCTTTCTTTTTCTCTCTTACACTCTTGGTTTTTAAATCTTTCATTCCTTGTTTCGCATAGATTCTACCAATATGAATTGAGCTGAGCTGCGATGAGCTGAGTTGTGAGTTGTTGGAGCCTGAGAAGTGCCTTCATTTAAAATGCAATTAGTGCTGTTGTTATTTGCACTTACACACACATACAGGCGACACATGGATACAAATAAAAACACACATATGCAGACACATGTTGTTGCAAACTGCTGCACATGGTGATGATGATGATGATGATGATGATGATGATGGTGGTGGTGATGATGGTGGTGATGGTGTGTTATTGGTGTTTAGTTTATTTATTTTGACTCTCTCTCTCTCTCTCACTCTCTTCAATCGCTTCACGCTTTGTGCTTCCGTTTGTTGTCCTGTTTGTTTGTTTGTTTGTTTGTTTGTTTTTATTGTTGTATTATGTTTGTCTATTGCTATTGGCTTTTAGCGCATTCATTTCAATTGCCCTCTGACTAAATTTCACTTACTTCGAAACAATTTCAAATGGAATTTCATCTCATTTTCAAAATTTCACCTAAAACAACAAAAATGTCCATGATTTTAGTACTTTGAAACCAAATATAGGTTGGATGAAGGACCATCGTTTATTAATTTTGACCAACATTCTACATGAAACATTGTAAATTCTGACTAATTGCACACCTACTGGATCCTTGTTTTCCAATTAATTATTCAACATAACTTGAAATTGCGGCAACATTTCCGAAATTCAAATTCAAAATTTGTCTTTACTGATGTTTGGTCGGTTGGTTGATCAGTCGGTTGGTTGGTTAGTTAGTTAGTTGGTTGATTGGTTATAATTGCCACATTTTCACATATAAGACTTTCAATTCATGGTTAAACTATCTGACTATCTGTATTTCTATAAATACGAGTATATAAATTATGGTAATAGTTGGAAAACGTTGTAAAGACAAAGCTAAAGCTGTTAATAGTCATGTTTAGTAATCAGTAATACAGATATATCGGCTTTCAGGCAAAGTAAAGGAAAGGAAAAGCGGTACACAACAAATACTTAACAACTGTGCTGGAATGCTTTGCATAGGGAATTTGTTTCTTTAGTTCAGTCTGAATCTGACATTCATGAGTGTCACATGAGCACATAGTACTGTTGTTAGACGAAAGACTCATCAGCATGACAAATTAGAATGTTGGCAAATAGATTAAATTGTTGTTGTTGAATTTCAAATTATAAATGCACATAGTTTCTGTTCAAGGAAAACAATAATTTATTTGTTAATATTTTGATAAACAATAGGTTAATTTTTTTTTTTTTTTTCAAAAAGAAGTCAAAAGAGAACTGAATCAGAAATGCAAATCATAACTGAATAAATAAAATATTTAAATGAATAAATGAAATTTCTTGGAAATATAGTGAAATACCACATATGACAAAATGCATGCCTTTATGTTTGATTTTTCTTTGTCTATCAAAATTTAAAGTATGGAGTTTTATTAGTGAAATTCATAGTAATTATATAAAATAAAACTTAAATTCAGTATTCATTAAAAATATACAAAAACATTGAAGTAAAGAAATTCGCAGTTATAAAGAATTATATGTGCATTATACGCATATAAGGCACAATATGTTTTTTTTTTTTTTTCTTCCAAACGTAGCAACGTTATATCAAATTAGGATATTATTAATAAATATGATGTCCTTTTTGAATTTTAACTTTATTGAGTCGAAATGGCATGGAGTCTACTAACGATTTCATCGTGTTTGGGCTGCATTCATCCCATTCTTGTAGTATTGCAGTTTTAAGCTCCCTTGCTGTGTCATATTGCCTTCCATTCTTAAAAACCATGGCTGAGAGAATTTCCCAGATATCTTCAATGGGGTTAAGGTCTGGACTTACAGGTGGCCAGTCCAGTATTGGAATATTTTTGGATGAAAAATATGTCTTAATGACCTTTGAATTGTGTATTGGCGCGTTATCCTGCTGATATGTCCAATCATTTCCATGAAGCTGATCTGCAAATTCTATTAACACGTTCTCCAATAGTTCGATATAGTACATCTCCGCATTCATTTTTGTTGATATGAAACATAATTGTAATTAAATGCAGCCCATACCATTACCGATCCTCCACCATGTACACGAGTGTGACAAGTTCGCCTTGGCTGACCCAGATGACGCCAATATTTTTTGCAGCAATATAAAATATGCCGACTAAATCACTTATGTTTAGGTGACATAGAATCATATCTAATAATGGGATTTTCATATAAGGTGCGTTGCAAAATTATAGAACCACCTAAAAATTTTTGATTTCTTAAAAACGAAGGACTGTAGGGTATCACAATGTTCTACGAAAATATGTGGAAGGCAAAATAACAAACTTATAACGATATTTGGTAAAAATTTTTAGTCTAAAGTTTTAAGCAAATCAAAAAAAGAGCTTTTTTTGCTGTTGCATTTCTATAGAACCATTTGCGTTTTATTTTTATTTTGGTTCCAATTGGTCCCATTCTCTTATTATTGCCCTTTTCAACTCTTCAATGGAATCATATTCGGACTAGTATTCCCCATATGTTTTCCATCGGATTTAGGTCTGGAGAACAAGCCGTTCAGTCCATAACATCAATGGATTTTCCAGAAAACCAGGACATGCTTTCACGACTCACGTGAATTCTGGCATTATCTTGTTGGAATGTCCATTCTGTTTCCGGATTTTGTCTTACAAATGGCACTAAGCTTATTCCAAGGGCATTAATGTAGTCGTTGCTCTTCATTTTCTAGGATACAAATTGAATTTCTAGACAGCCTAATGCAGAAAAAGCCGCCCAAGTCATAAGGATTCCTCCTCCAAAGTTTCGCTTTGAAAACACCAACGGCTCCTTTCTAATATCATGCCAATACCCTCGGAAACCGTCTGGACCATCCAGGTTCCACTTTTTTTCATCAGAAAATATGACCTTAAACAAGAAAAGTTATTAAAAATCATCACACAGCGGTGGTGCATTTTTCGCTTACGGATTCCCAGTTTCAGGCCATATTTTCTTTTGCGAATCCCAACCTAGCCTGCTTATGGCGTTGTAATAGTCTCGGAGTAGCCTTCCTTATAGCGTACGTAATGTGTTCGCTTCGTTTTAAAAGCCTGAAAATAGTCGAACGATGGACTGGAACGTCAACAATCTTTTGTAAGTCCGCCAAACTTTGGGTTGAGTTACTCGCAGCCCTCAAAATTTTACGTTCTTCACGATGGTCTAACTTTGTTTTTCTTCCCCCAGAATTTATTAGCCCATAGCCCACCGGATCTTCCAAAAATTCCATAATTAGGTTATAACTTCGATCATTTTTCCTGGCAATTTCCCTAAATCCCATACTGTGCTCTTTAAAAGCCAATATTCTTCCTTTCTCAACATTTTTCCTTCGTTTTTAAGAAATCAAAAATTTTTAGGTGGTTCTATAATTTTGCAACGCACCTTATTTTATTTGAAGAATCCTACTTCTTGAAATGTTGAGACCCATGTGACTCCTTATCTGTCCAGTGCTCATTAAATCAACAATAATCGATGTCTGTTTTTCTGCCACTACGTTTCATTGTGCCATAGCTACCTGGTTTTTTTAAAAGGTAAGCTATGGTATTTCTATGCCTGTTAACTTTAGAAGCTATTTCATTTATTTGGGCACCACTTTCCCGCATTCCCAATATGATTCCTCGATCTTGTTCAGAAATGCTTGTTCCACGAGGCATTTTCAACTATTGTATAAAAAACTTGTTGTAAAACATGCATATTTTAATCAAATAATTATTTGCATTTATTTTAATAACAAATTTCCCAATTTAACAAGTAAATTTTGTCCCAACAGTAGTGAATAATCAATTGAAAGTGACGCGCACATATAATTCTTTATAACCAAACATTGAACACTTGGTTCATATTTCAAGTAACGGTTCTACGAATGAGATAAGAATGAAAGAACAATAAACAAAAAACAATAACAATACAAAACTAAACCAGACTGCATACAAAAAAAAAAAAAAAAAATTACAAATTCAGATGAAAGAGAAATAGAAAAAAATATTTATGCACATATAATTCTTCATATGAGGTATGTAGATAAAATATTAAATTTTTGTTAGTTCAATTATTTTATCTGCAGTTATTTTGTGACAATAAGAACTAACAAAAATTTATTACTAAGAAAGATTATACATAATAATTTCTACTAAGGACTTAACATGTATTAATGCTTATAATCTGTAAGAGAGATCAAGTTCCATATGAACCTCTTAAGGCGTCTTGAGTCTGAACTGTTGTCCAATAAATTGATAGCCAAAGGATTGATATGATTCGCTAATCTGTTTAAATAATTAATACTTAATACTTATCTGAAGTGTATAATGTGAACAACAGGAGACCTAGCATACTACCCTGCGTTTCACCAGTGTTGATTTGGAGAATGCAAGAGACTGCATCGTTCATTTGTACAGAGAAGTGACGGTCATTTAAGTAAGACTTTGTAATCATGTAGAACGGAGCAAGGAGCAATGTGTTAATTTTGTACAGTATCCTAGAGTGCCAGACACAATCAAAGGCTTGTTCAACATCGAGGAACACAGCTGAACAGAATTTCTTTTCCTCCAGTGATAAATTTCACTATTCTTTGACATTGCTCCGGTGTCCCGTATTGTTTCCTAAAGAAAAAAAAAAAAAAAAAACTGGTATTCTGGAATTATATAAAAAGTCAGTATGATGAGAAGAGATTTACATTCTTATTTGGTTTTAGAATCACTATGATCTCTGGGCATTTCCATTGCATGGGGAAGTGTTGTAGTTGTATTATCACAACATAGACAGACAGATGGACATGGCTTAATCAAATCGTCTGATCGAGATGATCAAATATAAGTATATATATATATATACTCTATGGGGTCTCCTCCTTCTCTATGTTACTAACAATAGATCCACTCATTTTTATGTTTTATCATAGCAGCTTATAGTGGCATTACTTTAACATTATTGATTGGGGGAAAGACATGACCTAATGTATTTAAAATACCAATTTCACTTTTTGATATACAATATATCTGTACCTGGTGTTACCTCTAATTTTAGTCAAGGTCGATAAAAAAAATTAAAACTTATTCATTATTTATTTCAATGTGTCCACTTTTACTTTACATTGACAGCTTAAACTATAAATTAAAATAAAAAGCAAAAACTTGCAATGTTTGTAATAAAAAATTGTATTGTCACTTGGATTGAATTTGCTTAATTTCATCATGTTCATCATGTTGAATGATATAATGAATCAAACGTGAATCGCAAACAAAAGCATATCAGAGTAATGATAAAATAATTAGTGATAATTCAAATCAAATTAACAATTATTCTGTTCAATTTTTGTATTCAATTTTCCCCCTCATAAGTTGACATTAAAAGAAATTTCTATAGTTATCTTAATTCGAAATTTGCATGCATCTGGAATATTAATATATGGAACAAGAATGAGATTTAAGCGTTTGCACCATATTCCAATTGAATGTGAAATTTTAACGGGGGTAGCACGAAATAAGCGAATTTTATTGCCAAAGCACATAATTCACTTTATTTTTAGCGTTTGTCATGACTATAAGGAAACCAAATATATTTGATCGAATTGGAATTTTATTGAAATGTTCTGTTATACAATTATAGGTATGTTGCCTCAAGCCGCATTTGATCGAATAACATTTTTTTATATCAGAGGGACTTGGTCAATGGCTTTTCGTAAATGATAACAGATCCTTGTGTTAACAGAAGTCATTGATATTGAATTTCATAATATTGCATATTAGTTCAAATTTCTTTTGATTATGTTTATTTATTTTTCTTTTATAATATTGATTATTTCTTTTTTTTTCTTTTATTATATATTTATATATCTATTAAATAAATTTTGGTATTGTGTTTATCTTTCATTTTTTTGTACAACTCATTTATTTAAGACTTTATTGTACACATAAACCTTTCATAAAAAATTCTTTAAGTGAATTTGCAAACCATATTAAATTCCATTGCTTGGTTTAGGGGTTCTGCATATCGGAATGGACAGGGATTTCGTTTTTTTTTTTTAACCCGTGTACTATGTATATACAAGTACATATAAAAATTAACAAACAAAAATCAAATAATAAATATTTTATTTTTCTTTTTAGAGTAGAACTATGTGCCTCTGTGAGTCCTCTTTACATGGAAAACTAAAGATTACTATTCCTAGACAAAAGAAGCCTAGCTGACATATATTATGTTACGGTCAATGGTGTTTCTTTGTACCATATTGCGTTTTGTCTGCTCTGCTTCATAATTGTGTTTATAATCATTTGTCCGCACGCCGTTTCCTATTTTATTACCCAAGGCCTTTTACAGTTGTTTCTTTTAATATGTTCCACGCTTTTTCTTTTCCATGTTTTAACTTATGAAATGATTATCTATCGAACTAAAAACAAACGCTTCAAGTAGAAAATACTTTGAATATTCCGACACTAGGGATAAGTTGAGAATGATGCATAAAGAATAGAGATGTGTCTTAATTAAAAGGTTTTAATATCAGAATCAGACTCTCATTTAGAAATGTAACAAATATTGTCGCCTTTATTTTTAATATATCTCGTGACTCAAGAACCGTAGCGTTATAATTTATATATTCTAATGAAAATAGAGGAAGGATGATGCCTGAAAGAAGAATTTCTACATTACGAGCTTATGTCATCGAGAGGAGCGGGGCGTTCATAAATGTAACTGAAAATTGAGAAAATTCTTTCATTTTTAAGCGTTTCGCTTGACAACGGCTTGTCCTGCTTAGTTGATTTCTTTTTGTTGTGTTCGTTATAGGCCAATTAGAAGACTGTGAAGGAAAAAGTTGGAAATTTGAACTTTTTGTATTAAAATCTTAATAATTAGAAAAGTAAAGTATACTTTTAGGGAAAGTAATTATATAGTTTTTTCTTTATTATTATGATTATTATTTTTTATTATTGTTGTTGTTGCTGTTGCTATCATAGACATGTTCGATGACGTACGCATTTCAACTTGAGTTATTTATTAAAAACATAATATCCAACTTCTTAAGAAAAGTCATAACGACAAATTCACAATTTTATTGTGCTTTTATAATTGGGCAATTACTCTACTCTATCCACAAAAAACAAATTACAGCAAACAATAGTTGAAGCATGCAATTAGATTTACAATCACTTAGAAGAATTTCTGAGTTTAATTATTTATTTTTGAAGAATAAAAAAAACGAAATTCAATTTAAGTACACGTTTATTAACAATTTTATTGAGTTTCAGACTCCTTCAGAAGTTGGAGCTGAAGAGACACTTAAAAAGGTAGAAACAGTAGGCGACACGCCATTAGATAGATTTTAATGAGAATCAACTAAACAGAATTATGTTTTTTTCATCTTGAGAGTTAATCATATAAGGTATTTTGCATACAGCACAAAAAATGGCATAAAATGTGGGCGGAATTACACGAATAACATACAGCAGACTTTATTTTAATGCCTGATCATTGGATCGCTTAGCAATCATTTTTCAAACAAATGATTGAAAATCATTAAATTATCAAATTACACGAAGTTTGATTTTATTAAAAACATATATATTTTAAGTATATAATTAAATGTACATACAACCACTTGCAAATGTTTCTGAGTGTACTTGTTTATTTTTGAAGAATAAGGACAAGGAAATTCAATTTCACATATTTATTTCAATTTTATGAAATTTAAGTCCACTGCAGGTATTATTAATCCAACTAAACAGAATTAAAGTGTTTGGGAGCGACACACACAAGGCATTTTGCAGACAATACAAAAAATTGCTTAAAATTTCGGCATTAAACGAATAGCATCCAGCGATCCTTCGATTTCTTCTTCCTCATCTGGACTATCCCGACTTGACGACTTCATCAGCTGCTGGTGGCTCTGCTGCTGGTAGCTCAGCTGCTGATGGCTCTGCTGCTGGTGATTCAACAGATGGTGCTTCAGCAGCTGATGAGTCAGCTGCAACTGGATGGTTTCCAAGGGGTGTCGCTGCTTGTTCCGGGGGTGCTTCCACACCGTCATCTACTCTTCGCAAGACTTTTAGAAATATTAATCCGATGGCCACCTTGCTAACAATTGCAATAATAATAATAATACAATTTTGAGATAATAAAATATGGGTAAGGAGCAATTTCGTTCTGTTCAGTTAATTTTTCTTGTCCTATGTTATGTGCTATTTTCAATTTGTTTGTTGTTTTTGTTTGTTTTTTTAGGTTTACATTAACTAGTAACATGAAACCACTAAAAGTTTTAAAATATTGTTGTGACGACAGAGAGGAATTACAGAGATTGAATTTTCTACATTTTTTAAATTGTGAATTAGCAAGTCGTTTGGATGGAGTTTTGCCTGTTCAAAAAAAAAGATGAACTCTTAGCAGGGTCACTCTGATTTTGTATGAGTTTCTACCTCTTACAGTTAGGTGGTCATTGGTAAGAATGTGGTGTTCGGCATTGCTTTATAATAAAGGAAACGGTCCTATTTATATATATCAGCACTAAAAATATCCATCATATGGATTGAACTTTTTAACAAGTCAGGCAATACCGCTGTCTCGAATTCCCCAGCAGCTCTTTCCCATTTTCACCAAATCTATTATTGCGATATTTACGCACATCATTCACCAAATCTATTTCAAAAGAATTCGCAAGAATTGCTCTTTTTAATAATTTTTGTGAGCCACACAAGCAATGCAGATTCCACTTTGTCTTTCATTATTTTTCATTACCGGCAAAGTGGAAAAAATTTCAACTCCTCTGTTGTACTTATATAACTTTTTTTCCATGAAAGATACTTGCTAAGAGTTGGGCATTTCTTGAGATATTCAAAAGTATATACAATAAAATGACAATACATTTGGACAAGTCATTGACAACTTTTCTTTTGAAAACCCTTGTAATTGCAGTAGTTTTCTTATGAAATCTTTTGTTTATCTTCAGAAATACAAGTGCACCTTTACTTCAAATAAGAAAATTCTCAGCCTTGACATAAGAAATCAAAAAATAGAAGTATTGGGTCATTAAATCGCATACTTACTAGCCGCCATATAAATCGATGAGTTTTCTTTGGTTAAATTTGGCATTGTTTTAAATATTAAAATATAAATCATGAAAAATCGACTTGCAAAAGGAAAATTTATATAATAAAATATACAAATATTGAATTGTAAAAGATATGCGTAGTTTTTAGTAAATTAAAGAATATTTTTTTTTTGTGGTATCTTGTTTTTATTTTTTTTTATTGCCCTCCCATCCACCCTTTTTTTTTTAATTTCATTTTTTTGTACACTCATAATTTTTGTTTGGCATATAAAATTTAATTTTTAAAAACTGTTAAACTAAAAACTATTGAAGTAAAGAATAATATACATTGCAGCCAATGAGAATCCATGTTAATTATGATTATAAAGAAAATGAGTTCGCTTTACATCATGATAATACTCCCATAAGTAACCTTATGGTATTCAGTCCCACGCGGCTGATCATAGACGATATTTTTTCGCTTCAGTTAAAATAAAAAAATTTAAAGGGAATTTTATAAGGCTTACGTTTTGTTACATTAACTAATTTTATACTTACTTCTTATTCACAACAACTTCCCCATCCAAAAAGAGGTTTACGCTTCACAGTCTTTTCAATTTCTAGCCGTTTAGATAAAAACGAATAATGCAAATACCCAAAAAGTAGTAACGCAATCAAAGCGACAATACCAGCGAAGAGATACACTTTCCAGCGAGCAACTTGCACTTCTTCGTGCGGCATTTTGGAATAACTAGAAAAAATCGTAAATCTGTTGTATGATGATACTTAAAATACAAAGTTAAAAATTGAAGATAAGAAAAAATGTATACAAAATACAAACCACTTACTCTTCTCTTTCCTAGTTTCTTTTTAAAAAATGAAGACAAAGCTCTACTAAAGTGGGGGACACTATCTTCGGTCAAACTATTAAAATATAAGCAATACTAGAACACAATCCAGTTACTGGTAAAATAGAAATCAGTATGTTGGTTTTGGATATTTCTATACTTACAGAACCACTCAAAACTATCTTGGTTATTCGTTCAAATACAGAGGAAGGAGCAGCTGAAAATGTGATTCACAAAGAAAATTGTTCTAGTTTTTATGAAATTTTGTTGAATTGAAAGAATATTCTTTTTTGTCACTAGTCAATTTTTATCACAATTTGGAAAAAATTGGACTAAAAGATTTCTTTATTGTGCTTACCAATAAAATTATTTATTATTTTTCACAGAGAAAACTTTGTAGATCCTTTGTTTTGTAATTGAGATTGTTACAAATTTTTGACATTAAAAGCTATGAAACATTTTATTTTTGGAAAAGTATCATTTTCTGAAAACTGAATCCAAAAAAAGTAAGAAAGTTGAGAAATAAGAATTGCCACCTATCAGTGAGCTAAAAGCACAAAGTTTTGTGGTTAATAGGCGTTTGTGCATGATTCTTTTTTGATTCCAGTCATAATAATGCCCAATGATGACTGAATGTATACAAAATTCATATGTCGATCATGGCCATGGGCGTACTAAGCTTGAAGCCTAGGAGCGGAGGCCAAATTAGAAATATTCTGCAATCTAGAATGGGGCGAATCAAGAGTTTGTTGAAGATATATACTTCAACACTTAAAATACAGTACATTTATACATAGTTCTCTAGTTCATTATTCAGGTTGACTTTGACCGCAAGGTGAATATGCTCTTGTGTCGACATGGTTCCCAAAAATTTAATAGGCCAAAGGACAAAGGAACTAATCAAGATAGAAGTTTGAATTATTTATGGTATGAGTTGTGTTTTATTGCCAAATTTTAACATGATCAATTTAGATACAATTTAGCAAATAAAAAGTTTATTTATGTGTTCATATTTTCATTTCAATAAAAAAAAAACTTTCAGCTATTAATGCGAAGCAATTCATTATGGAGGAAGAGCTAAAGAAATGATTCCTTATAAGCACATGCGGTATTAAAAATAAAATTAGCCAAATGCGAGTCAGACTCTTACACGGAGGGTTCTGTACCAGATTGTGGTTGTGTATGGGAGGTGCCACACTACAAAATGGCTCTGCTCGTATCTGTTATCGTCAATTTGCATCTCCATGTTATTCGAGTGAATCAAACGACTCCAGATACCCCTGACAAAAGTTTTGACAGTGTTCAAAGTGCCAAAGACATTGCAACACTGCTTTCGGCGATTTTCTTTGTATTCCCCACTCTCCATCCTTACACGCTTTTAACTTCTCGGTTCTTAGTTCTTGTTAATAACATAAAATAATGGAAAAATTTTGACAAAAGTGCTCAATTTGTGTGTTTATAGTTAACAGGAAAACTCGAGAGTCTCGTGTGTCTCTTGTAAGAAATAGTATAGTGATTTGATATAAATCTCATAGAAATAAACTAAAGGAAAATTTGTGTTTTCTTGAAGGAAGGAAATTTCTAAAATTTATTTTAAGTATTCATCATCATTTTCCACATTATATTAGTTATGGCGAATTGCCTCATACTAAGTATATTTGTAAGTTACAAAAAACCAGGACTCATTGTTTTGTAAAATTTATCAACCTAGAACACATGTCTTTCATTATCTGCAAGATTTCCTAGACATAACAGTGTTGGTCACATTTTATTGATTCCTAAAACTGGATAGAAGTTTACTCGGCCTACTTGCCAGAAGAATGGTCAAGAGTGCAGATAAGGTTGTAAGTAGGGCAGTGCTATTGTTTATATAAACACAGAAGGCATCCCATGAGTATTGTTTTAACTGTGTTATAACAATTTATTGAGCCATATAATATAATAAACGGAAGGAAGATACCACATATAAATTATCACAATGTAATTTAAGTTACTCGCATTAGTAGGACCAATCCTAATCAAAAAGTTAAAGTTCCAAGTGCTCAAATTGGGACCAAGACATTTGAAGTGAACACCAAGGACTCTTTACTTCAATAACAAAAAACGATCGAAAGCGAATGGAGTAGATAATAATTTCGCGAATAATTAAGTAACTAATAATATTATAAAATTCATTTGCATGGACTTATGTCTATCAAATTATATTATTGTCTAATACTAGCTGTGCCCGCGTCTTCGTACACATGTTATTCGAAATTTGTTTGTAATATGTACTTAAATACGCGAAAGAAGAACAGGAAACAAATTGGCAGGACACATTTTGGTTTTTTTTTTTTTTTTTGGTTTTTTCAAACACAAACAATGCAAAGCACAAAAAATGAAACACACTGATTCTTTCTTGTCCCACTTTAAATGAACATAAAATACAGAAACGAAGAACACAAAAAGTGCGTACTCAGAGAGGAAAATACAACAATAACAACAACCAAAGCGTTAAAAGCATTATGCTTGGTCTTGCAGTAATTCCCAAAAAACTTAATACTTACAAATATTATTTTAAAAGTAAAGAACTAAAAAAAAATAAGTATGCAACTCTTTGCACGAGTATTCGTTTGTCATTTATAAAAAAAAAATGATTAAAATCGGCTTAGTATAGTGTGCGCTAGATAAAAAATTGTAAAAATATGTTAAAAAAGTGTTTTAAATTTAATTATGGTAAAGGAAGCAAGTAATTGAAATTATTTAAATTACTATAGCATAAACATTTGCTGATTTATAGGCAATCCAAAAATATATATTATACCAAAATATTCAAAGTACTGCTGACTATCCATAGTTGGCAAATTAATATGACACATAAGGTGGAGTTAAATAGCAATGTGGCTATTGCTCGATTTAATTCCAAAGTGATGATGATGTTCTATCTTCTTTAAATATTTATATCAAATTTATTTTATCTAAAACTACTCTTGTGGTCTACATAAGTTCACTGAAAATTAGAAAGAACTTTATCTTCGACTATGCCGAAGATGAAATACTCTTCACGCAGTAAATGTTTCATTGTAGTATTTAAGCTTTATTCGCAACAAAATGGGTGGCTTGTATGGGAGGTACCCCCCTAGTTGTTCGAGTCGGCCGGTTCCGACAAATGTCCTGCGCCTGTCTGGAAACTGATAGTGTCAAAGTTTCAGATCGATAGGACAAAAACAAAAAAGTTTTCTCAAAATTACTGCACGTGTAAACCCATTTAATCTCATAACTATATCCCTATTGGAGAGCAGAGCACCTCACTAAAATCAAAACCGCCATTAACACTTAGAATACCTAACTCATTCATATCTCTTAGATCATCATACAAAGAAAATTCACAGAGAACATGTTGCCATGTCTCGACCGTCGAGCCACAGGGGCATTCCGCACCGTCATTTAGGCCCCTTGAATGCAAAAAAGCATTAAGGGAACCCTGACCAGTCAACAGGAATCTGAGCCAAAGGCCAAAACCAAAGTCCGATCGACCGCCAACAAATGTGACATCCTCAATGAACCTGTACAATTAACAATGAATACCATTCAGTTGTGGTAAACCAAATATTTTTCTAGTAATATGCTGATAATTGCTAGTATATATAAAAGTAATAATGAAAGCCTGAGAGAATGAGAATGCAATATTAATAGGTTTCTTTCTCTGCTTTTATCACAATTCAATTAGTTCCAGTTCTAAATAAGAATGCATCTAGTGATTCGATTTGACTAATTCAACAACAAACATACGGCGCCTATATCAAAATCTTATAGTGTCTAAATTTCAGTTCAATAGGACAAAAAACAAAAAAGTTTTTCTAATAAGAACGTGAATTTTAATGTGGGTTTTTATGGAAGCTACCCTCCCTAGCAGTCCGATCAAACTGAAATTTCCACAATATAAATTTCTAATATATGGCCATCAACCCTTTAAATTTCAAGATCGTGGGTTTACTGGATCGTATAGCTGCCTTACAAACCAAAATGTTTCTTGTATGGAGACCCCTTTAAATTTTTCAAAATATTTTAGTGAAAATTTCAACTCTCTAGCTATTATGGTTCATGAGATATGACCCGAGGGCCGATGGACGGATGGACAATGAAGTCTTTGCAATAGGGTTTCCTTTGGTACACTTTGGGTACGGAATCTTAACAAACAAATAATTAAAAATTACTTGTGTGTGTGTTTTAAATTTATCTACACATGAAGTTGAAGACTTACTAAATCTCTACAAAGATGCTTTTAAAATCAACATTGTAACTCTTTTGAAAAGCACAAAATTCCGCACATGCATTTTAGAAGCTTAAAATTTAATAATATACTTCCCTACTAAGACCTTCATATAAGTATCTATGTCATTCATTCCCTCATTTTGTACTTTATTTAACAATCTAAGAATACAGTCCTTTCACAATTCCAATAATTTCATCATATTATCGGTCCCATTTCGCATTCCCATTTTATATTATTAATCATTGACTTCCAGAAAAAAAAAAAAAACCCCAAATATTTTCCATTTATTGTAGATGCTTTAAAAGTCACCGAGGCTCTTTAATGTGGGGGCTGTTGCGCATCAAATATGGTGGCCCCTCGGTTTTAGATTTCGGCCCCTTGTCGCCTGCGAACATTGCAGTACCTTACTCCCCATTATAAACCAACCAACTACGGTAATTAAAGAATTAAATATACTCCTTGCCGACTAGTTCCTCACACTGCACATTAGTAGAATATTTTGAATTTTATCCATGAAACATTTTAGGTTTATGAGGATCTAGAAATGAATGAATTTAGTTTGAAGTACAATATTTTGGCAACACAAAAAAAGTAAAACTAATTTATAAATTAAATGAAATCAAAATCAAATCAAATCAAATCAAATCAAATGAAGTTAAGTTAGTCTTAACTTCTGTATTATTATTCGTAGATCCTTTTAAATTGTTTTTGAATTGTGAAGTGAATAAATGAAATATAGGTCAAAAATACTTACAAAATCTTCACTAAAAATGTAATTAATTAAAGTACTTAATGAGGAAAACAAATTGTGAATGTTAATGTTAATGTTAATGGATTTAAAGACTTAAAGATTTTTGAGGTCACTAGTTCTTTGGCGCAGTACAGTGTTTGTTTTTTGCATCGCCATATTTAAAAATTTTCTGATTGAGAAAACTGATTAAGGATTTTCCCTTCTTTTTATAGGTTTTTGCTTTCTTGTTATGTAATTCTAACCACTGTTGCTGCTTCCCATCCAACTTTAAGTAGAACATCGTTTCAACTCTAACTTTGTAGTAAATCTTTCTAATAATAACTACAATTAGGAAGATTGAGAAAAGTAGGAAGATTGAGAAAAGTTTTATGTGAGTGAAAATAAAAGGGGAAATGTTTAAAAGAATGAAAACAATTATGGTTAAGGTTGGTAGAGACCATCATACCGAACATCATTTTAAATGGTGGAACTGCAACTTAATGGTTTAATGCAAAAATTATAATCAAAGGATGTGTTGAGGATGAGGCAGATACAAGAAGAGTATAAGAAAATAAGAAATAAGAAAATAAATACGAAGATGATGAAGTAGATAAGAAGAATGTAAATCAACCCCGGCCATGAAGTAATGATAAGGAAAAATTGAGATTTTAATGCAATGATATTTATAAGTTAATAATGAAAGTGATGAAAATGATGATGATGATGATGTATACAAATTAAAGTGCGCTTCCTTAATCTTCATTCCTAACCTAACAATGAAAAATCTTATGTAGCTTGGGCTTATGCTTAAAGCTCTTATTTTGAAGCTTTTTCTTTTTCCACTAGGGTAGCAGGCAGATTTTAATGTTAGGTGTTTACTTGACTAATCTCTGAGATGCAGCTTGAAATTGCATTACGTATACGCCACCATCACGCTTTTAGTAGCAAAGGCCTGCACCATATTCAAAGTGCCATTCAGTTGATGGACAATGAAAGAAAAGCTTTAAAATACAATAACACAAAAAAAAAAATGAAAAAAAAAAAACAAGGATCATGGGTGAAAGCTCTCGGGATTGGTGTAAGTTTAATATTTTGAACTTTGCATTTAGAAATTTAAAAACAAAAAAAAACAAAATTGTTTATAAAGTCATTCATTGTCAGTCTTCAATATTCATACTGTATAAACTCAGTAGTAAGTCCTTACAATGCCAATGCAAAATATGTGATGTAGTGATGTATTGTGAAATGAAGCATAGAAAGAATTTTACATATGTCTATTGTCAGTCACAGCTGACATATTTCTCAGTCAAATCAAATGTTAACATACATAGCAAACTAAGTATCATGATTAAATAACTCATGAATTTTTCATGGAATTTGCTTCAATGTCAAAACACAAAGAGATTGAGAGAGAGAGGAGGAGGAGAAAAGAATAAAGAATATGAAATCAATGGCAAATTCCTTTTTCATTTGTAATAGGTAGAATTTAATTTGATATTATTTCGAATTGAAATAAAACTGCATATCAATATTTCTATTCACCACTCACTTAGTCATTTCATCAAAGTTGCCATTTATATTTCGAATATAAAGTACAATACTTTTTTTTACTTGATATACTAGATAATCAATCAAATCAATCAATTCTTATAAACTCTTTTTATTATACAAAAGTTGATGTTTCTTTGTTTATTGTTAGCTAGTTGTGGTGGCATTTCACTTTAACAGAAAACAAAAAGACACGTAATCATTATAAAGAATTACATTTATAATTCGACTATAGTGTTGATCTATTTATTTACTATTCATGTCCCTCGATAGTACCATATCGACATCTTCAGTTTCCTCAGCTGCTTCTTTCAGAGATATTCTTTTTGCTTCTTGACCAGCACAATAGCAGCTTCTGGCGGACGATGTCGCTTTGTCATAACAATATTTAAGGATCGGAATATTTTATTAATATCATAAATATTATGATACTCCGTGCTTTTTTAAACTACTCTTTCTTTTGCTAATTTGCTCTGTAGGATAGATTTTGGATGATGTCAGATATGATAAAATATAATATGAAAGTCTAAAAGGCTTTTTTCATAACTGATTTCGAACAAAAGACACCAACTCCATTGAGTTATCCGTTTCGATTCGAAAAGTTCAGTGATTTTCTTTCATTTTCTTGCACACATTCAGCATTGAAATCATGAAATTTGATTCTATCGGAAACGAACACTGCCCTTTGCTTTGAAACTTGGTGAACTGCAACATAATGTTAAATATTATTACAGTATTCATTCAAAAGTGAAGCATGAAACCAAATTTTGGAAAATATTTAGAAGAGAATGTGTAAAAATTAATTACAAATTTTCATTATTATAATGTGTATATTCAATAATAACAGATCACATTCATGCCATCTACATGTCAATTAATAAATACAATGACATTGTATGGCTCGAATCAACTACAAAAAGGATCTATGAAATAATGGCACAATTTAACTCAAAACTACTGAAAAAAGTTCAATGTAATTTAAAATATTTAATGAAATTAACTTAAACTAAAAGTTGTTTTAATGTTTGACCTCTGAAAACTATCATTAAAAGTTTTCTCCTGACGATGCATGCCAATCAAATAGAACAAAACTCAAGGTAAATTTTACATATTAGCTGACTGCCACAAAAATTTCTATAAAGTTAAATGAATTAATTAAATTAAAAAAAAAAAAGAAAAACTTTTGTTTCGCAATTTAATATGTTGTAATACAATATGTATAAAAAATAAGTCCTTGATGTAATGAGCATTTAAACGATGAGGTAAAGATTTGCTATTCAAGTGACAAGGCAAAACAAACTTTGAGTTCTATTTTTAGATATTAACAAGCGATCCTTAACTATTTCTCCATCTTCATTGCCTTTCTCAATGAGTTAAGTTCTATGATTATTTTAAATTGAGTTTCATTTCTCTGTTAAATTCTTAACAGAAAAGTTAACAGATAAAGATTGTTCTTGTAGAAGATAATTGCTATTATTTATAATATGATCACAATCATGGTCAAATCATTGGATAAACTACTTTGTTTTGTCTTTGTCTACTTGCCCATCCATCTGTCTACTTATTTATCCGTCTACTTCTTTATCTTTTTGTTTATTTGTTGATTGTTGTATGATTCTTTATCAAAACAAAAAAAAATTTGCTTTGTTACATTGTGAGTTGATTGCAATGTTTTGTTTTTTTTTTCTACTTTTCATCAAATTTCAATGATGCCACTTACCATTACTTTCACTAAACAAACCAACAAACAAGTCAAAGCAAATCATGTTAAAAACTAAACATAATTTGCTCATGCAATGCTGCACTTACGAGTGTAGGGTATACCCTACATTTATGAGTGGTTATGAAGGCGGATCCCCAAATGATGATGATGATTTTCATGAGAGGTTTTCCATACCTACCAATGTTAATCTCATAAATAAATTACAAAAACTTAATGCAACAAAAGTTTAAGGCCAACAAAAATTGGTTAAACTTTACAAATTGGATAAGAACTTCGCAAATTTTCTAAATGTCTGTTTTGTAAACTTTCAAAAAAAATTTGTTTATCAAGATTCAAGTCAAATAGAAAATGAAGAAAATAGGCCAAGTTCGAGTCAGACTCGTACACGGAGGGTTCCGTACCAGATTGGGGTTTGTATGGGAGGTACTACCCCTAGTGGTCCGATTTGACTGATTCCAACCAATGTACCGCATCTATATCAGAAACTTATATTATAGTATCTAAATTTCAGTTCAATAGAGCAAAAAACAAAACAGTTTTTCTAATATAAACTTGAATTTTAATGGTGGGTTTGTATGGGAGATACCCTCCTTAGCGATCCGATCAAACTGAAATTTCCACAATATAAGTTTCTGATGTATATGCACCAACCTTCCAAATTTCAAGATCGTGAGATTACTGGATCGTATAGCTGCCATACAAACCAAAATGTTTCTTGTATGGGGACCCCTTTAAATTTTTCAAAATATTTTAGTTTTAGAATTTATTGCTGATGCCCGGATGGACTACAAGTTATGTAAAAATTTCAACTTTTTAGCTATTGCGGTTTATGAGATATGACCCGAAGACTGATGGACGGACGGACAGCGAAGTCTCTGCAATAGGGTTCCTTTTGGTACACTTTGAGTCCGGGACCCTAAAAAACTATGTTTTTTTTTTCTTCTTTTTTATACTTATTTGTAATACTCGTATGTTTGTCAAATGACTGTAAAAGGCAAATTTGAATGGAATCACCAAGGTCTTCCATGACGTGAAATGCCTTTGTCGCTGTTTGTGGCAATCTCCTCTCTGATAGTTGGAATCTTCAAATCTCGTTAAATTATCAATTGTTTGACTTACTGGCAAACACTGGCAAATCTTTGTCGCATTTTAGTTTGGAACATCCAGTTTTGAGTTGAAAACAATGCCGAAATTTGATTTGATAAAACTGAATGATGAATCCATTCACAATTTTTTAAAGATTTAAATTTTTATTCTTAAAGCAGTTTCATTTTTTTTTTGGTATTAAAATATTTTATAAAATCTGAATTTATTTCATATAAATATTTAGTATACCACTAAGAACTATGTATTTATAATATTGTAGAAGAATTCCGCATAAAATTTTCATAGATTTTAATGGTTGCACATAGTTTTTATTGAGCAAATGGGTAATTAAATCTGAAAACTGTTCGAGTAAGCACTGCACACTTATGTAAATCATATTTCACAATATTAAAGAAAGTTTTTCTTAATGAAATAGCAAAAACATGAAAAATTTAATTACATTCAGACCACAAACCAAACATAATATCCCATTAGTTTATATGCTTAGGTTAGGTGGTTATACAGGACGCTCGCGAGTAAACGCGACTTCACCCAGATGCTATGTGGCCTTTGTTGGTGCGTAATCATAAGGAAAGAGAGGGGATAGGGGGATAGTAAGCTATTTAGATTTATTCACTAAAACAAATCTGAAGAGTCCACAAGTGGAACCTTTACCAGACTGCCCATATTCGCATAGAACAGCTTCCGGAAAACACGGGTTCGTCTACCAAGTAGACCAGGGTAGTCGTCACAAAGGAGATCTTGAATAGTCTCTGGTTCTTTCTTATGTAGATTAAGTTCTTTTTAATGTGAAATTATTTTTATATACAGGAAATTCTTTTTGATGTGAAATATCTTTGGGTTCGGAATGGTAAAAATTTACAATGTCGTGTGTCCGATGGGGGACCAACACTTTGAGTATTGTTAAAATTTTTTAAATTATTTAAAAATAGTTTCGATAAGCAAGTTTTTTATCTGCAACATATATTGTAATTGGTAACACAACAGAGCTCATTTTGGGCCGAGATTTTTTAAGTTTATATGCATGTATTAAGCTGAGAAAATTATGCTTCCTAACACCATAAATCAACTGCTACAATATGAATAAGTGAAATTTTTCTCTACCAAATCTACCAAAACCAAAAATCATATCAAAGATCATTTATCTTTATATATATAATTCTTCTGTGAGTGTGTATGTCACTGAACTTCTCCTAAACGACTGGACCGATTTTGATGAAATTTTTTGTGTGTGTTCAAGGGGATCTGAGAATGGTTTAGATTCACAATCTTTATATATATAATTCTTCTGTGGTGTGTATGTCACTGAACTTCTCTTATGTGTGTTCATATTGAGTCTTATGCGCGGCTATACCGTTCGTTCATCTGATTGCAATGACATTTTGTGAATGCGTGCATGGTTGGTTTTAGCCTTGAACATAACAGAGTATTTTTGGATTCGATATGTGACGCTGTTGTACGAGAAATTGGTGGATCAAATACTGCATTTGATTTGTCTGATTCTGCGCAATGTACTACAGTTAGTTTTGAATAAATTAAAGGACTCCATAATACAATAACACTTAAGGCAAGACCAGGGAGCTGTGCATTGTTGTGGATTTGGTAAGTCACTGGAATTATTAATGTGACTGACTATCCATTTAACCAAATTAAAGTGCAGCGGGAAGCAAAAATGAAATACCAGAATTGCAATTCAACTTATTAATAGCGATGGTGCGAAACCGCAACTGTAGGTATGGCCCAATCCACTTGCGTTCTACTGAAAGTGAAGTTTAAGGAATCCGATTGGCCGTACGACGTCGGGCAGGATACCCTAGTATATATATATTTTTTTTTTTCATTTTTATATATATTTTCATAGCGTATTACAAAGTCTATAATGCCTAAGCCAACAACTAAAGACAACAGCAATACAATATTTTTTGTACTACTTACTTGTATTTTTTGTTTTTATTATTTCATTTTGCTTATTTTTTTTTGCTTTTACGTACATACGAGTACTCACTTGTACGTATGTTTGGTTCATTTGTTTCCTCTTTTGCTGTAGCCATTGCCATTCATTTCTGTTGTTGTTGTTGTTGTTGTTGTTGTTGTTGTTGCTATCACTGTTACTGTTGCCACTGCTACTGTTGCTGCTACGGTTTTTGCTAGCATTTTCTTTGTTGTTGTTGTTGTTGTTGTTCTATTCTGTTGTAGTGCCATGCCACATGGCTTCGTTTGCTCGTTCAACCAGCGCCATTTTACTTTGGTCCTTACACCAAGGCAGTTCGTTCGTTCACACATCTGTGTTGCCGCTATAGTCGTTGGCGTTATCGTTATTGTCGTGGTTCTTACAGTCTCATATAGTCGCTGTCGCAATTATCGTGTATCATTGTTGTCTGTGGCTCATAGAAATGTCCTGACTCGATACTCACACACTTAGTACACGCATTCATTGTCTTATGGAAATGAACATTTTATGTATCTGTAAATCTAAATGTGTGTGTGTGTGTGTGTGTGTGTGTGTGTGTGTGTATGTGTATGTGTGAGTGAAAGCATCTAAAAAGTTAAATTTTATTATTCATTAAATCAAAGGGGATTTTTTTTGTTTTATTTTGTTTTTTTGTTTTGGTGTATTTTGCTAAAGTTTTCAATGTCAATGAAGAAGCATTTGAAAATCAAATAAAAGAAACAAAAACAAACTTTGATTTAAATTTAATTCCAATTGTAGTATGTTTTGCTATGCAACAATGTGCTATAACTGAAATATGAAAATAAATCAGAAGACTTTAGAAAACATCGATCAGAACACCACCGAGTATTTTATGTTTGTGTTTATTTAAGGATTTCAATGAACAAGCGCTGATTGCGCACGTTTTGGTAGAGACAAAATTTCCTTGATAAAAAACTTTAAAAAACTGAATCTACAAAAAGAGGAGACAATATTTATCAATATACTGTACATGTATAGCAAGCAAATAGTAAAATATTTATCAGTAAAAACATTGTCAATATTCAACTGATACAACGCACATCATTTTAAGACTCAAAGTTGAAGCTGCTGACATTTCCGTTTCCGTTACCGTTGTGACTCGCTCAAATAAGGTACGACAAAAACAATAAAAAAAAACAATAAAAAAAAAACACTATCACCATCAACCACTTAAAAAAAAAATATTGTTCATACATTATTTACTTAATTTTATTTTTAAAATTTGTTGTTTTGAATTTTACTCTCTGTTGGATTATTTCAAGGTTTCTTTTGAATATTGGAAATTTTCAATTCAATTTTGCTTTGCATAAGGTGTAAAATGAAGTGAATTGGTTAAGGTTTAATTAAAATAATTTCAATATTGAAATTTTTTAAGAATCTGCTCTCATAAAATAGTGTGAAATTCGTATAATTGTGTTGTGATTCATAGACACACTGGGCGCTGGAAATTGATCAAACCGACGGAGAAGAATCAATCTTTCGGTTTATTAATTTATATGCAATTGATTTTCTAAGTTTTTTTTATAGATTCCATATAATGTCATAATGTTGTAATAAATTTAAATTGGCATACCGTGAATAGTGAAAAAAATCGCAGCCAAAACAAATTGAAAAAAAGACAGTTTTTATTTTAAATTTCTCTATAATTTTACTATTTTTATGACATAAGGATTGAAAAATGAATTGCTTTAGCTGAATTTATTAAAAAAAAATGTGCTTAATATTCTGTTAGTTAAGGCCATTTTCAATAGATAACATTGATATGTTGAAGAGTCAGAGCTTTTTCTTTTGAAACTCTTGTATTGGATCAAAAGGTTGAATGATGTCTGTTACAAGCTATCAGGTGACCAGATGAGTTTTGAATATAGGAGCATTCTTGCATGTCTTCCTTCAAGGAGGTCCTTCAAATACACAGACGTCATGAAGAAAGAGTCTTCAATTGGCAAATGATCGTCAATATTAATAATTCTTTCATTTTGCCGCTTACAAGGCCTACCTCACTCCGCTATAAGGGTCTCAGCTAATGGAGCCAAAAATAGAATTTAATGCCACGAGTCATGCACTTTATAGTACATAGTTTCATTACCCAAGCAAAAGTTCTTAATCCAATAATCAGCCAAACGTGAATGCATTCTTAATGACACTTCTATGAACGTCATCATTTCGTTTTTGTCCATGAGAGATTGTTTTCTTTTTTATCCATTTAATTTCTGCAACTTCTGGTCAGAAATTCATTTGGCAATGAACAAATCATATTCAGTGGAATCGACGGATTAAGTAGTACCCTCGGATTATATATTTTCGTGTGAAATGCAAATTCCCGGTATAATTTTCTACATGCAAATTGCAGCAACATCACTATCAGCAGCATCAAGAGCAACATCATTACTAGATTTAATAGGAAACACGCTTTCATCCCTGGCAAAACATAAGCTGCTTTCCTCTTCAGCGTATTTATCTTCATCATCTGCTGCAGTGTAATTCGAACTGAGGTCACTGAAGGCTCTTGTTGGTGGTCTCTTGGTCTTTGGTTGATTATTTATTTTTATTTTGTTTTTTTGTTGTTGCTTTCGTTCAAAATGTGTAAAACCAATTTATTACTCACTACACTAGAATATAAAAAAAGTGACGGCAAGTCAAAATACCGACAGAAACTGACAAAATATGTCTAGTTGAACGAATTAGAAGAACATAACCGATTCACTGAGGTCATGCATGCACTGTCATATTTATGCATTAGACTATTAAAAATATTGTACTTTAAACTTTTTTGTGACAGATTAAATACGAAAATATATAGGAAAAAAAAAAGAAGTTGTGATTTTATAATCTTTGGTAAAGTTTTTTATTATCTAAACTCAGAGCCACTGTTGACTGGGAAGTTCAACTTCATCAGACCTCATACTAACTAACAACTAGTTTTTTTTTTCTCGATACAGAATCCCATGTCTGCAATACGCTTTATTATCTTCATACGAAAGTTGTAGAAATTAATCAAATTGCGGGTATACAATATGATATTGTATACTTGAAACATACCTCTGTATATACTAGTTACCACAAGTTTGGGTTGTTCCAAACAATAGTTTTGTCATAATACACTCTTTAGCAAAATGATACACGCAACGTCAATTCTTTTTTAAAAAAAATATTAACAGACAATTTTTAAAAAATATTTATACCAAACGTTTAATTTATTCAATGTAAGAACAATTAAAAAAAAAAAAAAAAAACAAATGGCTAGTTTTCTTTTAAGGAAATTAAAATAGGATTTTCTTTGTTGATCAAATAAATGAACGCACTAGAGAAAAACTTAAAAAAGTGTTTGCTTTGATTATAAAATGGACATTTAGCCATTTTAACTAGTTAAAATAAAATTAAATATTATATTTAATACTGAGTTCAGTCATATTTTTGGCTTATGGATTTGAAAAACCTACTTTCATAGAGGAGTGCCGGTTGCTGAGGTGGTCCAATGTAATCTCAATCCAAACGAGTTCAATTGCTTCCCTTTACAATTCTCTATCTTCATACTGTGTTTCTCCTCCTCACACATTGTCAATTATGTTTAGATCCGTAGAGTATTCAACGTTGATTTTACGACTCTAGCATTGTGAATATGAACTTTATCCTGTTAAAAAACCTATGGCCACAAGTTCCAAAGGAGTTATTTATCTTAGAAAATACAGATTCAAATAATTTGAAATGGATACCATTCAACAAAAACTAAATTTATCGTTTCGTAAAATGTAATCGCTCTCCGTACCATGACTCCGCTCTCACATCTGTGATGGTGGCTTAAATAAACTTTCGAGTTTCCGTAAATCGTGAAAATAGTGTTGGTAAATGGAAAGTTTTTCATCGATAAAGACAACCGACCGTCGCCAATTATTGAAATTATTGAGTATCAGTTTGAATAGTCCACATCATAACAAGTCCTGCGAATTGGAATCGTTTATGCTAGCGATTGATATTAAGTTTAAGGTGCTTTGCATAGGAAATTCTTAGAATATTGCACAGTTGAGAGACTTGCATTTATGCGGGCTAGTTATTTTATTATGCCAAAAATTCTACACTCTTTATGAGAAGTAAAAGATTTTTTTCTTTCATGAAATTGGTTTCCATATAATTAGGGATTTTCAAATACCCTTCAATGGGTCTGGAGTTGCAATTTATTTATTCTACAAACTTTCGGTTGGATAGTCCTTTTAAGAAAAAAAAAAACTAAAAAAATCGGGTTATATGTTATTTTCAAAAAATCTACTATAAAGTAAAATTGGATCTGAAGAATTTCTTTGAGTGTGGTAATGTTTATCTTTATATTGTATTTCTCTAAAAGATTCATTGAGACTGATATTTTCACACAATTCTGTCATGTTTTTATACTTGTTTTATTGATACAATAGATTTTTATGGCATTTAATCGTTTTATTGAAAGAAACTCGAAAACAACACCGAAAACTGCAGGTAATCTCATAAAAATGACTGCAAATTGACATTCAAATGTTTGTTTACTCATATAAAGTTATTTACTTACATATCAAACTATATACACGTACACATTCATATACAATACTTATGTATGTATCTATGTGAATATTTAACTGTAAATTTGTTTGTATGTGTGTATCATGGCATAATAAAATTTGAATATGTTTTTCTTTGCCAACTTGGCCATTATGGCGTTGGCGAAGTAAATTTTCAAAATAAAAAAAAAAAAAATATAAAATGGAAAATAAGAATCCATTATTTCAGTTTCAACGAATTTCAAATATATTATATAAAAATAAATTTCATTCATTTAAAAAAAAAAAAAAAAAAATAATAAATTCAATTTATGCAAATATTTTGCATTTTAATATTTTGTTACAACTATAATATTAAAATGACTTAGGGGAACATTGATTCATTGAATGTACATCATTCCTAATTCATTTCAGTATCCAGTAATTTGCTTGGGAAGTAAGAGCATTCATCATTAGTAATAAAAGTTTTTAGAAATGTATCTACTGATAGACATATTTAGATCGATTTTTAACGGTGCTAATCACTTGATGCAAATACAAAATATATTTTATATTGTTTATTATATATTTCATTTGAATATTTCAATAGGAAAGAAGGCACTTGATTTGCCTAAATGTGAATTAACTGACTGTTATATTAAGATTGATTATCCTAAATATTTTCTAAAATTTTAGTACAATATATCAATGGAAATGAAAGCGTTTAGAAGAGAGTCTACTGAAAGATATGCTTAGATTAATTTTTAGAAAAGTCGTATCACACATGACTTTCCCAACCGATAGAATTGTATTGTAATTGTATTTCTTAGTTTTAACATTTGACTATTGCAATCAGACGAAAAATTGCAACCATTCAAATAGAAAAATAATATTTTCGAGAATTTTGAATTGTTTGATATAAGTAGGAAAAGATATGATTCGAAAATAAAAAATAAAAAAACTCTATTTTGTGTTGTACTATTTGCAGAAAACTATTGGTATTGGAATTTCTTTCGTAAATTATGGAAATTTATATGAATTTTAATATTCACTTTTGCTGTGTGTGACAAACATCATTGCAAATTTAACACACCATAGACATTTATGAATTGTAAAGTGCATAAAAAGAAAGAAAAGCGAAAATGATATAAAAATGATAAATTGCTGCTACTTGCAGTTGTTCAGTTGCAGTTGAAAAAGTGACGATTGACAACAAAAATAACAACAATAACAACAAAAGTAACAAAAGAAAGAACAAATAAAAAGTCCACTTAAAATTGGGGTGCCCATAAAACCCAAAACAAAGAAAGAGATGCTTTCGATGTTTTGTTTGAGTACATAGATGGTTTCGTTTTTTTTTTTGTGTTATATATTTATTATATGATCTAAAGTTATGATTTTATCTGCAGGAAATGTAAAAAAAGAAACGAGATACTCGTATGCATCATCATAATTAAGTATTGCGTATATGTCGAATGAATATGAATAAAGAAACCAAGGCTTACAATGTTACAATGTAGGAATTACTATGGCAATTTATCAACCAATTCAGGTTAAATGAAGGCAGCATTCAAAATCTAAATCAATTTCATAGTATGTACAATAGTATTTATCACGTATTTTTGAAGTGAAACTTCTTAAGCGAAGGGGAGTAAATCCAAAAAATATGAAAATGAAATGTAACGAAAATCAAAGTTTTACAATATTATATTATAATATTATATTGGAGCTATTTAGGCAAACTTCTAAAGTAGATGGTCAAGCAATAATAAAAAATTTCGTTGTGTTATATCGTTTCAATAAAAGTAAAGTTATTTGATTTATCGGTCATTCTTCCACTTTTTCGTAAGTTCCTTCGTAAAGTAAACACAATCAGTAAAGCATTTTTATCTCTCTCTTTGGCATAAGCATTCATTCTTTACTATGCAGAGGAGCCCGCACAAGGCAGTGCGTCTACGTTTGTGAAGCCTCATCACATTTTGATTTTCGTCATATTTAATTTTCTAATTTTTGATTTAAAAAGTTTCACTACCATATTGTGCTTATAAGGGTGAGGCATACTACTTAATTTTTTTTTTTTTTTGTTTTGCGGAACCAAAGATTCAAGGTCTATACAAATTCAATAAAGGACATTCAAAGTTACTTGACATTGACGAAGGAATAATACAATACTTCGATGCTTTTGAAATCGTAAATAAATCAACAACTTAAGCATATCATTAGTAGTATTAATTTGCCTTTATCTTCATTTTAAATTGTCATCTTTAGGTAATTATTTTCATTCATAATACTGTTACAGTATTAGTAAAGTAAAGTTCTGCTTCAATAGTGTAGAGTATATAGTTTTAGTTTCTTTATTACGAGCTATATTACTTAGTACAGTGACAAGAAATTGATTTATTATAACAAACCAAACCCATTTGCAAATCTTATCTAAATCTCCGCTTCCCAGCAAAATCCTGTCATAAGTTGTATTTTATTTCCATTGTTCAAATGTCATGTACAATATTATGAGCTGCAAATTCTATTGAACGAAGTAAATTATAGTCAGTCGGTTGGAAATCTAATTGAATACACATTGAATAAAAAACATACAATGGTATCATTTTTTTTTTTTTTTTTTTTTTTGTAAGAAAGGCATCAATTGGTTTTAGATGTAGATGTATATTAAGTTGTCATGTTTTGTCACCATTAACGATTCAATATTTGTGTCCATGAGTTGAGTAGTGAATATCAAGCCAACCAGCATAGAGTTTGACAGTTTGAAATAACATATGCACCACACTGCTAAACATTTCCCATCGAGTGAAGAGAAAATTCCTTGAAAAATCTTCATATTTGTATGTACATACATAATTGTAAAAATGATTGAAACTTGTTCCAAACTTATTTCAAACTAAATACTTACCATTGAAAATAATACTTTAGATTCTTTTTAAGCAAAGAACTCTGGGCAGGAGGCACCTAGCTTCTTGAATCTTGAAGGTCCAGTTGAAAATGGAAAATCTTAGAAAAATCATGAATTTTACTAAATTTTTCCTTGTTGTTTCATTTTCATTTACAGTATTTAAACTCTTCACGCAGTGAATAAGTTTGTATTGAAGTTTGTAATAGACGGTAGGAGATATCGGAGACTCCAAAAAGTATACCTATATTTTTTTTTTTTGTGATCAGCTCGACGAGATAAGTTGATTTAGCTATATAAGTAGGTATGGAATCTTGTCTTTTAGATTTTTAGCTAGAGAACTGAAATTATTCACTGTACAGTTGTGGGAAATCAGGCGAATCGATCAAATTTATTTACGTAAACTTAAGTCAAATCAATAATGTGATATTTTTGTATGCCCAATCACAGGAGTATAGGTAAAAGCCTAAAGCTTGAAGAGTATTACACCATCAGCATAGCCTAAGATAACCTTTTCCTTTTTCTTTTTTTTTTTTTTTTTTGTTTTAAAGTATATTCATTTTAATTGAAAGTTTTTCCTGTTTAAATTTTTTTTATGTTCTTTTTTTTTTTTTTGGTGAATCCCCTTAGATTTGTAATTTGTTATTTCTTTCTAATATTTATTTACATTTGATAAATTGCGTTTTATATTATTTTAAGCCTGTGGCTTTAATGTGGCAAATTTGAGGTTCGAAAATAGGGGAATTTTTCTTTTGTGTTTTCCAGTTAGTGTGTGTGTGTGAAATTATGCAACAAAAACTAAAACAATAATAACAAAAATAACAATCAACGCAAAAGATTTCAACATTAATTTTTTTCAGTTTTTTTTAAACTTTTTTTGTTTTGTTATTTTTTGTTTTCTAATGTTTCCACATACATTAAATTGTATTTTGTCCAAGTGAAGTTCACTTCACTTCAACTCATAATAACATTTGAAAACAAAGCAAGTAAAAATAAGGTTAACTTTGGCTTTTCCGAAGTTGATATACTCTTCACTCACCCATAGAAAACGGTTTTGGCTACGCTTCTGTGATTAAGCATTTAGAAATGTTTGATTATTGTTATGAATTATGTTTAGGGTATAGTCAGTACACATGCAGCATTTCAACATTTATACCGAAATACTTGTATGTGATATGTATACGTTCCAGTAATGCTAGGGTCTTGAAATTTAAATGGTTGTGAATAGTATAAAAATTGCCATTTCGATTTTAGTTAATTTGACATAAACTTCTTATAGTAAGTGACTTCATATTTGTGGTCTTGATTATCTCGATTGGATTATTCCAATTCAAGCAACTAAATATAATCTATAAACTTCTGTAGTTCTTCTTGAATGAAAAATATTAGAAAATTTAAGATCAAATCACATTCGAATGAAACCCAAATTATGGTAAATAAACCAGTTTTCATGGAAAATCTTTCAATCATCTGCTTAATAAAAAACAAATGATTTCATTTTGACGACACCAAATGCCAAATATTAACTTACAACTATTTTGTTCAGAAAGGGAAATTTTCCAGATCTTCACCATGATATGGTGAATTTGTCCTTTTTACTTTTTTGTATAGAAAAAAGGATCAGATTTTCTTTCCTCAAGAACTCCTACGTTACAAACATCAAACTAAACTGATAAAACAAATAAAATATTAATGTGAAGTGTATCAAAAAAAAAAAAAAAAAAGAAATATAAACCCAAAATTATATATAACAAAACATACAAAATTATGAATGGGAAATGGCAAATAAAATTGGACTTTTCAAATTACAACCATGAAAAATAAAATGTGTCATCAAAATTTTCATTTGAATTTCTATGAATTTTATAAAGTTTTCATATTTTCATAAATATAATTTTTGTGTTTTTCTTTTTTGGGGAAATATAAAGAATTTTTTTTTATTTTTTTTTTCATATTCATTTTAATTATGTTTATATAATTTTTTTAAAATTATTTCATAGAAGAAATTAATTAAATTAAATTAATTTGATTTGCTTTGATAACCATAAACTGTTTTCTAAATCAAAATTTATTTTAACTTCTCTTCTTCTCAAATTATAAAATTATATTTATGTTAACTTTAGTAATGTAAAGCTAAGGAAATTATCTTGTATGCTAATTTATGAGATGATCAAAAATTATCAGCTTCAATTCATGTATAGTTTTCATTGACTCTAATTTGATCGAAGGCCAAAAACTTTTGGGATTTCATTTATTGTACATAGCATTTGAATATTTCAAGATTTTATTTATTTAGTTAACCTGTTTCTTGCTAAAGAGGTTTATCAGCATATTTAAAATTAGGATTATTTTTCTACTCTTTAGTTTTGAAGAATGTTGAATAACATGGGCCCAGACTTCTTAAGTCGATTATTCAGCTGCTATCTTGAAGATGTTTTTTAAATCCGATGGCGTTTCTAAATGTCGTTTGAATTTGAACCGACCGAGGGCGGACCGTGAATTTGTGGTACCCTGGGCTAATACTACTTAATGAAGTAATTGCCATTTTGTGAAAAAACTGTTTTCGATAATGAAGTACTAGATACATGGTAAAGGAAACAAAAGAGGGAAAAATGCAGTCAATCACAAATATTTAATTAATATTTTTATCTTGCAAATCTATTAAAAATTTGATTATCTCATAGACTTGATCTCTTCTATTCTAATCCATAATAAGCTTATCTGCGCCGTATATTGATATTATCTCTATAATAATCCAAAAATTTTTAAGTGATTGGTCTCTTGTTTATTTCACTGTATTCTGCTCCCAAACTAGCAATTAACTTTTTTGCTTTCTTTTTGTATTTCTTTCGTTTCTGATCTGAGTGATGCCGTATGTTACTTACAAACTCTTTTAATGATATAATAAACTTATTGCTTAAAATTTTCGAGTAATTTTTTTCAATTCGCAATATTTTCCATCATATTCAATGGACTCTTATACAGATTCCCTCGGTTTTTCATATTTAAAAAACGATTAATATTGTGGATTGTTCTTACAATAGATTCTTTGATTACTCTGAGCTTGGAATTTGGAGTACCTTCAAAGTGACAATATGTCTATTATCCCTTAGGAGCCCTCTGTATTAACATCCGATTTACATTATGAGACTCGTTTGAGGCACTTCTTTGTTGTCTCTTGCAAGCGTGAACACTTTGAGACTGTCGCAAAATAAATTTTTTCACATTCCTTTTCATTTTTGTTTCCTTATGAAGGTGATGTTCTGTTGCAAAGGAAGTTTTTGATTTTATGTGAATTTTCATTAGTTTAAAAATGAGTGGAGAAAAGGGAAACATGAAAATTTCATCACATTGCTTTAATCTAATATATAATTAGGGTACCTCCCACACACAACCACAATCTGCAACGGAACCCTCCGTGTAAGAGTCTGACTCGCACTTGGCTAATTTTATTTTTAATACTGCATGTGCTCATAATTAATCATTTCTTTAGATTCTCCTCCAAAATGAATTGCTTCGCATTAATAGCGGAAAGTTTTTTTTTTATTGAAATGAAAATATGAACACATAAATAAACTTTTTATTTGCTAAATTGTATCTAAATTGATCTTGTTAAAATTTGGCAATAAAACACAACTCATACCATAAATAATTCAAATATCTATCTTGATTAGTTCCTTTGTCCCTTTGCCTATTATATTTTTGGGAAACCATGTCGACACAAGAGCATAGTCACCTTACGGTCAAAGTTATTCTGAATAATGAACTAGAGAACTATGTATAAATGTACTGTATGTTAAGTGTTGAAGTAGTTATCTTCAACAAACTCTTGATTCGCCCCATTCTAGATTGCAGAATATTTCTTATTTGGCCTCCGCTCCTAGGCTTCAAGCTTAGTACGCCCATGCCCATGATCAACATAAGAATTTTGTATATGTACATTCAGTCATCATTGGGCATTATTATGACTGGAATCAAAAAAGAATCATGCACAAACGCCTATCAATCACAAAACTTTGTGCTTTTTTATTGTAGATTCAAAATGCCACAAGCCCAGAACGACCGTGTCCGCTGGAGAAATTACATTATCATAATAATGGTAGCAGTTATTACTTTCTATCTTGTTGGCCGCTTGGACTACACCTTTGTAGTTGATTGGCTAGAAAAATATTGTGCAGAAATACAATAAAACAACAGTAATGTAAAATAAACAAAATTCAAAAAAAAAAGGGTTGGTGGTGGTGGGGGCAAAAATTAAAACAAAATACCAAAACAAAAAAAAAAAAATATTCTTTAATTTACTAAAAACCACGCATATCTTTCACAATTCAATTTTTGCATATTTTATTATATAAATTTTCCTTTTGCAAGTCGATTTTTCATGATTTATATTTTAATATTTAAAACAATGCCAAATTTAACCATAGAAAACTCAACGATTTCTATGGCGGCTAATAAGTATGTGATTTAATGACCCAATACTTCTATTTTTTGATTTCTTATATCAAAACTGAGAATTTTGTTATTTCAAGTAAAGTTGCACTTGTATTTCTGAAGGAAAAGTTTCCGTGGTGTAGCGGTTAACATTTCTGAAGGTAAACAAAAGATTTCATAAGAAAACTACTGCAATTACAAGGTTTTTCAATAGAAAAGTTGTCAATGACTTGTCCAAATGATTTCATTTTCAAATAATTTGAATGTAGTGTCATTTTTTTTTTGTTAAATTCTTTTGATTATCTTAAGAAAACTGCCATGGAAAGAAAGTTATAGAAGTACAACAGAGGAGTTGAAATTTATTTCGGTTTGGCGGCAAAGAAAAATAAAGAAAGACAAAGTGGAATCTGCATTGCTTGTGTGGCTCACAAAGATTATTAAAAAAAGCAATTCTTGCGAATTCTTTTGAAATAGATTTGGTGAATGATGTGCGTAAATATCGCAATAGTAGACTTGGTGAAATACATAGCGAAACTTGTGAAAAGGAGAAAGAGCTGCTGGGGAATTCGAGACAGAGGTATTGCCTGACTTGTTAAAAAATTTCGATCCATTTGATGGATATTTTTAATGCTGATGAAACAATCCTATATTATAAAGCAATGCCAAACACTACATTTTTACCAATGTCCAGCTATCTGTAAGAGGTAGAAACTCATACAAAATCAGAGTGATTCTGCTAAGAGTTCATCTTTTCTTTTGAAGAAGCACTTACATGATATTTTCAAAAATCCGCTACGTCATCGCCCAACATTGTTAATAAACCAAAATATGGATGACTGAGGGAGTATGGAATGCGATATTTCTATCCATAGATGAAGGATTAGAAAAAAATCATGGAAATGTTTTATTATTTGTGGGCAATGCCGCATGCCACAAATTTTTTAAAAGATATATAAACTTCTTTCTAGTTTTTGTTTCTAAAAAGATCTTCCACTTTACCAAACCAGAATATCTACCGATCCTTTACTTTCCTAGATAATTTGTACGATAGCCTATCTTCAGCATATTCGAATAGTGTTTGATATAAATATGACAAAAACATTTCCAGCGTCTATAAATACTCATTTGGAATATCTGTTTTCAAGTATGGGTATGCAGTACGACGGTGTGTTATTGGGTAGACGTAAAAGTTTTATTAAAAAATATAGCTGCAACTTATCTACCTCCTCAAACAAAGTAAATCCCCATACTTGTACGGTCCTAGTGACTGTCCTAGTGACTGCTAACAATAGCTTCCATTTTGTTGTTAGCTTTATTTCGCTTTTGGAGAAGAAAGTTCTTCTTGGCCAGACTATTTCTATTTTCTAAGTGCGATTTGAAACTTAGTTGCGGTGTTAATATTATCCCTAAATATTTATATACCGACGTTTCATTATTCTCGCCTCTATACTTCCACATGATAATCTATCCCCGCGGCTAAATACCACTATTGCTGACTTTGCTAAGTTTACTTCATTTTTTATATTGTGTTTTATTTTGTGACAAGTAGCACAATCACCTCAAACCTCAGACCCATATTGATTGGCTCAAATGTCGTCTTAACAATTAATTATTAATGTATTATTTATATTTAGTTTTAATTTTCTATTATTTTTATTTGTAAAATTATAAAATTATATAAATTATTCAAATAGAATAACACTTTCTTAATATGTAAAAAACTATCTGCACATTGCTAATATCAAAGCCTTGGATTGAATATAAATAGATAAATTTTTTTGTCTGCTGTTCTTCATGTAAATTCATTTGATCTTCACTCTATGAAAACCAAGCCATGAAAATGAAAAAAAAAAAGAAAAATATTCGACAAACTAGAAACAAAAACTTCGGCAGCAAAATTTTTGTTTCTATCCGGCAATCATTGTGTTTCCATTCTCTACAAACAAGTGTCTCAAGAGAGAATTCTGTCGAAAAATCTCATAGTGTAAAAGCTGAATAATTCTTTTTTTAAATACTTTTGAAATGTTGAATGTTTCATATGTGTTCCATTTGGTTTTCCATAAAGCAATGACTATAATTCTTTATTTTCAATGCTCCTTGATATTGTACATCCAAAGATATCAAGTATCTCTAACAGATTTTACTATAAAGGCAAATTGCTTTTATATTGCCAATAGTCAATAAATGAAAATTGTTTAAAAATTATTATTCCTGTTTTTTGTTTTTACTTTTTTTGTTGTTGTGTTTTTTATTTTATTTGATTAACAACATTAAACAGTTCCAAGCTTTAAAATATTGTTGTTCCAACAGTCAAAAATAAAGGAAACCAAAATTGATTTAGTTAAACTAAATGAAATGAAATTTTGAATAAATTTCCAAATAAATAAAAGTGAAGAAAAATCATATGCACAAAGTCAATGAAATTGATAAAATTTTTGTATGGCAAAAAGACGCATGACCAAATAACCAACACTATCAAAATACATATACGAGTATACGATGTATTCATGTATGTGTGTATGTGTGCATGTGTATGTGTGTTTGTGTCTATGTATGTATTCTGCTTATGTAAAAGTGGAAAAAATTTTGCAAAAACTAGAATATTTGGCAAAATGCCTTCAAAATGCTTACAAAAGGACATTTTACAGTTTTAATTTCCACAAAGATTCTTATACTTCATGCGTGTGTCTGTATATTTATCATATCTGTGTGTGTATCTGTGTGTACATTCCTGTGTGTGTGTGTGTGTGTGTGTGTGTGTGCGCGGTTGTATGAATGTAATTATTTCTATATGTGGTAGGAAAGGCCCTAAATCGTCTAAAGAAAGCAAGAATGAAAAACAAACAAAACAAAGGAGATAAACTAATAAATTTCAAAGATGAAATTGCTCACAAAGTCAACATTGCACTAAAAAAAGAAAGCAAGAAAATTTAAAAAATGAAAACCAAAAATAACAAATAAAGAATCTACAGTCAGATGATATCGACTACTACGAGATACTAGATAATTTTGAGGATTAAAAAGTAGACGGTTTTGAGGAAAAATACACCTGCTACAGTTTCATGTTTCCATTGTTATTCCATTGTTATTCAAGCACTGAGGCCTATTAGAAATTAAATTGTAAAAAACATTTCAAATGTTTTTGGAAGGAAGTAGTCTTTATGAAATATGATCCTGGGTACATTTTAATCATACTAACAATTAGAGGGAGTAAAGTGACTTGAAGTTGAGTTTACTTGCGTATTTCGATAAGCATGCGACAACTTGAAATGACTTCCGTATGATCTGTGTCCATAAGATAATCGAGCTAACTTGCAACCGATTTTATCCTCGTTCTTTTAGCCAATGCAGTACCAATGCAACTTCAAGCATTTTATCAGTTAAGTAGGAATCAGGAATCAGCGTTGCCTAATAAAATACAAGACTAACGGACAAACAAAACATACAAGACAAAGGTCATCTAACAAACAGAGACGTAATGAACTGTTATTTTGAAAGACACAATAAATGTAAGATCTAAATCTATGATTTGGTATATTGTATCCACAGCATTGGCACTTTTGCAGTTTCAAGCTCATTATTGACTAAGCTTGATTACAGTCCCGCTAATGATGATATTCGATTTTTATAGATTTCAGTAAGAAAAGAAGCCAAATATTGTTGTTTAAATTACAATATGTTTAAGATAAAAAGAAAAAAAAAAAAAAAAAGAAGTTAAGAAACGCATGATGTTATAATAATTTGTACTAATTCCATTAACAAAATGCCCTTGAATTTGATACCAAAAATAATGTTTTGCTTTGCCCTGAATGAAATGAAAACTTGTTTGTTCTGTTAAATTGCAACTGAAAGTTCTGCCTTTACTTCTCGATTCTACATACTCATTTCAGGCATCACAATGGACCATTAGGTCGCTTGATTGAATTGACCTCGTGAATTGATCTATCTACAATACTTAAGCTAAGCTAACCTAGGCACAGCGCTACTGAGCTAAAGAAACAAACAAAAAAAAAAAAAACAGATCAATTTAAAAAACACAATTTTCGATTAATTTTCTTACTGAAGCTAAGTCAGATCTCTAGAAAAATACACATTTTCCTTATAAGAGACAACGGATGGTTTAAATTTTATGGTGATCCTACAATATATTCAATTCATAATCTCTTTTCACCGAATTTGCTGAGAGAATAAAATGTCCTTGATGAAAAAAAAAAAAAATCAAAAATTCAGTTTCATAAATATGTCATAAATTCTACTCTTCATTAGAGCCGTCCAGCTTGCATGGTTCCCTGGCCACATTGGAAGAAATCGTAGGGATTTCAAAGCAAGTAAGTTGGCACATAAACAAAAAAAAAAAAGAAAAAAAGATCCTCGATTTCAAGAAAACAAAATAAACAAGAAAAAGTCAGGTTAGGTTATCTTCAGCTTCACGCTTATACTCTTCACACAGAAAAAAGTATTATGAATTTGTCAAGATGAATGAAACATGGGGAACAGCATAAAGTATATACCTGATCAGTCGGACTCACTTTTTAAGCTAGAGAGCTGAATTTCTGCACAAAGACGCTGCAAATTTCACGGCATCAGCTAAATTGGATTACTAGAGGAGTATCTCCCATATAAGCCCGCCATTAAAATTTAGGTTCTTATTAGAAAACCTTTTTTGCATTTTGTATTATAGAACTGAAATTTTAACCCTATAAATGCCTGACCCATATTCTACCCTAGGATCACTGGATCCGGTCTCACTGTTGAAATGCTGTATGTCTACATCACAGTAGCGTAGGCAAAAACGTTACCTAGGGGGTGCGTAAAGAGTATGACAACTTCGGCATAGGTGTTTATATACTAATCTGTGTGACCCACACAATCAATGCAGATTCCAAGGTGTCGTTCACTCATTTTCCTTGCCGCTAAGATGAAATAAATTACAACACTACTATTGTATGTAACTTTCTTTCCGATTTCACATGATGATTCTACTTCTTGACTTTGCTAACTTGCTCACTGATTATCGACAAAGTTGGGCGCTCTTTTGTCATTTCATCCTTTCCATGGAAATTGTAAAGATATTTTCTCAGAGTTACATATTTCTTAAGCTACTCAAAAGTATTTAACAAAATGATTTACAACAAAATGACAATACATTCCAATTATATTCCATAAGAAATCAAAAGGTAGAAGTATTGGGTCATTAAATCACATACTTACTAGCCGCCATATAAATCGATAAGTTTTCTATGGTTAACTTTGGCATTGTTTTATACATTAAAATAAATCATGCAAAATCGTTTTGTAAACAAACAATTTATGTAATAAAATATGCAAAAATTGAATTGTAAAAGATATGCGTGCTTTTTACTAAATTAAAAAATATGTTTTTATTGTTATTTTTTTGTTTCCTGAATTTGTGTTTTTTTTTACATTAAAAATTGTTTCTTGAAATAACTAAATGTCGTTCTTAAAAACTATTAACGAAAAAATAATAATAAACATTGCAGCAAAAAAAAAATAAACAATAAAAAAAAAAACAAATTTAGAATCCATGTTCATTATGATTATATAGTAGATGAGTTTGTTTTACATCATGATAATACTCCCATAAGTATCCTTGCATTCTGTCCCTCGTGGCTGATCATAGACAATAAATTTTGCTTTAGTTAAAAAAAAAAAATTTAAAGGGAATTTTATAAGGCTTACGTTTTGTTACATTAACTAATTTTATACTTACCTCTTATTCTAAATATCCTTCCCAACGTTCAAGAGTGGTATATGCCAAAATCCTTCCACGTTGTAGCTGTTCAGATAAAGACGAGTAATCGAATTGCCGTAAAAACAGAAACGCAATAAGAGCGACAATACCAGCGAAGAGATACACTCTCCAGCGTATTAGGTGATAATCATATTGATCATCTGAGAGAGGCATTTTTTATCAACTAGAAAAAATCGTAAATCTGTTAAATGATGATACTTAAATACAAAGTTAAAAATTGAAGATAAGAAAAAATGCATACATAACTTAAACCACTTCCTCCTGTCTTTGTTAGTTCCTCTCTGGAAACGGAAACAAAGTTCAACTTTTCAAAAGTAGGGGACACTAAGCAAAACAGAATTCAATCAAGTTACTGGTAAAATAGAAATGAATATGTTGGTTTTGGATATTTCTATACTTACAGAACCACTCAAATGTATCTTGCTGAGATCCACAAAGAAAATTGTAGTACCTATGAAGTTTTGTCGAATTGAAAGAATATTCTTTTTTGTCACTTAAAAAGATTACAGTTTGTTAAGAATTTGGAAAAAATTGGACTTAAAAATTTTTTTATGGTGCTTACCCAATAAAATTTTTTATTCTTTTTCACAAACAACAAATGAAAACGATGTGATCTTTTGTTTTGTAATTGTGATTGTTACAAATTTTTGACATTAAAAGCTATGAAACATTTTATTTTTGGAAAAGTATCATTTTCTAAAAACTGAATCCAAAAAAAGTAAGAAAGTTTAGAAATAAGAATTGCCACAAATCAGTGAGCTAAAAGAACAAAGTTTTGTAATTGATAGGCGTTTGTGCATGATTCTTTTTCGATTCCAGGCATAATAATGCCCAATGATGACTGAATGTATACAAAATTCTTATGGCGATCATGGCCATGGGCGTACTAAGCTTGAAGCCTAGGAGCGGAGGCCAAATAAGAAATATTCTGCAATCTAGGATGGGGCGAATCAAGAATTTTTTGAAGATAACTACTTCAACTTTTAACATACAGTACATTTATACATAGTTCTATAGTTCATTATTCAGGTTGACTCTGACCGATTGGTGACTATGCACTTGTGTCGACATGGTTTCCCAAAAATATGATAAACAGATGATAGGCAAATAAAAAGTTTATTTAGGTGTTCATATTTTCATTTCAATAAAACAAACTTTTCGCTATTAATGCGAAGCAATTCATTATGGAGGAGGATCTAAAGAAATGATTCATTATGAGCGCATGCAGTGCTAAAAATAAAATTAGCCAAGTGCGAGGTCCCATACAAGATTGTGGTTGTGTATGGGAGGTGCCCCACTAGAGGTCCAATTCGTCTGGTTCCGATAAATGTTCTGCGTCTAGAAAATAGAAATATTCATGTAAAATTTCAGCTCTCTATCTCAAAAACTGAAGGACTAGTTTGCATGCATATAGATGGCCATGGCTTAATCAAGAATATAGGGATATACTTTACGAAACCTCTGATGTCTCCTTCTGTCTGTGACAGCCTTCATGACAAACTTGTAATACTAAGCACTACGTGAGGAGTATAAAGAAAGCAAACAACTCCAATTTTTTGTGCTCTACTATTTCTTATATTTTGTTCAATGACTATGTAACAAAGATATATACAATACTATCAGAATATTATTTTAAATTTAACAGCGATTGAAATACATTTAGTGAACCACAAAATAATTTTTTTTTTTTTTTGAAACAATTGCGTGATAATTAGTCAATATTGTGGATGTTAGTAGTATAACGAATGTTGGCAATCCCCTCCTGATATACTGAATCGCCAAAAGAACATGTTCGGCGTAGTGGTTGAAATTGTTGAAGCGATTCCGTATTGACCTGGGTCATCGAACCCAGTGTTCTTTGTCTTGTAAGAGTAGCAAGTTCTGTTAGTTCACTGATTCTGGGAATTTAATAGTGAGCCAAAGGCAATAACTGGCACTGAACTAAACAATTGTAGGTCTCGTTGTATCTGTATTCTTGCCTGTTTGTTTATGTATCTAGATACTTACATATGTATCTATCTATATTTGCATGTGTGGCATAAAGCAGTGTAGTATTCATTTTGTTGACATTTTATAACTAGAAACAACTAACAACAATAACAAAAGGCATTTCAGAATGTCATGCATTTGAGTAATTTTCATATGCGTTGATGGTCATTATGATGATAGTTCATTATTTTTGTTATGGCATCGAAGTCATGGGCTTACATGGATGGTTAGATGACCCTTTTTGGGCTTAAACTGCAGCTATATCATGATAATTTCTGATTTGCGTTACCCCTAGGTCAAAATACAAATACGCGCCCCTGTGTGTGATGCTGTTGCTAGTGTCTCACTGTCACTGAAAAATAGATGACAACAGCAGATACATTAAAAATGAGCAGCATTTGTATGCGACACACGAGTAACGATGCAGCCAAACAAACACATTTACACAACCACACAAGCACACATACATATCTATATATGTATGTATGTATGTATGTATGTAAATATAAAGTTATATATACTAAATTACTAAAGCAATGGGAAATACAAGTCAACACACAAAAGTCAATCCAAACAACATTTTTCTTAACAAGGGAAAGCTGTCCCACACTTGTATTGAACAGTTCCATTAAAGCTGAAAGCTCAACTCGAAGATCCACATTAATGCAAAACAAATACACCTAAAAGTAAAAGCAGAAAGCTGTACTAACTCCTTGGATGACGGTCTCAACTCACCCTAAAAAACAAAGTTCGACTCTATAAGGCAAAATTTTAGCGGGGTGTGGATATGAAGAACAGAACTGTGGGAAACAGAAAATAACTTGAACATCGAGATACTGCAAACGTATCAGATCTATGACGATATAAATTTCAACACCACTATTATATAAATTTTTTTTTCCGATTTCTCATGATGATTCTACTTCTTGACTTTCCTATTTTGCTCACTGACGCTGTTTTGTCTTTTCATCCTTTCCATGGAAATTCTAAAGATATTTTCTCAGAGTTACATATTTCTTAGGCTACTTAAAAGTATTTAACAAAAACATTTACAATAAAATGACAATACATTCCAATTATATTCCATAAGAAATCAAAAGATAGAAGTATTGGGTCATTAAATCACATACTTACTAGCCGCCATATAAATCGATAAGTTTTCTATGGTTAACTTTGGCATTGTTTTATACATTAAAATAAATCATGCAAAATCGTTTTGTAAACAAACAATTTATGTAATAAAATATGCAAAAATTGAATTGTAAAAGATAAGCGTGCTTTTTACTAAATTAAAAAATATGTTTTTATTATTATTTTTTTTTTTTTTTGCCAGCCCATTCCCCTTTTTTTGTTTCCTGAATTTGTGTTTTTTTTTACATTAAAAATTGTTTCTTGAAATAATTAAATGTCATTCTTAAAAACAATTAACGAAAAAATAATAATAAACATTGCAGCAAAAAAAAAATAAACAATAAAAAAAAAAACAAATTTAGAATCCATGTTCATTATGATTATATAGTAGATGAGTTCGTTTTACATCATGATAATACTCCCATAAGTATCCTTGCATTCTTTCCCACGCGGCTGATCATAGACAATAAATTTTGCTTCAGTTAAAAAAAAAAAAAATTTAAAGGGAATTTTATAAGGCTTACGTTTTGTTACATTAACTAATTTTATACTTACCTATTATTCTAAATATCCTTCCCAACGTTCAAGAGTGGTATATGCCAAAATCCTTCCACGTTGTAGCTGTTCAGATAAAGACGAGTAATCGAATTGCCGTAAAAACAGAAACGCAATAAGAGCGACAATACCAGCGAAGAGATACACTCTCCAGCGTATTAGGTGATAATCATATTGATCATCTGAGAGAGGCATTTTTTATCAACTAGAAAAAATCGTAAATCTGTTAAATGATGATACTTAAATACAAAGTTAAAAATTGAAGATAAGAAAAAATGCATACATAACACAAACCACTTCCTCCTGTCTTTGTTAGTTCCTCTCTGGAAACGGAAACAAAGTTCAACTTTTCAAAAGTAGGGGACACTAAGCAAAACAGAATTCAATCAAGTTACTGGTAAAATAGAAATGAATATGTTGGTTTTGGATATTTCTATACTTACAGAACCACTCAAATGTATCTTGCTGAGATCCACAAAGAAAATTGTAGTACCTATGAAGTTTTATCGAATTGAAAGAATATTCTTTTTTGTCACTTAAAAAGATTACAGTTTGTTAAGAATTTGGAAAAAATTGGACTTAAAAATTTTTTTATGGTGCTTACCCAATAAAATTTTTTATTCTTTTTCACAAACAACAAATGAAAACGATGTGATCTTTTGTTAATTGTGATTGTTACAAATTTTTGACATTAAAAGCTATGAAACATTTTATTTTTGGAAAAGTATCATTTTCTAACGAATCCAAAAAAAGTAAGAAAGTTAGAAATAAGAATTGCAAATCAGTGAGCTAAAGAACAAAGTTTTGTAATTGATAGGCGATATTCTTGATTCCAGGCATAATAATGCCCAATGATGACTGATGACAATTCTTATGGCGACTGGCCATGGGCGTATAAGCTTGAAGCCTAGGAGCGGAGGCTGAAATATTCTGCAATCTAGGATGGGGCGAAATCAAATTTTTTGAAGATAACTACTTCAACTTTAACATACAGTACATTTATACATAGTTCTATAGTTCAATCGGTTGACTCTGACCGATTGGTGACTATGCACTTGTGTCGACATGGTTTCCCAAAAAAGATAGATAGGCAAATAAAAAGTTTATTTAGATATTTTCATTTCAATAAAACAAACTTTTCGAAATGCAAGCAATTCATGGAGGAGGATACAAAGAAATAATTCATTATGAGCTATTAAAAATAAAATTGGCCAAGTGCGAGTCAGACTCTTACACGGAGTTCTGTACCAGATTGTGGTTGTGTATGGGAGGTGCCCTACTAGTGGTCTGACTTGCCACTGTCCTGCGTCTAAAAAAAATAGCATATAATTTCAGCTCTCTATCTCAAAAACTGAAGGATTTGCATGCATATAGATGGCCATTGCTCAATAACTGCTGAACGAGCTGATGAGAATATAGGATATACTTTATGAAACCTCTGATGTCTCCTTCTGCTCGACTTCATGAAAGACTTGTAGTTATTTTTTTGCTCTACTATATCTTATATTTTGTTCAATGACTATGTAATAAATAAATATACAATACGATCTATGAATTTAACAGGGATTTAAATTATACTAGTGACGAACTTCTTTTTTTTAAATGATTGCATGATGATTAGTCAATATTTCGGATGTTACGAGTATAACGAATTTTGGCAATCCTCTCCTGTTATACAGAATCGCCATATTCGGCGTAGTGGTTGAACTTGTTGTATTGACCTGGGCTGAACCCAGTATTCGTTGTCTTAAGAGTAGCAAGTTTGTTAGTTCATTCGAATATAATCAAAGAAATTAGTGATCCAAGTATAATACGAAATTTCTTGCTCCCATGAGTCTAGTATAGAAACATCATCTGCATTCTGTTCACAATTGTCATTATTTCCATTTCTGGAATTCACCATTAAACGCATAGCGAATTCCTCATTCGCTGCTACAAAATGGCTCTGCTCGTATCTGTTATCGTCAATTTGCATCTCCATGTTATTCGAGTGAATCAAACGACTCCAGATAACCCTGACAAAAGTTTTGACATTTTTGAAAGCGTCTACTCTCCCCCACTGGTGAAAGGGTATACATCATTAATCTTCTTTTACTTTCTACTGTCAAATGTTTTAAATCTAAAGAAAATATGCTGTGCTTGAGTAAATCCCCATTTTACTTCGTGTTCTCCCTGTATTTTATTGTTTTTTTGATTTATTATGTAATAAGCTAATCTGAATCATTTCATTCCTTTCTATCTATAGCCATTGAAATCAGTCAGAAAAGCTTGCAACTCGATGGATCTCTGAATCGCGTCCAGATCGCCCCATTTTGGTGAATAAGAAATCGAAATTCAAAATTTTAGGTAACCTTATCCTAAACTTATCTTGTGCAAAGAGGCTTCCCTGACTAAATTTGGTGATAATAACGACGATATTGGAAATAAAATTTATTTGTCCTGGATTCAATGACGTGTGTCTTACGGCATAACATCATATTTTACACACGATTTAAGTGGTATAACCGATGATTAGCTACATGTGTCGTTAGGGTATAGAGAAAGCAAAAAAAAATCAAAATATTGAATAAATTTAGTGCAAAAAGAAAGCAAAAAGGAGACGAGGAAATTTTTTGAATTTAATTTTTGTTTGCCTTTCTTTTGCCCGACTTTATTTAATGCCAATTCATTATCTGCCACATGATACATGATATATGATACATGCCTCCACATAACATACGTCTGTATATGAAAGTCTAACGTTACTTTGTATCTAATGTGTGTGTGTGTGTGTGTGTGTTTTTTTTTTAAAAATGTTTTTTCCTCTTGTTCTTGTTTTGCTTTTGGCTCTCTTCACTTCCTCTAATTGTTAAAACAGTCGAGGAAACTAATGAAATGAGAAGACTACACATAACAAAAAGTAGAAGCAGAAAAGAGAAATGAAAGGAAAAATCAGTTCTCATTTAGAGTTTCAAGTTTTATATTTTGTTGGTGCTGTTGCTTCTAAGTCAAGTTAAATGTGGCAAGTGCAACTAATTAGGGTCAATTTGTTTGCACATTGATACATGTCTTTCTTTTCTTGTATGTCTTTTCACTTAATCTCTTTGTTTTTGTCTATTTTTATCATTTGTTCTATTCTTATTTTAATCTATTTTAATTTCGTGTTGATTTCAACTGGCGGCAATTTCTGGTGTTTCTCTTTTAAGTGGCAATATGTGTGTGTGTGTGTGTGTGTTGTTTTTCTCGTATTCTATTCTGGTGTTCTTCTTTCTGTTCTCTATTATCCATCTATGTTGTTGCACCTTGAGGCATCAAACAATGGTTGGAAAAACATGTTGCAACATCTCACACACGCTGCCACTTAATGGTTATACAACAACAGAATTGAGAAATGTGAAATGAGGCAACTGTGTTGCCTTAAAGCCTTTGCCTGCACTCAACAACACAATAAACCAACAAAACAAAAAAAAAACAAAAAAATAAAAGAAAATTCAAAAAGAATGTTACAATGAAAAAAATAAAAAACAACAACAACAACAATAAAAAAGAAAATGAAAAATACAAAGAAAAGTAGGAAATTTGTAACAGCAACAATAAATAAAATTTGCCTCAAAGCCTCAAAAAAGATTTCACGCTTTTAAACACAACATAAAATACAAAAAAAAAAAAAAATAAAAAAATAAAAAACGAAAGATTCCATTAAAATAATTTTTGTTTGAATTTCATTGACATGGGATTTATTTTTATTTTCTTAAATTTTCATAATTTTCCTTTTTCATCTTTTTGTTTTGTTTTTCTTTAATCTTATTTGATTCATTTTATTGATTCTTTCTTTTTGCCCTACTTCTATTATTTTTTTTTTTTTTTTTTAAACGCTTTTAAATATTAAATGAATATTTGAGATAGTTTTCTTTTCTTTAAATGTTCATTCTATTTAAGCTTGGTATACAGAATCACCCCTAAGTATTTCGCGGAATTATGGTGCAGAATTTGTACGAAATTTATAACAGTGAGAGTTATAGTATTTTGTTGTCCAATGTCAAAGATTTCATTTTTATAATCGAAAAATCATATGAAATTTACAAGAGAAAGGTGCACTAATATCGTTGAGTTGAAGAACTGGGCAACCAAATCACCTTACCACTATTCAAATTTATCTAACATCCGAATTGTTGGAAAATATTACCAAGATATCTGGCAAGTCAGTAAGCACTGATATGGCTCCCCCTTCATAGAAATGGCCTGCATGGACGAATGCCCCACAAAAAGTCATTCGTATCAAAGGTGAGTAAGAGTAACATTCATGGCTTATGACTTTCGCCAAAAAATATTAATGAGGCTCAATTATTTTGGGAAAGGATGAAAGCAAATTTGAAATTTTTGGTGTGAAAAGATATCACCAAAAACATAGCGTACCACCAATGAAGCCTTTAAAGCAAAGTTAAGCAAGGTGGATGCTCAGTTATGCTTTGGAACTGAATGGCGGCATCGGGTGCCAGTAATCTTATTTCCATTGAATCAACAATAAACAAGATGGATTACTTAACCAAACCACAGTCCATTATCCATCATATAGAAGACAGTTTTAGGCAAGAAAGACCTAAAGAAGGTTATAAAAGAAGAATGGAGTAAAATATATCTTAACTTTAGCTGAAGGCCCTGGCAGCCATGGCTAATTTTCTGTTAACTTCTAGTTTTAACTTTAAGTTAGCATTATATAAATAAATAAATAAAATCTCTTAACTTGCAAAAAAAAAAAAAAATCTTATTTGATCAATGCCAATCCAAAGAAAAGCAAACAAAATATTGCAATTTATAATAGTTTAATTTTTAATACTTTGGGTTTATTGTTCCCTTTTTATTTAGTATAGACAATTATTGAAAAAATTGCTGTACAGTTTTGCCTTGTTCTCAAGAATTAACTTGCTCTCATCTGACAAATTTTCGAAACTCCCTTTCAAAAGGAGCGATGCCTTGTTCTAATGGTTGTAGAAGAGCAGCTGTATTATATTTGAAGGCAAAAGAGACAGTTTAATGGGGTTTGGTATATCATTTAAAAAATTTGTGGCATTGCGAAAATTACTATTGCGATATCAACACGCGTCATTCACCAAATTTATTTCAAAAGAATTGCTTTTTTTAATAATCTTTGTGAGCCACACAAGCAATGCAGATTCCACTTTGTCTTTCACTATTTTTCTTTGCCGCCAAAGCGAAAAAAATTTCAAGTTCTCTGTTGTACTTATTTAACTTTCTTTCCATGGAAGATTTCTTAAGATAATCAAAAGTATTTAACAAAAAAAATGACACTACATTCAAATTATTTGAAAATGAAATCATTTTGACAAGTCATTGACAACTTTTCTATTGAAAACCCTTGTAATTGCAGTAGTTTTCTTATGAAATCTTTTGTTTATCTTCAGAAATACAAGTGCAACTTTACTTGAAATAACAAAATTCTCAGTTTTGACATAAGAAATCAAAAAATAGAAGTATTGGGTCATTAAACCACATACTTACTAACCGCCATATAAATCGTTGAGTTTTCTATGGTTAAATTTGGCACTGTTTTAAATATTAAAAAAAATTACGCGTGTGCCATCGTCTTTATAACTTACAGAAGGAGATCATCTCAAAGTCTTTCCGCCTTTTTCTTTTATTTGTTGTGGATATGGCAATAGAAATACACATTCTGTGAAAATTTTAGGTCTCTACCTAGTGCTGTTCATGAGAAACAGATGATTCCGAAACGTGACGACTTGGCCCAACGCCACGTAAGAAGATTTACTTCAATAAATCATGAAAAATTAAAAATTAAAGGCAATTTAGACAACAAAATATGTAAAAATTGGATTGTAAAAGATATGCGTGCTTTTTAGTAAATTAAAGAATATTTTTTTTTGTTTTTTGTTTTTTTATTGTTTTTTTTTTTCTTTTGGTGCCCTCCCAACCCCCCCTTTTTTTTTTTGATTTTGATTTATTACATTATAAATTGTTTCTTATACTATTAAATATAACTTTTAAACTAAATAGTGAATTACAATTTATACATATCTGTACTATTTCTACTATATCTAATTACGATTGATTTAAACAGAATGGAAATTTCAAATTTAATTTAGTTGAAATCAAAAATCCAATTTGATAAAAACCAAATGATCCACATGCACGTATGCAATTCATTCTGCTTGGCATTGACATAGGTCTTCTGCCACTCTGTCATTATATAATATATCAATCTGCAAAATATTATTAAGTTGTGTTTCAGTTATTGATTATGAATGAAATGTTTGATTCTGTAAATAAATTGGTTCACTCATTGGCCAACTCACTTTTATCGCTAGGCTGATCATTATTGTGGCTTAATATTTGTCTCCATTCATTGCGCGTCGCCTGCTGTAAGTAGACAAGTTTGGCTTCAACCGATAATTTAGTCCAATCTTCGTATGCTTTTGCTAAGATAGATGTAATCTCTACGAGGTCATTCTTTGGCTGGTCTGTTTTCAGATAATAATCGCAATAGTAGAGAATCAAAGGATTCACACTAGTTTTCTGCAATTCTAAAATGTTTTCATCATGCCAATGATATTGAACGTTGCCCATCTCTATATAAAAATATTCTATTCACTTTCTGCTATTAATTTTACTTATAATTTACTTATTCAGTTATGTTTTTTATAGAACGTTTAGCAAGAATATGACACAATGTATTGTATGAAATGAATGAAGAAGAGAAGATTGCTTAGTTTTTAGAATTTTTTTTTTTTTTAAATTTTACAAAAAACAAAAAATAAGTAAAAAGAAGGCTAAGTCATACAGTAATGTACCACCAATATGAAAAAGATGAAAATAAATTAGTAATTGCTATTCTTGACAGAATCATATTAGAGATAATTAAAGCGCAACAGTTTTCGCCTATGATTTTGAAGCGTGTCTGAAGCGACAACATCCACTATTTGCCAGAAACGATGACTGACACCTGCAACTGCAATATATTCCATTATTACTATATGATTCATCCGGAAAGCAATTAAATCATTATCATCATCAGTGCCTAAAGAAATTATAGTTTTTTTTTTTTGTATATTTTCTTTTTATAAAGTTTTCGCAATTAAAAATTGTATGAAACATTTGTATGATTATTCACTTGGCGATTAATATTAAGTTTCTGATAACCTTCAACTTAGAAGGTCATTAGGATGGAGTCTCTTTAAACGGCGTTAAATCACACCATGAGTGAGGGTTGTCGCCAGTCGGTGTGGATGGCTTTGTAGCCTTTGAGGATGACGATTGCTGATTTGCAGGATTTCGTTGCATTGCGTGGGTATCCTTAGGACTCTGTGCAAGACGGTCTTGCGCACAAACCAAGTTATGTGGCCGAAGACCGAGCGAGCGTCTGTTGAGAAGGGAAGTGCTCGGGTTGCTTGTGTTGTTGATGCTTTGTTGCTGTTGTTGTTGCTGCGCATTGTTTTATGCGTCTCCCCACTACGTCTGTGAAGCATCATCGCATTTTGATTTTCGTAACATTTCATTTTCGAATTTTTGGATTTACCACCCTTCGCTAAAGAAGATTCATTTCCATGTTGTCCTTATAAGGGTGAGGCACACTACTTATTTTTTTTTTTTTGTACAAATAGCTTTCTGAGATGAAGGCAAGACAAGGTCTCTATTGCTCTTAAAAAATATCTAAGTTATAATTTAATCATATTTTTAAAATAAATAAATAAATTTAACAAAAATCGGCCAAGTGCAAGACAGAATTGCAAATAGAGGGTTCCGTACCAAATGGAAGGTTTGTATGGGAGGTACTTCACTAGTGACCCGATTTGGCTGATTCCTATAAAAAAAAGTTATAGTTTCACTGACACTATGAGTTTCTTTTCCATTTCCACCACCCATGTAAATTTGAGGGCTACTGGATCACCTAGCTCTCATACAAACTCATTTATTTCTTGTATGGGAACCCTTTACAATTTTGAAATATATTTTAGTTTTATTAGAGAAAACTAGAAATTCACGCTCTGTGAAAATTTCAACTTTTTACCTATTATGGTTCATGAAATATATCCCGAGGACGGGCGAACGGACAGCGTAGCCTTATTAATAGGGTTCCGTTTGTTACCCTCTTGATCCAGAATCCTAAAAATGAAGCGAAGCTGAAATAACTTTGTTTTAATGCATTCGATTTTTACTACTTCAAAGTGCATATCTAAAAAGAGAATGTTTGTCTTCTTTGGAAGAAAGAAATATAAGTGAATTCAAAACTTTCTTTAAGAACCTTGGTTGCAAAATTTCAATGCATGCCGAAGATTTAGGCAGAAAAAATTGCCGCTGGAACCAAAGAGTTTGGTATGAATGTGTCCCAAAAGTAAGGCGAACTAAAATACAAGCTAACCGATGATGCACCATCATCTTCGACAACACCATCATCTGTAGCCATCGATGCTCACACCAAGAAGAAACTATCCATGGCCCTCATTCGTGACGAACCAGTACCATTTCCCAACGGAATTTTTACAGCGGCACCAATTGCAATACAATCCCGTTCGTTGACGATGATTGAGGTAGCACCTGAAAGCATTAACTATCGGTTTCTTTTACAGTCGCTTGATTGCCCCAAAGGCGCAGTACTCGATCTGGGAACATGTGTCGGTTCAAGGCATGAGCTCTGACGTAACCACATCCATAGTTCAATGTGCCTTTCTGCCCCCGTCAATGTATTGTAGTTTGTCTCTAAGTTACCGTGATAAAGAATATTCTACACAAGTTTTATAAATCCTAACATTTTTCATTTAATTTTTTTTTTTTATATATAAACTAGCAAACCGCCCTGCTTTGCACGGATGCAATTTAAAAAATATCGCTTTGGTATAGCAAGGAATTTTATTATTTCATTTTTTTTACAAAATTTTGTTAACAAAATGTCTTGAAGTAACGCGCGAAACAGCTAGATAGAACTGTCCATGGGAAAAACAATCGTTTTCATTCTAAAGACTAATTTTTCCATTGTCTTGTGGGATCTGTCCGTTTCTTATTTTGAGCAAAAACTGCAAATTTCCGGTTTTTATACCTATGAAGGCAACGAAACTCTCATATTTGTTTTGAGTTCTAATATATTCACATACGACCAAAGGTAAGATCTTTTCAATGAAGCGTTTATTTCATCAGCATGCGCTCCTAAAATTCCAATTCACAATTTTAAAGATTTATGCTCACAATTGCACATTTCTTAAGATAATCAAAAGTATTAAACAAAAAAAAATTACTGTCATTATATTTAAACTCAAATTAAAAATTGTATGCCATAAGCCTGCCTTGGGCAGGATTCGAACCCACGTGGAGCGCACTACGAGACACCTGCTCTATGAACTCGGCCACGGAGGCAACCTCACTTTCATCGCTTACGTCTTGATGATAAGTGTAGTACATCAGAACTGATCGACATATACATACGATATTGTTCGATGCGCGGTATGCGATGTAAGTCATATGAAATGTCATGTCATGCATTGCGACAAGATCAAACAATTACAATACATTCAAATTATTTGAAAATGAAATCATTTTTACCACTTATTGACAACTTTTCCATTGAAACCCTTGTAATTGCAGTAGTTTTCTTATGAAATCTTTTGTTTATCTTCAGAAATACAAGTGCAACTTTACTTGAAATAACTAAATTCTCAGCTTTGACATAAGAAATCAAAAAATAGAATTATTAAATCGCAGGCGCCATATAAATCGATGAGTTTTCTTTGGTTAAATTTGGCATTGTTTTAAATATTAAAATATAAATCATGAAAACTCGACTTGCAAAAGGACAATTTATATAATAAAAATAGAAAAATTGAATTGTAAAAGATATGCGTAGTTTTTAGTAAATTAAAGAATATTTTTTTTTTTTGTGGTATCTTGTTTTTATTTTTTTTTTTATTGCCCTCCCATCCACCCTTTTTTTTTTTAATTTCGTTTTTTTGTACACTCATAATTTTTGTTTGGCATATAAAATATAATTTTTAAAAACTGTTAAACTAAAAACTATTGAACTAACCAATGAGAATCCATGTTAATTATGATTATAAAGAAAATGAGTTCGCTTTACATCATGATAATACTCCCATAAGTAACCTTATGGTACTCAGTCCCTCGCGGCTTTTCATAGACGATAAGTTTTGCTTCAGTTAAAATAAAAAAATTTAAAGGGAATTTTATAAGGCTTACGTTTTGTTACATTAACAAATTTTATACTTACTTCTTATTCACAACAACTTCCCCATCCAAAAAGAGGTTTACGCTTCACAGTAGTTTCACGTTCTAGCCGTGATAAAAACGAATAATGCAAATACCCAAAAAGTAGTAACGCAATCAAAGCGGCAATACCAGCGAAGAGATACACTTTCCAGCGAGCAACTTGCACTTCTTCGTGCGGCATTTTGGAATAACTAGAAAAAATCGTAAATCTGTTGAATGATGATACTTAAAATACAAAGTTAAAAATTGAAGATAAGAAAAAATGCATACAAAATACAAACCACCTCTCTCTTTCTTAGCTTCTTTTTAGAAAATGAAGACAAAGTTCTACTAAAGTGGGGGACACTATCTTCGCTCAAACTATTAAAATATAAGCAAAACTAGAACACAATTCAGTTACTGGTAAAATAGAAATCAGTATGTTGGTTTTGGATATTTCTATACTTACAGAACTATTCAAAACTATCCTGGTAATTCGTTCAAATACAGAGGAAGGAGCAGCCGAAAATGTGATTCACAAAGAAAATTGTTCTAGTTTTTATGAAATTTTGTTGAATTGAAAGAATATTCTTTTTTGTCACTAGTCAATTTTTATCACTTACCAATGCACTATGTGGAATCGGGGTCACCAATGAGCCAACAATTAGCAGCCAACATACAAAATTGATCACGAAAAATGGGTTTAATTGTTATGGTATTAAAAAGATTAGAATTTGTTAAGAATTTGGAAAAAATTGGACTTAAAGATTTTTATATAGTGCTTACCTAATAAAATTTTTTATTCTTTTTCACAAACGACAACAACGATGAAAACGATGTGATCTTTTGTTTTGTAATTGAGATTGTTACAAATTTTTGACATTAAAAGCTATGAAACATTTTATTTTTGGAAAAGTATCATTTTCTAAAAACTGAATCCAAAAAAAGTAAGAAAGTTTAGGATTAAGAATTGCCACAAATCAGTGAGCTAAAAGAACAAAGTTTTGTAATGGAAAGGCGTTTGTTCATGATTCTTTTTATTGCAGTCATAATTATGCCCAATGATGACTGAATGTATACAAAATTCCTATGGCGATCGTGGGCATGGGCGTACTAAGCTTGAAGCCTAGGAGCGGAGACCAAATAAGAAATATTCTGCAATCTAGGATGTTTGTTGAAGATAACAACTTCAACACTTAACATACAGTACATTTATACATAGTTCTCTAGTTCATTATTCAGGTTGACTCTGATCGCAGGGTGACTATGCTCTTGTGTCGACATGGTTTCCCAAAAATATGATAAAAAGATGATAGGGCAAAGGACAAAGGAACTAATCAAGATAGAAGTGTGAATTATTTATGGTATGATTTGTGTTTTATTGCCAAATTTTAACAAGATCAATTTAGATACAATTTATCAAATAAAAAGTTTATTTAGGTGTTCATATTTTCATTTCAATAAAAAAAACTTTCCGCTATTAATGCGAAGCAATTCATTATGGAGGAAGATACAAAGAAATGATTCATTATATGAGCACATGCAGTACTAAAAATAAAATTAGCCAAGTGCGAGGTCCAGTAGCAGATTGTGGTTGTGTATGGGAGGTGCCCCACTAGTGGTCCGATTCGGCTGGTTCCGGCAAATGTCCTGCGTCTAGTAAAAGGAAATATTCGTGCAAAATTTCAGCTCTCTATCTCAAAAACTGAGGGACTAGTTTGTATGCATATAGATGGCCATAGCTTAATCAAATCCTCACATCGAGCTGATCAAGAATATAAATACTTTACGAGGCCTCTGATGTCTACTTCTGTCTGTGACAGCCTTCATGACAAACTTGTAATACCAAGCACTGCGTGAGGAGTATAAAGAAAGCAAACAACTCCAATTTTTTTGCTCTACAATTTCTTAAATTTTGTTTAATTTCTATGTAATAAAGATATATAAAATTATAGCAAAATATTATGTTAAATATTACAGAGATTGAAATTAAGTTCGTGAACCAGAAAATTCTTTTTTCTTGTAAATAATTTAATGATGTTTAGTCAATATTGTGGATGTTAGTAGTATAACGAATATTGGCAATCCTCTCCTGATATACTGAATCGCTGCTCGCTGTAGTGGTTGAAATTGTTGAAGCGATTCCGTATTGACCTGGGTCATCGAACCCAGTATTCTTTGTCTTGTAAGAGTAGCAAATTATTGAGCTATATAATATAATAGACGGATGGAGGATTCTACATATATGTTATCACAATGTAGTTTAAGCTGCTCGCAATAGTAGAATAAATCCTAATCGAGAAGTTCCAAGTGCTCAAATTGGGACCAAGACATTTGAAGTGAATACCAAAGACTCTTTACTTCAATAACAAAATATAATCTGAAGACGATCGAAAGCATAAGGTGTAGATATTAATTTTGTTACTAATAATATTAAAATATTCACATGCATGGACTTATATCTATCAAATTATGTTGTTATATATTAAATTTAAGTATGGTAACGGAATCAAGTAATTGAAATTCCTTAAATTACTGTAGCATTTACCTTTGCCGGTTTATTAGTACACGAAAACACTGAATTTTGTAAATCTCTTCTTAGGCATAGAAATTAATTGTACCCAGTCGCCATTCCTTGGTTTCTGTGATGGTTTATTTGCGTGAAAAATAATGCTGCGTGAGCACATGAAATTCGCTTTCTTCCATTTCGTTGCTTTGATTGACAAAAATGAAGCCTTGTGGTCAATATTATTGAGACTTCAACAGCAGATTGGTGATCTGAACTAACCATCAAAAAAATAACAGAGACATTTAGAGCGAAATTTATTTTTGTTTCATCGCTCCGTAAAATATTACGGCGTAGCCCTTACCAGTTTACATGTTTTGTGTTTTTTTTTTTTTTTTTTGTTTGGCAAAACTGAGCCTCATCTTCAAAGAATTTTGTGGCGGCTGTTCGGCCTATTAGGTAAGCATGTTTTAGTCTGTGACGAACCATTTATTTTGCAATTATTTAGTTAATTTCAGCTTGAATTGCATCTTAAGATTTGAATGTGCCCTTTTTAGTGAGTATGTTGATGTATGTATCTGATGTAGTCGATGTCATTAGTGGCAATTGTATCGAAATAAATCTTCTCTTCTCGAATGTACCAAGTTTATGTCGAAAGTATCTATTAAATCGAAATGTCTTAGTTTTACTGTATATAATTGCCTTCCCTCTCTGGGAAATACTTCTGGAGTTCTATAAGTCTTGATGCCTAGATCTAATAATCCTGGAGGGAACATTATTTTCATTTATAATTTGTGATCCAGGTTATCCTCTATAAATGAGATTTCTTGGCTACTACATGAATGAAAACAATATGGGCCACCAACCCATGAACTTTTTGGAGTTCGAATTTTGGTACTACCCCGGGTACGAAGTCTAACCAGAGGCTATTTTCTGGTATCACGGGTGGTCAGGAGCCCACGGAACTTGTTTCCGTCCTGGTGAGCTGGTACGGCCCCTTGTGGGATTATCGTGGTGGCTGTGGTTTAATACCCAAATGCGGGTAGAGTAATAACTAATATTTGGGACCAGCGGATATATATCCAAGGGGACGTTGATTAGCGTTTATCAATCCATGTGCTTGGCACCGTGTTCTTAAGTCTTCAGAGATAGGTGAGCACGTAAAACACTGGTACTTCATTGTACATAATTGCCTTTTAACACATAGAGGAAGGTATCCAAATTTGGGCATAGTTTCATCTATGGAAACAGAAAAGAAAATTATTGTTGCTCCATGTCTAAATTCCTCTTCTATTTTTATTTCTCTTCGAATGGGAAGTATTGCAATATTATTTTATTGTAGTTTAATTCTTGATCAAGTATTCTAAAAATTGTAATATTTGAGTCTCTTCATTTCCTATTATTTTTCATTATATTTTTGACTGTTCCTTCATTTGTTTTGAGTATTTTTCTATAAAATGAATTTGTTTGATGATTTATATTTTAGTATTGTGAGGGAGGGCCTTCATTCGAAAAAAGTACATACTATTCAAATCTGTCAGCAGACAGCAAAAATAACAAACTTAAGATTATTTCGAAATGCATTTCTATTTTGTGTATTTTTTTAAATTTTTGTGTCGTTTATTTTTGTTTTTATTTATTTTCTATTTTTTTTTTTTTTGTTTTGTTTTTTGTTTTGTTTTTTAACAAAAGAAGAATATTCTAAGATTAGTAAAAAGAATGTTCTATGAATGTTCTAAATATAATTTTAAAGATTCTTTAAATGCCAAACTATCAAATTGAAATATAAACGCAAATAAATAATCTGGATCTGCTTGTTAACATCTATTTGGGGTGTAGATGGCGTGAACCGCTTAATTGATTAATTGTTTCCATTTAAAGAAAAGGTTAAGTGATGATGACAGTTGAGTAGGCAAAATTGCTAAGACCAAGGGCTGCAAACTAGTTAATTTATTATGAATTGGCAAGTCTGCGCAACAGTGAAATGTTTTACCATTTCTTTTCAATTTATTGACAGCAAATATATTAAATTACGAATAATGAATTCTTTATACCAATTTCTGTTATTATATCAGTAAATATACTTTTTTCTTATAATTTATTATGTTCAATTGTTTGTTTAAATTCAACTGACAAGATTTTGAATGCGAAAACAGTAGAAAAGTCAAAAATCAAAATATCTTGTTCACTCAATTGAGTGAAATAAATAATACACATAAATACACATAAATCGATTCTCTGGGGTATTTGTTCATCTGCCTACGTATGAGTAATATATAATTTTAGGAAAATATTGCTCAATTAATAAGTTTATAGTATTAAAAATTTTGATAAATTAGGAAAACAAATCGTTTTGAAATATGAAGTCTTTATTATGATAAATTCTTTTATTTCTATCTCTTTTTTGTTGTTTTTTTGAAGTATGTGGATTGAGCCTTGACCAGCTTAGAGTTGAATTCATATATTTTGCTTTGCTTTGATATGCTGATTTGGTTTGGTTTGAGTCTCTACTAATGCACAAGGACTATCTATCACTGAGTCTGTTGCAGTTGTGTGAAAGTTTAGTTCCATATTAAGCTAGAAAAAGCTATAAATGCCATCACATGACCAATGCAATTGCAAAGCTCTTTATATTTTTGATAAGCCGAAAGCTTTTCACATTATTACACGATCAAATCAAATTTTTTTGAAACAACGTTAAGCTTTTTGTCCTTACATTTTTTATATTTTTCATATTCATTGATTCATTTAAACAGTCTGTCACGTATAAGTAATATTTATATATCATATTACGTATACGACATATTGAGCATGGGGAAATCTTGGCAAGCAAATGAAGATGTTAAAAATATAATGATGATGCTAATGCTGATAATGTTAATGATGATGATAGTGACAACACAGAACACACATCACTTCAATGCAATAAAAAGAAATGAAAAATGAGCGTCTGAACGTCTGCCAATTTTTTTTTGTTTTTAAAAACAAGGGCTGTTTGAAAAAAATATATATAAATAATAATAATAAAAAAAAAAAAGAAATTTCGTTGAGATAAATCATATTTTTTTCTTAAGAAAAAGTTTTCCTAAACATATTTAAGCTTTAAAAAATCTCTCTGTGAACGTAAATCTAATATATTTTCTTCTAAAATAATATTTCCCAATATTCATTTCAAACACATGCAAATTTTTCATTTGTTCATTTATGGAACACTTGTATTGGGTTTGTGCAAAAGTCATGACTTTTCATAAAATTCTTTTTATATGTAGATCAAATATTAATCGATGAAGACCACTTTTGCCCATATTTCGGGAAGTCCTCGATTCTTGTGGATAAAAAACTGTGTTAAGTGTTTTCTGACAGACTCATCAAAATGAAATATGATCAAATCAAATCAAAAAAAATTTTGAAGAGATCGGAATAAATCTGATGAGGCAAGGTCTACGCTATACGATGGATATGCCATCACTTGCCAATTCAGCTCCAATAATATTTACCGAGTGACCAAAAGTGTATGCGGTCGAGCTTTGTCGTGGTGGAAAATGACACCTTCCTAATTGGCTAGTCCGGGTTGCTTTAATTTGAATAGCTCATTATATTCATTCCATTTATTCATTAGACAACAGCTAAAAGTAAACGATACCTGCCCAATTCCACTAAAACGGACAGCATAACCTTCCTCTGGTGAATATCGATCTTTGATGTGCCGTTTCATCTTCTTAGTCTTCCATTCACGTTATTTTGCACAACACATTGCATTATTTTCTTTACATTTGAGCAATAAATCGAAAGCAATGATGTGCTTAGCGAGCTTTTGAACGTCTCAAAGTTTTTTAAGATGTTTTTCCACTCTTGTACGTGATTCGTTAAGCCTTTCTGCAATAATGGTGGTTTTCATCAATCATTGCTTTGATTTGATCGTCATCAGCCTCCAATGATCGATTACTTTAAGTTCAAAATCTCGGGAAAGGAATTTTGCAAACCAGCGCTTACATTGGCTTTCGCCTATTACATCATTTCCGTATATGTTAAACACTTTTTTTGTTATTGTTTTTTAATTGAGTTGCATTCTTCCCTTTTCGGAAGACAGCAAAATATGCAGAAAATTCTCATATTTATTTACCATGGTTAATCAGCTGTTAATTTTGCAAATATTATCGCATAACGATCAATTTCTTGTCGATAGCAGTTTAAATTTAAATGACATCTATATATTTTTAGACACATCCAATATTTATTAAGAGATGGTTTGCCTTTCTCATCAGTTTAATAATGCAAAGTAATCGAATTTTTATAGTTTATCATATGAAGATTTACTCCTCCAGTATTTGGAAAACTATGTCTTATTTGTATTGCCTTTACTTGTCTATCTAGTGTCTGAGTAGATTCGAATTTTATTACATTGATCATATGCAGAAGATTTGTAACGTTCAAATCAATTAAATTTGTAAATGTCTAAATTTTATCAAATGTAAATTTTTTTTTATATTTTTCCTACTATGAGCCTATGATGACATATATGTATTTGTTTTCAATGATTCTATTTACAATTAGAACATTCTACGAGACCCAACTCTCCCAGTAATGAAGAAACTTTTTACATTGATGATTGAAATTTTTTACTTGCTTCAAATTCCAAAAAAGATCCATTTTTTTTTTTTTTTTTTTTTGTTCAAATGCCAATGTTTTTCTTTGTTGTTACAAGTGAACTCCTTGAAACGTTTTGATCTACTCTCGTGTGATAAATAGAACCACTTAATGTTTATATTTTTTTAAGTGGCGCTAGTATCGTTTTCTTTTCTTTTTTTCTTTCTGTTATGTTTTATTTTATTGTAGTTCTTTGTCACAAGTGAGGATGAGAAAGGGAAACAGCGAAGCATAGAAGCTTGTCATCTACTTGGCAGCTGCACAGATTTATTTTCTTTTTGTTTTCAGTTCTCTTTTCCTTTAAGTGAAAGAAAGCCGCATACAACAACAAAGTTTGTCTAACTATAAATCTGACTGAGAGTCTTCATAGGAATATAGTTAATATATATAAGTATATATATATATATATATATATATATATAGAAGATATATCACAGATTTAGTGTGTGTGTGTATGTATATGTGTGTGTGTGTGAGTGAGTATGTACGTACGTGCGTATATTTGAGAACCGTTTAAGTGGGGCACGTGTTGCCGCGTGTCAACGCGTATAAGATGACCCCATGTTCTATTGTTTTGACAAAAGGAGGAAATCTCACCCAGCATAACATACTTGTATTATATTTCCTCATGTTTTCTTATATGGTGAATTTGCATATTCACCACACACTAAAATAAAGCTTGCTAGTATGGGAACAACCTTAAAGTTCTACTGCACTGTATGCATTCGACCTTAGACTCGAATTCAGTCTCTCTCTCTCTCTCTCTCTCTCTCTCTCTCTTGCCCTGCGTCGCCTTCCAATGTTTTAAAACTTTTAATTGTATAATCAATGCTTTTATTCTCCTTGTGTGCTTTTAGCTTTCTATTTTCGCTCTCTCTCTCTCTCTCTCTCTCTCTCTCTAGCTCTCTATCTCTTTTAGTGTATGGTTTGTTGCTATTCTCTCTGAAAACTTTTGGTTGGCTTCTCTGTTTGTTGTAGTTTTGTCAAAAACACGTGCGTGCATGGTCAAATGCCGCTGACGCTACACTTTAGTTCCGCGACCAATTTTCATTTCCTCTTTGTCCATGTTCCTGTTCATGTCCATGTTCTGCTTTCTGTTTTTCTTTCTGCGTCTTCTTCATCTCTTCGTTGCTTTGTTGTTTTCAATTTGAGTTTTCCTTCGTTTTTATATGTGTTTCGCACTATGTCACTGTGTCGGTGTCGGTGTTTTTTTCTCTGCAAGTGTATTTTGTCATTCGTTCGCCATCGCCATCTTTATCGTCATCATTACCGCCATTTGCCGTTTTAGTCGTTTTCGCATTTTCTCCCATTGCCCTTGTTGTTTTGCTTCTGTTTCTTTTCTGTTTCGGGGCCAAAATTGTATTTCTTTTGTGAGGCGACTTCATTGCGCTGTTACGTGTTTCGCCAGCCACACACACACATACTCACTCACTACTGAGTAACGATAACATCAACATAAACATTGACGATGACGAAGACGACGACGACGACGAAACCGACTCGGCGACTATGATGGCAACGACGATGGCGATGACGGCAAAACGGCGGCGGCATTCAACATAAGCGACTCGCGGCGGCAGTTGATGTGGAAATCGCATTCGATGTTTTTAGTCGCCGTCGTCGTGCATTCGATCGCAGACGCAAAATAAACAAAAAGACAAACAAAAACGAAACATTCAAATATTAAAAAAAAAAAAAAATTGTTTTATTTTTCGGTTGTTGTTTGTTTTTTTTTTTTGTTTTTTAATTAAAGAAAAAAATTAACAATACAAATTAATAAAGTAATTAATTAAGTAAAATTAGTGATGCGTTTTGTTTTTTTTTGTGTTTTGTTGATTTAGAATCAAAGTGAATTTTTTTTTTGTTGTTAAATTGTGAAGATCTAAAAAAGAAATTAATTTAATTAAATAAATTATTGGTAAACTAAGAACTAAAATCTTATTATTTTACTATTAAAATAAAAAAAAAAATACTTTTAAAAATAATAATATTGAAAATCCTTAAAACATATAAATAAATAAAATTGATTACATTTATTAGATAAAATTTTTATAAAAACTAAATAAAATAATTTAAAACAAATATTTTTGTTTTTTTGTTTTTTTTTCTGTGGCATAAAATTAATGTGACAAACAAATGAAAAATAAACTTAACGATTTAAAAAATTAACAAAATTCATAAAATAAAAAAAAAAAATGAATAATAAAATTGAAACGAAATAAAGAAATTCATTAGAAATGATTTAATAATTTAAATAATTTAACAAAATTAGTATAATTTTTTATATAAAGGAAAAAAAATATAAGCAAAAATATCTAAAAAATCAAACCATCAAATTACAAAAAAATTAAAACAAAATAAATTAAAAAAAAAAAAATATTGAAATATGAGAAACTTAAGCTTTATTTTATTCAAAGATTTATATATATATATTTTACAACTTTCCTTATGTGCTTCATCATCATTAGGATCTTTTTTGTTCTATTTAAAATCATCAGGATCTGAATAATAAATTTTTCTCTATATAACATAAAATTTTTATTTTTAGGGGTCAAATTTTTAGAACTAATATATTTCAATATGAAGTTTTAGTGAATAATATTGAACGTAATTAAAAAAAAAAAAAAAAATGGGCCAAGTGCGAGTCAGACTCGTACATGGAGGGTTCCGTACCAGATTGGGGTTTGTATGGGAGGTAATTCCCTCAATCGTCCGATTTGACTGATTCCAACAAATGTACCGCGCCTATATCAGAAACTTCTAGTGTCTAAATTTCATTTCAAAAGGCCAAAACCCCTAAAAGTTTATCAAATAGAAACCTGAATTTTAATGGTGGGTTTTGTATGGGAGATATCCCTCCTAGTGGTCCGATCAAACTGAAATTTCGACAGTATAAGTTTATGATATTGTATATAGCCAGCAACCATCTTCATTTCAAGATCATGGAATTACTGAATCGTATAGCTGCTATACAAACCAAAATGTTTCTTATATGGGGACCCCTTTAAGCTTATAAGAATGTTTTAGCTTTAGTATTGGGACTATGCATTAATTTTAAAGGTTTTTTCACCAAAAATGGGGCTTTATTTCGATTTCAAAATGGATTGATACATCATTCAAAGTACTGTCCGTCGCTAGCCACAACCTTTTCCCATCTTTCTTTCAATTTCCGGAATCCGTTTCTCCAAAATTCCGGCTTCTGGGCGGCTATGAATGAATCGATCCATTTTTTGGTCTCTTCATATGAAGAGAAGCGGTGTCCAGCCAGCTTACGCTGCATCTCCCGGAACAAGTGGTAATCCGAAGGAGCAATGTCTGGGCTGTACGGCGGGAGGGGTAGCACTTCCCAGTTGAGCGTTCCAAGGTATGTTTTGACGACCTGTGCAACATGCGGCCGAGCGTTGTCATGCTGCAAAATAACCTTGTCGTGTCTTTCGACCGTTTCCGGCCGTTTTTCAAGCAATGCTCGGCTCAAACGCATCAATTGACGTCGGTAGACTTCCCCAGAGATGGTTTCGTTGGGTTGGAGCAGCTCATAGTACACCACACCCTTCTGATCCCACCAAATACAGAGCATGAACTTCGAACCATGAATATTCGGCTTGGACGTCGATGGCGCCGGTTGGCCGGGCTTGACATATGTTTTTTTACGCTTTGGGTTATCGTAATGGATCCACTTTTCGTCGCCAGTCACAATACGATGCAAAAAACCCTTCCGGCCAAGTCGTTCAAGCAGCAATTCGCACGTGAAAAATCGGCGTTCGACGTCTCTCGGCTTCAACTCGTATGGCACCCAATTACCTTGCTTTTGGATCATTCCCATCGCTTTGAGACGTCTGGAAATGGTTGCTTGGTCAACGTCCAACGTTTCGGCGAGCTCTTCTTGCGTTTGGCACGGGTCTTGGTCCAGCAATGCCTCCAATTCTGCGTCTTCGAACCTTTTGGGCTGGCCAGGTCGCTCCTTGTCCTCGGTATCAAAAACACCACTTTTGAAGCGTCGAAACCAGTACTCACAGGTTGAAATCGATGGAGTATGGTTCGGGTAGGCATCCAACAGCAATTGACGGGCTTGTGTGGTATTTTTCTTCAAATTGAAGCAAAAAAGCAAGGCTTCCCGCAAATTGCGTTTTGACGGCACGAAAGTTGACATACTCGGAGCACAAAAAAACTATGTTGTGTACACTTCAGCGAAATGACAGATACTGGTAAACAAAGCCTAATGATGAGGCTTTGACATGAATATAGTTACAGTATTGCCAGATGCGATACTGTTGTAAATAACGCCATCTGTGTGCAACCTTTAAAATTAATGCATAGTTCCAATATTTTTTGCTGATGGCCGAATAGAACTACATATTCTGTAAAAATTTCAACTCTTTAGCTATTACTGTTCATGAGAAATTACCCGACGAAAGACGGACGGACGAACGGACAAAGAAGTCTCTGCAATAAGATTGCCTTTGTTACCCTTTCCGGGTCCGGAACCCTACAAATATTGATGTTGGATCATTCAAAGAGGCATTTCATCGTTATAAGGACGTTTTTTCTCTCATTCTCGTGTATTTTCCTTCTGCGGCTATCTTCTTATACATTTCTACGAGAATTTTGTCTATTTTTTTTTTTTTTTTTTTTTGGTTACTGTGGATCAGCAGAAGTTATACCAACGATTGGGTTCAATTTTCTGTTATATTCCACTAATCTATGAATAAATAAATTCATTTCTCATCTATGTATTGTATATCACAGTTTTTGGTATAACGTTTCCATTAAATCAATATACAAATTTTAATTGAAATCCTTGTTAATTGCATCATGTTATTAAAAATGATATTTCAATTTATTTTTGGTATTAATTTTCATAGAAAGTTATTCTAAATATGTCTAACTTAAGAAAAATCAAAATCAGTAAGTCAGACAAAAGAGATTCCAAAATTCTATTCATAAATCATGGTAATTTTATTCAAGGAGATAAGAGTATATTCTTTTTATTTCTTTTTAATCTACTTTCTCATGGAAAGAAATTTAAGATTTATAAGGATACTAAAGTTTTTGGTAATTTCATGTCATCAGTGATCAAAAACTTATATCCAAAATTGTAGTGCCATGTTTCAAGAATAAACAGGAGACTCTCAGTCTTCATCATCATTATCGTCCTCCTTTTAAACTAATGCGAACAGAATGTTTTTTTTTTTACTGATGCCTAAGTCTATATACTTTAGCATTTGTCGTTTGTCAGATACAAAAGATGCTTAGAAATTGTTAAAAAATCAATTTATTATAAACAAACATCGAATAAAGTTTATCTTCTATTGGTTTTAAAAAAGAATATCAAAGCAATTTTATACAATATAATGACCTTCTTTTCTTGTTCAACCCTTAGCATTTAAAAATAAATAACTAAATCAGTTTAAAAAGAAATTAAATACAAAAATAAAAAAAATAAAAAATGTTAAAATGAAATCAAAATGAAAAATGTGCAAATACATGACAAGAAGATATCGATAAATAAATAAAAAAAAAAAACGGAAAATGAAAGAGGAAAGCAAAATTCAAAGAGAGAACATTCAATGGGTTTAGTATGGTTTTATTGTCATAACATCTGTGCGGTTTCTTATGTGGTCAAATGAATTTTTATTTTATTGTATACAATAGTAATCACAAATAAGCACACACACACACATACACACAGCCTCACACAGATGCACGATGCACATTTAAAACTATAATAAAATAAAATTTTATCCTTGAAAACTTGTTATTATCATCATATCATCATCCCGAACAACACATCCTGAATATTATTATTATTTTTCTTCCCAAAACAAAAAAAATAAAAGAAAAATTGAAAATTGAAATTGAACCACGATAAAATTGAATTGTAAGTTTAAAAAAAATATATAAAAATAAATATATGCACGTTATTTACTAACATGAGATTATATAATACATACTAGTATATTGTATATTTTCATATAGATAAATAGATGTTAAGACAAATTGTTGGAAGGCTGTGCATTCCTTAGATATTTTCTATTGTTCCTTGTCGCATACAAAAGAATTTCGTTCATGTTCCTGTTTCTATACCCTTCAAATTTTGAAATCTATTTGCGTGTAGAACCATTTTGATATGAAGCTTGTAGTTTTGGAATGATACAATAATATCAGAAAAATCAATCAAAAATCATTAGACCTTTAATTAATTTAAGTACATTTAGTTTTAGAATTTCGCCAAAATATATCCAAGTTAATGTGCTTTTCAGTTCGTTGAGTATTTAATGATATAACAAACTTAACAACATTCGTAAGAAAAGATTTCTTTTCGGTTTTATTTATATGGAAACAGATCGTAGGATCTTAAAAAAATCTTTGAAGAATGAACAAAATATACGATTGTTTTTCTTTGAAGTTCCTTGATTACTAATTGTTTTGAAGACTCTAATAAATTTTATATGAAAACAATCTTAGATTTTCATAAGAATCTGAAAACTTTCAAATAATCAAGTAATGAGATTTTATAAATTTATAAATTTGGTATTTTTTACTACCGCAATATTTAGGAGATTGATTCAATTGCCTCCGAATAGTAAACACATCCAATATTCTGATTAAATCATTTCTGCATTTGTTTTTATCTCAAGCTTGATAATTTTAAGGTATCCTTTAGTCGAATTCATTCCAATGTGTTACAAGACAAAAAATTTTTACAAAAGAACGAAACTGAATGGCAAAAATGCAATATATTCATGTAAAAATAGATGTGAAACAGTATTGTATCGATATCCATACAAAATAAGAGCTACTCGTACTTACCAGGAGATTTGGAGATGCTAAATTATTTTTAACTTTAAATTAGAGACTTATTAGTTTTTATTAAAGTTTAAAATGGATTAGATTAGTTAGGATAGACATCTTACACTAACCATAAGATCAACCATAACCATACCCACCAACCATACGAGATCTGTAATCACTTGCTCTTGTGTGCTGGACCGTTTTTGATGAAATTTTCAAGGAACTCTAGCATAGTCTGGAAACTGTTTTTTTTTGGTGTAGATCGGGCCACCGGAAGAGTCGGAATTCGTGATTCAAATATTTGCATATTAGTCTTAGAAACATATTTTAAAATAAATCAATTGTCAAATATTTCTTTTGGACATCTCTTTTTGAATTGGTAATTTTTAAAATCAATAATTCTTTGAGCGTAGACAATTTGGTCAAGGCAAATTTAATGGTTCAAATAAATAAAAAACAACCAAAAAAAAAAAAAAAAACATTTGTCTTGTCACATTCTACATGCACCTCTAGAAAAATTCTTGCCCACGCTCCTGTGATTGAGCATACATAAATATTATATTATAATCCAATAATCCAAGGATGTCGTATGGTGAATATAGGTCAAACACATATAGTATCTTATTTTCAGTTTGATACTATGCAAAAGAAAAGAGTTTTTCTAATAAGACCATGAAATTGAATTGGGTTTGTATGGGAGCTATACGATCCAGTAATCCTGGGGTCTTGACATTCGCATGATTAATGAAAGTGGTTTAGATACTTATACTGTCCAAATTTCAATTTGATGTTATATAAGACAAGAAAAGTTTTTCTATTAAGACCATGGGTTTGTATTGGAACTATACGATTCAGTAATCCTAGGGTTTTGACAATGGATTAGATACTTATATTGTTCAAATTACAGTTTGATTTTACAAAAGACAAGAAAAGTTTTTCTATTAAGACCATGGGTTTGTATTGGAACTATACGATTCAGTAATCCTAGGGTTTTGACATTCGCATGGTTAATGAAAGTGGTTTAGATACTTATACTGTCCAAATTTCAGTTCGATTTTATTTAAGACAAGAAAAGTTTTTCTATTAAGACCATGGGTTTGTATTGGAACTATACGATTCAGTAATCCTAGGGTTTTGACATTCGCATGGTTAATGAAAATGGATTAAAAACTTATGCTGTCCAAATTTCAGTTCTCTAGTGGTCCGATTCGGTTTTTCAATAGTGAAAAAAACAAAATAGTTTTTTCTTAATGGCAAATGAAAGAAAAAAACAGCTGAAACGGAAAACAATGAGAATCTCAACTGGAACAAAACCAATAATCCAACCTTTGGCAGAGAGTAGCAACGCGCACTGGGTGCCACTGGTAATATTTATATAAGTATAATAAAAATCTCATAAGCCAAATTAGACCAATGAGCTTTAAGCGAGCTGTTTTTTTTTTAACAGTAAAAAAAGTAAAAAAAAAATGATGATGATGTCAAATACTTTTTTTGAGTCTGCTTATAGAAGATCAAAATTTTGGACTGCATTTTTAAAAAGCTGCATCTTTTTTTTTTTTTGGTACTAAATGTTTCAAAGTTGGGAATGTAAAACTTCATCCAATTAGATCAGATACTCGTTTTAATTTTCCATTTCATTAATTCATTTCTATATATTTTTTTCTATAATTTAAAGGGTGTTTAATGTTTCAATGGAACTGAAATGTTGTTGTTATGTTATTGGATTTTTATTGTTATTTTAAATTTAATTGTTGTTCTGGTTGCTGTTGTTGTTGTTGTTGTTGTTGTTGTTGTTGTTAATGCTATTACCGATTTGTCATTTTTAAGAAGTATGGATGGGACACTGATGATGATGGGGTCTGATGTTTATATGTTTTTGTTCTGCTGCTTTTTCTGTTTGTCAAGTTGTTGTCATTTTTGTTGTCATTGTTGTTGTTATTGTTATTGTTGTTTTTGTTAGATTTTATGTTGTTATTATTATCATTTGTTGTTGTTCTTGTAACAACATTTTATACTTGTCCTCTTTTAATCTTGTCTTTTTTTTTTTTGTTCTCTCTTCACTGTTTTATAGGCCAATCGAGCACAAAAAGAAATTCAAAATGTAAACTTCTATAGATATATGAAGTATATATGTCTGCGTTTGTATGTGGATTTGTGTATGTGTGCTTTCACTGTTGTTTTGAGATATTTTTTTTTCTTCATCATCATTGTCGTCATCATCATCATTTTCGTTTTCAATGTTTGCAGCCATGATTTTTGTTGTTAATTCTTTTTTTCTGTGTCTGTTTTTATTTATTTTTTTTTGACTTACATATTCGCCACTATCAACAACAATAATTACACAATAGAAAACAAACTAATCTTCATTATTGTCAACATAAACATCACCATCATCGTCTTAGTTCCATTACACAGGGTGCAGCATCCAGTTCTTAATACTTTAAGGACAAGATAATGTGTTTGCTGTCACATCAAGTGATTTGTGTGAGTGATTTCAAGTGTCCTCCCACATTATGATAACATATTATTTGAGTTGATTGCAAAATCGTCTGTTTAGATGAACAAATACAATTTAATCTTATATCATCTCATTTCATCATTCCATCATGTGATGGGTAGAAGATTTTTTTTTCGTATCCATAAGTGACGTTAAGTTGTTTTATTCAATGTGGTTTCTAGTGAAAAAAGTTTTGCATTTTAACTACAATAGAAGGTGGTCAAATAATGTAATCTGGGTGGCCTCTAATCTATGATATGATGATGATGATGATATGATGTAATTTGAGAAATTCTCACCTTTTGTTATGATGTCAATTGATTACAAAATGATCTCTTTAGAAGAACAACAGACAAATTTCGCTAATTATGAACTCAATTTTCCATTTTTGTGTCATGAAGAGAAGCAATATTCAGTTGAAGGTGTGGACAATCAAGATTCAACTGCAGTTTGTTCTAAAGATATTCAAGATGATTCAATGATGCACCCAATATTTTATGCTATTGTATTTTGTATTATATACTTTTCTATGTATGTATGTCTGTGAGAGTGTATGTATGCTTATACATACATGTACAGCATGATTACCATTGCAATTACATTTACAATAATATCACAGCCTTCTTTCGCGTTCTTGTAAATTTATTGTACTTTTTCTAATGTCATCAACAAAACTTTAAGGCGACAATGTAAATACATAATAATGACGATGTTGATAATGATGATGATAATCATGGTGATGATTATAATACTTTTTCTATGCCTTTCTTCTACCTTCACTTTACATTGTAGAACTCCCCTTTTTAGGCCCATAAATACTCCTACATTCATACAGATATAAACACACGTACACAGCTCTTGGCTTTTGGCACTTGGCCCTGTTTTTCTGTATTTCTTTGTGATGCCCTTTTTTTGCCTTGGCCTTTTCCGGTTTTGATAGCATTTCAATACTAGATAAGAAAGAAAGAGCGTGGGTTTTTTCTCTTTTCTCTTGTTTTTTTTCTTCTTGGCCTATTTCCTTCTTTTCCTCTTGATATAATTTTTTCTTTGCCCATACGATTCTGTTTGTCATTGAGATTATTGCTATTGTTTTTGTTGTGATTGTGATTGTTTATTGAATGGAAAAGCGTTTTTCGTTGCCAATGCAAAAAAAAAAAAAAAAACAAGAAAATGATAAAGAAATTGTCCTTAACTTAAAATACACTTGAACTTTTGTTGTTGATTTTATGTGCGGTTTAATTTGTACAAAAAAGACATAGGAATCAAGGAACGAATGAAAGAAGAGAGAAATGTGGAAAGTAAGAAGGATTCTTACTTCTCTTGTACTCTCATCCAATTGAAATGGATTTCTTAGTGAAATAAATGTAGACTTTTTTTCGTTTTGTTTTTAAATTATACATATTATAAAGCAGCGTTGCCCGAAGCGTGTTGACGCGCCCCCGACGTTATGTAAAATGCTAAAAATAATCAAAAATATATAATTAATACAAAAAAAAAAAAAAAAAAAATTATAAAAAAACTGTCTATATCTCGACAAGAGACAAATGTAGCTAAGAACCATCCAGTTGACCCCATAAGTACAACAAGAAAATTAATATTCATCAAAATTGGTCCAGCCGTTTTCGAGTTTTGCGCTTACTATTCATTCGTATACTTACCAGGGCCAAGATTGTTTAATCAAAAAGAAAAGTAGAACAGGTAAAATAAAAAAAATGGGCCAAAAGCGAGTCAGACTCGTACACGGAGGGTTCCGTACCAGATTGAGGTTTGTTTAAGAGTTACTCCCTCTAGTGGTACGAATTGACTGATTCAAACATATGTACCGCGCCTATATGAGAAACTTATAGTGTCTAAATTTCAGTTCAATAGTCCAAAAAGCAAAAAAGCCCAGACATTGCTCCTTCGGATTACCACTTGTTCCGGGAGATGCAGCGTAAGCTGGCTGGACACCGCTTCTCTTCATATGAAGAGACCAAAAAATGGATCGATTCATTCATAGCCGCCCAGAAGCCGGAATTTTGGAGAAACGGAATCCGGAAATTGAAAGAAAGATGGGAAAAGGTTGTGGCTAGCGACGGACAGTACTTTGAATGATGTATCAATCCATTTTGAAATCGAAATAAAGCCCCATTTTTGGTGAAAAAACCTTTAAAATTAATGCATAGTCCTAATATATGGCGGTGATATATCTAAAGGCAATGGGATGGTCATGTTCTATAATTCTACAATTTGATTAGTTTAAGATTGTTGAATTCACTGGGTATACACAAATTAATGCTCCATTGCAATATTTTTGTTCAGTCGACTTCTTAATGTGTTCTCTTTCAGGATGTGTGGGCAAGCGTCATATAAATAAACTTTAAATACCTAATAATAACAAAAACAAAAATAATAAAACTGTTGCAAAATAGGATTGGATCGCATTTAGCTTAGTGGTCAAGATAGTTGCAAACAATGATTAGATATATTAGGTTAGGCGATACGATAAAATGCGGAGTTTGTTCAGAAATCTGTTATGATAAACTATTAAGATGTTATACAATACCTGAGCTGCCAGTATGAGAAAAGGTGCAAACACTGTTCCACCAACCATCTTCGATTTATTTGGTTGCTTCCGCTGCTTTACAGATATTCCTTCTCTGGAAAAAACAATGTCCCTAATTATTCGTTTCACTCTAAAAACTATCTGTATGGCACAAACTACATCCACAGACTTAAGAAGATATATGTGATGCCCAAAATCACTATACTAACCCAACAAAGTTTCAAAATATATTTGTTAATATTATTAAAGAATCAAACAAAAATGTTTAAGTTTTTTACTTGCAGTAAATTTCTCTTAATTTTTTCATTACAATCAGTGAATTTTTTTGTCTTAATTTCTTTAATTTTGTTTGTCTTAATTTCCTACTTTATTACTTACAAACTGATTGACAACATAGGGTAGCATTTTAACCTCTCTCCCAGAAAAACAGCCTCAACACAAAAAAGTAAAAGTAACAACTGCCAATAGATTAGTGGCTTAAGGAAGAAGTAAGGAAGTTTAGAAGATTAGTGCTGCTAATGCGTTTTTAAGTGCGAATAGAGCCACAAAGAATCAAAATCGAAATCACGAAAAAAAAAACAATAGAAATGGTAAAAAAAAAAACATACACATAGAAATGAGAATGAAATAACAAAAGAAAAAAAAAAAACCAAGAAAAAAAAAATTTTAAAAGTAGAAAAAGGAAGGAAGTACAAGAAAATAAAAGAAATTAGGTAAACTAAGAGAATAAAGCAGTAAAAAACTAAAAAAAAAAAAAATGGCAAGCAAATGACATTCGAAATGTCCGCACTTCCGGTCGCCATTTTGTGTCGCATTTCTAATTGTTTTGAGGCGCCATCACCATCACCACCGCAACCATTAATAGTATTATTATTATTATTATTGTTGTTGTTTGTGTTGTTGTTATTATTATTATTATTATTACCGTTACTGGGTCCTGTTACTATTACCATTACCGTTAACATGACAAACGCTTTCATTTTGTTGTGCTCACTCACATCGCGTGGCATTTGACAATGCGCGAGGACTCGGCACTGTAAAATTGTGAGTTGAACTGTTGTTCCTTCCGTTTGTTGTTTATTTGTTCATGTTCTGCGTGTTTATTTGATTCTCTCGTAATACTCTTAGTACTACCCAATACCATGCTCATCTCATCTTACCTCACCTAGCCACAGATACAGTCAATTGAAATCAAGTCAACCTCATTTGCTATTTTTAATGTTCATCATCATTGCAGGCAATGGTTTGAATTGATTCACTTAAATGTTTGTCACATTATTTGTCGCTTAAATTTCAATGTGATTTTAAATGTGCGTTTGTCGCATATACCAAACACACACACACACACATACACACATACACATGCATTTATACAGTGTTTTAATCGTCATCATCATCATCATCATCATCATCATCGTTTGTTGCTAAAGTCACGCGACTTTGTCGCCTTTCATTGCCTTTCTAAACTATGCAATGACTTCGAATTAAGTATAGGTATACCCCCCAATCCCAGTGGTTTCATTTATGATCCAAAACATGCCAAGTCAAATGGAGCCTTAAATCCAAATGTGAGCCTTATATAAAGAATAATCTTTCGCTTTGTCACCTTTCATTGATCCTTTTGCTATTCTTCATTTATATCTTTTCCTTTCATATTTATTTTCATTTATCAATATTATAATTATAATCAAAAAGAATAAACATTGTTCGTCATATAAATGAATATGAGGGGTATTTTTTTTTTTTTTTTATTATTAAAAGTCTCAAAGAATCGCTTTTATTGAGAACATAAAACATTTTGTTATTCTATAATGTAATTAAATTTAAATTTAAATAATATTGTATATTTTTTTGTAAAAAAATTTGAGACTTTCACATTAGAAAAGCAACTATTAAGCTCAGTCTAACCACAATTTATGTGTACTAGTAATCTGTTATGATAAACTATTAAGATGATATAACAATACTTGAGCTGCCATTTATTAGGGTGCTTCCGCTGCTTACAGATCCTTCTCTGGAAAAAACAATGTTCCTAATTATTCGTTTCACTCTTTGAACTATCTGTATGGCAGGCTGTTAGACCACCAGGACAGTCTGGCCTTGAAACCAACCAAACGAGGAGTGGGAAGATGGCGAGAGCTTTATGCCAATAGCTCAAATAATGTAGAAGGGTACAAAACAAAGTTCTTAAAAGACAAACTCTGGAAGCCTTTCTTGGAAGAGTTAAGCAATAAAGAACTTGGCTCTTCTTAAAGATTCTCAAGGTTGGTTCTTGAACACTCTTAACTTACTATGCCTTAAGGCTTTTAGATGAACTCACCCTTTGTAACGAGCTTATCTTATTATCCTATCATACATTATTTTTATGATTTATGGTAATAAAAAACCGACAAGTTCATTTTAACTTTAATTTAATAATTAATCTGAGTTAACGTAAAAATAATTTTGAATAATTATGAAACAATTTTCACATGTTTAAAATATATATTGATGGACCACATTCTTAATATTTCAGATGATCTGGTATATCTAGTTTCGATGTATAGTATTAGCGAGAGTTGAATCTTGAAAAGTGTTTAAAGTTGTGTGATCTGGATTCTTAGACATTGCAGTTATAGGAATTCTCAGCTTGCATATGTTGCATATTTACTTAGATATCATTTACCACTGTTACAAAACAATAAAAACAAATAAGTTTTAAATTTATTTTTAAGAAATTATATATACTTACGTTCTTATTACATTGGTTGGTTGGTTGGGTAACTTCTTGTAGTTTATAAAATACAAACAAATTCTTCTTCATTGACTTGTTAATTTTTTTTTTGTTTTGTTTTCATCATGTGGGTTTAGATTTTATTCCAAAGGGTTCTCAAGTTATAAAATTAGATTCTTAAATTCCTGAGTTTCATCTTCTGAATTGGCGGACGAATTACTAGGCTTTCAAAGTTTTGATATTTAATTGAATGAGTCACTTGTCTTTGAAAAGCCCCCTCATATAAAGGATTTGCATCTCCATTAATTAATGTCGCTGTATTTGCTTCCATTGTGTCTTCATCCACAACTTCGATATTATACTTCGCCATGGCATTACGATATTGCTTGGCTAAAGCAATTTTATCAACATTAATGCAGGGTATACCAACTGGTTCCTGGAGTGAATACTCTTTTGCTGAAATACTTTTTTTATCTATATATTCTGCATTAAAAGCTTTTCTATCAAGAATGATTGGTGGATTCAAAGGTTCTGCAGTATAACACTTCAAAAACAGAAAAAGAAAAAAAAAAAAAAACAATGAACTATGTATATTTCTAAAGTAATCATTCATTATTTCTGATACTCACATCTTCACCCACGCAAATATATTGTACCGGATTAATGAAGTTAAAGGTATACAATTGTTGTTCATCTACATAACTAAACCATCCCTTAATACAATATTTATGGTTTGGGATGCCTATTATTTTACAGTGGATGATCGTAAATTCGATAAGCGAAAGGAGATTCTACTAAAGTGTCGACAAGGTCCAAAGGTCGTGGAACTTTTCTGGGAGACTTTGTTACATTCATATTGATACAAGGAACACCTTCTGGCGGCTGGGTTGCTAAATCATTTGCGTCAATAACTTCTTGAAAGCCTTGATATGACCTTTTAAATACTTCATCATCGAGTATAACCGATGGATATAAATGTTCTACGGTGTGACCCTTAAAAAAGAATAAGAACAAAAAAAAAAAAAAACAAATATGTATAAACTAAAAATTCACATTTGTCGAAGAATTTAAAATAAGTTTCACCAAAATGATAGGAAGTTAACAAAAACCTTAGGAGGAAATGAAGAAATGAGTGTAATGGCAAGAAACAGAAAAGTTACAGTAGACAACATAATAGCCGATTTACAGTGAGCGAGCTAACGCTGCATCGGCGTTGTATTTTTGTAAAACATGAAGAGGACAATCATCAACATATGGTGCTTGTTTTCGTACAATAATACCAGTGTCCACGCAGCGTTCAACACAAAGCACAATGTAATGCCACCTCGGTAGACATGTGCCGCCTTTTTCGCCAGTGTAGCAGTCAAGATAACGCAACGCTGGCAAATTGAAAACTCAACCATGAACGCACAATTGCGCTCACTATAAATCTGCTATAAAACATGTTCAATTGTTGCGCTAAATTGTTAATGGTATTATAGTCTAAATTATTATTATTGTTATTATTTTTTTTTTTTTTGGTAATATGTTCTTTAATTTTATAATATATAATTATTAGTGATACTCACATCTTCACCAACACATACATTCTGAAAGATATGTATGGCCCGAAAGGTGTATACACCATTTATTCGCGAAACCCGAAATGTTCCCACAACGCAATATTTAAAGTTTGGAGGTATATTTTTTACATTTCCAATGGGTTGATCGAAAATCCGATAAACTATAAGATTATCCAGTAAAGTTTGTACGAAATCCATAGTTTTTGGGGAAATTGTTGTGTTACCCCAATATATCGAATAATAAAATTTCTATATATTTTTTTTTTATTACTATATAGTATTACGAAGTCAACTTGTTTCGGATTAATGACTTCCAAACGACAAAGATCTCAAAGGCAATCAGAGAAAGAAAATAAGTAGAAATAGAAATGGATTTAGATTCAGTACACACAACTGAACTAGAAAACAGTGCTGCCATATTCGATATATTAATAACTAAAACAGAACTCAAAGCTGTGTGGTGCCGCATAAAACAGAAACAGATCCAGAAACTGAAACCACAATCCTGGATCCATTTCTGTTCCGTTTTTTTGTTTTTTTGTTTTTTTTTTGCCGCACATAACAGGAATAGAAACAGAAACAGCTTTTGATTTATGAGAGCTATATGATCCAGTAACCCTAATGTCTTGAAATTTACATGTCCAAACATCAGTTTGATAGCAGAATGACAAATTTGTGACATTTATATTAATTGCCGACACCAGAAAGAAGTCAAAAGTATTTGTGTCTGGTCCTGAAGTAAATACACTGAATTCTGTTTTAATTGTTAATGCAATCTGGCAGCACTGTTGTCTGGTTCTGTTTATGTTTCTGTTCTATTCTGGGCTCATTAGCACATGTACTGAAATCACATTTAGAACAAAAATATAATCTAAGTGAACTTTGAAATAAAATTTTGAAATTTTGAAAGATTTGTTGCCATAGAAACAGAAAATTTAATTCTCTTTTTCCCTAATGGAAACCTCATTGGTTTCTTCAAAATAGATTAGATTAGTTGAAAAGAATAGGACAGTGGCAGAGAAGATGTTGGTTGATTTTAATCTGATTATTAGATTTTTATAAAAATTATGCAATTTGCGATGCAATGGTTCAGGACCACGTTTAGATACTCGTTGTTATCAGTATCTTGTTCCGATTAATATGTGTTGTATATGTAAGTATTATATATATCCAGTAATCATTTCGATTGGAAGTGTGGATAGCACCCACTGTAGCAGTCCCTTATTCATCGCTTAAAGTCTCGACAGTACGGTTGATAATTTTTTTTTAAGGTGCATTACAAACATCAGACTAAAGTGATTGTGACGTCAGCACTGGAAGTGTAGTGTATGAAAATCTTAAAAATACAGAAAAATGCAAAAATAACTAAGTCATTTGCATTTATTTTAAACAAGTTTTCCTCTTTAATTATTGTTAAATGTTTAATATTTTATTTTTGACATTGAATATTTTCTACTTTCCTTTTCCTTGTATCTCTTCCCTTTGTGTCCCCTACCACCTTGCTTTATACATCTACTCAACCAGTTTGTATTCACATATTTAAAAAAAAAAAGAAGGCATTTATTGATTTTCTGCTCATATTTTTTGTTCTTTAATGTTTTGCTCGTTTAATGCATTGCTATAAGTTTGCCATTTAAATTACACATTTATGATGCTTAATACATACATATATAGCGTATATATGTACATAAGTATGTATGTATGTACATATAGACATACAGGAATGCATCAAGTTCCACATACGCAATTCGTATTCATTGTGAATGTGAAGTCAAAAGCCCAGCGCATCTACACTTTTGGTATTCGTTATTCACTTCTAATTTAATATTCATTTTAAATGTAAATCTCTCACGAAACGCTGACTCTTGTCTGACTCCCCTTTCCTCTTCATCATCAACATTATCATTGTCACCTCTTTTCTTTATCCTTCTTCTTCTTATTGTTTCTTTCCAACACAGAAGAGGTAGGCTATTTATATAATAACAAATGCAATATTAATTTTCATTGCAAACTTTTTGGGTTAAGTGAGAAAAATATATGGTAAAAGAACATCAGTTTCCCACAAGATTTGCTAGGATTGACTCAAGCATAGTGTTTAAAAATGCCACACTACCAAATCGAGAAAAAAAAAAGGGATAAGCGATGTTTCAAGTCAGAAAGTAATAGCAGTTCAGAGAGAGGCAGAAAACTTTTGTAAGTCAAATCAGCATCAAAAAAGTCAGTAAGAAAATAGAAAAATAGGGATTAAGAAGGAAGTCGAGTTGACTTGCGTTCGATCATGTAAGCGTTCTACTAATTGAATTCAACGATCCCTTCTTATTTCAGTAGAACACATTAATTCAACTTATATTCATAAATTTCCTACATGCTCAAAGAACCAACCCGAACAGTTTCTAGAACTAAATCATGTCTCCCAAGTTATCAAGTTAAGTAATGAATTATGAACTATGAAGCTAATTCCGGAGAGTGTAAGCTGATATGTTATGTAGATACCAGTTAAAATATTAAGCCCTGGCACCCAGACCAGAGAAATCTTGGAATATAAATATGCGCTGAATATCAGAGACAATGACAATATGTTTAATGATCTGCCTAGTAAAATCCAATTTTCCCAACCTAAATTACATTTTCATCAATTAATTCTAGTGACATGGAAGCCTTCTAAACTCTTAGAAATGAAAGTAACTATATATTTTAATCAATAAGAGATGATGAATAGCCAAAAATTATAACATAATGTAATTAAAATAAGAAATGAATTTAAGAAAGAAGAAATTCAATTCAGTTTTCCTTACAAATTTTAGCCAAACTGAAATAAAATGAATATCGTCACACTTAACTCAGATGTACTGATTTGATTCAATTTCTGTTGATGATTTCTTTATTTATTTTCTAATTTCTTTTGATTATTATTAAATAAAGTATACAAAATTAATATAATTATAACAAACTTTCCAAGTCTTCTTACTACTTCATCAATTGAATGAGTGACAATGAAGAACAGTTGATTAAGTCATTTGCAGGCAATTAGAAGAAATCTAAACCACAATTGAATGAATGGTCATCATTGTGAATTTGGAATGAATTTTTGTTTTTTTTTTATTGATTTTATTTTTTTCATCATATCAATACGGGGATATAACGAATAAATCGTATTATGGCCTATAAAATATATACAAATATATACATATATACAGATATATTAATAAATCTAAGTAAATATATATATATATATATACAGATTTCCATACACTCCTCACTGTCTTGATTATGAGAGGAAGTTTCAGAACTGTGCTCAGCCAAGAGCCCATTGAAGTTGATTCAACTCAACTTAACTTGATGATAGGCAAAAGTGTCTAAACGATTAGATGGATGAAGAGCTAAAAGCAAACGATTGAATAAATGAATAAATGGATAGAGGGATGGCATGGATGAGTGGATAAAGGAATAGAATGGATGAGTGGGTGAATAGACGAAAGACTGTAGAAAATTTGACCGCAACCACATCGTTAACGTCCAAGTGTGCAAATAAATGGCAAAATTTGGTTACTCATACGCTCCGTTGAACCTAATCAAGTTAATTTGCGGCATCCAACTGGCGGCATTTGTTGCCTCGGCCTTGTTGGTTGTTGCTTGTAATGGGTAATGGGTAATGGGCTCTTTCTGTCTTCTCATTCGCGTTGTTTTTGGTGAAGCAAGTAAAGCAAAAAGAAAGCATTTGAATGAAGAAGAAAGAAAGAAAGAAAACAAAAACAAAAACAAACATATTTAAGTTTTGAGGCAAAGCTCTGTTTAGCGCTATTCACTTTTCTCTACAACTGCTACTATAATTTTTTGGTTTTCTTCTTTGGTAAATATTTAAAGCGCATATACACACGTGTTATCATGTGCATGTGTTCGCATGTTGGAATTTGTGTGTGTGTGGGTGTGGGTGTGGGTGTGGGTGCGTGACTGATTGAGTATGTATTTCTGAGTATCTGTTGGTTAAGCTCTGTTTGCCGCACGTGCCACTGATGAACGCGCAATGCAAATGGGGCTCATCAGGCACATAAAATTGTACGTGTTTTCCTGTATGATTTTCATTGCTTCAATTTTTTTTGCTTATATAATTTTGAATTTTGCTTTCAATCCATTTGTTTTTTTTTTTTTTTTTTATTTACTGGAACAATAAGCACAACATGATCGAACCTATTTATACGTCAGAACATGATCATAACCTAAAGAAACAGCTGCTCGCAACAGAATCGCGAAAGCTAGAAGCTGACGACGACTGAAAACATTCTTCCCACTTGTGTGGCTCCCGGCCTTAAATTTCTTAAAAGATTCAAAGTCCAAGTAATTAAATTCAAATGAAACCATTTTTTTTTTTTTAACTCCTGTAAACATAGTTTTGAGAAATTAGCATTCATACTTGGTAGATCAATATTGAAGTAATTGAGTCAGGTAAGTTGGAGTTGGGTCGGGTCAGCGAAAAGTAAGTGTATTCAAGAGGCTGAAAACATTCTTCCCACCTGTGTGGCTCCCGGCCTTAAATTTCTTAAATCATTGATAAGATTCAAAGGCCAAGTAATTAAATTCAAATGAAACCAGTTTTTTTTTAACTCCTGTAAACATAGTTTTGAGAAATTAGCGTTCATACTTGGTAAATCAATATTGAAGTAATTGAGTCAGGTAAGTTGGAGTGGGGTAGGGTCAGCGAAACGTAAGTGTTTTCAAGAGGGTACCGATAGACTATATAAGCTTCAGAATTTCGGCTTTATACTGTTTTGAAGGATTCGCCTTACTTGTTAGAGTTCCGGACCCAAAGGCTACCAAAAGGAATCCTATTGCACAAACTTCGTTGTCCGTCCGTCCTCGGGTCATATATCATAAGCCGCAATAGTTAGAGAGTTTTCACAGAATATGTATTCCTATCGGGGCATCAGTAAAAAAATATTAAAACCAAAATATATTCAAAAACTTAAAGGGGTCCCCATACAAGAAACATTTTGATTTGTATGGCAGTTATACGATTCAGTAATTCCACGATCTTGAAATTTAAAAGGTTGGTGGCTATACATCAGAAACTTATATTGCTGCAATTTCAGTTTGATCGGATCACTAGGGAGGCTACCTCCTACCTCCAGTTCCTACGGAACTGAAATTTAGACACTATAAGTTTTTGATATAAGCGCTATACATTTGATGGAATATGCTAAATCGGCTAACTACGAGGGGTACCTCCCATAGAAATCCTCCATTACAATTTAGGTTCTTATTCAGAAAAAACTTTTTTGTTTTTTGGACTATTGAACTGAAATTTAGACACTATAAGTTTCTGATATAGGCGCGGTACATTTGTTGGAATCAGTCAAATCGGACAACCTGGGGGAGTACCTCCCATACAAACCCCAATCTGTTCTGACTCGCACTTGGCCCATTTTATTTTCTTTACTTAGGAGATTTTTGAGATGCTGACGATAAAAACGGATTGAAATGTATTGAATTCTTTTTTTTTTGCAACTACAAAAGAGATTCGACACCCTCTTCCTTGTGGAAGAATAATAAGATAGTGTATATAGTAATTTTATATTATTTGTAAAGCAGATTAAACAGACTTTATTTTTTTTTTTTTTTTTTGAGAAACATATACTTGTCTGTCACTAAAATTTCCATTTAGTCAACAGATTATACAAATTGATATGTCATTATATAAGTAAAAAAGTTTTCCACTTATTTTCTAATGGAAAGAAATAAATTTTTGCTAACCAGAAAATTGATTGGGACATTAATTTCTATCCTTTTTCCCCTTTTGTTTTTATGAATAATTTACAATATTTTTAAAATGTCCAAAAACACACACAAAAACCAAAAAGAACATTTCATTTTAGTCCTTAGGCGTGAGAAAATGGACTTGGAAATGCGCCCAATTTTTCAGTTTCTCAAACTACTCATTCGTCTCTGTAGGTCAGGGCATACAAAACTTGCGGCATATCGACTGAAACTGCATTTTTATTTGATATTTTTTGCCTCCACTAATTTTTTTGTTACTCGTATTTATTCTGTGAATGCCACACACAATTTTTTGTTACCGAGTTGGGAACTCATTGACGCTGCATTGGCGCACACCAACTTAGTGACTCATGATGATGACGATGACGACGACGATGATGATGATGATGATGATGTTGCCACCAAACCAGAAAACCAAAAAAACAAAAAAGAAAACGAAGCAGGCTAACAGACCTGGCTGATGACGGTGGTGGTGATGATGATAATGGTGATGGTGGCATACCTCATGGTAAACGTTGCACTCCAGTTTTGCTCGTTTCAAGTGGCATATTCAAGTTGCTGCCACATTTCCTGGTATGGTCGCTGATGCTGCCTATTTGGCACTTTGCTGTTATACTTTCTACTTTCTCCTTTCACTCAATTTCTCTTTCTCATGTGCAAGTGTAGTGAATGCAGTGAATAAACGTTAGTTTCTTTTTGGTCTTGGTTAAGACCAAGCTCAGAACAGAATAGAAAAGAAGAGAAACAGAACAAAACCAAACCAAACCAAACCAAACCAAACCAAACCAAACCGAATCAAGTTGCGTTGACTAAAGCCGGCCTGGGCCGTGCTGGGCCGGGCCGGGCCGGGTGAGACTGGTCTGGTTTAGTCTTGTTTGGGTCTATGATTGGTTTGGGTTTGGGCCCAGTCCATGTCAAGTCAAGGCCGCCGCACGTTGCAAGTGCATAAAATTTCATTTTTAGGGCGTGTCAAGGCGCAGCGTCATCGTCATCATTGTGTGGCATGAATGCATTTTGGATTTACTTATTTGCTTATATAACGCGCTTGTTGTCGTTGAAAGCGATGATTCTGTTATTGTTGTTCCTCATCCTCCCAAGCCTTATCCTCATATTTCTTCTCGCCACTATTGCTCTTGTTATTATTGTCTTATTGTTGTTTTTGTTTTTGTTTTTGTTATTATTATTATTATTATATTATTCTTATTATTCTTATTGCTTTTATGTGTAACTAAGCTTAGAGTGTTTTCTATGAGGCAGCAACTGAAATGGTTAAAGAGCGCATGCATCGCTTGTGGCAAGGAACATTGAGTAAGTGAAAAATGCTACTGCGGCAAATATTTTCGCCATGTTTGTTGCTATTCTTCTTATACAACAACTGTATTATAAAACTGTGAGTGCCAAAATAGTCAGAGTGCAACATTTAAAAAGAACTTACAATGAATCAAATTAAAAGATGAGTTTCAGCAAAGAGAAGAAAGTGCTGATATGTAAATAATAAATAAAAAGAATGGAAAAAAGCTAAGCGAAGCTAAGCTGAATTAGTGCAGTGCAATACTGTGTTGAGGCAGTGATGCGTTTGGACTTGGTAGAACGTAGGGACAGTAAAATTTTGAGTAAATACTTTTCCACGTTGATAAAAATAGAATGAATTTTTGAAATCATCTGCATATTGAAACTCCCTCTAGTATTTTGCATAAATAACCGTATGATAGACAAAGTCCTCTACTGGATGATGACACAGTAATGTTCTCACCAAGGACAACTGCATTGCATGCGCCTTCTCCAGTTTACTATACCAAGTGTGTTTATGATTTCTTCTATTAAAGAAATGGTCTTACGCTTCATCACCGTCCAATACATTCTTCTCCGGAACTTCATCATCAAAAAAATGTAGATTACGAATGGTTATTCGCTTGAATACTTCAATGTCAACATAGAGTACATACAGTTCGGGAATGATTCGAATACGAAAGACATCAGCGAATTTTACAAGACCAAAGAACCGAGAGACTTTCTGATAAATAAAGCAATTCACATACCTGAGTGTAAAAAATAAATTCGATAGTAAGCCAATCGTCGCCCCAATCGAGGCGTGATCCACTCTTCTCCTAATCGAAACAAATGCTGTATGTGGGTCTATATTGGCAAACCTTAATCTCTGTCGTTTCGTTAGGGTTTACAAAAATAATACTATTGTTTGAGGGGTGCACAAGAATAAAAGATCCAAAAATGGAGAAGGTAGTAGCAGCGGAAAAATGTTTTCTCTGTGGTTCTCAGCGAAAAAGTATTGACATCAACTTTACTTCCTAAAACTATACGAAGTATTACCAATATTTTATTTTATTTAATGTCAAGAGAAGAAACATTCATAACAACATGACAAAAAAAAAAAATATGATTGATATTCAATTAAAATTAATGTTATTTCATCAAATCCATTTTTGTTTGTTAAATGAGGCATTTAGATCAATACAGGTTTGGATGGATTGGGATAAGAACCGTGTAAAATCTTGTTTACAAGAGGGGGTTCCCAAAGTGTAACATCTTAAGAAATGGCTATGTTCAATGTGACTACTATTCTTCCATCATTCACATTCCACATTCCACATTTCTTTTATGCTATTCTTTTTTGAACAAATTGTTTTGTAGTTTCTCGTCTTTTTTTTTATATTTTCTTTGCTACTGCTGCTTCTTCTGATTCTTCTGTTTGTGCTGTTTCTGTTATTATTGTCTAAGTGGCACTTGTCATTGTCATTGTTGTTGTTGTTATTGCCACTTGCAAGCAAACTACATATTTACAAACATATGAAATGCATTTGCGTCCAAATGTTAAAAACTTTAGTCAAGTCAAATACAATAGAATGGAAGATAATGTTGTTGTTGTGTTTATTGTTGTTGTTATTATTGTTGTTATTCAAAATAAAATATAAAAACTAGTGAAAGAAAAAAAATCATAGAAAAAAGGTAAATAGAAGAAAGGGAAGGAGGACTGAAGCAAGGAAGTACAGTGTCAAAAACACCGACATTAGTTGACAGCACATTCCCGCAGTCAAGGCCTCTGAACCACTCAAGCAATCTGCTTTTACCACATTTACAATCTTTACCAAACTAACCACCTTCTTCATTGTCATTTTTAAGTTTTCACATGTTTTTACATTTCCTCTTGTTTTTGCTTTCACCTGCGTTTCTTTTCTTAATTTTGTTCATTTTCATTTGTTTGGCTATGTATGAATGACATGAGTTGACAACCACAATGACAACAACAAAAAAAAACAAAAATTATTAAAAAGCAACAACAAAAAAAAGAAGGGTTAACATCGGCTATTCTGAAGTTGTCATACTCTTCAGCCTACGCTTTTAGCCTACGCTACTTAGAAACTTGTAATGTCCAAATGTCATGTAAAAAGAACCTCGAAGGAATGAAAATATAAATAGTATATAAATATTACTAGACACCTTTCATCACCATTATCATCATCATCATCATCATCATCATCATCATCATCATCATCATCATCGTCATTATCATCATGCATAACTGACACCATTTAAATATATCATTTTGCCAATCTTTTTACTTAACTAAATACTTTTCTACTTTTTTTTTAATCATTTTATTGCAAGAAAAATACATTGAAACATTTGTGGTATATTTTGTTTATTGGTTTCTTTTGTTTTTGGTTTTGACTTTGAAAGTTTGGAATAATAACAATAAGAATAGTTACAAGGACACTTTTGAAATTTGAAAACAAAATGATAAATAAAATTTAAGAGAACAGAAGAAATAACTGCAGCTAATTTTTTCTAAGTAATTTTTGACATTTTTTTTTTTGGTATTTCATCATGTTCATCATGCAAAGTAGTTTTGTGTGATTGGTTGGTCTTTTTAAATTGACATGGTATTTGTAACAAAGAGAAATGTGGCTTAAAACCAATTATATGAAATTGATCAGAGTGAGGAGAAAGATGCAATAGAATAGAATAGAATAAAATAAAATAAAATAAAATAAAATAAAATAAAATAAAATAAAATAAAATAAAATAAAATAAAATAAAATAAAATAAAATAAAATAAAATAAAATAAAATAAAATAAAATAAAATAAAATAAAATAAAATAAAATAAAATAAAATAAAATAAAATAAAATAAAATAAAATAAAATAAAATAAAATAAAATAAAATAAAATAAAATAAAATAAAATAAAATAAAATAAAATAAAATAAAATAAAATGAAATAAAATAAAATAAAATACAATAAAATGGTTCACGATCTATGGTCCATCCATGGTTTATATAATAGTATTGGTTACTTGACTTGTATTCCACTAGAATTTATTAAAATACTCTAGTGCTCAGTTGCATCTAAAGTACCTAGCGGCCTATAATGGCAATGAAAAATAATCTTTTTGAAGTGAAACTTCTTTAGCGAATGGGAGTAAATCCAAAAAATATGAAAATGAAAGGTGATGAAAATCAAGAATTTGACGATGTTATTGTTAAATTGGAGCTATTTAGGCAAATACAATTGAAATGTCTCCGTGGCGTAGTGATTAGAGAGTAACTTGCAAAGCGAGCGCATGTGGTTCGCTCAAAAAAATGTAACAATATACAATACAAAAGATATTCTATATTAAGAACTTGCAATGTGGAGGATCCTTGTGATCCGCTCGAGGCTGGTGAATTGGAGGTGGCTTTTTCGATGTTAAAGTCGTTCTTTTCGGGGCATCAGTCTCTTGCCGGTACTTGGTAAAGTGCTGGAAAGAGTTCTGGTAGAAAGGCTTCAGGAGAGAGTGAATGAGCAAATGTCTGATTTGCAATTTGGGTTTAAAAAGGGTAAATGCGTCGAGGATGCTTGGGGCTATTTGTCTGACTATGTTCAGGCAAGTAGCTCCAAGTATGTGCTAGGTGTGTTTGTGGACTTTATGGGTGCGTTCGCCTATCTAAGTTGGGATTGTGTGCTGAGAAAATTGAGAGATTGTGGAAGTCGGGAAATGGCTCTTTGGAAGAGTTATTTCTCTGACAGGCGTGCTTGTGCGGTTGGCTTGAATGAGTGTGTCAGTGTGGATGTGGTTCGTGGTTGCCCACAGGGTTCTATCTGTGGTCCATTTATTTGGAACCTCATGATGGATTCCTTGTTAAGGCAGCTCGGACAAGTATATAAGTGCTGTGCGTATGCGGATGATCTGCTCATTTTGATTGAGGGACAATCGCGTTTAGAAATTGAACGCAAGGGCCAGGAGTCCATGCGTTCTGTTTCTGAATGGAGCAGTAGTGTTGGTGTCAGTGTGGCGGTGGATAAGACTGTGACAATGTTGCTTAAGGGCAAATTGGCACCAAGTCGGAGTCCTATCGTCAGGCTTGATTCCGGCAGCCTTCGGTATGTAACTGAGGTTAAATACCTTGGTATAACCGTGGGTGAGAGAATGAATTTCATTCCTCATATTGCTCGTCTCAGAGACCGATTGTTTGGTGTGGTTGGTAAAGTGCGCCGTATTTTGCGGAGTGAATGGGGTCTCAGCAGGCGTGCTGTTCGTACCATTTATGGAGGTCTATTTGTTGCTTGTGCAGCATATGGATCTTCGGTGTGGTACAAAACGGCATCGTCTGTTGTAGGCAGGAAGAAAGTGTATCATGCCAAAGGGTTATGATATTGGGATGTTTGCCGGTATGTCGCACTGTCTCCACTGAGGCTTTGCAGATTTTGCTTGGTGTGGTTCCTCTTGATCTTGAGGTCAGGCGAAGAGCCATTGACTTCAAGATCAGGAGAGGATTACCATTGCTGCAGGATGAATGGTTGTATGGTATGGATGTGGAGAGCTTAGGGCGAATGTGTAAGAGAATGTTGAATGAGTGTGTTCTGTCTGACTGGCAAATCAGATGGGACAGTTCTGTGTGTGGGCGGGTGACATACAGGTTCATTCAGGATGTCACATTTGTTGGCAGTCACCGGACTTTGTTTTTAACCTTTGGCTCGGATTCCTGTTGACTGGTCATGGTTCCCTTAATGCTTTTTTGCATTCAAGGGGCCTAAATGACAGTGCGGAATGCCCTTGTGGCTCGACGGACGAGACATGGCAACATGTTCTCTGTGAATCTTCTCTGTATGACGATTTAAGGGATTTGAATGAGTTTGGTATTTTGAGTGTTAATGGGGGTTTTGATTTTAGTGAGGTGCTCTCCAATAGGGATAGAGTTAGGAGATTAAATGGGTTTGCACGTGCAGTATTTTTGAGACGTCGTCCGATTTTAGCCTGAGACTGTCCGATATGTGTGTGTGTGAATGTTGTTGGTTAGTGTTCCCCCCGGGGTAACCAGTCCCTGAGCTTCATGGAGCTCTACTGGTAGTAACTTGGTTACGCTGCCTGACCAGAGGTATTTCTGGTACCACGGGCGTCTGGCTTGTAGCGGTCCAGCCTACTACCCTTTCGCCTAAAGTCCTTGTGACAGTGGGGACATATGCTCGCCTGATTTTTATCAAATGAATGCTGCCAAATTGGCGGAAGTGGTAGGAATAGACCTCGCTCCCAACAGTGAGGATGCTGTACCCATGAGTATAGCTTTATACTGTGCCATCTGTGGGCTACCAACCTGCATGCTATTCCAGAGAGCTATGTTCAAATTTGGGCCACCAACCCATGAACTTTTTGGAGTTCGAATTTGGTAGTACCTCGGGTACGAAGTCTGACCAGAGGCTATTTTCTGGTACCACGGGTGGTCAGGAGCCCACGGAACTTGTTTCCGTCCTGGCCAGCGGGTACGGCCCCCTTGTGTGAGTACCGTGTGGCTGTGGTTTAATACCCAAATGCGGGTAGAGTAATAACTCGACGTGGAGTTGCGTTATACAACCGGGTGCTGTGACCCAGAGAGCAGCAGAGGTTTAAGATGGGCCTCGCTCCCCACCAAAGAGGGATTCATATTTACCAAAATAAATATGACTCAAATTTGGGAACTGCGGATATATATCCAAGGGGACGTTGATTGACGTTTATCAATCTATGTGCTTGGCACCGTGTTCTTAAGTCTTCACAGACAGGCGAGCACGTAAAACACTGGTACTTCATTAAGGACTTGCAATACAATAGAAAAATATGTTAAAACTTTATATTGTAAAATACCATTATAAACGGAATGTAATTAGTCCCTTAGCTTCAGAGTTACACACCTGAAATTTCTAATGGACGTTTCTCCATGATCTGTGACAATTTTATGACTATTATATCACAAAAATTTAATAAATGAGATCATATAAGTATTTTAATGCTTACTTAATTATATGGAAGAAGAGCAGTTCCTAAGATGTTTTTGTATGGTAAAACATGATATTTGTTTAGATGGATGGGTCCATTATTTCATAAAAACCAAAATTATATATATATACTATAGGTATAATACTATGTATAACTAAAACATAGTTTATTGGTAAATATTTGCATATTTCAAGTAAAATATTTTGACTATTTTTGTAAAGACTAGGTTTCCTTTGCATATCCTGTGAAAAGTATGTAAAAATCAGTGAAACTGAATTTAAGGTTTTTTGTATTCTTTTCTATAACTTATTTTCTTTTTATTTTATAATTGTTTGATTGATTTTTGATTGGTTTCGATAATGTCAGATTTCTTTTATTCTACTAACCTTTTTTAGCTTTTTTTGTTTTATCGGTGTTTTACTTTCTTTGAAATCATTTTTAACTGGAAAATTCTTAGGTAACAGCAATCAACCTCAAATGAAATGTAATTAAATGTGAAAGAAATGAGAAACATTTGATTGATATTAGGGAACATTTATGTAATTTGTGGGTAAAATGGACAATTTAGAACAGAAATATTTCTTTATTGATGTTTTGATTGACAATCACGCTATAAAGTGCAATGGCAACGGTTTCTTTGTTAGCTGCCAAGTATGAGAGACCTTCTAAATTATAATTTGTACAATAGTATAGTCAAAAAAGAGATAAAACTTTTATGACAAACTCAAACAAAAATTCAGTAATTTCAATACTGTTTTCTATCGTAATTTTTAAGTAAAATTATATATATTCAACTTGCCTAAAGAGTTTTTATATGTTGGAGTCTCATATATAGTGAAATAAAAGTATATACCTATACTTACGATACAGATGAACTTTTTTTTTTCTTAACATTCGACAATATATCCGATTTTTACAATAAAATAATAAGATGTCTGAAGTAGATGAATCTGAGAATAAACTTAAAATTGGGAGATACAAAACACAAATCAACTATTTGAGTGTCCTGGAAATACAAGAGTTCCCCGAATTGCAAGGAAAATTTGTCATTAGTGTTGGTACAATATATGTATGTATGTTCATAATAAACTATAGGAACACATAAAATATAAATTCTTGGGACGCTCTTCACTTTGTAAGCATCGCTGCATTGATTACGCATAGAAGTAGAGACTTCTATAATTAATCAGACATGAGGCATTTTGCAACTTTCCACACAAGACTAATGCAACTAATATCATAAATTGAAGAGATGTTTCACATATTAAGTTCACATTATTCGTATGTGAACAAAAGCATGTTCTTTATATCGCGTGAGCTATAGATTACAGCGGATAATACACAATCATAATCCTTTCAAGCTAAATGTCTTCATTCTATCAAGTACAATAGATCGATGAAATTTTATAAGAATAATACAATATTATTCAAAAGTATATTTTCAAAACAGAGAACTCCTAAAGTTTTCATTTAAAACATTTTGTATGCTAATCGTTTCTTGATTTTCTTCGATTGACATTAATGAAATTGAGATAAAATTGTATAAGAACTTTGGATTATATTGAAAAAGTTGTAGCACTAGAAATCAAGAATCAAATCAAATGAATGTTTCTAAAAAAAATTGCAACTTCTGATCTTTTCTTTATTCCGAGCTAAAGCTGTTCTATTGGATCCGATGAATATGTAGTAAGTAGTTATAGCTGGCTAAAGGTTGCTCACATCCATTTAAGATTAAAGTGAAATGAGAAAACATTGATGATGTATAAAAGTTAGCAGTCCCCGGGGGGGTTTCAAAATTCTATAATTTAAAGTATGCGATACATGTGATACATTTCACAAGTCTCAGAGCCCATTTTCTATTAAATATTCCATTTCATAAACAAAAAGGTGCATTTCAATTAAAGTGCCTTGGTATAATATTCACTACTAATATTCCTCCAATGAGATATTAAGGCCTGATTTTTTAGCGGTACACAAGTGGATAAACAATTATTTTGTTTTACCTATATAATACGTAGATGTAGATGAAATGTAAAGAGCAAATCATTAAAAATATTTTTCCTGTGCAGTACAAATAATTACATAAGAAAAGAAGATTTTGCAGCACTGCGAAAACGATATCAATGAAGAAAAGAAGAAAGCAACTGAGTTCTATAGCAATGAGCTTGGCAGTATGAAACTTATGAAAATATGAAAATTGGAAAAATAAGAAACTAGCGAGTTACAATAAAATGGATAGCATATAAACCTTCTCCATAAAAAAATACATATGGGTGCCAACTTTCAGGGTCATCGGTCAAACAGTGTCGGTATTACTCGTTCACAAACGGGTTTTCTATAATTTTCTTCTTTGTTTTTTTCTTATTGCTTTTACAATATTTTTCTTATTATTATAAACACCGATTTTATTGCTGAAACACACATAGTCAATTACCAACAACCTTTATGTCCCCCATCCAGGAACACACCACCACCACCACCCTCTCAAAACAATATTAAAGTTTTGTGTTTTATGCAAAAAGAGAATAATTTTATTGAAGGTCATTTCATTGCAGAGTCATCCACCATACCGCATATGCCGCATGCTACAATATTTGGCTTCCATCATCAATTCTCTAGTTTTTTTTTTTTTTTTTTTTGATTCCAGCAACTTCTTCGCACCTCTCTCTCTCTATAGTCTTTTACTTTTAGTTCTTGTATTGTATTTATCCTTTTGCCTTATGTGAACTACAGCACTATGTGGGGTGATACCCTTTCCTTCTTGTGATGATTTCTTGCCACAGGTGGCGCCCCCATATTTGTTGCTGGAGTTTTTGTGTTGTTTCGCGTGTGCCATTCAAAGTCAATGTTGCGACTGAGTCATGTTCCAGAAGTAATTTGCATTTTCTGTTTCTGTTCTTGTTGATTTCTTTTTTTCATTCTTTAGTTCTTTTCCATCAATTTTGTTTTGTATTTCTGGCCAACATCAAAGTAGGCGGCAATGGAACTTGTGCAGCTGCTACCATACCCATTGCCTTAGGCCTGTTCTTTGTTCTTGCTTGTTTTGCTTAGAACTACTAGAAATTGTTGCGGTTGGCTAAACGCCACATTGAATAAAGTTTTGTCCACAGTATCGTCGTGTATTCAATAACAATTTCTCTAATGTCACGTGTTCTTGACCCACACAGACAAGGTTTGAGAAGTTCTCGACCCACTGACAACTTGGCGATGTTGTTGCCCCCATTATTCCTTCCACCATTGCGACAAAGCTACATAGTCCCGTCATCACATTCTCAGCAGAATCTGTTAGTATTGTTTGAGGCAATACCCAGATTATTCAAATGTCAAGATCCTCCTTACTAAACTATTTTTGACATTTAGAATTTTAACAAATTTTTTCTTTGTTAGCTGAAAGAAACTTATTGGACTTCTCTCTTAGCAGTACGTGGAGCTCCTACTGCTGTGTTTATGTTAATTATTTATTTTTTTTTTTTTCCAGGCTTGGCCTGTTGTGTGACGTTCTTCTTTAGACTTGATTTTGATTTCATGTCTTCTTCCTTCTTCATTCAATTGCTGACCTAAAATCTAAGTGGAGCTGAGTGTGACATGTATGTTTTGTCTTCATTGGAATTGTACTTTCATACTTTGATTAATGTAAAATGTGATCTGACTTAACTCAACATAAAAGCAAAAGAAATATGGCACTTGTGAATACAATAATGATGATAATAATGACTCCTGGAGGCTTTATATTTCCAATGATTCAATTCTTTGAGCAAAATTTTATAGTATATGTTTCTCTTATAACAATGTCTTCATTCACACAATAAAAATGATTGAATGATAATTGAATAGAAATCATATGAGACGAGAGAGAGAGAGAGAGAGGAGACTCAGAAATTTCCACTTGATTTGTTAATGAAACTAATCAAAAGCTTTATAATTCGATTAATGACACCCACAAAGCACATTAAGAAGCTACAAAGTCACATGTATTACATTTACTAACTTAGATACACTCACACGTATGTATATATGTATCTATGTACCTACTTCATAGTTCATGTCATGAGAGTTATGCTTCAGCTGCTGTGTACCAGTATCAGATATCCTAAAACAGGGCAGTCCCATTCTCGAAAATTCATTTATAATTAAATCTTTTCCAAGGGCATCCAAGAGGATATACAAAAAAAAAAAAAATAAACCGTGAAGCATTGAATTTACAACCTCGAGCTCTAATTATTTCTATATCAAAAAAAATATTCCCACGAAACATTTTTTGTTCCTTAGTAGCAAACATTTTTGAGTCAACTGGGGCCCTCATTTAGTTTTGAAAGTCCCAATAAGCTAAGTGCACCACTGCTGTATTTCATCCATGAAATATTGTTCTGCATCTAACTGAATCTTTCAAATCCAACAATACATAAACTACATATTAGACAGACGCACTAGTCCTGTCATTCAGTGGGTGAGTCAGTTTGGCAATCCGTTAGTCACTTTGTAATTCATTTAGTTTATGGATGGTTGCTTTTAGTTTCTAGCAGTGCCAACCGCTCATTTTGTATCCCTAGTGAGATGCTCTTAATGCGTTGATTGATTAAACTTACTACGCTTGGTAGCTTTGTTACCATACTACTGCCAATGACAATGATGTCACAGATGATGATGATTCTACTGCCTTTACTTATTTTACTATCATCATTACCATCATTCTTATTTTTCTGTACTATTTATTGTTACAGTTTGTATTGAGTTTAATGTCATGCTTTATAATTTCTTACATATAATTTATCTTCAATATTCTCAGTGCATTGTTTTATTATTAATTATACTTAGAGTAAATCAATTGCGTCTCATTGACTTAACTAAATTTATTTATAAACATTTTTTTATTAAATTTAAAAATATACAGTTAAAGAAGTCTTTTATACAAAATATCATAGTCGATTTCATCATGGGATGACTATAATTACCTATGTCTTCTAAGGACCACTGAAGTGTGTAAATGTTGTCTAAGGATTCTTTTAGGCCAATGTTGTCCTACAAACATATTTATAATTTCACTCTACATAATTCACAATTGTTAATGACAATGAAACATAATCTAAAGAATTTAAATTTAAGAGAACTTTTATATCTTCAGATTATTTTTCTAAATTTATATACCTTGAAGTACGATTATGTACTATGAAGATATATAGAAGTTGCGTGTGCCCCCTAACTATTCACTGCGTGAGGATTATAAAAGTGAGGGTCCATAATTCAATAAGAATTAAGAATAGTCAAACAATGACGTTGTGATGATGTAAGTTCGCTCCGATTCATAACCTAATCAAATCAATCGGATATAGAAATCAACCAAGAAACCATTAATTACACTTCCCAACAGCGTAGAATATTTTACATCATACGCTGATTTCAAATATTAGTTTTATCAGTTAGTTTTTAGGGTTCCGGACCCAAAGAGTATCCTTATTGCAGAGACTTCGTTGTCCGTCCGTCCGTCCTCGGGTCATATCTCATAAACCGCATTAGCTAGAGAGTTGGAATTTTCACAGAAGGTGTAGTTTTATCCAGGCATCAGCAAAAAATACTAAAACTAAAATTTTTTTTAAAAAACTTAAAGGGTTCCCCATACAAGAAAAATTTTTGTTTGTATGGCAGCTATACGATCCAGCAATTCCACGAGCTTGAAATGTGGAAGGTTGGTGGCTGTACATCAGAAACTTATATTGTCGAAATTTCAGTTTGATCGGATTGCTAGGCAGGGTACCTCCCATACAAACCCGCATTAAAATTCTGGTTCTTATTCGAAAAATTTTTTGTTTTTTGTTCTATCGAACTAAAATTCAGAAACTATAAGTGTCTGACGCGGTACATTTGTTGGAATCAGCTAAATGGGCCTACTAGGAGGGGTACCTCCCATACAAACCCCCATGAAAATTCAGTATCTTATTAGAAAAACTTTTTATATTTTGTTTTATCGAATTGAAATTTAGACACTATAAGTTTCATATATAACCGCGGTATATTTTTTTGGAATCAGTCAAATCAAACCCCAATCTGGTACGGAACCCTACGTGTACGAGTTTGACTCACACTTGGCCCATTTTTTTTTTTTTTAACTTTATCATATCAGCTCTAGTTTATGAATTATAAAGAGTGGTGTTTTTTTTTTTTTCTTTTAGAAGAAATTCACTCACCATAAAAAAATTCAATATTTTATTTACAAAACAGAAATTACAAACTCTTGAAATATCTTTTATATGATTTTCTACTTTTATTAAATGACGAAGTGGTACTATAAATACTCCAGTAGTAATTGACCAGCATATGCGCATTCCATGGAACCTGGAATTGTTCGTCCATAGTGGAATCGGTCAACTTATCTATTCTTCACTCATGTCACCGAGATTTTCCAGAAAATTATTTATATTCCTGTGAAGGAAGTGCGCTTTGCTGCTTATATTGCATTCAAATTGCTGGAAGTGACACAATATCTCTTCAATGCTCTCATCATAATTGTCACCCTTTCTACAACTTTAGAAATTTTGAATAACCTATACAAAGGAATTTCATGCGATCTTCTGAATTTCTGACATTGCACCACGGAACTTAGGATCGTACACCAATTCGCGAATTTGTGGGCCTACTTTGAGTTGTTCTGAACTAAGGTTTCGAAACTTTCTAAGTATACACTGTTGTGCTGTGTTATAAATTGGTCGATGATGGATTTACCAAATCATTTAAATAGAAACTGCAGTCTTTTTTTTTTACCACTCATTGAACTCTATGGGGACTGTGCTTATTCCATAATTAGAGCAAACTAACAAATCTCTAGGCCCTCTACTTACTTCTGACCCACACTCTGGCTAAGGTAAAGCCATGTGTTTCATTTTTTTGCGTAACTTGTTTCATGTTTCTATGGGAATTTAATAGTGAGCCAAAGGCAATAACTGGCACTGAACTAAACAATTGTAGGTCTCGTTGTATCTGTTTGCTTGCCTGTTTGTTTATGTATCTAGATACTTACATATGTATCTATCTATATTTGCATGTGTGGCATAAAGCAGTGTAGTATTCATTTTGTTGACATTTTATAACTAGAAACAACTAACAACAATAACAAAAGGCATTTCAGAATGTCATGCATTTGAGTAATTTTCATATGCGTTGATAGTCATAATGATGATAGTTCATTATTTTTGTTATGGCATCGAAGTCATGGGCTTACATGGATGGTTAGATGACCCTTTTTGGGCTTAAACTGCAGCTATATCATGATAATTTCTGATTTGCGTTACCACTAGGTCAAAATACAAGTACGCGCCCCTGTGTGTGATGCTGTTGCTAGTGTCTCACTGTCACTGAAAAATAGATGACAACAGCAGATACATTAAAAATGAGCAGCATTTGTATGCGCACACGAGTAACGATGCAGCCAAACAAACACATTTACACAACCACACAAGCACACATACATATCTATATATGAATGTATGTATGTATGTATGTAAATATAAAGTTATATATACTAAATTACTAAAGCAATGGGAAATACAAGTCAACACACAAAAGTCAATCCAAACAACATTTTTCTTAACAAGGGAAAGCTGTCCCACACTTGTATTGACCAGTTCCATTAAAGCTGAAAGCTCAACTCGAAGATCCACATTAATGCAAAACAAATACACCTAAAAGTAAAAGCAGAAAGCTGTACTAACTCCTTGGATGACGGTCTCAACTCAACCTTAAAAACAAAGTTCGACTCTATAAGGCAAAATTTTAGCGGGGTGTGGATATGAAGAACAGAACTGTGGGAAACAGAAAATAACTTGAACATCGAGATACTGCAAACGTATCAGATCTATGACGATATAAATTTCAACACCACTATTATATAAATTTTTTTTCCGATTTCTCATGATGATTCTACTTCTTGACTTTCCTATTTTGCTCACTGACGCTGTTTTGTCTTTTCATCCTTTCCATGGAAATTCTAAAGATATTTTCTCAGAGTTAAATATTTCTTAGGCTACTTAAAAGTATTTAACAAAAACATTTACAATAAAATGACAATACATTCCAATTATATTCCATAAGAAATCAAAAGATAGAAGTATTGGGTCATTAAATCACATACTTACTAGCCGCCATATAAATCGATAAGTTTTCTATGGTTAACTTTGGCATTGTTTTATACATTAAAATAAATCATGCAAAATCGTTTTGTAAACAAACAATTTATGTAATAAAATATGCAAAAATTGAATTGTAAAAGATAAGCGTGCTTTTTACAAAATTAAAAAATATGTTTTTATTGTTATTTTTTTTTTTTGCCAGCCCATTCCCCCTTTTTTTGTTTCCTGAATTTGTGTTTTTTTTTACATTAAAAATTGTTTCTTGAAATAATTAAATGTCGTTCTTAAAAACAATTAACGAAAAAATAATAATAAACATTGCAGCAAAAAAAAAAAAAACAATAAAAAAAAACAAATTTAGAATCCATGTTCATTATGATTATATAGTAGATGAGTTCGTTTTACATCATGATAATACTCCCATAAGTATCCTTGCATTCTGTCCCTCGTGGCTGATCATAGACAATAAATTTTGCTTCAGTTAAAAAAAAAAATTTAAAGGGAATTTTATAAGGCTTACGTTTTGTTACATTAACTAATTTTATACTTACCTCTTATTCTAAATATCCTTCCCAACGTTCAAGAGTGGTATATGCCAAAATCCTTCCACGTTGTAGCTGTTCAGATAAAGACGAGTAATCGAATTGCCGTAAAAACAGAAACGCAATAAGAGCGACAATACCAGCGAAGAGATACACTCTCCAGCGTATTAGGTGATAATCATATTGATCATCTGAGAGAGGCATTTTTTATCAACTAGAAAAAATCGTAAATCTGTTAAATGATGATACTTAAAATACAAAGTTAAAAATTGAAGATAAGAAAAAATGCATACATAACACAAACCACTTCCTCCTGTCTTTGTTAGTTCCTCTCTGGAAACGGAAACAAAGTTCAACTTTTCAAAAGTAGGGGACACTAAGCAAAACAGAATTCAATCAAGTTACTGGTAAAATAGAAATGAATATGTTGGTTTTGGATATTTCTATACTTACAGAACCACTCAAATGTATCTTGCTGAGATCCACAAAGAAAATTGTAGTACCTATGAAGTTTTATCGAATTGAAAGAATATTCTTTTTTGTCACTTAAAAAGATTACAGTTTGTTAAGAATTTGGAAAAAATTGGACTTAAAAATTTTTTTATGGTGCTTACCCAATAAAATTTTTTATTCTTTTTCACAAACAACAAATGAAAACGATGTGATCTTTTGTTTTGTAATTGTGATTGTTACAAATTTTTGACATTAAAAGCTATGAAACATTTTATTTTTGGAAAAGTATCATTTTCTAAAAACTGAATCCAAAAAAAGTAAGAAAGTTTAGAAATAAGAATTGCCACAAATCAGTGAGCTAAAAGAACAAAGTTTTGTAATTGATAGGCGTTTGTGCATGATTCTTTTTCGATTCCAGGCATAATAATGCCCAATGATGACTGAATGTATACAAAATTCTTATGGCGATCATGGCCATGGGCGTACTAAGCTTGAAGCCTAGGAGCGGAGGCCAAATAAGAAATATTCTGCAATCTAGGATGGGGCGAATCAAGAATTTTTTGAAGATAACTACTTCAACTTTTAACATACAGTACATTTATACATAGTTCTATAGTTCATTATTCAGGTTGACTCTGACCGATTGGTGACTATGCACTTGTGTCGACATGGTTTCCCAAAAATATGATAAAAAGATGATAGGCAAATAAAAAGTTTATTTAGGTGTTCATATTTTCATTTCAATAAAAAAAACTTTTCGCTATTAATGCGAAGCAATTCATTATGGAGGAGGATACAAAGAAATAATTCATTATGAGCACACGCAGTACAAAAATAAAATTGGCCAAGTGCGAGTCAGACTCTTACACGGAGGGTTCTGTACCAGATTGTGGTTGTGTATGGGAGGTGCCCTACTAGTGGTCTGATTCGGCTGGTTCCGCCAATGTCCTGCGTCTAAAAAAAAGAAATATTCATGTATAATTTCAGCTCTCTATCTCAAAAACTGAAGGACTAGTTTGCATGCATATAGATGGCCATGGCTCAATCAACTCGTCTCAACGAGCTGATCAAGAATATAGGGATATACTTTATGAAACCTCTGATGTCTCCTTTTGTCTGTTACAGACTTCATGAAAAACTTGTAATTATTTTTTTGCTCTGCTAGTTCTTATATTTTGTTCAATGACTATGTAATAAAGAAATATACAATACGATCAGAATATTATGAATTTAACAGGGATTTAAATTATACTAGTGAACCAGAAAATTCTTCTTTTTTTTTTAAATAATTGCATGATGATTAGTCAATATTTTTGGATGTTGCGAGTATAACGAATATTGGCAATCCCCTCCTGTTATACAGAATCGCCATAAGAATATATTCGGCGTAGTGGTTGAACTTGTTGTATTGACCTGGGTCTTCGAACCCAGTATTCTTTGTCTTGTAAGTGTAGCAAGTTCTGTTAGTTCACTGATTCTGTTCCGAGAAGACTGAAAAATGGAACCAAAAAAATTAGTGATCCAAGTATAAAACGAAATTGCTTGCTCCCATGAATCTAGTAATTGGCATTACTGGCATTTTTGGATATCAGCAATAAACCAGAGACTCAACAAATCGTTCGCGATTATGTGTGTCTATTTTAAATTGTAGTTCTCGGGATGGCCAATGAAGAATGAATTTATCAATTAAAAGTCCCATAAAAAATATTTGTAAGATATTTTTGACAGAAATAGATTTTTTCTTAAAAAATTGTAATATCTGGGAATTTTTGTAAGAAATTAATCGCAATAATAAATATTAAACTTTGAGGTAGAAGTTTTGAAAAACTTTTTATCCTTTTTAATAATTGGTGTAATAAGTAAATTGGATGCAGAAAAGCATCCGAGAACAATAAATTTGTAAAATATAAGTCTTGTTGTTGATTTAGAAGATAGTGAATGAAAATTATTCCACGCTCGTCCCAAAATACTATACACCATTGCCTTCTTGGGAGCCAATTCTCGGCTTTCACTCCATTGTTTGCACTATTCCTTTAACTCAATTACAGCATTCTCATGACGCTGTTTTTCTTCCATTGCGAGTAGTCACAGCACCCATTGTGCGCACAGCTTTCTTCTATCCAAATTTTCAGTCAGAATACATTTACAGTATTTTTTGAAATGTCTACAATATTTTCTAGTCAGCGTACTTTCAGTCGATGGACATTCAATACCAATTTGTGAATTTTCTTCACCATTCCTGGCTTGGTCAGCTCAGTTTGTGGTCGGCCACTGTGGCAGCTCATATGATTTCGTTTGAACTCGGCCACCCAATATTTTGTTGTTGCAAACAAGGAGTAGCAAACTTTGCCATAAATAGTGCAAACACTCATGTAACTAAATGATTATTTAATCTTTTAATTATGGTTTATAGAAAACGTCTGACAAGATTTTACCAATGGCCCACCAAGCTCTAGTGAGTGCATTCGCTGTCTTGGACATAACATCTATTTTAAATTCTTCTGTCAATTTTTAGTTCTTAGAAATAACTGTAAATAAATTTTATATGACTAAAAATTAGTATGGCAAAATAAATAATGAATTGAAAGCCCTTAAGTTTTCATTGAATTAAACCAAGAAATGTTTTTTTTTTTTTTTAATTTTTTACTTTTTCGTATATAAATATAACAATTTTCTTTAAATATTATCAGATTTTCAACTTTAACTGATAAGACCAATAATTCTCTTGATTTTTAACAAATAAATAGCATATTCAGCTTTCTATCAGTGACGTCATAATGATGTATACGTGCGGTTTAATTATCAACAGAATCCTGTTTAGCATATTCTTCAAAAATCTGATCAATATTTCCATCCACATCTGGATCGATGCATGAAAGAGAGCCATAGAGTTTGTCAAACTCCTTTGAAACATCGAAATCTGGATTTTCTTTCATAATTTCCTCATATAGTTGGTCAATGATCATATCGTTCGCAGTATAATCTGTCATCAGTGTTGGTGCCAGTTTCAATGCTCCAGCATTGCCTCTTGTTATAGTCTTACCACCACTTAGGCACCTAGCCACCTTAGGCTTACGACGAATAATGCGACTCCAGACATTTGAAAGAAGTGTTCGCATGCGCTTAAAAGTGAAAAAGACGAGACCCAACTTCTTACCGCGATTATTTGATAATTTAACTTCAAACTCATTTACACCGTCTCCCGTTTTATTGTTATTCATCTTTAATCGTATATGATTTCTGGTTACTTGATTTAACGGTTAACAAATGGAATATTTAATAATTTAGAAAAAAGAAAATAGTTCTCGTGCAGTGTTTTTTTGTTTTGGAAGAAAATTATTATCAAGTGTGATGTTTAAGTGTAAAATAATAATAGACCGAGTGAAAAGTAAAATTGATTTGATAGAAATCTCATAGATATGAATTTAAGAAACTGAAACTGAAAAAAATAAAAATAAATATTTAAGATTCTGACATTGCAATTAGAAATATTTTGTATAACTTTATTGTATTTTCTGGTATTTTTATTTACCTATAAATGATGTCTGTATTTAGGAGTTAAGATCATTGATTGCACTTTGATATTGGATGCTTAAACAAAGTGTGAAATGAAAGATCACAAAGTGTGGAATGGAATTTAAAAACTAGTTACAACAGTTCTATTCTCAGATTGTTATTAAAGTTATTATCACTTTTGGCTTGAGGTATGTAAAGCTGAGAATCGTGTGTTGGAGACTCCACAAAGTATTTACTTTCATATGATAATAAACAATGTGACAATTTGAGATGTCCGTCGGTTTGTCTTCTTTTGAGCCACAGGCAGACTTATTTTATTGTATAATAAGTAATAAAATGTACAAATATTGAAGTCAGAGTTTTTTGATTACTGGAAAACGTAGCCCCCATGTTTTCAAATAAGGAAAGGAACGGTTTCCATATGGTTGAAAAGGTATGACCGAAATTGATGTTCTTCTGTCTGCCATAGATGGTTTATATTAAATAAGATTAAATGGCATATATAAATTGGTTGGAACTAAGAAATCAAAGTTCTTAATATTTTTCCTCATTTTATTGAAATTTTGGTATAAAATATACTTGTATTTCGTTGATTCTCGTTAGTCTAGTATGGTGACAGATGAATATTGTGTCCTCGTAACTTGTAATTGCGTTAGGTTTTTGTTATTTGAGTTTTCATTTGCCATGTATTTACTTTTTTATCTTATTCTTTTTTGTTATTCACGGCTTTATTTCAAGGAAAAGCAATGAGAATCGAATTAAGCTACACCATACGGTCGGTTGTTAATTCAAAAAGAAGGTATTCATTCCATTATACCTAAGTGGACTCGCATGATAGAAAGTATGGTGAGGTGGTGGAATGGTAGACTGGTAGTGATGCTCCTTGGTTTTTCATAATTGAAAAAATGTTTTTCTGTTTTCCATATGCAACACCAAAGTGCCATTGTTTTTCTTAGAGATGTTCTTATTGTTGTGTGCCATTATTTCAATGCTTTTGTTTTATATGTCATGTTCTGTTGAATTGCATCTCTCTATTGAATTGTTTGTATCTCTCTCAATTGTTTCAAAGAATTTCTTTTATTTAATTTTGTCATTGTCTTTTGTTCTATTGAGTCCTTGATTCAGTTTTTCTTTTCCCATTTATGTACAAGTACTCTACGGTATACATAACAGAAATTTATATATTTTTACTGCTGATTTAGAGGCGCTGAACAGAAAAATGGGCCAAGTGCGAGTTAAGACTCGTACACGGAGGGTTCCGTACCAGATTGGGGTTTGATTTGACTGATTCCAAAGAATATACCGCGCCTACATCAGAAACTTATAGTGTCAAAATTTCAGTTCAATAGTCCAAAAAACAAAAAAGTTTTTCTAAAAAGAACCTGAATTTTAATGGTGGATTTGTATGGGAGGTACCCCTCCAACTTGGCCGATTTGGCTGTTTCCAACAAATATACAGCTTCTATATCAAAAACTTATAGTTTCAAAATTTTATATTGATAGGACAAAACACAAAAAAGTTTTTCTAAGAAGAACCAGAATTTTAATGGGGGTTTGTATGGGAGGTACCCTCCCTAGTAATCCGATCATACTGATAATTCGACAATATAAGTTTCTGATGTATAGCCACCAATCATCTAAATTTGAAGATCGTGTAATTACTGGATCGTATAGCTGTCATTCAAAACAAAATGCTTCTTGTATGGGGACCCCTTTAAGTTTTTCAAAATATTTTAGTTTTCGTATTTATTGCTGATGCCCGAATAGAACTACATATTCTGTAAACATTTTTTCTCTTTAGGTATTGCAGTTTGTGAGATATGACCCGAGGACGGATGGACGGACGGACAAAGAAGTCTCTGCAATAGGGTTCCTTTTGGTACCCTTTGGGTCCGGAACCCTAAAAATGAATAACATGTAGTTGCATACTTTTATACTATTCAAACATTTTTATAAACTTTCATAAAAATTTTCAATGTGATATACGTTTTAATCAAAATGAGGATATCCCAAGGACATCGGAAAACTCTTGTACTTTTTGGATTAGTAAATTTATCATTATACTTACTTCACGATGATGACCTAGTAAGCCTGATAGAAACAATAGGAATATATGCAAAAAACTGTAGACTTGAAATGTGGACAACCATGTCACATACGTTATTTCGAAAAATAGTCTAAACAATAAAGAGTAGTAGCTTCAAATGATAATCACTGAGGTAGCAACAAAGTTATTTTATTTTTCAAAAAATTTTCATAATCATTTTCTTAGTAAATAGTAAGAATATTCATCAATGATGTATATTGACTGTATTTTTTAATATGTTTCTAGCATCTCTCACACAATTTATTTTCACGTTTGGAATGTTTGCTATGATGAAAGAATGAATGAAAGTCTGATATTACTAAACGTTGAATGTGGCAACATATGTAGTTAATTGATTCTTAATCGAAAGCTGGAATACCATAAAAGATCTATACATACATATAATACATAGTATTAGCATTTAACACATAGGTACATATTCAATATGCAGTGACTATATTTGTTGGCAATTTCTCAAGAACTTGTACTCAACAAAAACAAAAAAAAAAACATTGAACAAGATTAAAACAAGAACGAACAAATATGTTTTTGCATATACATAGTATTTTTCATGGTTGTTGCATAAACGTCAAACCAACTGAACTAAGCTGAACAATACTGAACTGAACTGAACTGAATAGAACGCAACTCGGTTGAACAAAGTGACTCGACTCGACTCGACTCGACTCGACTCGACTCGACTCGATTTGATGCGACGCGACTTGACTTGACTTTACTTAACTTAACTGAAAATGTGGCGAAACCTTAACAATAAGAACAACTAAAGCCCAGCTTAACTCATTCACATTTTGTATGCGAACGAATACAATACATGCATGTATAGGATCCAGAGAGACATTCACATTTACATTTACATTTAACACCGTGTCAGCAACAACAAGAACAATAACAGTATGAAGAACTGTTTTAATGATAATCTTTGCCTAAATAGTCTTTTCCACAGACTTTTACTTTTGACTCGGTTGTTTTTGTTCATGGCATGTTTCTGCCATATGTACATACATAGTACACGACACATTGACGGCATACTTACATAACTAGATACTCGTACATAGTCGTATTTGTGTGCGTGTATATATTATATATAGAATATACAACTGAAGTAGCATTCTGTCTGTCAGTTGTGTTCCTTGTTGCTGCCACACGCTGCTGCTTAGTTGGCGCTTTAATTAATTGCCGGCATCCAGTTCCGCTGGCATTTACCACAAGAGTGTGGCCGCGTAATATGAGGTGGAAAGCTCTTTCTCTTTGGACCTTTTTCCTTGCTTTGCCTTGCCTTATTTCACTTCTTTCTTTCACTGATTCTATCTGTCATTTTTATTTTCCTCTTAGTGGCTCCTGGCACTAATAATTGTGTCATTGCTGCTGATGTTGCTGCTCATGATGATGATGATGATGATGATGATGATGTTGCTGCCCCTTGTGGCACACTTAAGAGGGAACTTTGGCACAGTTAATGACTTTGTTTCATTGTTATGTGACACACTCTCTGCTTAGAAATACAGACAAATGCCTTCAGTTCGTTTCTGTATCTGCGTTTGTCTTTCTACTAATTTATTCAAGTTATTGAAGTAGGCATCAAGCGTGTTCCATATTTTTCTCCAGATCAGTTCTTTCTACTGCTTATTAATTCGTGTTCTTCTTATTTTACTCACTACTTTATATTCTTTAGCTTGACTTGTATTATGCGGCCCTAGATGGGCAATTTTCATTCATTGATTTTTGATGAGATAGAAAGTCGACTTTCACTTTCAATAGTTTCAATACTTTTATACAATACTAATGTTGCCCGGAGCGATGTCTCTTTCTCTCCTTTACAAACTTCATGACAAAACTGCGAGAAGTGAATAAGGATTGCGATAGAACAGCTTTAAAACAAGCATACGATTGAATCTATTCTATACTGAAAGCAAACGCGGCACCCATCTTGCTGAGACTTTTTTCACATCCAAATTTCGAGCAAAGTTGAATCCATTATGCCATACGATATGCTTGTGGTGTCAAGTAATTCTCGCACTGTTATTTGTCGATCCCTCAAAACGATATCTTGATTTTCTCAAACTCTTCTGGGGTCGCCACTACCGCTGGACGTCTCAAGAGAGTAATTTATATTTACACAAAACAAATTAAAAGCAATGATTTTCAATATAAAAATAAAAAAAAAAATAATAATATTCCTAATCCAGTCTTACTATAAAACAACTACACCACGCAGACATTTTAATTCTTTTTGCCTAAATAGCTCCAATATAATAAAACTAAACATATCTTTCCAAAGCAGGATTCCAACCCTATGCCATCGACACTGTAACCCATAGAAAAAAAATCTGGCGTTTCTATTTTTAGATGAATTAACAATTATTTAAATTGTTCATAATGGTTAATTAAATGACAATTTGAGTAAACAAAATTATTATTTATTTTATTTATTAATTATCAAATCGACGGCATCGCGTGTTTTTCTTTAATTAGATATTAATAATTTTCAATTAAGTTACAGTCTCGTTACCTCCTCTGTGTCAGCACTCTGTGCTTGTCTTTTGAGTATCAATTCTAAACTGTTCGCTTAACTGTGGAGATTCCCATTACGATGAATGTGATTCATTAATTTCTTATGCCTTCAATATCATTATTATACTTAGAACTAACTAGGACTTTCATATGTGCACCGCAAATAAATGTTAAAAAGACACTTAACCGTGGCAATATCTTGATATAATCTTATCATCAATGTTCAAATCAATGCATTAATTTAGTTTGTTTTAAGCACATCATATCTACTACAAACATCTACAACTAACAACCGTATACTTAAATATTTAACGAAAATCATTTAAGAAGCAAAAACAGAAAGGAGGGCAATCAAAATCCGATTGATATCAGACATCAGAAGACACATAGTATAAGGTGTCAAGTAAAGTTAAATTTCCAATAAACAGACGATGACAAATACAAATATCAATAAGGGAATTGTCTTCGATTTCATGATACTTGATTTTCTTTAAAGTATCAGTTAAGCATTTGATTTGACTATATTTTGTAAATATTTCCTTTTATACGCTTTACGGGAGTGAATAGTATTAAAAGTTCGTCATGAAGTTTGTAACAGGCAGAAGGAGACAAGAAAAAAACACATAAAGTATATATATCCAAATAAATCCCGTGAAGATTATTTCATCTTAGAAGATAACGTCCTTTCTAGATTTTAATTTTTTTTTTTACCAAATCCCGTGAAGAGTATTTCATCTTAGAAGATAACGTCCTTTCTAGATTTTAATTTTTTTTTTACATTTACAATTAATTTGTCTCAGTTTTCAACAATTTATTTTTTTTTTTTTATTATTTAATTTATTGTAATTAAATTTTACATTTGAAGTGAGGTTGTTTCATGGTTGTCTTTCTTGGGATGTGTATTATCTGCCTTTGGCAATGTAAATTTATGATATGAGAGATTAATAAATTTGGTTCTATTATCTTCGCTTACTATTTCTCTATTTAATTGACACTGGATTTCATTAAATTTCATAGGTCCCAACTTTATGTTGGGCAGGGTATGTAATAAATGCATAGAATGCTGAGACCCAAACAGATAAACGGAACGGAGGAGAAGGATTGATCCCATAAGTACTTTATTACTATATTTTGATTAATTAAACTTCACACCAAGTGTGCAAAGGAAAAAAATTAATAACAATAAAAATGAAAAGAAAAAGTGCATGAGCTAATGCAAAAAAAGAAAAACCAAAATTTACATAGATGATTTGGTTTATAGATGTTAGATACACAGTTCCTTGTCTTCTTCTTCTTCTACTTGAGCTGAATGTCATCATACCATCTTCGCCATTGGATTTGTGCAACTGATATCGTCGTTGCTGGCGTTGGTCATGATGGCGATGTCATAGTTGCTGTTGCTGATGTTGCTGCTGTTGAATTAAATCTTTGTTGTGGTGTATTTTGCAGGAATTGTTTATGTTGTTGTTGTTGCTGATGTTGCTTCTGTTTTTGTTATTGCTGATGCTGTTGTGATTGTGTTTGAATTCAAATGTTGTAGCTGCTGCTGATGATGATGATGAAGGAAGGGGCTGCAGTTGGAGTAGCAGCGGTGGCGGCGGCGTTGACAAAGAATGATTATGCTATTGATGATGATTATTAGTCTTTTGTTCTTGTAACAGTATCAAATAATGTTGGTAATCAAACAAGCGGGTGATGATGATTGTTGTTATTGGACATTGTGGCATTTTTATTATTGGTATGATTATGATGATGTTTATTGCTGCTGTCGCTACTATTGCGAAAGGCAGCAGAGACAGCTGGAATGACACTTGTAGCAATGGGAGAAATTGGGAAAGCTGCTGAGGCCACAGGCACTTGTGCTGCATGGCTCTCAGGCCTTGAACTTCCCGTACTGTCGTCGCTACTTTCCGTATCCATGATATTCTCATCATTCTTGCCATTTATAAAGTTATGCACATCATTTAAAGCCGAGTCCTGTTCCTTATTCTCTTTCTCATTAATATCAAAACCAATCCATTCTTCGCAATCACTATCGCTACTTAAATCCTCAGAACTTCTAGATGATGTAGATGATGTATCCGAGCTGCTATCATCACTATCATCATCATTATCATTATCATTATAACTTGAACGAGATGGTGAATTTTGTGTACTGCCACCACTGAGAAAATTCGCATCGAGCGAGACACGACGAAATTCAAAGCTGCGTGGCAATGGTCCCGCTTTGCGTTTATGTGAACGACTACCATCGCCACTGGGCTCAACATCACTTTGATCTGCCTCATCAACCATAACTATATGCTTCAACTTCTTCTTACCAAACTTACGTCGGCGGACATCTTTTGGCTCAGGGTTACGCAGCGGCTTAGCTTTATTCTTTAGATACTTTTTACGATTACTCATGTCAGCAATGGACAAAGAAAATCCCAAATTTTTGGGTACCAAACTCGTTGGTGCCGAACTCAAAAATACTTTACGCATGCGTGCAATTTCTTCAACTAGATCACGTCTTGGTATATTACATGGATCCCGATATGATTCTGCTGATGATTGCCGTGTAATCTGTGGTACAGTAATTGTATAGTTTTCAATTGGATCGATTTCAGCATGCAGTTTAGCAAACGTATCACGCAGCAGGGGATTTCGTACCAGATCACGTGGCAGCGGGACGCCGGTATCCAATTTGGCTGTCACGACTTTTCGATAAGGCGGCTTTGGTTGCAGCAGCTGTTTGTTGACTTTAGGGCAACGATTATGGTTTTGCATATTTTTAATAATCAATTCATTGCCCACCGTTGGTGATAGATAATTGTCAACATTCTCGGGCAGCAGGAATTGAAGTAATTGATAGGGTACATTGACATTAATCAAGGCCTTGCGTAGAAACGGGTGATAATATGGTGGTATCGAGCGCACGTAGGAACTGCATTTGTACATCAGATCGTTGGGTGGATTCATATTGTACTTGTGTATCAGATCGTGCAATAGCGCCAGCAATGCTGGATAATTATACGCGAGCACATACAGATGCACTTGTGTGAAATCCGGAGAGGCCTTCAAATAGCCAAAGGGCAATTCATGGGCATGCATTCCATAGGAGACAATCACTTGCCAGCATTTGTTCATTTCGCGTTTACTTAAGATCTGGAATGTCAGTGGACTAGCTTCAACTTCATATTTGTCAACTGGGAATCTGCCCACCAATTGTGGCTCTGCAGTTGCTGTCGTTATTATTTTTAACTTGGGATGGGCATCACGTGGCGGTATTGGCCAATTACCAATTGGAAAGGTCTCCTCTGATATATGCTTTTGCACGAGTATCATGTTTTTTATTGGTCTGAAGACAATTTCATGTTCGCTGGGTCCACTTTGATCTTTGGGTGGCAAAGGCTCAAAATGCAATACAACGCCCGCTTTAACTTTTTTAACCAATTTCTCTATGCATTGATGCAGGACACAATACGAACGCACCTGATATGAACGACCGCCGGTGATTTCACACAACCGTTCTATGGGCGAATCATCATGTGGCACTTTGCCTTCGACCTGCTCATCAATCTTATTGCCTGGCATACGCAGGACGAGAGAGAATAGACGCTGATCCCAGCGAAAACGCTTCTCGGTGAATTTTGTGATGGGTACCTCACTCGAATAATGACCACCATCAGTAATGACAATTATTAACGTGGGTTCTAAATAGAATGGATACTGACTCTGGCCGATGCCCGATTGCATACGATTCAAATTAAGCAAATCGAATGCATTGAGCAACGATTCACACATCGTTGTCAATCCATTAGATTGTAAGTTCTTTAGCTCATTCATAAACTTTGCAAAATTGTCTTTCCAACCGGATTTCACATTTGCCGGTGGCTTCTCGAATGTTAAAAGCAAATACCGATCGTCCTTGCAATCCTGTGTGCTATGACGATAATTTAGAAATATTTCCACTGCGTCCTTTGCTACATTAAGATATGATTTATAGACACGGTTTACGTATGCTTTCTGGTGCATCGATGCCGATGTATCGATCAAAAATAATATTATTGTCATCGTGTGACAAATAAGGATGACGATTGCTTAAATTTAAGCTTTTGTAAATTGATGTTGACAATTATATATTAATTGCAATGATGCTTACCAATAATGACGACGACGACGGCGATGATGATGATGATAATGGATGATTAACCAACACAACCACCACTTTTGGTTTGTTTGTTTGTTTTACACAAATAGTCCGAATCTTAGTGTTGCCAATCGTTTCACTGAACAATGTTTGTTTACATATTAATCATATTTATCTATGTTAAAGTGGTAATATAATAACTGATGGATATATTTCACTGAGTTCCACAATAAAATCGTCGTTTGTCATATCTGCATGCATTTTGAGAAGTCTACGACGTTTGCTGCACATGTTTCATTTGATTACTGTTATCGATATGTCATCGAAAAAGCTGGTCTGACAAATAAGCTGACCCATCATCATCAGTTCATCTTTTGTTATCGTTTCGGTTATCGGTGCGGATTTTTAGTCGATAATGGTTTGAGTCTTAGATTGACCATCTTAAAGGGCTTTTATTAATGCTTCATATTATAATTTATCGAAATTTTGAACATTTTACATGATGATTGCTTTCATTGTCTTGCTGGCTGTTGATTTTGATTTATTCTTATTTCTGTTTTTTTTTTTTTATTGTCTCACTCAATCCCAAACAAACTATCCATTTGAATTCATGTTCTTATTAAAAAAAAAAAAAAAAAAAAATGTGTGAGTGTGCTTAACACTCCCGTGATCACTCTCTGTTGTTTTGAGTCATCGGCCGAGGCGGCTCTTTATCCACTAGGCTTTTCAGATATTTATGATTGTAACAAAAAAGTGCATACTGTCATTTTAATTAAATCGATTTTCCGATTTTTTATTTATTTATTCTTATTAAACTTTAACCTTATTCTTATTAAACTTTAACCCAAAATGACTTTTGTTGTGTTGCCACTTTTTTGTTGTAGTTACAAAGCGTTTATAAAAATGTAAAAAAATAAAAAAAAACCAAAACAAGATTTTAAATTTAAAAATCACGTTTTCGCCAACTAAACACAACCCAAGCCACGCGTTGCTTAATTTCTGATCGACAAGAAAAGCGTTACCCAAAATTGCCTATGACGATTTCCAATTTCACTCTAGCGAAACCAAAAATGTTTCACATGTTTTTTGTCCTATTGAACTGAAACTTGAACACAATCAGTTTCCTAGACAGGTGCAGGACATTTGTCGGAACCATCAGAATCGGACCACTAGGTGTAGGTACCTCCCATACAAACCACCCATTTTGTTGCGAATAAAGCTTAAATACTACAAGGAAACATTCTCTGCGTGAAGAGTATTTCATCTTCAGCATAGTCGAAGATAAAGTTCTTCCTTTTCTTTTCATTCCTTTTTATTACTTTTTATATTGAGAACTTTAAGTTTATATAAGAACAAATGCTAATGTTAATGGGTAATGTCTATTTAAATTCTGTAAATCTTCTTAATGTTCACGATTACAATATTTTGATTTTGTATAAAACTAATTTATTATGATAACAGAAAGTAAGGTTAGACAGAGATCTGGTTTTGGGAATTTATTTAATAGTATTCTAGGTCTATGATTATGCATTAATGAAAGTCTTGGTTTTCAAGCAATTGCCTCACTACCCTGAGCTCTGCATGAAGAAATTCTATAAGTTTGTAGATCTGATTGTAAATGATATGCAAATCATTACCTAAATATTATTATTTAATATAACAAGGGCCACAGATACTAATACCGCCTAGAGGACTCTAAACGCTTTAATGTGTATGGACTTTTTTTTTTTTTTTTTTTTTTTAAATCTTTAATTGTACTGTTATTATAAAACAACTTAAATTAAACTATATACAAAACAATAACAAAACAACTTATATTAACAAGTGGGAATAATACTAATACATTTAATATGCTCTAGTAGGGAGGTCGACAGGATGCGATCTTCTCAGCCTCCTCGCCACTCTGACCCCTCCCTTTCTGCGTCGCCTTAAAAGCCGCCTGGCTAGATTGTTTGGATGATTTGCCAACCGATTAATGTAGTCCTTGGCCTGATGATTAATCACGTCGCCAATTTTTGGTATTTTTAAGTCATGCTCAAGGTCCGCTGTGCGCATGAACCAAGGGGCCCCAGAAATCATGCGCAATGTCTTGGCCTGCAGAACTCTAACCTTAGCAATATTTGATTTTGCTGCTATGCCGTACACCTGTAAGCCATAACGCCAAGCAGGAGCAATTATTGCCTTGTAGATGTGTACCTTATTTCTTAGTGACAATTTATTGCGACTGTTTAGGAGCCAATACAGTTTCCTGATTCTCTGCCCGAGCGACTTCGTTATATTTGAGATATGGGTTTTAAACGTTAGCCGCCTATCCAAATATACACCAAGGTATTTATATCCCGAGTTTTGCTCCAGCAACTGATTGCCAATAAAGACGCCCGGACAAACATCCGGCCGTAAGGCGTACGTCACGTTGGCACATTTCTTTTCGTTAATGCCAATGTTCCATCTTTTTGTCCAGACTTCAAAACTGTGCAGATATTGTTGCAGGTTGTCCGTGGCTTCATATATGCACCTGTTTCTGGAGAGGATGGCCGTGTCATCTGCAAACGTGGCGATGATAAGATCATCAGGATCTTCTAGTGGTAGCTTTGAGCTATTGGGCATGTCGTGCGTGAACAGGGTATAGAGTGTCGGCCCCAGAACGCTACCCTGGGGGACACCTGCGCGAATAGCCTTGATGCTAGACTCCACACCATCCAGTACCACTGTAAAGGTTCTATTATTGAGGTAGCTGCGCACTATTAGCCATAGTTGAGGCGGTAAGAGGCTCTTGAGTTTACTGAGCAACCCGTCGTGCCAAACTCGATCAAAAGCCTGCTTGATATCGAGATACGCTGCCACAACGTACTCCTTGGCCTCAAATCCTTCAAGGATAAAGTTGACTACCCTATTCAATTGTTCTGGAGTACCATGGGCCTTACGGAACCCGAATTGAAATGGAGGAACAATTTCCTTGACCTCTTTCAAGTCAAGTATGCGTGTCAGCAGACAGCGTTCAAACAGCTTTGCTACAGTGGGTAGCAGACTGATTGGCCTGTAAGAATCCAATATGTAGGGGCTCTTACCAGTCTTATGAATCATGCAGATTCTCGCCTTCTTCCACTGTTTTGGGATATATCCCAATCTAAGCACAGAGTTGAAAATTAGGACCAAGAATAGCACAGCTTTGATCGGCATAGCCTTTAGTGTAAAATTATCCACACCATCTTCACCTGGAGCCTTTTTTGTATTCAACACTTTAATGTGACCCGAGACTTCCTCTGCTGTGATGGGAGCAACTGGGGGGCATAATTGGCCAGCGCTATCAAGTCTCATTTGGACTTGGTGAACTCTATGTGTTGAACTAGTGTCAAATGGCTGAAAGCGAGTTTCTAAGTCCTCAGCAAAAGTCTCGGCTCGATCCTTTAAGGATCTGGCCCAGGATCCGTCAGCTTTCTTGATTGGAAATTTGGGGGTCACCTGCTGCTTAAACCTTCTAGCCAACTTCCACAAGGAGTGCTTTGTGTTGTCATCGGAGGAGACACTTGACAAAAATCGGTCGTTTTCCTCCTGTTTGTGCAGTTCCAGCAGCTTCTTGATTCTATTCGACACTCTACGAAAGACCCTGTCCACAACAGGGTCCCGAGTTCGACAATACTGTCTCTTAAGTCTCCTCTTGATAAGCAGCAGCGCCTCAATAGCTGGAGGAAGTCTAGTACGCACCCTTGAGCCATTTGATGGATTTAAGGGGGCAGCAATGAGAGCTGCAGAGTGCACCTTATTTAAGAAAATCGAGTGGGCGTCTTCAATATCCTCAGGCACCAGGATTTCAAAATTTAAATTAAGTGATTCTTCCAAATCTCTACGAAACGCAGCTATGTCAGCTCCAGGTGATAGTAGTCGTCCTTTTATTGTTTTGACCTTCGGAGTGGAGTCAAATGTAACCACAAGGGGAAGATGATCAGAGGAGAGCCGATACTCTGTCCTGATAGACAGCTCATCTGGACGCAGCCCATTATATATGAAGAAATCAATAGCGCTGGGTGTATTTCTTATGGCATACGGGAAGTGGGTCGCTTGACCAGTTGCCAGGATTTGAGCTGTCGAGTTTTGCACTACTTCCTGGAGGCGGCTACCCCGTGTATCTGCTCTAAAGTTACCCCAGAATCTGCTTTTGGCGTTGAAATCTCCACCTATAAGGTACATTCTTCCTAGACTGCTAAAGAGTTCTTCAAAGTCTATTGTTGACCAATTAAGATGCGGGGGGAGGTATAATGCAGAGATGATTAACTCACCCCTACTGGTTGCAATCTGAATGGTGGCCATTTGCAGTTTTGTCGTCCTAACGGGCTCATGTATAGAATAGCAGATATCCTGCTTAATAATCACCGCCGCTCCTCCTCTTGGTCTGTTGCTGGGGTGATCTGCCTTGTGAATGTTGTAGCCAGGTATATAGATCTGGACTCCAGTTTGCAGCCATGTCTCTGTGCATAGCATGACGTCTATATTAAAGTCAGTGAGAAACTGCTTAAGCTCCTCAACATGCCCAGAAATCCCACGGGCATTCCACAATCCGAGGCTAATAGTGTGGTGCGTCATTGTTTAGCTTTCAGGAGAGTCATGATTATACTCTTTAGGTACTGGTTTGTCTCCTCTAGTTCATTGAACCTGGCTTGAAATGAATCAATTTTTGCCGTGAGTACTTCAATGGCCACCTCAAGCCTAGAGTTTGTGTTTGGGGACAAGCTTTGGCCCATTTGTAGTTGTCGCCTTTCCTGTTGTTGGGGCACAGAAGTTCCAGAAGAGAGCGCATATTTGTGTTGCTTGTGTGGACTAGGCTTAGTTGGACTGTCTTTTTGAAGCCCTGTGCGAAGTGAGTCAGCAAATGAAATGCCACCACGTACCATGGCTGCCGGAACAAATTGTAGCTTTGTATTTTGATTACTGGAAGGGCCTCTCCCTCTTACAGCTGAATTGATTTTAGGCCTGCGTTCTTCCATTTTGGCTTTGTACACACGGCAACCCCTATGCCATGCCGCATGATTTCCTCCACAATTCACACAGCAGAGCTTGTCATCTGAAGTTTCTTGACATCGGGCAGTTGGATGCTCCTGAGCACACTTACCACAAATGAATGGCCTCAAACAATAATTTTTGGTATGACCAAACCCTTGGCATCTGTGGCAGAGTATAGCATCCATATTTTTCTTGGGAATTTCAACAATTACCCTTTGACGACCAACTTGGTTGATTTTGAGAGCATCCTTGTTATTGGCCTCACGAACCAGGTCAATGAAGAAGAAATTGTTGGGGATCAACTCTTCCTTAGCTGATCCAAGTTCCTTGTGTATAACCTTTCGGGGGCGAGGGTTGAATACATGGAGAACTTTATGTCCACTTGATCTGAATTTCTCTTTAATGCGCTCTACCGGTGTACTACTTGCCAAATTTCTTATTATTAGCCTGAAGGCCTTATCTTCCTTCAGCTGATACGTGTAATGTTGTGCGTTCCTTTTTTTTAGATAGCTCACTAGGCTCCTATACGTTTCGGAGTTCTCCGTGTAGGCTCTTACTGACCCATTTCTGCCGACTTTGAGGGTGTAGTTATTTGAGCCAATTATGTCATCAAGATCCTCTTCCATCTGATTCACATTGGTTACACCCTCAATGGTAATAGGTGGCGGCTTTCGCAATCTAGGTGCACTCTTTTCCTTTTCAGCGTTTAGGTCAATCTCCATCTCTTCAGCTAACATCTCTGCATGAGATACTTCGGCATCAGTAGGATCTTCATTCTCCTTCTCACTTGCGAGCAATGAAAATCGGTTTGTGGAGGTTGCTACTTTTTCTGTGGTGGGAGTAGCCTTTGATAAGTGGGTATTACCCAATTTCCCTTTTTTGATGCTTCCCTTGTCCGAGATGGGGGATGGTTTACGTTTTTTGATAGGGGTCTGCCAGGCAGGTGACGTCATCGTCAAACTGACTTTATCGGGAACATTATGAGCTACATCACTTACAACCATACCTTCGGGATATGACACAATAGGCGTGGAACACACACTACCTGCTAGTGATGTTACAACCGAGTAGGTGGACTCATAAGTGGAGTTTGTCGACGTCAGTGTACACGTAGTACTGCAATTTGTAGCAGCCCAACTACTAGTTACAGTGGCCGGTGCATTTAAAGCCTTATACATGATGGTGCGTATCTCAGAAGGCGTTGCACCAGCAATTTTGTGCATATTCTCATACGAAGACCACGATTTCATCGGGTCTGAGGGAGAAGATGCATTGTTCTGCATTTTAACAATTAACTATTATTTTACTTTAGTAAAATTTAGCAATTGCTTTATCTCTTATCAGTACCTGTGCAAACAAATGCAAACACAAGGCAAAGACAAAAACAAAAATAGATAAGCGCACTACGCAAAGTGTTTATCGTGTGCGACTGCACACCAGCGTCAGTCTTGCCCAATGGGCGAGCACAAGCAAAGCAAAAACAACTGCTTATGCTTCTATTGTCTTTCTGATCACTTTTACCGACACCGCCGTTAGTCGATGTCTAAATTTGATCACTGCGTAAACAATAACAAAGCGTTATCACTGTTTAATTGAACTTTATACGAAAGCGCGACACAACCATCCGTCACGAATGTACAAACGCGACTGTGTATGGACTAAAATTTCTTTTTCGTTTATTTATCTTATATTATTTATATTCTCTTCACTTACCCTTAGAAGACGTTTTGGAGTTATATTTGGAGAAGAATCAATTTACTTACAGCATTTCTACATTCAGACCAACATATTTGTATGGAAACTATATCCATCCAGTAATCCTAGGGTCTTTGTATTTGCATGGCTTAGACATCTTGACTATCCCAATTACAGTTTGATTATACGAAAAATCAGAAAAGTTTTTCCAATGACAACATTATTATAAATTGGGGTTTGTATTGAAGCCATAAGATCCAGTAATCCTAAAACTTTATAGAAACTATAAGTTACTGGCTCATATTCACAAGGCATGTAAATTTCAAGATCCTAGGATTACTAGGTGAGGTACCTCCCATACAAAACCAGTTTCAAATTCAAAGAAAGTCTTTTGTTTTAGGGTTCCAGACCCAAAGGGTACCAAAAGAAACCCTATTGCAGAGGGTTTGTTGTCCGCCCGTCCGTCCGTCCGTCGGTCCTCGGGTCATATCTCATAAACCGCAACAGCTAGAGATTTGAATTTTTGACAGAATATATAGTTCTATTCGGACATCAGCAATAAATACGAAAACTAAAATATTTTGAAAAACTTAAAGGGGTCTCCATACAAGAAACGTTTTGGTAAGTGTGGTAGCTATACGATCCAGTAATCCCATGATCTTGAAATTTCGGTGATTGATGGCTACACATCAGGAACTTATATTTTAGAAATATCAGTTTAAGCGGGCCACTAGGGAGGGTACCTCCCATACAAACCCCAATGTGGCACGGAACCCTCCATGTACGAGTCTCAATCGCAATTGGCCCATGTTTTGTATTATTGAATAATAAAAGTATCTTGTTCATATCCACCAAGCATGAAAATTTCAAAAATCTAGGATACCTGTATCGTATAGCTTCAAAATAAACATCAAGCAAATAAAAATATTAAATGTATTGTGTTGATGTCGTTGACTTTCCCATGCGTGTTTCTTAATATAATACAACAATGTGTTTTTGTTATTTACAAACATATATTCAAACATTTTATATATATATATATATACCATATAAATATATATATATGTATATATATACATACATATGTATATATTGTATTATTATAGTTGTTAGTTTTGTGTTAGAACAAAAAAAAAACAAGCCAACGTCAAGACACGAAACAATGACGGTGTCATGGACTAAAAGACCCGAAGACCAAAGCAAATCATAATAATTATAATATAATAATGACAAGTCGACAATTTTCTGATTTATTTAGAGCGATAAAATCCATGTGTTTGTAATTCTCCCTCTAGGTTTTAATAGTTTATACAGAGACTTTTATGTGTGCAAGGAATTTTATCTGACTCATGCCAATTGTCACATGCCACATGCCACATGCCATGTTTCATGTGGCCTTTCAGTCTCTTGTTGTTTATTTATTTATATCAGTTTAGTTCAGTTTAGTTCTTATTTCTTGGTCTCGAAATCAGGTTTCGTTCAGAAATCATTTCATTCGTTTGCTGGGGCACGAAATGTTGTAATTAGCTTAAAATTGCTAAATGTGCAGATACAAACACAACTTACACAAGCCAACAAAGGAGCAAATGAATAAATAAAGGATATAAGAAATGAAATGAGGATATGAGTGAAGTGAAATAAGGTGAATGAAGTAAAGAAAATAATAATAAAGTAAAGTTAAGTGAAGCTTACAAGAAATTGTAACAGAAAACCAAAGGTGTTGGCAGAAAATGTCTGATTTTTTTAGTTTCCTTTGTACATATATGTAAATAATGCATTTTCATATTTATCCTTCACCTCTTAATGCGGCATCGATCCCAAAATGGCAACGGCAATGGCAACTTCTCCTGCTGCTGCTGCTGCTGCTACTGCTTTTGCTGTTGCCAACAATAAAAACAATAAGAAATTCACAGTTGAGTCTAAAAAAGAAAGCAACAAAATGACATAAAATGCGCCTAACTTGCCAACTATCTCACTGTAATTTAATCTACTTTTGTGTGTTTGTGTGTCGTTATGTATGTATGTATGTATATATGTATCTGTGTCTACTGCACTGCCGGCAATAATAGAATAAATGACATGCCTCGTGCTGCAGCATTGCACTCTGTGAGACCTGCCGCACTGCGCCTATAAACAACACAACAAAATACAACACAAAACCAACAACAACCCAACAACATTTTAAAAACTCAACTCAACTTCTTTGGTGGTGAAAAGCTTCTTTCATTGCTCTCTCATTTTTTTTTTTTTTTGTTTTTTTTTTTAGAAAAGTTTGAATCCTCACTCTTTCCCTTTCTCTCTTTTTTCCTCAACCATTTACAAGAGAATTTTATTCTAGCATCCTTTTGATTCCTCATTCTCATTCTCATTCTTCAGTTGTAGTTTCTTTATTTCTTTTTTGTGCTTATTGAAAATTGCTTTGTTTTGAGGCTTTGTAACTTCTGTTGTTTTATTTTGTTTTGTTTTGTTTTGTTTTATTTTATTTCATTTTATGTTGGGTTCTTTGTTTTGTATTCTTGCATTATTTTTTTGTTCCTTTTTGTTTTCAGTTCAAATCTTGTCCTCTTTTAAAATAAATATACCGCTTACATTGAGATTTAACCATAGACTTAACCACAGCTTCAACTATCCTCAAACTATTGTAGTATTGTATTTACTTAAGGATTTCATTGTTTCTTTGCCGCATAACAAAATCTTCAACTGAGTTCAAATTTAGTTGTTTTATTATCTTTTATTCTATTCTATTGTAGTTTGCTATTTATTATTGTGTTATGTTTTTTCAAATACCCAGGACATTTTATAACAATGAATATATTCTCAGAAGATCTATCAATCTGTGTTTTCATTTGAGGGAAATGAATGTGTAGGCAGGATGTTTCCCACATGGACGAGATCAGCGAGAAGCCTTAAGACCTTGGCTATTAGCTTTCAGTATTCCCATTCCCAAACAACAATAAAGTAGCAATCTAGTAAGGAGGAATTTTAAAGTTACTACTAAACTAGCTAAAATTTGAATTGAAATGTGTTTTCCACCTACACTAAAATTTACACTTTTAAAGCATCGAAACAATTAGTTTTGTTTTTTATTGCTTTTGATTTACAACTTAGTTTTATTTATGACGCATTTACAATTTAAAGAAATTATAAACATAGTCTACTTACAAAGCTGATTAACAAAGGATTTCCATCTATTCCTATTGCGTGCTAATGCGCGAAGTTCGCTCATAGATTTTCTTGTTTCAGCCGCAACAGTTCGTCTCCACGTTAATTTCGGTCTTCCTCTGGACCTCGTCCCTTGAGGGTTCCATTCCAATATGGCATGGAGTATTTCGTCGCTATTTTTGCGAAGGGTATGTCCCAGCCAGCCGTACTTTCGTTTCCGTATCACAATTTCAATTGGGTCTTGCTCGCAGATTTGCCAGAGTCGCTGATTGCTAATAGTTCTTGGCCACCAGATTCGCAGAATAGTACGAAGACTACGGTTGATGAACGTTTGTAGTTTCCTTATGTTTGTAGTTGCAGTATGCCAAGTCTCACAGCCATATAGCAAGACAGATTTTACACAATTATTTTCCACGTCCTAGGCACTGTTTCAGTGATCCAAACTGTTTTTAAAATATCCACCAATTTAGTGGCCATGAGGCGTGCGTCTACTTGAAAACATTCTACTGCAAGTCCATCGTTCCCAGGTGCTTTGCCTTTTTTGAGGGTACGGATTGCTTCTGCTATCTCGACTATTGTAGGAGGGTTCGTATTTATTTGTCTACATGTATTGTGCCGATTTCGGATGGTTAGCTGCTCTTACAAGTTATTAACTTAACTTATTTTAGTTTTTATTTCCAATTCAAGTTGAATTTAAAAAAAAAAAAAACCTACGTGTTCCTTTTGTAAATATAATAATTTTATTGTTTTTTTCTTGATAAAAGTTCATGGACCACAATAACATAGCGAGCATTGTAAATCAATTTGCATCTTTTTTGATTCCCCTAGATGTTGGTGTCTCAGTTCTATCTCCTTTTCCTGTTGCTGATGTTGAAGGATTAGATGACATTTGTGTTGTCGCATTGTTGCATTTGATCAGACACGCCATCATAAAATTATGAGCATTAATTTGTTTGTTTAAGAATTTTTTAAACAGATTCGTATTATGTAATGTATGTTCGTTGCATTGCAAAAAAGATCAACAACATTCCATCAGTTGATTAAAGTTTCTCAAAGTCTTCGGCATGGTTAGAACTTCTGGCCTTTTCTATCATAACACTTCACACGATGAGACAAATATGAAACTCAAAACGAACAGCGATCGTTTTAAGAACTCTTACAAATGTTGTTCGATGAAATTTACCATAGACCAAGCAAAAATTCCTAAAATATATATTTAAAGTTACTTAAGAATAAGAAATAAATTTCCTATCTTTATTTGACTGTACTTTGACACTTTATGATAACTTAAACTTTTGTCTTTTATATAAATGTAAGATCAAGTTTCTATCTATCATAGAAATGATGCAGCGTCAATTTGAAATTATGTTTAATTTTTGGAGACACTAGCCAGAAATGGGTTAATATATATTATGGCTTTGCATATATGAATATTTACAGGATTTTAAGTATATTGACTGCATTTTCTCAAAATTTATATTGTTACTATAATCGATTACAATTTTTTTTTTTAATTCAAATTGACTGTTGAATGTCAAATCGGTTGTTTAGTTGAGCATTAAAAATTATATATTCACAGGATTCATTTATTATGCTTTATTTTTATAATTTTGATGGACTAGGGATTGATAGCAAGGACTATGCAGATTGCAGATGATTGAAGTTCTGTAGCACACGTTTTTTCCATTTGAATGAAGCAAAACCTTTTTAGGGCTTCGGACCCAAAGGGTACCAAAAGGAATCCTATTGCGGAGACTTCGTTGTCCGTCCGTCCTCGGGTCATATCTCATAAACCGCAATAGCTAGAGAGTTGAAATTTTCACAGAATGTATAGTTCTATCCGGGCATATGGAAATAAATGCACTCAGCGATTCACTTCCTTGGACACAATATGTAAGGCTCTGCCAACTGTTATCATAGGAAGTGGTAAATTTGCAATGGTAATCTAGGTTGGTAGCCATTTTGGTCCCAGAAGTACTTGGAGCAGCATCTGAGTTGGTGGCAAAGTCAGTGACATTTGGGCTATCGTGCACAAATTTTGTTGTACATTTTGAGTACCATAAGTATTGTACTTGCTGTAGCATCTGGGTTGATGCTAGAGCCTGTGGCAAGTGGGCATTGACGCATAAGTTGTACTTGTTGTACGTTTTGAGTCCCAGAAGTACTTGGAGCAGTATCTGAGTTGGTGGCAGAGTCAGTTGTAGTTTGGCTACGATGTACAAGTTTTATTGTTCGTTTTGAGTCCCAGAACTACTTGGAGCAGCATACGGATTGGTGCCAGAGACAGTGGCATTTTGGCTACGATGCATAAGTATTTTTGAATAAAAGTATTTGGTTCCGTACCCATTTCTCCTACGTTACCAATTGCAAATCATCACGAATTTCTCAACAAATTCCCAAAACTGCTAATTTTAGTGTCAAAGTCTTTTGCCGAATGCCACAAACCCCTCACAACGTGTCACGACATGGAATCGGAATGGTCATTGTTACTTGTGGACATTCTTTGGAAAAAATTGGCTTTGTTGGTTTTAGTGCAACATCACGAGGAACAAAACATGTATCGCTTGTCGTTATAATCATACTTCCGAAATAAAATCCAATAAGCCTTGGAACGATCGGGAACGATCAGTTTTCGAACATTGCCATTTGGAAATGTATCCTTGATCAGTTGCTGCAATATTGTACCAACACTATCCTGACTGGGATCAGCATAACACGTATCCAGTCACTAAAGCCGCAGGGTGAATTTTTTGATGAAGATAGCGAATAGAAGTCGCAGAAAATCAGCAGGTCAATGCAGAAATGCTTTTAATATTGAATTGCTGTATTTTTGGAGGCTACACTTGCTCTCTTACCCCTTTTCAATACACATTGAATTGTTTTCATGAGCATGACTCTTGTCTTGTTGATTAATAAAAATATTAAACTGATCTAAATAACATAGTAATGCTCGAAACATACACCCTTCTAATATGCAAATTTGAAAGCTCAGCTTGCGCCACCTATGAACGACTTTCAACAACTATCTTGTCCCTCGAAAGTATGCAACCCTTTTTTATTTCATTTTTGCATTTGCTTGCTGCAAAATTCTGCGCTTTCTGTTCGCCTGGTAGAAAAAATGATTTCAACATTTCTGATGTCGACAAAATGAGTCAGCACTTTTTTTGATAATTCGTTGTAACTTCTTTGTTTCTGAAGTTAGACGGTCGCAATTTCACAGATCGGTTTGAAAATATAATTTACCCTACATATCCGAACATAGGACCGATTGGAGCAATATATCGTGCAGATTCCACATATATTTGTAATAGAAAAATGAACTAATGTAATTCTTAAGTTATTCACAAAATAATTAGGGCTATGAATGCCTAATTTAACAAAAAAATTAAAACTAATATAGCTGCCCTAAATCTGTGTCTGTCTACACCTATGATGGGAAATCTAGTTTTTATGATTTTTTGTATGCTGAGTACCATTAAAATTACAACGTCTGTGTGATTAAGGCGTGGAGTCATCGTGCGAAACGTTTCTCCATACTTCCTTCTTCATTCTGAAATGGGTTTTAACTTTGCATTTAGTGTTTTTATTATTTAAACATAAATAAATACATAGATTCGAGCGATATTGCTATTAGATTTCAGTAAGTTAAAATGATAAATTTCAATTGTGAAATGCATATGTAATTCAGATGATGTTAATACTTCGTTATCTACAACGCTAGACATCTGTTGGAATCCGTCAAATCGGCCAACTAGGAGGGGTACCGCCCATACAAACCACCATTAAAATTCTGGTTCTTATAGAAAAACTTTTTTGTTTTTCGGACTATTGAACAGAAATTTAGATACTATAAGTTTCTGATATAGGCGCGTTATATTTATTGGAATCAGTCAAATCAAACCCCAAATTGGTACGGAACCCTCCATGACTCATACTTGTCCCTTTTCCTTCTTTTTTTAATAACACAGTAGTCTATCTATGCATTGGTTTTTGTTTATGCTCTGTGCAAACCTTTGAGGATCTGTGAAAATGTACACACATATTTTGATGTGACTCTACGAATTTTGGGCCAATTCAAGGCAAGTTATTAGATATATAGTTAATGAGGCATATGTTTCAACAGAATTCAAATTTTATAAATAATTTGATGAATATTTTCCATAAATTTTCATTGCATTTTAAAGTCTTCTAAGTTTTTTCTACTCAAGACTTCGGGTGAAGTTGTATGTTAAATTAATCAATCTCAATTCTTAAAATGGGGCAATAATTATTTTTTACTATTTTTGAAATCATTTCTTAAATTTATAGTATGCTGATTGTTTTGAGTCACTCAGATTTACAAGATTTATATCTTTTGAGTATTCTTATAGTACGTTTTTTAGTACATATTTCTGAAAATATTGAAATGAAACTATGACAATGAATGAACAGCTTCGGTGAACTAAAGTTTTCTATTATTATATTGTACATTATGGTTTTCATTTTTCATTTCTCTCTTCCTTTATGTTTTATGTTTATTTTCATTGTCCATACTCTTATGTTTCATTTTTATTAAGTTTGACTTTGGAGTTTTTGAGATATTTTAAGACGCTTTTCTTCATCATCATCATCATCATCATCATCACCTGGTTTTTGTTTAATTAAAGCAACGTTTCTTATTTCATTGCCTCAAGTTTGAAAAAGTTTTTTTTTTTTTGGTATTTACTTTCTTCCGTTCATTAAGGTTTGTTTTCTTGTATCCTTCTCACTTTGCCAAACTTAAAATGTAAAACCCACTAGAAAATGGAAAACTGGTAAAAAAAAAAAAAAGAAAAATCTTACAAACTGTTGGTGTGATTTTCATTTCAATATGCACATACATGCATGCATAAATATATATGAATGTATATATATATGAATATATACAGTGGTGGAAAAAATAATAGTAATAAGCAAAAAAAACTTATATTTTTTAAAAAAATTTAATTAAAAATTTTTTATAAAATAATGAGTATCCAAATATTTCCTATACTCATATTTACATTAAAAAAAAAACAACTAAAATTCAATAAAAACATAATGTAAAATAAAAATGTATTCCATCTTCCAATTTGCTATCATCAATCCATATAGTAGCCAATAAGTTAAAAATATTGTACTTCAAATTAATATTTGGTCGCCCCGCCTTTTTTCCGCATTACTTCTATACATCTACGACTCATAGAATTCACTAGATTCTCGCATGTTTCCGGTGATATTGAATACCATTGCTCCTTGACTTTCTCCCAAAGTTGTTGCTTATTTCTTGCTTTAAAGTTACTGAGACGTTTCTTTAAGACTGCCCATAGATGCTCTATGGGGTTAAGGTCGGGTGATTGGGATGGCCACTCTATTGCCGTTACTTGATTGTCGCTAAACCATTTCTTTACAAGCTTTGAAGAATGCTTGGGGTCGTTGTCCTGCATGAATTCCCATTTTAGAGGCATTTCCTCTTCAGCGAATGGGAACATCGTTGTCCTTAAAATGTTGACATAATCTGGTGCACACATTTTACCATCTATCAAATGTATCGGACCCACACCGGTTGAAGAAAAACAGCCCCATAACATTATGGAAGCTCCGCCATGTTTAAAGGTTTTTTTTTTTGTGTACTCTGGGTGATATGCCGACTTTGCAGGACGCCGTACGTATACTTTCCCATCGGATCTTATCAAATTAATTTTAGTTTCATCCGACCACAGGACATTTTTCCAATTAGGGCGGTCAATGTGTCGAGTAGAAAACGCTAGTCTCCGTTTAATGTTTTGTGCATACAATAATGGTACCTTCCGTGGACTTTTAGCCGGTAAATTTTCTTCTATCAATCTGTTTCAAATAGTTCTACTATTCACTTGAAGATTTAGGTCCCTTTTAAGTTGCTCCGAAGTTTTGAAAGAGCTTTTTTTGGTGTAGCGCACCAACAGTTTGTCTTAGCGATCAGTGGTTTTCCGCTTTCTTTCCCTGGTCTCAATCTTCTTTTCAGCAAGAATTGCAGTAAAATTCTTTTTCTTGGAGCACTTCATCATCTTCGCAGTTTCTTCTATTGTTTTACCTTTTTCACGCAGAGTTCGCATCTGTTTCTGCTCCGTTTCAGTTGAATGGTTCCCACGTCCCATTGAAGAATTTTTTTTTTAAAAATTGTAAGAGTAACCGCTAGTAAAGTAATTAATTTTTGTTTTTTAAACTTTTCTACAAATAAAACTCACTAAGAGAATTGATTTAAAATTTTAATTACCTTTTAAATTGCAAAAAACCAAACTTGTTTCTATTATTTTTTCCAAGACAAACACGTGCTTTCATCACTTAAACAGAAGTAAAACGAAAATGAATTGAAATAGAAACAAAAACAGATAACGTCAAGATCTACCGTTACTAACAGCTGCCTTACAGTAATAAACATCAACTAAGAACGTTTAAACATAAACAAAAAAAGGAATTTAAAAAAATTTTTTTTTTTTGTTTCTATTATTTTTTCCACCACTGTAGATAAAAGTATTTCTACGTATTCATGTATATACCTTTGGGTTTGTAAGCACTATAAGCGCATTACAAGTTTATTTGTATGTCTCTACTTACAAGAAGATGGAATACTAAATATGAAAAATAGATACAAAATCTCTAGCTTAACCTGAAGTTCTTAAAATTTTATTTAACTTTTGCCACATGTTAAATACTTCGCCTGTTACCTTTAAGTTTTCACCTTATATTCCTTTAACCATTCCTTCCATTATTCTTCTTCCTTTTATCTGATAAGTCTGTTGTCTTTTTAGCTGATTTACTTCGACTAACTTTCATATTATGGTACAGCACAAAGTTATATGTAGCTTTAAATTTTAATGAAAATCTCAAGGTATAAATTTGTATATATCTATGTATCTAGTATCTATGTGTCTTTGTGTAAGTATATATGTAATAGGGAATGGGCTTATAACCTTGGCGAATTCAGACTATGTTTGCTTGTTGCTTTCAACCTCATGTAAATATATGAATTGTAGTTGGAAAATCTCTCATAATCCTATTTGATTTTCCTTGAGTTCATCTGGTTTTGGCATTGAATTTACTCCAACTTAATCACGTATTAAATTATAAATTATGACAAGCAGTAAAAGAATGAACCACCGAACGAACGAACGAACGAACGAACGAACGAATGAATGAATGAATGAATAAACGAAGAGAAGAAAAGAAAAATAAATGAATTATTTATTAATAAGCATAATAAACAAAAGAAATATTGCGCATACGCAGCGTCTGACGCCTGCATTTGGCCATAAACTGACAGCAAGTTATCAAAGAAAACTGTCAGATTGTCTGCTAGAACATTACTTACAAAATTTCTCTTCTTTTACTCTACATATATATTTTTCTATGTCTCTTTTATTTGCTCTTGTTTTCTTCCAACAATTTTTATTGTTACAACATTGCGTATGATTAATAGCCTTTAACACACACAAAGAAAAGTATGCAACAGTTTTCTTTTTTATTTTCTGCATATAAGAATGTTGTGTTTTTATTAAGACTTTCATTGGAAAAAGTTCATTCCCTTTTCTTCTATTTTCAACACAGAAAAAGGCCAAATAAATGTTGAACATAAATAATAGAATTTGATGGAAAATTGAATTATGATGATGTTGATGTTGATGATGATGATGACAAGGAAACTTTGAAAAATATATGCATAAAGATGACAAAAGTTTTATTCTATTCCACGATTATTTTCATTTTTCTTATCTTAAGACTTAGTAGCAGTTCAACATAGACGAAGATCGATTGTTTATTTCTCTGAATTAAAAAAATTAAACAACAAACAAATATATGATTAAATAATCATTACAAAGAAAAAAAGAAAACATTGAAAAAAATGATTAAAAGTATTAAACAAATAGAAAAATGTACTAAATGAATAAAAATTTTCATAAAAATAATTAAATAAAACATAAAAATAAACAAAGCTGCATTAATTCAAACTGCCTTAAATTATGCTACAAAAAACTGCTTAAATATTAAATTAATTAGTAAAAAAAAAAACCAAAAATATAAATTAGATATAAAAAAAAGACAAAATAATTCAACAGAAACTCAAAACTTTGTGGGAAAATTAATTATTAAAAAATATATATATATATAATAAAATGAAATAAAATGCTTAAGCAATTTAATTCATAAAAATTCTTAAGGAATTTAATCAATAAAATAAAAATAAACAATTCAAAGAAATGACCAATAAATCAAATATAAAAATCAAAATAAAAAAAAAAAAATAAATGGCGTCCAATTTTTAAATGACCAACCTTAATATAAAAATATAATCAGAATTTAAGGAAGTTCTTGTATTAAGTTTGCTAAACTTAACTACTTAACAATAAAAATAACATGTCAATGACACTTTGCAACAACGAATTAAGTAACAATACCAACACATCTGGAACTTCTGGAGCTGTCAACACTTCAACGATTAACAACATTCATTCAGGGAGTTCAACCTCAGCAGCTGCTGCTGCGGCAGCTGCAGCTGCAGCTTTCGATACAAGTACTGCAAGTACCCCATTGCTTCTTGGTCATGACATGATCAGTACGGGGAATATGGCTGGGAATGTGGGAATGAATGTTGCTGGTGTTGGTGGTGGTAATGTTGGCATGACCAACATCACCACCAACACCACGACAATGATTGGTGGCAACACCAACACCACCACCACCACCAACACCAAGACCACTACCAATTTGTCCTTAACAAATAATCCTTTGAATCAGCAAGCAACAAATGTGAATTTAAATTTAAATTTTGTTGCTGGGGCTGCGGTGACAACAGCATTGACTTCAGCAACAGCAACAGCAACTGGCGACAATAATAACAACAATAATAATAATAATAATATGGATAATACGAGTGATGACTCGAACCCGGTAACAATATACAGGTAAAATATAATAGAAGCTGCCACAAAATATGCAATAAAGACTATTGTACATTTGCATAAATTTACAAGTGCAGTAAATCAAAAATACTCATCCAAATAGAAAAGAAATTCATGTACCAAAAAAAAAACAAAAAAAGGAAAAATTTGTACTGTTGAATAATTTAATTAGAAATTTTAATGTATGCATTCATTAATTAAGATTTGTTGCAGGACATTTTTGTATATCATTTTTTTTATACAAAATAAACAAAATGGAAATGATTTCTTTATTTTGTTTTTTTTTTTTATTATTTTTGTAAACTCATATCTTTTATATGTCAGTATTTTTTCTTTTAAATAAATAACCGCATTTCATTTGTTACATTGATTGATTGATTAAAAATGTATTATCATTTTTAAATGATTTCCATAAATTTTTTTAATAAATACTTTATAGTGATTATAGTGAATATCCATGAACCATTTGGTAAACAATTCTTGTTTGATGTGCTTAATTTTGATTGAAATTATTCAATGATTTCCTTTTTAAAAGAACTATGTACATAAATTTATATGATTAAATTCGGACTCCTAATTTTTTTTTTTTTTTTTTTTGTTGTTCCCGATTGGATATGTACTATTGTTTTCCTACATCTTATATCTTAAATATAAATGAAAACACTAAGTACATTTTTAACAATAAGAGGGGAAAAGGTAGTGGACAATATCGAACATTGTCGAATTGTCTCTTGAATAATGATACTGGGTGTCTTAGGCCTCATTTTGGCAGGCCAACAACCATAAGATGCCTCTCAGCGCCACCCGTAACCTAAGTTAGGTCAGATCGACTGGTCTGCTTCGTTTTAAGCGTCTACGTCTAGACAATTCGTGAGATGGAAGGTCTGTTATTTCTAGATTGGTATGTCGCTCTAATGTTTTGTGGTACCTCCTGCTAGCATTAATGATTTCTTCCTGAATCATAGGTACGCCGAGGTCTTTGTGAATTTCATAGTTAGATATAAACCAGTCCGCATTAACTATTGATCGAAGTATTTTCGATTGTTGACGCTGAATAATGTTAATGTTAGTTTCCTTGGCTGTACCCCATAATTGCATGCCGTACGTCCATATAGGCTTAATTACACTATTGTATATTACCAATTTCCTATTGGTTGATAACTTAGATCTACTGTTAAGAAGCGAGTATAGCTGCTTAAATTTTGTTCTTAGTTGATCTCTCTTTTTTTGGATATGATGTTTCCACGTCAGTTTACTATCAATATGCATGCCCAGGTACTTTGCCACATTGCTTAATGGAATGTCAGTACCTTTAATTTTTAATTGTCTTGGCTGATAAGCTGTCCGTGTTGTTTTTAATTCATTCACTTTTATTTTCCATTTATCAAACCAATTGCAAGCTTTGTCAAGAATATTCTGCAGCTTAGTTGTTGCTACAACTAAATTTTTATGGGAGTACATTAGTACTGTATCGTAAGCGAAGGTAGCCACCATTGCCGAGCTATCTCCTGGAGTTGGGATGTCTGATGTGTATAAAGTATACAACATAGGACCAAGCACGCTTCCTTGAGGGACTCCTGCTCTTATCTGTCTTAGCGTAGAAGATTCATCCTTACATTTAACGTAGAAATAGCGAGAGTCAAGGTAGCTTTTAATGATTTCAAATAGATCAGTTGGAAATACGGTCCTAATTTTACTCAGTAGGCCGTCGTGCCAGACTTTGTCGAAGGCCTTTTCTCTGTCCAGAAAAACACCAACACAGAACTTTTTTTCATCAAGGTCCTTTAAAATTTTGTGAGTTACTCTGTAGACTTGCTGAATTGTGGAGTGACTTTGTCTAAACCCGAATTGGTCAGGAAAGATTCTGTTCACGTCTAGTATTGGTTGTATTTGGTCAAGTAGGAGAAGTTCAAATACTTTAGAAAGTAAGGGGAATAGGCTGATTGGTCTGTACCAGGACGCCTTGGTTGGATCTTTGCCCAGTTTGGGTATGGCTATTATTTCAGCAACCTTCCATAAAGATGGGTAGTGCTTTAGTCTTAATATCGCATTGAACTCCTAATTGATAGATCTTTTATGAGCTGAAAGCCTTGGCAGCTAGGGATTATAATACTTAGTATGTTAAGACAAACAAATAAATATTAAATTCTTTTATGATTTAGGAGACATTAGAAAGAATAATCTAGATATATTTAAACATATTTACACTAACTCGGAGAAAAGTTTGTTTAACAAATGTGACCAGCATACAAAATTGCTTTAATTTAACTGATGAAACATATTGGGATTAGTTTGAAGGCAAATAATTATTTATTTATCTAGTGTGAACAAACTATGAAAGAAGGATGGATGTGAGCAAATGTTTTAGGAATAATTGGGCAATAAATATTTTCCCTTACAATGGTAAACAAATTCATGGATAAATTGGAACGAAGAAAACAGCAAAGGCCTCTCGCCTCGCTGAAAATGGTTCACTTGTTAGTCATAGCCATGTAAATCCGACATTTTATTTTTTGCTTTTATTATTCTATACTAAATAAAATTCTTTCAATTTCGCTTTGTAATACATTTTTTTTTTTTTTTTTTTTGTATTGTAAGTCCACAATACAAAAAAAATTGCATCCTTCATTTGCATTTATATGAATTTGTATTGTTAATCAATCTCTGTCTCTTTTTTGAAACATTGTTATTATTTTCTTTTAATTTCGATCTCTTACTACATTTTTTCGAACAGTCAAAAATTTCTATTATGCAGTAGAATAAAAATATGAAGGCAATCTTAATCCATAATCATCGAACATTTGAAAACAATTCGCACTGAAATGATGGATACAATGATAACGATTGAGTAACAAATGATAAAGTTTCATTGGACTCATAAAAACAATGGAAATGTGGCAAATATTTGCTGTAATTTAATCCCAATAATATTGTCTCAACTCCAAAGTAAACAATATTTGCCCTTATGTAAAAAACATAGGCTTATAAACTTTATTTTATTCACTTTCAAATTTAAAAACTTAAAGTTAAAAAAAAAAAAAGAATAATACCCATACCTGGAAAATCATATTAAAGCCAAACAGCTAAGGATAAAAAGTAAAAAGATATAATTGCTATTTGGAACATGGGTCTCAAGTTAACCTTAAGAAACAAGTTCAACTCTACAAGGCAGTTCTAAACCCGGTGAACGGTATATATGCAATGCAGCTTTGGAACATTGGAACTGCAAATATACCAACCCGTGTACACTATGTACAAAAACAAGTGCTCCTTGGGCTTTGAATTTAAGAATATACACGTAGTTTTGAAAGGGATAAAATTAGAAAAAAAAAATATCAGATAGATACAATAATAAGCTCAACAATCACAACAATAATTTAGTGAAAAGTCATGAATGTTGTATGGCTAAAAAGGATTCATTTGTTGTTTCTTTTACATTTATTATAGATTAGTTCGCATTGGATTAGATTTTAAGTAATAAATACATTTGTTCTGGTTTATAATGATGTACAATATTTTGATGGGATTAGTACTCACTTATAAAGCTTTCTTTGATACTAAATATTAATAAAAAGTGAACTGTGGTATAAAACCCGAGTTCCATGTAAAACTCGAACATTTATATCAGCTCCTCCTCTTCCATAACTTAAACTTAAACATGCGAAATGAAATTAAGGAAACTCATATTTAATTTCAATTCGCACAATCTTTAATCATAAACTGAGAATGCTTAGGGTATTTTACATTCACTGAAACTGAACAACTTGTTATATTTAATGTTGCTTTTATTCATTTGTGTTCACATTTCACATTTGTTTTAAATGCTAAGCCGTTATGCCATCAGGCAAACATCATTTTGAATTGACATTAAACATGCAAATTAAGGACATCATACAATTACACAGACACAGTCATCCACACACACACACACATGCATACTATACACACACACGAACTACTCTTTAATTACACATTTACAGATTTACATATCTGAAACACAGAAAGCTTCATAATCATATCTAATTAACATCATAATGTTGCCACATGATGATGATGGCAATTGGGTAAAACTTTATTATTGCATTCCTCCATCTCCATCTATATATTGTAGGTATGACAATGAAGTATTGTACTTCACTTGATGAGATTTAGATTTCAGTGCTGCTTTTAATGTCATACAAAACAGAAAAGACCAACAAGAATGACATACTACTTATTTACTATACGAGTAAATCAAGTGAATGTAATGAGAAATTGCATTCAAAAACAGAAAAGAAATCTTAAACAAAGCAAATGCAATTTTTTGTTTTAATTAAAACAATATTCATTTAAGTCTCAGACTTCTTATCTGTATGAAAGGTTAAGTTTATCCAGTAGATTCCATATGATAAGGGGAATAGGGGAGTTGGCTGTTTGGTTTTGATTATCACGCAAACGGATTCGTCATCTAAGAACTGCTGGGCAGTTACATGGGGAGAATATACAATATACTTTCATCATATTATTCACAGCTTGAACAGAAGTGATAGGCGTAGGGAATATTCATCCTTTGAGCTACTAGGCCAATGGAGCAGTGCCCCGTTAAGACTAAACAACTAAAAAACAGTTTCTTCAGAAAATATAGAAACAAGGCCAGAGTGCCCAGGTGGCATGGTTCATTTGCTCAACTGTACGCTTACTGAAAATAACAAGAATATCGTTTTATGAGAACATGTTGCAAAGACTTACAATAGTCAACGAACATGGCGGATGACGCCATCTTGTTAACGAAAATGTGAGAATAGCCAGATAAGCATAATTGACTGTACCCGGAATTGGTTGAAGGGCGCTAAGGCGTTACTAATTATTTTGTTTTAAAGCCTAGAGGGACGACAGAGCTTTGCTGACAGTACACATACAATAGATAAATCATTATGTTTCAGGGGGTCTCCCCAGGCTGTTAATCAACCTTCGTCCACCTTATTTTTATATGTTTATATTGAAAGTTTGTCCCGCCTTTAAATCTTTACTTCTTGTGAATCTTGTAGTGATTTTTATATACAAAAATTTGTATTATATGTAAAATATATTAACTAAAGTTTGATGAACCAATAAACTAAAGAAGGCACGGGAATAAATAATTTTAATTCTCAAATAAAATACATGAATGTAAATACTTGGTAACCAATTTAATTAATATTAATTTCCATAATATTCTTAAGAAATTAGTCACACTTAATTGATGTAAAGTTATGAACTCATTTTTATTTAGTATTTTATTTGTTTGTTGTGTGGTTTCTTTGCAGGTGCCGGGCCCCAATCGCATCTCTAGACTGTATGGAGGAGTTCAGTGGTACGGCTGGCCATCTTGATTTCGGTATCAAACTTCTTCACTAACAAACAATAATTATTATTATTATTATAATTTGTAATTATTTTTAATTATGTGAATTTTATTATTTTACTATTCATTTGCTCTTCTTACTTTCTTTTCGTGTCTTGGAATATTTTAAAGGAATTTTCATTGCTTTTTTTTTTGGATTCTTTTTTGTCTTTATGCTTTTTGTTTAATTATTTTTGTTTCATATTTTGTTTGTTGTTTATTTTTAGTTATTATTTCAGTTTTTTGTTTGTTTTTTGTGTCACACTGCGTGTGTTTTGTTTTGTTTTGTTTGGTTTGGTTTGGTTGTGTGTGTGTGTGTCTGTGTTTGTGTGTGTTTCTTGTGCCCTAAAAGTAAAAAATATCCCAAAATAACCAAAAAATAAAAGTAATTTTCATTCTCGTTGCGTGTCTCTGTTTTCTTTGTTTATTTTTAGTTTATTTTTTGGTTTTTAGAAAAACGTACTGCAAAGTATTTAAAAAACAAAAAAGAAACGAAAAAAAAAGTTTCAACTGTTACAATTTATTTTATACCCTACAATGTCAAGGATTCTTTCTTATTTAAGATTAAATTCTGCATCGCAGTGATTTCATTTAAATTCAATTTTCTTAATTTACATAAAAATTTCTTAATTAAACATGAAATTATTATTTGATAAATTGTAATTCAAGATCATCAATCATCATCATCAATTGAATATCTTTTAAAAAAAATTTCTTTTTTTCACAAATTTCTTTTTATTGGAATCCTTCTTTTTGTTCTGCTCTACTACTGTATAATGTACCAAGTGAAGGGTAAACAAAGATATTGTAAGCGAATGACTTAAGAAATGACTATGAATGTGAGTGATTAAGTGAATGAGTGAAGCGAGATGACCTCCAGCGCAGCTGACACCGATGTTGTCGGTTACTTAAGAGTAAAGACCGCGCGAGCGTCAAGTTGTTGACTAATGTTTATACTTTATTTTATAGTTATTTATTGGCACGCATCTTCCCGCCACTCACCTCATCTCTCATTATACTGGAAGCAAACATTTGTTTCGGTTCGTTCCCACTTGCCCCATTCTACTGGTTGTGCTTACCCTTTACATATTCTTTAGCACGCCACTTGAACACTTGGCACGCACAATGTTTGCTGGTGGTCCCGCTCACTCGCCCACTATTCCAAGCCTGGAGCATTTTTGAAGGCGTCTCCTTGCGTCACATTGCCGCGTACTTTCATTTCTCCATTTAAGCATTTGCTTCATACCGATAAGGCATCTGGCGCCCAAAACAAATGTCCTGACAACATTTTCTTGTTTGTACAATTTTTTTTTATTTTTTTTTTATATATTTTTGTTTTTGTTCTTTGCTTATTATTTATTGCTTTTGCTTTCATTTCCATTTTTACTTTTACTTTCACTTTTAGTTTAGTATTTTGTGTTCCTCTGTGAGTTATTTCAGTTAAAACCTCCGTTGTTTGAGTTGTAGCAAATTCTCAGTTCTCAGTTCTCAGTTCAAAGTTCTGTTCCTTTACTTGCACGTCTTAGCTTAGTGAGTGTGTATGTGTATGTGTAGGTGTAGGTGTGTGTGTTTGTATAAATGAGTGATACTTTCTGAAATCGAGTTTAAGGTGTAAAAAGTTTTTCGCTAATAAATGTCAACTGTCTGCTTTGACATTTTCACGCCAATTGCCAACCAACAACGACGACGACCACAACGACGACACCGACTCCAATATCGAAACCGACGCTTCTATTAAAAATGTATTTGGCCATACAATTACCAACGGCGCCGTTGCCATCCGCTTTGCGCGCCGCAGGCCGTTCGATAAGTCTTGGATCGAATCCGGCGTTGCCATTGCGGCATGGCTCGACGCCGACGCCCGGCTTACGTTACAAGAACTTAGGCAAGAGTGGGCTGCGGGTTTCGAATGTCGGCCTGGGTACTTGGCCCGTATTCTCGCCGGGCGTCAGCGACGAGCAAGCCGAGGCCATACTTAAGTTGGCCATTGAAAGCGGCATCAACTTGTTCGACATCTCGGAGGCACACTCTGAGACTGAAATCGGCAAGATACTGCAGCGCACGGGCTGGAAGCGCACCGCCTATGTCCTCACTACGAAGGTCTATTGGAGTACCAAGTAAGTACAAAAATAATAAAACTAAATCTATTGGATAAACGTAAAATAAACAAATATACATATACTTAGAATGGGTTGTAATTATTGAGAATGAATACTTTTTAATTCAGACACGTTTCTAGATCTGAAGAGCGCGGTCTTTCACGCAAACACATCATCGAATGCGTCAAAGCAAGTCTACAGCGCCTGCAGCTTCAATATATTGATATTGTGATCATCCATAAGTCAGACGCTATGTGTCCAATGGAGGGTGAGTACTCTGAGTCTGTGCGACTCTCAACGCTTCGAAGTCTTTGAACATTCGCTATAGTAATAACGCCTATGAACCCACTCACACTCATATTCGCCCACATCTCCCCACAATTTCCCCACAGAAGTCGTGCGCGCCATGACGTATGTCATACAACAAGGCTGGGCCATGTATTGGGGCACAGCACGTTGGTCACAGGTCGAAATTATGGAAGCCTATACCAATTGCCGTCAGTTCAATTGCATAACACCAATTGTTGAACAATCTGAATATCATATGTTTTGTCGTGAGAAATGTGAACTCTATTTACCCGAAATGTATAATAAAATTGGTGTCGGCCTTATGGCTTGGGGCCCGCTCTCAATGGCATTGAGTGATACCCAAAATGGTGACAAACTCTTTTTACCTAAGGGATCATTTAAGACAAAGAGTTATTCATGGACAGAGGATGAAATTAATCGGAATGTAAGTAACTTAAATTTATAATCGAATCGGATAATTTTATACCCTATTTTTTATACCGATCGATCCTTGGTTTTATAATCAATATATATATATACATACTTATAAACATATGTATTATCATAATTATTATTTTTCTTGTTCCGTAGGCTGCTCTATCCCCTCAGGGTAGTTGGGGCAAAGAACGCATTGAGGAAGGTCGACGCCACTGTGATCGCTTGCGGGACTTGGCTGCACTTGCTGAAAAATTGGGTTGCAGTCCTACGCAATTATCAATCGCTTGGTCTTTGAAACATGAACCAGTCCAATGTTTGTTATTGGGTGCCACATCTGCTGAACAGTTGCATCAGAGTCTTCAATCATTACAGGTAAGTCAGTCATCAGTCTTATAGTATAGGTAAAAAGTTAATAACTTTCCATTTTTGGTATAATCTTGGTATAGTTACTACCACGATTGTCGACTAGTGTCATGTTGGAACTGGAAAGAATACTTGAAAATAAGCCGGTGCGGCCGCCAATGATATCAACGCTGGCACTTCGGTGACAATCAGCCTGCCCTCAGGGTCAGCTTAGCCTAAGCGGCGGCGGGCCCTGTGGGGCAGATTCGCCAAAAAACGAAGAAGAGGCTTTTATGGAAGAGGCCGAAGCAAAGGATGCTTCTAAGCAGGGTTTCTGTGTTATTCAGTGACGAAAGGAGTCTTTAGATAATGATAATAAATTTTTGAAAGTGATTAGTAGTAAAAATAGCCTAAGTAATGCGACTATGACAACAACAATAAGCAAACATGATATACATCAGCAGCAACATCAAGTGTCATTTAATCGCAATTTAATAATAACAACAACCGCGACAAATTTGAATATCTCATTGAACAACTCAACAACAACAGCAGCAGCAGCAGCAGCAGCAGCAACATTAGTAACAGTTCCGACAACATCAACTGGAATAACTGCTTATGATACTTCTACAGGAACGGTTCAACAGTTTATACAAATTGATTCTCTAAACAATAACAACAACAATAATATTAATAATACGTACAATAATAGTAGTACCGCCTCGACCATGCCCATGCTCACTACACCCACATCGATGATAGGAACTCCAACGGCAACATTAACAGGACAAGCTACAAAAGCAACACAAACAATAATATGTGGTGATGCCATATCATTTGCAGTTGCCAACAATAATAACATCATAATTGACACAACCTTAGAGTTGACAGATAACCAACAGAAACAGCAACAGCAACAGCAACAGCAACAGCAACAACAACAACAGCAACAACAAGAAAACAAATCAACAAAACGTCGTTCATTGTTGAATTTCAAATCTTTTGATTTTCATATAAAATCTTTTTATAGTGGCCTCCGAAATGGAAACAAGGCCGTCACCCAATCACGTTCATCATCACTTGGTGGTTGCACGAATGGTGGCACAAGTAACGTTGGTGGCACTGGTACAGCTTCCGGTGGCATTAACAATGATAGCGGTTCCATTGCTGTTGTCATTACAAATGGCGATGGTGCTCCAGTGACTACTGGCGCTGCTGGTGGTGCTTATGGAGGTGCTGGTGCTGGTGCTGCTGCTGTTATGCAAACGCCATTCCTCAAAATCGACTCAGTTGACGATGCTGAAGAATCTGATAATTTGCTACTCGACTTTCCTCAGTCACCATATTCATCGCGCCGCAATATCATGCATGAGGATCAGCATCGTTCCAGTTCACAATTTTTACACATAAGTCGATATGATATGTGTGGCTCAAGGTCCCAGGCAAGTTCACCATCGCCCTACTTTCTATCGCCATATGGCGCGCCAGGCTTACACTATCGAGGATGTTATGGTATTGGTGCCGGTTCTAGCTCTGCCGGAACCAGCAGTGATGCGAGCAATATACGTCGCTCTTCAACTTCAGATATTGTTTCATCGAAGCGTGGTGGTGGAAGCGGCAGTGGTGTCGGTGGCGTTGGTGGTGGTGGCACTTCAAGTGCCGGAGATAGTCGCAGACCAAGTACAACGGATCTGTTGCGTCGTGCACGCGAGAGACGTGGCAGTGAGGCCCGCATGGGTCGCAGTGTCTCACACAGTGGCTTGCCACGTGGTGGTGGTAGAGCAGGTGGAGGACCCGGTGGCGGTAGTTTAGGTGGGCGACGTACAAGTATGGCCTTCTAATGACAGAAAGTGTAAGAGAAAATCATGATTAAACAAATGTGGGCTAGCAATATTAACATTGAAAACAAATAATATTAAATGCTACAAAATAATGAGAACAAAACAAAATATCTTAAGGATAATACTAACAATTTCAACGAAAAGTATCTGAACAAAAAAAAAAAAGTAAAGAAAATAAGAAAATAAAGGAAAATAGAAATGGCGCTTATGAATTTAATAAGAAAGAAGAATTTTTTTTTTAAATTAGTAAAATTTATAAAAATAAAATATAAGAAAATATTTAAAAAAAATATATATACATAAAATTTATTTGTAGCTTTTAAGAAAAATGCAATAATGCAAAATAAAATAAATAAAAAGAATATTTATTCAATACACTGAACAAAAAACACATTTTATTTCTTGCTTTTCTTTATGGCGATGTTTTCAAATTGAAAATTTATGTAGCAGAGATTTTTCTTTAAGCTTCTTTCTTTTTATTAAAATCACACAAATTTTAAATTTCAAAAATTTCAACATCACACATCAATTAAAAATAAAAGAAGAAATAATTAAGTAAAGAAAACATATTTAAAAAGAGGTAAATTAATTCATTTAAAATATATATAAAAAAAAAAAAAAAAAACTGAAACCAATAAAATTAATATAACATTACATTTTCAATTTAAACAAATAAAAAATAAAAAACTAATAAAAATAAATTTAAATGAATGTAAAAATAATATCAAATCTTAACTTTAGCTTTAGTGAAGCAATAGCAAACAATTGATAAATAAAATTCTTCAATTTATTAAAAATAAACAAATTAATTAATATTGCAATTAAGTAAACTCAACAAAAAAAAAAACAAAAAAAATAAATAAATAAATAAAAAAATTAAATTAAATAAAATAAAATAAAACTATATAAAATATACTAATAAAAAGATTTTTTTTTTTTTTAATAAAGAAAAACTAACACAAATTTATGTAGAAAAACAATGATAAACAACAAATACAATATATAATTTCTTAATGCAAGAAAAACAAATTAAAATTAAAAAAAAAGAAAATAATAATGACCATTATATTTTTATGAATTTGTATTCATGAGAAAAGAAATTATCCTATCCTATCTTGTAAACCATGTAAAATATATTTAATATACATTTCATATATTACTATTATCTTAGACAGCCAAGCTGCCACATAAGAAGCAACCGACTCTTAAAAGGTAGTTACAATTTAAACTACTAAGGAAATCACAAAAACAAAAAAAATAAAATTAAAAATAAAAATAAGAAACCAAGCCCAGAATATTGAAATACCTGGTCAGGAGACAACGTGATCCCGAACTACAATATTTCTTGGGGGTACATAGCACACTATGCACACTAATAGCGATAATTGGGGATAAGGAATAGCTCCTATGTGCTGCTCAGCAAAAATAAGCTAAGAATACTTACAGGACAATACTGAAGTGATCTGATAGCCCAACTCAGGAAATTGGGTTTATCCCAATCAAAGCACATATATGTATGTCTAGTCTGCTATATTGTAACACTCAGCAGAAATAAGCATCTAGGGCATTACTGGTCTGTGATTAATAAAATCATAACGCCCACCTTGAATTGGGCCCTGGTACTCTTAATATTAATTGACTTACTTAAGAGATACAATTCAAATCAATGCAAAAGATCAATGTGATGATTCATAATAATTTTCGATTTGGACTAAAACAATAGCTCTGAATCTGAGTCTAATTACCAAAAGGTTGCGACTTTGTGGTTCAATGATCAAATTTTTCATACAATCTGAACCGAACCACCCTATTCTTAATGAGGATCTAGTGATCCGGTTTTTCATGAAATCTGAATCGAATATAGAAAAACTCATACTCAGCAACTTTTTGCTTAGAAATGAATTCCAAAGAGAAGCTTCTGAAACCTATTCACAAAGAGTCTACGTTTTGGAAAGACCCGACTTTGTGATTCGGGGATCCAATTGTGATGATTGTAACGATTTCTAAGAAGGGGAACAGATGGCAACTCCTGAATCTGAAACGAAACCCGTTCTCCATGAGTTTCAGTTAAGGAAGGACTTCAATTTGTAATCCAATGATTCATTTATTCATTTGATCTCAATCAAACTCTTACCAGAACAACACAAATTGTGATGTTTGTTTGCCAAGAAGAATTTATGGTTCTTATGGTGAAGAAGAAAGTTTCTATGGTTTACAAGATATTTTTACAATTTGATTATTAAAAAACCGAAATCCAAAGAAATTACAAGAAATGTAAATGAAATGTTAAAAAAAAAATAATATAAATACATAAATACATTTATTATATAATATAATATTATTTTATTTTGTAATTGTGTTTCCTTTGCATATAAATTAATGGCAAAAAAAAAAACAGAGAAAACCAAAAATTCAGCAATTATTTATTTACATATAAAAAAAAAAAAAAAAATATATCAAATTAATTATTTACTTATATACATAAATGTATTTGTTATATATACATAATTGTTATAGATACATAATTGTCAAGTACATATAAAAAGTCTTTCTCACATACGGACTGTGATTTCAAGTAAAGAAATAAAAATTATATTAAAATTAAACTAAAAAATAATAAACAAAAAACACAAAATAAATGAAAATAATTCATAATAATAATAATAATAATCGAAAAACAAAAACAATTTAATTACATTAAAATTAATGAAAAAAAAAAAAGAAAATAATTTAAATTTAAACATTTAACTTTCATTAAACTCACTTACTACGATAGAATAAAGAAAATATAAGTATAAACATCAAATAAAAAAATGAAATTCAAATTAAAAATGAATATTTATATACACAAAAAAAAAAAAAGGATAAGAAAATATTAAAAGAACATAAAATTTTTTTTTTTTTTAGATTGAAAAAGTATAAACAAATAAAGTTAAATTTATAAGGAAAAAAGAAAAAACAAAATAAAAGACAGAAAGAACATTAATTTCGGTTGAACCGAAACTTGTATACCTTTCACACTCCCCAGCTGAGGAACTTTCTCATATAGAAAGAATATTTTTTCAATCAACTCTAATTTATGTGGAGCTGAATGGCTTATTGGATTTAGGAATTTTCTACTACATTCTTCCAAACGAAGTTCGAAACCGGACAACTTTCCAAAGTTGCTCCTAAACTTTCTATAACCATTCGATACAATGGCATTCAGTCAAATCATATGACTAAGAATCTATCATTTCCTTTAATTTAAACCACATAAAGTCAGCATGTATAACGAAGTGTCTTAATCTAAAGAAAACATTGATTTTATGTATATATTATGGATTCTTGTCCAACGGAATCTTCTGGACCGAAATGCGTTGATTTTGCTTATCTAAATAAAAGCTCATTTAGCTAGAAATAAGTTGACGCTGAATTATTTGAACACCTTTTTCAATCAATTAATATTCCATGATAAAAAGAACAAACGAAAGAAAAAAAAAAAGGACGAACTGGGTCAATACAATATTTCAACACAACAATATCCTAGCCAACACTACACTCACCATGATGTGTGTTGAAAGGTATAAATAAATACGATTAAGAGAAACTGAATAGAAACCAAAACATTTGCGATTGAAGCGTTTACGTTTGCCTTAAAAAAAACATATTAAGAAGATGATCGAAGTACTTACTTACATAGAGATGATCGAAATATACATAGTAAAAATATAGATAAATACAATTCAAAGATATAAGTATATAGAGAATAGAAGAAGATGATGAAGAAAATTTATTGTAATTAAAAGTTAATGTTGATGAGCAGAGCTAAAGTTAAAGATTAATAATAATATTGTAAGAGATAATGAGAAATGTGTGTTGCTGCTTTTGCCTTTGATTGATTGATTGATTGATTGATATATCAAAGTAAAACATTTTAAAATATAAACCTATGGAAAAGAAGAGAAATGGAAACAAAATAGTTAGAAGAATATTTACCATAAATATTATTGTTAAATTTATATATATATATATATTTATTAAATTCATAAATCTTTGTGTTTTCTTATGTAGTTTGTATGCCGTCCCCGAGTTGTAGTTGATTTTCTCATGCAATGCATTGGTATTTACCTAAAGAACAAAAAAACCACAACAAAAAAAAAATATATATATATATATAAAAGCAAATATAAAAAACAAAAAAAAAAAGTATATATATATAATTATATAGATATATATAGAAAAATCCAATTAAATAGAATGAGATAAAGAACTGTATCTGTACTGAAAAATCTCCTACTTAATTAAACACAACTCAACTCAACTTAACTCAACACAACTCAACTCAACTCAACTCAACTTGACTCATTTCTATTTACATGAAAATATTTGATATCTAAATACCACATACATACTATAATAGAAGAAAAAAATATATATATAAATATTTGTATCTAAATTTCTAAGAATTTAATTTAAATTAAATGAAGTTTTCTCTCTCTCTCTCTCTCTCGCTCTCTCTTCTAACCTGTTTAGACAATGTAATAGGTATGTGTTCCCAATCTAGTCTATAAAAAGAAAAAAGAAAGAAAAGACAGTATCACATCATATCTCTTATGTGTTATGAATATAAGCTGTAAGCTGCCCTCAAAAGCTGCCTAATACATACCTATAACTATTACATGATGTATACACTCGTAGTTCTCTTGAACGATCTACTCAATCTCATACGAGAAATGCATATATCCATGTTTCATAGTCTGAACAGGACTTTATTATACAAGTATATATATACAATACATAGATAATTGAAATGCTATTGGAATGTTTCAAAAATTACATAAGACCAACTCATTTCAGTCAGACTCATAGAAGAGTCAATACAAACAAGCAAAATTTTAAATCTTACAAACTAGTTCCATCTTGGGCAATAGATCCTGTTGTACTCTACTCTGACATGATGATTTCAAATACAATAGATAAAAACTGATTAAATTTCTCATCACTATGAGATATGTGATTGAGAATTTTCTATGAACAACAACTCTTGACTTTCAGTACCTAGTACACATTACATTTGAGTATAATATTACACACCAGTAAGAAGTATCAGAGTTTAAAGAATTTCAATAGCATTTTGATTATACGAGTATTTTGAGTAATAAAATCAATTACAAAAACAAAGCAAATTTTTGAAATAATTAAATAAAATAAAACTCAAAACTTGGCCAAACTAAAAATAACAAAACAAAAAAAGAAACTAACTTTTTTTTACGAAAACTAAACAAATAAATATATAAAAAAAGTCATTACAAAAAAATAAAAAAAAAAAAATAAATAAATATTATAATTATTGAAAATAAAAGAGAATAATACTAAGAGATTTCTATACATAAATAAATAAAAAAAAAAAAAAATAACACAAAATGCAATCTTACTAAACAACAAAAATTAAAAAAAAAAATATAAAAAATGAGGAAAAAAAAATATTTAAGTAGAACTAAAATACAATAACACAAATATTATATACATTTATGAATAATTACTTACAACAGCAACTACTACAGCAATAACAACAACAACAACATCATCATCAAAAGTATAAATTTACATTGTAAAATTAAAAAAAAAAAAAAAAAATAAATAAATAAACATAAAAAATGATAAAAAGAAATTAAATATGAATGAAGAAAAAACTAATCTCTAAAAAGAAAAAGTTTCTTAAACAACAAAATTTGGACTGCAGCTGAACATTTTTTATTAAAACAAAAAATAAAATTAAAAAGTTTACTACAATATAAATTTCTATAACAAATAAATAAATTAATAACAAAAAAATTTAAAGAAAGTTGCAGAAGAAGAGTGTAATTGATTTACAATAATTAAAAGATATGAACCCTCATACAATGACAGATGACAGAGACAAGTAGGAAATCAGGAGAGTTTCTTTCAAAATTAAGCTGAAATTTATCAATAGAATTTTGTACTAGTGTCCCTAAACCACACACTCTCTCCCTCTCCTTCTCACACACACACACTCTCTCTCTCTCTCTCTCTCTCTCTTTCTTTCTCTTAAGGACCATAAATAATCAGGCATTTACTAAATCAGAATGCCATAACAATTCTAGACCTAAAAAAGCAATGCAGTGCATGAGTCACAGGATTATGAATTAGTAGCTTGTTAATTAAAAATAAAATGTTGATGGTGATGATGATGATGATGTTTCGAAAATTAGTAAAAAAAAAAAAATATCCGAGCCTGAATTCTGATGCAGATTCAATTTCATTTTATTAATTAAGGTTTCCTATTACATACATACTACAATAAAAAAAAAAGTACATATTTAAATTAAATGGGTTGCAGTTATGAAATTATTGTATGATAGGAGAATTTATTTCAAGTGCTGGATTTTCTGAGAAAGTGATAATAATTATGATCTATCGATCTCAAATGTTCTCTATCCTATTTATTATTTGATTTCATGTTTTTCTTTAATTAAATTTATTTAATTTCTTATTTTTATGTATTTTTTTAAATTTTTATTTTATATTTTAAATATTTATTAAATAAGGTCACTGATTGACCCCATGATTATTTAGCTAGTAGTAGTATGAGGGTTAAATTGAACCATTCAAAATAAATTAACTAAAAATATATTGTAAAAGCTAAAAACAAAATTGAATACAATAAAATTAAAAATAAAAAAAAAAAATTTTTAAAATCGTAACAAAAAAAAAAACCAAAAAAAAAACCAAAAAATGGAAAGTAAAAGGAAACGGAAAACAACACAAATATCATAAATATTTTCTTATCGAAACTGGCAATAATAACTTGTAGTAAAAAATTAACTTTAATATTTATTTAAAGGAATACAATAAAATAAAATAAAAAAAAAATAAATTATATATACATAAAAAAGAAAAATATATATATTCATAGATAATAATAAACAAATATATATATAAAAATACTTACAATTAATAAAAAAAACAAACAAAGATATAAGAAAATATTAAAGGAAGATAAAAAAATTCAAAAAAAAAAATTAAAAAATATTAAAACTTTTCAAATTTATTTACAAAAAAAGCCAATTTTAGCAAAATTTTAATAAACCAGAAGAAAAGTACATACATAAAATTTAAAAAGCAACTTCATACATATATACAGGTGTACACATATATGTATATGTATATGTATATATACATATACACACACGCATACAAATTGAATTCATATATTGAATCAGAAGTAAAATGCATTAAAAGTAAATATTATAATTGTCTATTCACGATTATCAGATACCCTGCTCTTTCATGTTATCATGGCTTAGGATTATATTCTCTTCACAAAAATTGGTATGGTTTGCTTGAAATGCTCCTTAAATTTGAAAGGAAATGACTTTTTAAAAATATATGACTCCATCTGGTATCGTAAAGGGGAAGGAACACACTCAGTCTCAGTTTTGCTATGTGCTCTTTCGATTGTCTTATAATGTTTATTAAACACTTAACTGAATATACAAATGTTAATTGATCCTTATATCAAACCAGTCAAAACCTTCCCAAATCCTAGAATTTCTATATAAAAAAAATTATATACGAGGTGTGACAATTAAGTAACGGGACTGGTCTATAAAACATACTTTATTGAAAACTTATTACAAATAACAATTAATCTCCTTCAACATACTCCCCTTCCCTATCTATATACCGCTGCATGCGAGTTTTCCACTGGTTAAAGCAGTGCTGAAAGTCACTAAGTGTTAGACTCCTTAGCAGGTCTGCCGTTTTTGCTTTTATCTTTTCAACCGACTCAAAACGTGTTCCCTTCAACGAACTTTTGATTTTGGGGAACAGGTAGAAGTCGCAGGGAGCGAGATCTGGTGAATACGGTGGGTGTTCGAGCACGGTAATTGATTTTTTCGCTAAGAACTGCTTCACAGAGAGTGCATTGTGCGCTGGCGCGTTGTCCTGATGCAGAATCCAGGATTTGTTGTTCCACAGGTCTGGTCTTTTCTTTTTCTCACTGTCTCTCTGTCTACATTCGACATGTCTGATATCATCCGAAGACTCAAACGCCTGTCTTTCCGAACAATTTCATTAATTTTTTGAACGTTTTCTGCAATTCTTGATGTCACAGGGCGTCCAGTCCGTTCCTCATCATCAACTTCTTCCCGGCCCTCAGAAAATCGTTTGTGCCATTCGAAAATTCTAGTACGTGACATGCAGTCATCACCAAACACATTTTTTAGCAATTGAAAACATTCGTATATACTTTCCACTCGATTTATGTACGAGTATCTAAGCTATATTAAATAAAAAAAAAAACCAGAACATTTTAAGCGAAAACACATGTTTATCTAGTTTTGTTCTTCATGGAGTTTCCACAATTGACGAAGAACTCAGATTATTACAAACTTTTATCTGCCTAGTTGACAATATAAATACATATTTGTAATCTTGATATCCCTGAAATACAATACAATACATTCTATATAAAACGTTTCCATCCAATCTCAATGGGGTCTTTGAAGACTTTTTTCATGTGTTAATGGGGGCTATTTCAAAGTACAAAATAAAATGACTTATATACATATGAAGGATACATATATTGAACTGCTAATATATATGAGAAAAAGTACTTAAAGAAACTTGGATTTTTCCTCCTCTCTTGTTATGAAGATGATTGATTGTATTAAATTCTTTGAAATAATATAACGTTTTTTCTTTTATTCTTTATATTTAAAGTGCAGGGTATATAAATTCACAATGTCTCATATAATTATCAAAAAATTTAAAAACAAAACATAAGAAAACAAACTTTTTAATTCTTTTGTGCTTACAAATATTTAATTAAAGATTCAAAAAACAAAAAAAAAATCAAATGAATTATAAAATAATAATTATAAATCAAGCATTCAAACAGAAATATTGTACTTCATTAAGCAACACATGCATATTAGATAAGCAATAAAGAAAAGTAAAAATAAAATATGAAAAATAAAAATTTTATGCAACAATTTTGCTCAATTTTGCGTTAAAACCAAAAACAGAAATACAACAAATTAAAAAAAAAATTAAATAAAATTTAAAAGACATTTTTTCTCTTTTTACGAACTTTGCGCAGAAAAATTTTTTTCAATATCCTTCACATGAACTTAATTAACTAAGAGTTCCCATAACTACAAAAAAAAAACAAAAAATATTTAGAAATTTACAACAAAAACAAAAAAAAAAAAATTAATACAAATAATAAAACAACAAAAACCAAAAACAACTAAACTGGCAAAAACAAATTTATTATGCATACAAACTAACAAATACTTATAAATAAAAAACAAACTCTTCTTTCACTTACAAACAAAAAAAAAAACAAGAAAAATGCATTTTCACTTCTTAATCAAAGGATATGGAAGGAATAATATACTCAGGAATGCCACAGTTCTCAATTCCATCAGATTTCCGATTTTTGGTACAGTCTTACAGTCAGGGGTGCTACAGAAACCTCTAGTGTTTGCGGCGTCGGGAGTTTTGCAATCCACAAAACTCGACAAAACTGTAGGTGGCATAGAACTCCGAGAGGTAAGGTTTTTCGTTGTGTTTTTATCGAATAACCAAACTGTTTCAACTGAATGTTGTGCTTATCTTACAATATTTATTTATTTATTTATATAATGCTAACCTAAAGTTAAAACTAGAAGTTAACAGAAAATTAGCCATGGCTGGCAGGGCCTTCAGCTAATAAAGATATATATGTAAATAACAATGATAATAATAATAATAGTGACTAAATAAGTGCTTAAGTTTAAGTTTAAAGTTTACTGTACAGATTTGCTTTTTTAAAGAAGTTAAGAATAAGATTAATGTTAGAGGACGGATCGGAAATGATTGAGATGGGGTCTATATTAGCGAATGTGGATGATCTGAAGGGGTGCAATGAGGAGCAGGATGTGATAATGTGGTGAATGTTATTAGGAGCGTTATTAGATTTAGGTTTTTATCGATGAGATGCATGTTTGTTAGGTTTGTGTGACCAAGTCGGATTCTAGTAAACTTTATCTGATCAAGTCTAGATAGAAGTTTAAAAGTTGGGGAATTATAAAGTGTGGTGGAAGTGGTATTATTTGGAGAGTGTATTTATTAGCTTATACCAGCTGGAGGTGTGTTGTAGCATGGCGATGTGTTCAAGATTTATGTGTTTTTTGAGAGAATTAACAATGTCGCTTATGTTGTAGTTGGGTGTGTATATAAGTGGTAACTTTGTAGCGAGCTTTGCTGTTGAATCTGCCTTTTCATTGCCTATGATGTTGGTGTGGCTGGGAACCCAGATGAGTTTTATTTTGGGGAATTTTGTATTAAGTAGGGATCTTATTGTTGAGGCGTAGTAGTTGTGGTTATTAAAATTGGCTATAGCGGATAAAGCAGAAAGTGAGTCAGAACAAATAGCATGTCTACCTGGCTTACGTATACAAATGTTTATAGCTTCATGGATTGCAATGATTTCAGCTGGAAATACTATTGAATAGTAGGGTAGGAGACTTGATGTCATTGGGTTTGTTTCGGTAGAGATGCCAAAGCCTATAATTTCGGATTATTTGGAGCCGTCAGTGTATATAAAGTTGTATTTAGAATGTCCGTGTTTGAGGGAAAGGAAGTGTTGTTGGAAGACTAGTGAAGGAGTGTTGTTTTTATTAAAAACAGTAAGAGATAAATCTATCGAGTCATAAATGTTTTGCAAGTTGTATTTCTTGCTGTTGATGGTTTTGATGGGAGAGAAGGGAAGATCAAGTTGTTTGCAGATATTTATCGCTCTATCCACTGTGCTTAGGTATTTTGGTTTTATTTTTGGAGTTTTAATAAGGTTGTATAGAGCTGTGTTGGAGGATAGGATTAGTATTTCAGAAAGTTTGCCTGTCAGGAAGTAACATCTATTTTCTATTGAGTAAATATTAAATTCTAAGATCATGTTGAAAATGGGTGTGGTCCGAAAAGCACCTAGAGCGGTTCTAATTGCTGCGTTTTGAATATATTTAAGTTTGTTAAGATACGATTTAGGGGAGTGTCCAAAAATTGGGAGACAGTAGTCTATTTTTGAAATAAGGATAGCTTTCACTACTTGGATTAGAGTTGAGATGTTACAGTTGTATTTCTGGCTGGAATCTTACAATAATAGAGCAGTCAGCATATTAAAACATTGCATTAAAATTTGTTATTCTTTTTTTTGTATTATTAATATTTTTGATAAAAAAGTGGAATGAAAAAACAAATTCTTATTGGGAGTACAAATTAACTCGGTACGTTTTTTTGTGTTCAAAAAAGTGTTTTTTTTTTTATTGAATTTTGACTACTTTTTTCCATCTCTTTGGTAATTTTCGAATACCATTTCTAAAAAATGAGTCCTCTCTGGCCTCGATCCCATCATTGAGCCATTTTTCGATTTCTTCAAAAGACCCGAACCGGTGACCCCCGTTCATCTGAATCTGGCATCTGTCGAAAAAGCCAGTAGTCGCAAGGAGCAAGGTCTGGAAAATACGGCAGGTGGGGTAAGACCTCCCATTTCAGCGTTTCCAGGTAATTTTTTACCGTTACAGCTACGTAGCCCGATTGTTGTCATGTTACAAAATCAACTTGTCATGCCTTTCGGCCGTTTCTGGCCATTTTTCACGCAATGCACGTCTCAAACGCATTAGTTGTAGTCGATAACATTCCGCATTAATGGTTTTAGTTGTTCATAAAATAACACACCCGTCTGGTCCCACCATATGCAAAGATTTTCACAACAACTCTACTGTGAATTAATTCTGCGGTTTACTGTGACAACCGCTTATCATCTCTTTTTTTGTTTACATTACAAAATTTTGCAGCAAAAGAGATATGAAAATGAACAACAAAGGGGCATCTATTCTGATTTGCATGAAATTTTGTGATATGTGAGCTTAATCCTCAACGAAAGCTGCTTTCTGGTGGAACATTCAAGGTACGAGAAGTTGTCGCAGAAAAAAGGTCTGGTACGCAATCGAAGGAAATATAAGATATTTTGACTGCACAGGCTACAATTCATACGTGGATAGAACGATAAATCATTTGAAAATCCAAAGAGGCCGTTCCTGGTAACTCCTTGATGGAACTATCCGATACGAAATACTAGGGGCTACCGACTTTACCCATTAAAATACATAAATTATTTGAAGAACTTTTTCTTTATTGTCCTATCGAATTGAAACTTGGGCACAATCAGTTTCCAAGATAGGCGCAGTACATTTGTATCTGCCATACAAAGAACCCTTTTAAATTCAGGTTCTTATCATAAATTTTTTTTCATTTTTTGTCCTATCGAATTGATTTATAAATACGTAGCTACATTAGAACACCAAATTGTATTATCGCCTGTTTTGTCATCATCAGTTTTCTGGATAGCACCCTCATGTCAGCAAAAAACAAAGAAAATTAAAAATTTCGGAATTTCTATATGAATTCGTTCAATTTGCCAATCCTCTATGAAACGTCATCAGCAACAAAGTATTCTAGTGAAGTCTGACAAAAATAAAAATCAATAATTAACTGACAATGGCAGGGATCAGCAAGTGAACGCAAGTCTTCAGACTAATTAGGTAATGTAAGACATTTATAACCGATAACAATAAAATATTAATGATTATCATATTATAAATTTCCTTTGATTTCAGCATTATGTGATAAATTAGACCGCTGGCAGCGAAAAGCCTTGCGTGGCTTTAAGCCTGGTGTGTTTACATATTTGAGATTCAGAAAAGATATCATGATATGGAGCTGTAAAATACCCGGCTAGAGGGGAACTTGTTGGATGCATCGCCATCGAAATGTCGAACTGTTTTTCGCGAAGGACTACCCAAGGTCACTAGCTGACATTTTTTAAGCCAATATAAGAATTCATCCAAATATAAGAATTCAGACCGGTAAACTACATTCGAAATGGCTACTGGTATCCAGAGATGGGCATCAAATTTCTTGTAATGTTTATAAGAGAAATACTCAACAAACCATGTATGCGAGAGGTGCGCAATATTCACGCACCACAGTTGAACTTGTATAACCGCAATTTATATGACAGAAAGATTTTAATCCAGGCACTCGGACGTACTTGGTACAATATTTTTTGCGTTGCTTCGACATATTAATACGATTTACTTCAAAAATAAAAATACATGAATTAATAAGATTTTATGCAAAAACTGAATAAATAAAGAAAAAACTTCATACTTAGATATAAATGTAATAAATATTTCTTTTCGAATGTGTGTAAAGCAAAGAGTCGTTAGAAAGTATTTAATATCATGAGCAACTTTGCCAGCATTGACTTTATTGCTTTTACTACGAAACTCTCGTACCGATCAGAGATCTGATCGATGGGTTTTTAAGTGCCAACAGACGGTCACTATATCTGTAGCATGCAAGGGGATCTGGTCCTTAACTACCGCCAGGTTCATGTATCTATGGAGGGCTCAGTTCCTGGCATACCGTGGGTATCTATTGTTATTATGCGCAATGTCTTGTTCTACAAGACTTGTAGTCTCCTTAGTTGGGGTTTGGGATTTTATACAGAGGCAATGATATTGGAGTAGACTGTGCACTTATTCCCGGCAGACAGTAAGCTTCTTCCGTTGAGTAGCGAGTAAAGCCGTTTCAGTTGTGTGTTCAGTCAGAACAAGAAAAAAGTGGGGTGTCGTGTGTTTTCCGTCGATATGTCTTTGCTTTTGATGCGAAACAATCCTCGCTCCTGGTAAACAATTCTTTGAACCTTTAGCTATCGCGTGGTGCAATTAAATTGTTAAGATAGAGATGTAGATACACAAACAAAATTTACACCCATTCTTTCATTAGTTTTTTTTAATTGCACTTTCTTGTCAGCAAAAGAAAAACAAAAATTAAGAAAAATTTATTTCCCACAATATTCTTTTATTTGCAACGTTGTACAAGACCCACCAGCTGCAGGACCATCAGGAGCAGAAAGAAATGGTGATTTTGCCACAAATGGGGAGAAAAGGAAGCGCCATTCAAGGCACAAATGCTCTATCAAAAACTATTGCGAGATCCAATGATCAGGCATTAGATTAAAGACTGCTGGATGCTATTCGTTTAATGGCGCCCACATTCTATGCCATTTTTTGTGCTATCTGAAATATGTCTTATATGATACACTCTCATAATTCTCTTTAGTTGCTTCTTATTAATATATATGTCAATATATACCTGTCTTCTATTGTTTCTACGTTTTAAAACAGAGAAGGCTTTGAAACCATTCGACAAAACGAAATCAGATTTAAGGAAAAAAAAAAAATATTTTGTCGGTTAAATTCTTACCGAAAGGATTATCTGTTAGAACAAAAAAGAAATAAATATATTTTTTAAATTTAAAATGCTAAAAGAATTGGCAAATAATTTAATAAATGGATTAGTATTCCTAAAACTCTTGCGAACAGTAGATGACGGTGTGGAACCATCCCCGGAACAAGCAGCAACACCGCTTGCAGATAATCCAGTTGCAGCTGACCCACCAGCTGCTGAAGCACCATCTGCTGAACCACCAGCTCCAGAGCAAACAGCAGCAGAGCTACCAGCAGCACCAGTAGCAGAGTCGCCGGCAGCTGAGCCACCGGTAGCAGGGGTACGAGCGGCAAAGTCACCAGCTGCTGAGCCCCCAGCTGCTGAGCCACCAGCTGCTGAGCCCCCAGCTGCTGACCCACCAAAAAAATGTAATAAGAAAAAAAATAAAAGGAAGCGCAAGCAACAAGAAGCGCTTTACGAAGCAGAATGCCTTCCACCGAAACGCAAAAAGAAATCGAAGAATTAAAGACTGCTGGATGCTAATGGCGCCAATATGCAATATGTCTTATATGATACACTCTCATGAAGAAAGAACATAATTCTCTTTAGTTGCTTCTCATTAATATATATGTTAACCTGTCTTCTATTGTTCCGAAACCTGCAGCTCTTTTTTGTTTTTTTTTTTTGTGTTGGACTATCGATCAAGCCGAAATTAAAGGAAATTTAAATTTTACAAATATGCATGTATGTAAGTATATTATTTTTTTTCGCTAACCCTTTTAAATTCAGGTTCTTATCATAAATTTTTTTTCATTTTTTGTCCTATCGAATTGATTTATAAATACGTAGCTACATTAGAACACCAAATTGTATTATCGCCTGTTTTGTCATCATCAGTTTTCTGGATAGCACCCTCAAGTCAGCAGAAAACAAAGAAAATTAAAAATTTCGGAATTTCTATATGAATTCGTTCAATTTGGCAATTCTCTATCAAACGTCACAAGCAACACAGTATTCTTATGAAGTTTGACAAAAAATAAAAATCAATAATTAACTGACAATGGCAGGGATCAGCAAATTAACGCAAGTCTTCGGACTAATTGGGTAATGTAAGACATTTATAACCGATAACAATAAAATATTAATGATTATCATATTATAAATTTCCTTTGATTTCAGCGTTATGTGTTAAATTAGACTGCTGGCAGCGAAAAGCCTTGCGTGGCTTTAAGCCTGGTGTGTTTACATATTTGAAATTCAGAAAAGATATCATGATATGGAGCTGTAAAATACCCGGCTAGGGGGGAACTTGTTGGATGCATCGCCATCGAAATGTTTTTCGCGAAGGACTACCCAAGGACACTAGCTGACATTTTTTAAGCCAATATAAGAATTCATCCAAATATAAGAATTCAGACCGGTAAACTACATTCGAAATGGCTACTGGTATCCAGAGATGGGCATCAAATTTCTTATATTGTTTATAAGTGAATTACTCAACAAACCATGTATGCAAGAGGTGCGCAATATTCACGCAACACAGTTGTACTTGTATAAACGTAATTTATATGACAGAAAGATTTTAAACCAGGCACTCGGACGTACTTGGTACAATATTTTTTGCGTTGCTTCGACAAATTAATACGATTTACTTCAAACAAAAAAAAAAAAAAGAAAAATACATGAATAAATAAGATTTTATGCAAAAACTGAATAAATAAAAAAAAAAACTTCGTACTTAGTTATTAATGTAATAAATATTTCTTTTCGAATGTGTGTAAAGCAAAGAGTCGTTAGAAAGTATTTAATATCATGAGCAACTTTGCCAGCATTGACTTTATTGCTTTTACTACGAAACTCTCGTACCGATCAGAGATCTGATCGATGGGTTTTTAAGTGCCAACAGACGGTCACTATATCTGTAGCATGCAAGGGGATCTGGTCCTTAACTACCGCCAGGTTCATGTATCTATGGAGGGCTCAGTTCCTGGCATACCGTGGGTATCTATTGTTATTATGCGCAATGTCTTGTTCTACAAGACTTGTAGTCTCCTTAGTTGGGGTTTGGGATTTTATACAGAGGCAATGATATTGGAGTAGACTGTGCACTTATTCCCGGCAGAGAGTAAGCTTCTTCCGTTGAGTAGCGAGTAAAGCCGTTTCAGTTGTGTGTTCAGTCAGAACAAGAAAAAGTGGGGTGTCGTGTGTTTTCCGTCGATATGTCTTTGCTTTTGATGCGAAACAATCCTCGCTCCTGGTAAACAATTCTTTGAACCTTTAGCTATCGCGTGGTGCAATTAAATTGTTAAGATAGAGATGTAGATACACAAACAAAATTTACACCCATTCTTTCATTAGTTTTTTTTAATTGCACTTTCTTGTCAGCAAAAGAAAAACAAAAATTAAGAAAAATTTATTTCCCACAATATTCTTTTATTTGCAACTTTGTACGAACAATGTAGACCCACCAGCTGCAGGACCATCAGGAGCAGAAAGAAATGGTGATTTTGCCACAAATAAGGAGAAAAGGAAGCGCCATTCAAGGCACAAATGCTCTATCAAAAACTATTGCGAGATCCAATGATCAGGCATTAGATTAAAGACTGCTGGATGCTATTCGTTTAATGGCGCCCACATTCTATGCCATTTTTTGTGCTATCTGAAATATGTCTTATATGATACACTCTCATAATTCTCTTTAGTTGCTTCTTATTAATATATATGTCAATATATACCTGTCTTCTATTGTTTCTACGTTTTAAAACAGAGTAGGCTTTGAAACCATTCGACAAAACGAAATCAGATTTAAGGAAAAAAAAAAAAAATTTTGTCGGTTAAATTCTTACCGAAAGGATTATCTGTTAGAACAAAAAAGAAATAAATATATTTTTTAAATTTAAAATGCTAAAAGAATTGGCAAATAATTTAATAAATGGATTAGTATTCCTAAAACTCTTGCGAACAGTAGATGACGGTGTGGAACCATCTCCGGAACAAGCAACAACACCCCTTGCAGACCAACCAGTTGCAGCTGACCCACCAGCTGCTGAAGCACCATCTGCTGAACCACCAGCTCCAGAGCAAACAGCAGCAGAGCTACCAGCAGCACCAGTAGCAGAGTCGCCGGCAGCTGAGCCACCGGTAGCAGGGGTACGAGCGGCAAAGTCACCAGCTGCTGAGCCCCCAGCTGCTGAGCCACCAGCTGCTGAGCCCCCAGCTGCTGAGCCACCAGCTGCTGAGCCCCCAACTGCTGAGCCACCAGCTGCTGAGCCCCCAGCTGCTGAGCCCCCAGCTGCTGAGCCCCCAGCTGCTGAGCCACCAACTGCTGAGCCACCAAAAAAATGTAATAAGAAAAAAAATAAAAGGAAGCGAAAGCAACAAGAAACGCCTTACGAGGCAGAATGCCTTCCACCGAAGCGCAAAAAGAAATCGAACAATTAAAGACTGCCGGATGCTATTCGTTTAATGGCGCCCACATATTATGCCATTTTTTGTGTTATTTGCAATATGTCTTATATGATACACTCTCATGAAGAAACAACTCTCTTAGTTGCTTCTCAGTAATATAAGTACCTGTCTTCTATTGTTCCGAAACCTGCAGCTCTTTTTTATTTTTTTTTTTTGTGTTGGACTATCGATCAAGCCGAAATTAAAGGAAATTTAAATTTTACAAATATGCATGTATGTAAGTATGTAAGTATATTATTTTTTTTCGCTAAATGCATACGATTTTGATAAAAATTTCAATTTTGCAGGAAGCTACTGTACTAAGTCCGTTTCCTATTTCTCATTCTTTTTAACATTTTACTTATTGTAGTTGAACCATTACTTATGAGGTCATTTCCTAAAATATATAGAAGATAATTTCTTATTCCATTTATTCGTGGCTTCTACTGTAAATTGCATTTCTGTGATATGAAGGAAGATGCAATTGAATTTTAAACTGAAGAAAATGAAGTATATCTTAATAAGGAACAGTTTTTAAATAAAAGAGTTTCCGAAATAATTGATCTTCGTGGAAACCACATCGATATGCATACCTATGGACCGAAAGAAATGGCCACCTATCAAGGCGTTGGTAAGGCAAATCTGACTGCAGGGCGTTCAGTGATTGATTTCTTCGATGAACGCAATCTATTGTTTGATAGTTCTCTCGAAACAAAATATTTAAGATCCTCTAATATGCGACGTCGAGATCTCACTGTTGACGAAGATGGAAACCCGATTATTGATTACTATAATCTTTTCAAATTTAAATTTGACTATGCAATTTGAAAATATCCTCTATATGCGACATCACAAGATGATTATATGTAATTTAGTCACACATTTTAAGCCGTTAAAGTGTTATAAAGGCTCCAAACACGCATTTCAAAATTTTGTATTGAAATTTATTATTTAAATAAAAAAATATAGCAATTTGATAAAACAATGCCATGTTTGTCTATTAACTATAAACCTCTTTGTTTAGAACTCTTTGCCTGTTTTGTAAGTTTTTCGATAGATTCATAAGGTAAAAAAAAAAGAAAAAAAAAAAACAAATAAAAAGAAGTTTAACTTCGCTTGTACCGAAGTTGATATACTCTTCATGCACCCCCTAGAAAACGATTTCTGGCGACACTCTGTGATAGAGCATTCAGAAAAATTTGATTATAGATTTCAACACTGAGAGCGAAATATATGTATGGGAGCTTTATGATCCATTAATCCTAGCTGAGGGACTTGATTGCATACATACAAACTGACAGACGAACATGGTTTAATCAATTCGTCTCGTCGTATTGATCAATAATATATATACTTAATGAGTCGTCAAGAGTTAATCTCTCAATTCGTTCGGTTGTGCTTATTGATCTTTGTCACGGTTTTCGCATATTTTTGCATATCAGCAAACGAAGTATAAATTTCTTTTTTTTTTTTTTCGTTACTGCTCCACACAATCATACAGCAGAAGAACAAATAAAAAAAAAAAAACAGTGAAGTGTACAAAAGTATGCCACCTTGGCCCAACACCCAAGGGGCTAATCGCTTTGAAGCTCTAAGCGTTAGCCCAAAACCAAAGAGAAAGAAACCAATGCCTTTGGTGGAAGCATTTCCATAATTATCATCAGTCACCCTACCAAATCCGAAATACGTTGTTATGGCCTCAGTAGATTGCAACAAACCTCTCACATCACATTCATGTTTTGCAGTACATAGAACGATTAAATTAATAAATAATAAAGTTCTAAGCATATCATCACTTCGTGATAACAGCTTGCTATTATTTGTTGAAAACGCATCAATTGCCGAAAACTTTATCCACACCAAAGTACTTCATGGCATCTGCAAAATTAAATGCGAATATCACGGCAATCTCAATAAGCGCAAAGGTACCGTTTATGCACCCTATCGCAACAATATTCCAGAAGAAGAAATTCTAGTAGAACTTAAATCGCAGGGAGTAGTAGGGGTATTCAAATACACCAAACAAGTCGACAAGAAATTCGTCCCAACTGGAGTTGTACAACTGACATTTGATTTATATAATCTTCCAAGCAAGATAAATATTTCATGGAACACAGTCCGTGTCAGAGAATATATACCAAATCCAATGCGTTGCAAAAATTGCCAATTGATTGGCCACACAGCTAAATCCTGCAAAAACCAAACTACACACAGCGTCAAAAGAAAGTGAACACATTAGTGTTTTGAATTAAAAGTTTTATAATTATGTATTAATGAATACAAAATAAAAATTAGTATGCAGAATTCAAGGCTTACATTTTAGGAGTCAATTTCAATTTAAAGTGTAATCAAAATCAATACCCAACCAAAAATAATTCACATTAATTAAAAAAAGTCCAAATTTTACGCGTCAAAAAAAAGTGAACACTTTTCACTTTTATTTTTCTTTTTTTTCTATATTTCGGGGAATAACCTAATTTTTTAAGGAAAACGATTATTACTCATGTGCTTTGTTATGTTAAATGTTATTTTGAGTGAAAAAAAAAATATTCTTACCATGGGAAAGCAAACATCTAGTGGCACTCGAAAAATCATATTAGAATTACGAGAAAAAGGCAAATCTTTGCGTGAAATTGTCGAAATTGTAGGCAGGGGCCCTAGCATAATAAAAAAAAAATAATTCACAAATATACCACACATCGTCAGTTAGAAGATTGGCCGAGAACTGGGTGTCCAAAGCGACTTACTGATACTCAAGTTAGAGCTGTAGTAAGAAAAGAAAAGGCAAATCCAGCCTCAAGTGTAGTCAAAATTTCAGAAAATATTACCCAGCCATCAGACAAATCAGTAAGCGCGAGTACCGTCAGGAGAGCCCTTCATCAAAATGGCTTACACGGACGAATACCCCGCAAAAAGCCATTCATATCAAAGGTAAATCAAAGCAAGCGCGTGGATTTCGCCAAAAAATACATTAATGTGGCTTCAACTTTTTGGGAAAACATTCTTTTTACTGATGAGAGCAAATTTGAAATTTTTCGTGCCAAAAGGACATCAAAATTATGGCGTACCACTAATGAAGCATTTAAAGAAAGTTGTGTAACCAACACAGTTAAGCACGATGGGGGCTCAGTTATGGTTTGGGGCTGTATGGCGGCATCTGGAGTCGGAAATCTGGTTTTCATTGAATCAACAATAAACAAGAAGGATTACTTACACATTTTCCAAAACAATGTCGCCCCCAGCGTCGTCAAAATAGGCCTCTCGGGCAATTGGATCTTCCAACAAGATAATGATCTAAAACATACAGCGAGAATTCTGAAGGAATGGCTACTGTATAGGACCCCTAGGACATTTGACCATCCGCCACAATCTCCAGACCTCAATCCAATTGAGCATTTGTGGGAACACCTGGACAGGAAGATCAGGCAGAGGACGATTTTGAGTAAGGAGGACCTAAAAAAGTGTCTAATGGAAGAATGGGTCAAAATCTCTCCTGATGTGACAAAAAACCTTGTCCAATCGATGCCAAGGAGACTTAAGGCGGTTGTGCAATCTAAAGGGAAAAATACAAAATATTAAAATTTAAAAAAGTGTAATATTTTAACTTAATATTTGCCACTTTGCATATACTGTTCACTTTTTTTTGACGCGTAAAATTTGGACTTTTTTTAATTAATGTGAATTGTTTTTGGTTGTGTATTGATTTTGACTACACTTTAAATTGAAATCGACTCCTAAAATGTAAGCCTTGAGTTCTGCATACTAACTTTTTATTTTGTATTCATTAATACATAATTATAAAACTTTTAATTCAAAACACTAATGTGTTCACTTTCTTTTGACGCTGTGTGTATGTGTGAAATATGCAATCTTGTGCCTCATAAACCATCCGCCTGCACGCGTACTCAATGTGCTAATTGCGAAGGAGAACACTCAGCCAACAATAAAGACTGCCCAAAATATTAACCAAAGAAATATGCTCAATGTACGAAGCGAAATCAAAATTCTATCAAACACCCAGTCAACCTCAACAAACAACACAATCATACTCTGAAGCTGCCTCTACTTTAAATTTAAAGAAGATCTAAAACATAAAAACACAACATCAAAACTCAAAAGTACGAGTAAATGAAACAACTGTCAAAACTAACAGCACATTACAACTAAACGAAAATACAAACAATGATGAAAAACCAACAACGTCACTTAAATCAAAAATTAATAATAATCCAAACAACAAAACAATAAAACAAAATTTTGGAACAAAACAACAAAAAAAAATTACGCCAATGGAATATGAAGCAACATACAATATAACAACAACACAACACACGTACAACACAAACAATATAACAAAAAATTATAAACAAAAGATTAACAACTCAAAGGAAGATATTGTCGATCTCTTTGATACAGAGAGCGAAGACAGTATTGATGGAAAATTATAATCTCCCCTGTCAATCCCCCCCACGTCAGACGTAGTCACCTACGTAATGACTGGCCTCTTCATAGTTTAGCACTGCAATTGGTGTGGGGGAAAGGTAGAGAAACAACAAGAAGAGAAAAACTGAAGAAGAAACTACACATACTTAATATACTTATTAATTACCTTATTATCTTATTCACCTTATGACTTTTAAAATTATATAGTGGAATATGAACGGTTACACTAACAATTATTACAGTCTTTCTCTTCTATTAAACAAGTTCAAACCAAACATAGTAGCACTTCAAGAAACTCACATGCATAACAACTGCACACCTATTTATACACCAAATAATTACATTTTATACCACATTAATGACATTGACCAAAATTCGCCAAAAGCCAATAGAGGAATAGAATTCCTAATTTCCAAAAACATAGAATATAAAATTATTAATATCAAGTCTAACATTCAGCTGAAATCAAATCTGTAACTCCATTCATAATAATAAATGTATACATCTCATTCACTGATAACTTCGTGGAACAAGATCTACACGATCTAATAAGAAATTTCAACAAACCAGTTGTACTTCTAGGAGACTTCAACTCATGGCACACAATTTGGTGTTCTAAATCCAACAACCAAAGAGGTAGTGTTATAGCAAATTTCATACAAAACAGTTATTTAATAATACTGAACAATGGTGATCACACCCCCTACACAACTCATAATTCATTTACCAATGTAGACCTCACATTCTGCTCCCCTCCACTGAATCTAAACGCCACATGGTCAGTCGCAGACAATTTATATGATAGTGACCACTTTCCCATCTTTTGCAGTCTCTTCAACGACACTCACAAATACAACCTTAAGTTAGCAAATTAAAATTCCAAGCACAAGTAGTCAAAGAAATAGCTGATCTTAAATTCACTAACAACACCAACCAAAGAGCCGCCAAATTCCTTAAAATTCTAACTCCAGCTCGACAACACTTTGGAATAAAGTACACATAATCTCAGGTATCCGAAAATATACAAATATACACTCCATTGAGACCCCAACAGGGCACACATGCGATTCAGTCACAATAGCCAACTTATTTAGTCAAGCATGGTCCCAATACTCTCATGACTCTAAATTTTTATAAGAATTTATAAACAATAAAAGTACTTACATGGCTCCAATACCCTGTAATCACATTATAAAACCTAAAGCAAAACTTATCGAATCGCAAATAACAACAATAGAACTTCAATTCTGCTTAAATAGTCTGCAAGGTAACACACAAGGACTCGATAGCATTCCATATGAAATTCTTAAACATTTACCATCAATTGGCTTAAATAAACTAACAGAGCTATACAATAAAATTCTAGACGCAAGCATATTTCCACAACAATGGAAGATAGCAACAATAATCCCAATCAACAAACCCAACAAAGCCAAAGATAAAGAAAGCATAAATGGGTACCCACCAATATCGCTACTACCATGCATTTCAAAAGTCTTAGAAAAAATCATCTCTATCAAGAAAATCTATTATCACCTCATCAATTTGCTTACAAGACAAATAGAAGCACTACTGATGCCCTGCTAGTTATTGACGATTACATATGCAAAAGTCTCTCCACACGAAATCATGTCCCCATCCTATCAATAGATGTGGAAAAAGCCTTTGATAGAGTAGGTATACACTGCATCCTGAAGCAACTAGTTGAGTGGAAATAAGGACCAAAAATCTTATATTTCGTGCGTAGCTACATGACCAACAGATGGTTTAGAGTCAAGGCAAATAACACTTTATCGAGAGTGGAGAAACTCCATAATGGTATCCCCCAAGGATCACCATTGTCGGTAGCGCTCTTTTTGATCGCCTTTAACAAACTTAACGTTCTGATAAGCTCAAACAAATTTTTCACGCATACTATGTACGCTGACGATCTCTGCCTTATTTTCAAGCCAAACAATAATTACAATATTCAAATAAGTTCTATATTTTCTGAAATTGTAACTTGGTGTGACTTTAGTGGTACCAAAATTTCCAATGAAAAATCTACTCACTTCACTTTCTCACATCTGTAGGAAAAGAAACTGTACTCACATTGAAATCATTATTAATAACACAATAATACGTAAATCTAAGTATCTCAATATATTAGGTTTAATTTTTGATAACAAACACTCATGGAACGAGCATGTACATTCACTTTTAAAATCACTTAATAATAGACTTAACATAATCAAATGCCTAAGTAGTATCAAACTTAAAAGTAACACACTCTCACTAATCAATATTGTCAAAGCAATTATTTTATCTAAAATTGACTACGGCTTCTGTGTATATGGAAAAACAAACAAAGCAAATATCAAAAAACTATCCCCTCCATACCATGCGGCTGCTAGAATCTCACTCGGAGCGTTCCGCACTACCCCAATAGCAAATATTCTTACTGAAGCTGGCTTACCTAACTTGGATATCCGAATGGACTGGTCAATTGGTCGTGCGATCAACATACTCCCCAACACACATGGATCCAGACTGCACACAGTATTCATAAACAATCAAAAATGTAAGAGGAAAACTAGATTATCATCAAGCCTTTAGTTAATCATAGACAAAGCAACTGAACTGGATGTAATCATCTCTCCTCAACGCAAATATAGATACAAACTCCCTCCATGGTATCTTAAAGCTGACTCAATAATGCTCCATAAAAAAGAGACAACGCCAAACGCAGAATACAGAGCAGCTTTCAATTGCATCCGTGAGAAATTCGCCAGATGGAAATTTATCTTTACGGACGGCTCAAAGTCAGACCATATAACAGCTTTCAGCGTTATCTCCGAAGAAAACAACACTATTAAATCAGCCATATTACCAACATACACCTCAGTCTTCACTGCAGAGGCAGCAGCCACACTTACTGCCGTAGAATATGCATCAATAAATAAAAAATCCAAATTTATAATTTGCACTGACTCGATGTCAACTCTCTTAGCTGTTAAAAATATCAACAACATTGAATTAACAGTCAGCATTATAAGAGATTTAATTATAAATCATCACAACAACAACATTCGGCTGATGTGGATACCTGGCCATGTAGGAATAACAGGTAACGAAAAAGCTGACGCTGCGGCGAAATTTACAACACGAGCTCCACTTCTACTCCACAACACGTCCAATAAAGATGACATCAAGAACCTGGTGAACAACACAACAGCAAAGAAATTGAATGCAATATGGAACGAATACTCCCACTTTTATAAACAAGTAAACCCGACGAGACAAGCACTCAGCATCCCGCCAACTATCAACAGGAAACAATATGTGTTGTACACCAGATTCAGGCTAGGACACACAAAGTTTTCACATGAACATCTTCTCAACAAGACACCAGTACCAACTTGCAATTTTTGCAACTCAGGTACAGGACAATTGCAGTCGAGTCCAATCTCTGTGTAACTCCATTCACATCCCTCCACTTCGCCATCTACTTACAGAAACCAGTCAAAATAACATAAAAGATTTCAAATTACTAATAAATAAATTAAATCTAAATAAGTTAGTCTAAGTATGAAAATATTGTAAATAAAAAAAAAAAATTCAGATCTCATCTATCTCAAGGCCTTTGTTGCTTCAATTTTATTGTTGTATTTTAGAATTAAGTTTTCTATATATATTAAATAAATAAATAAATAATTCTACAAACTTCATAAAGAATAGAAATGTTCAAAATCCAGAAATGCGTCTTGTCGGAATTTAAGGCATGGAAATACAAGGCAAGTCGGAATGTAAACTAAACTTTTTTCAAAAAAAAATTTTGTTTTTTTCAGTATTGTCTCCTTGAGCACGATAAATTAGCACGTCGAATGAACTTTTAAGCCGTTCTTTTGGAATCGCCTTCAGAATAGCGGCCGACGCCTTTTGTATAGACTCAATATCGGTATAGCGCTTTCCTTTCAGTCCCCAACGTAGATGTCCGAAGGGATCGAATTTGCAAAGTGCGAAATCAGAAGAATACGGTAAGTGGTTGACGGTTAAAATGTGATTTTTGGTCAAAAAATTAATGAAACGAACGATGACCCGGAGCTTTAACTTGTCATCAATTTGTAAGGAATAAAGGAAACACAAACCTTCCTGAGATATAATTTTTCGGTCAAAATGCAAAATGCATGGCATGTACCGCAGCAATGATTTTAGTTCATTTTTTTTAAATTCACGAAGAATTTCATTGTAACTTGGTGAAATCACGAAATTTTCTTGACCAGGATGTTCGCCGTTCTTGATATCTTCACGATCTTCTTTGAATTGTTAAAACCTCTCAGGGACTCTGGCACGGGATAGATAATTGTCGCCATATAATTGTTTCATTAATTCAGTCGTCTCAGTAAAAGTTTTGCCAAGCAAAAAAACAAGACTTAATATGCGCTTTTTTTTTCGAAGTTCATTTTTCAACCAATGGTATAAACATACTTTTACTTATAAAGCAATAACTCAGCTTCTAATTGTCCGTTGGTCATGAAATTCTTACAGATCATCAGTGAGGGATGTACCTTTCAGTCTGCTAAGGTTTGGGTCTTTTATTTTATGTATGTACCTCATAGGAAAAAATATATGTGCATAAATATTTTTTTCTATTTCTCTTTCATCTGCATTTGTAATTTTTTTTTTTTTTTTTGTATGCAGTCCGGTTTAGTGTTGTATTGTTGTTGTTTTTCATTTATTGTTCTTCCATTCTAATCTCATGAAATATGAACCAAGTGTTCAATGTTTGGTTATAAAGAATTATATGTGCGCGTCACTTTCAATTGATTATTCACTACTGTTGGGGCAAAATTTAGTTGTTAAATTGGGAAATTTGTTATTAAACTAAATGTAAGTAATTATTTGATTAAAATACAACAAGTTTTTTATATAACAGTTGAAAATGCCTCGTGGAACAAGCATTTCTGAACAAGATCGAGGAATCATATTGGGAATGCGGGAAAGTGGTGCCCAAATAAATGAAATAGCTTCTAAAGTTAACAGGCATAGAAATACCATTGCTTACCTTTTAAAAAACCCAGGTAGCTATGGCACAATGAAACGTAGTGGCAGAAAAACATACATCGACTCTAGATGCAAACACCGAATCCAACGTTTAGCTTTTGTGATTTATTGAGCACTGGATAGATAAGGAGTCACATGGGTCTCAACATTTTAAGAAGTAGGATTCTTCAAATAATACATGAAAATCCCATAATTAGATATGATATGTCACCTAAACCTAAGTTATTTAATCGGCATATATTGCTGCACAAAATATTGGCGTCATCTGGGTCAGCCAAGGCGAACTGGTCACACTCGTGTACATGGTGGAGGATCGGTAATGGTATGGGCTGCATTTAATTACAATTATGTTTCATATCAACAAAAATAAATGCGGAGATGTACTATATCGATCTATTGGAGAACGTGTCAATAGAATTTGCAGATCAGCTTCATGGAAGTGATGGGCATATCAGCAGGATAACGCAAAGGTCATTAAGACATATTTTTCATCCAAAAATATTCAAATACTGGACTGGCCACCTGTAAGTCCAGACCTTAACCCCATTGAAGATATCTGGGGAATTCTCTCAGCCATGGTTTTTTAAAAATGGAATACAATTTGACACAGCAAGGGAGCTTAAAACTGCAATACTACAAGAATGGGATGAATGCAGCCCAAACACGATGAAATCGTTAGTAGACTCAATACCATTTCGATTCAATAACGTTAAAATTCAAAATTATTAATTATTAATATCCTAATTTGATAAAACGTTGCTACGTTTGGAAGAAAAACAAAACATATTGTGCCTTATATGCGTATAATGCACATATAATTCTTTATAACTGCGAATTTCTTTACTTTAATGTTTTTGTATATTTTTAATAAATACTGAATTTAAGTTTTATTTTATCTAATTACTATGAATTTGACTAATAAAACTCCATACTTTAAATTTTGATAACTCTTCTTAGCCTCATATGAGGCACGTACGAGTATTTAAAAAAAAAAAAAAATTGAGAGACAGCGTGAGGTTACAAATTTCTAGTTAATGTGAACCATCGGCTGATAAGTTCCCGTTCTAAGCCAACTTTTTCCGTCAAATTCAATTGTATTTATTCCGACAATTGTGAAATTTCAGCTCTCCAGTTCGAAAACTGTGGAAGTTCTTTGCAAACAGACAGACTTAGCTAAATTAAATTGTCTTGTCGTTCTGATCGGACAGCTTGGTATTTGGAGACCTTAATATAATAGAAGATAAAATTGAGGGGAAAGAGAAAAATTAAATTCAGAAAATTGAATATTACAAAATTCCAAAAAAAATTTGGAACAAGCAAAAACAATCAATTTTAATAATGTTATTTTAAATTGCTTTCAATTCAATTTTGTATCGAGGCTATTTCTTCTTTGACATTTTAACTTCATTCGACAGCAAAATGTGTTACGATCTTTTTGAAAACTGGTTAGTTTTCATAGCATGCATAAACACGAACGATAAGACGGATTCATCGATTCTTATCGTCCTACTGATCAATTTTGAAAAAATTTTCTAACATTCAAAAATAGTTCAAATATATTTTCGAAAATAGACGAATAATCAACATTCAACTGTTATAAACTGTAATAATGTTGTATTGTATTAGGAAAAACAATTGCATGCAATTCGAAACAAATGTGCATTGAGTAAATTTCCTTCTTCTCAAGGTAGACAAGCGAAAGGAAAGCGACATGCAATCAGTTTCTCTCCCTTCCAAACCAACAGTAGGCAAACATTATTAAGAGAGTTAATAACTGAGCGTGAAAAGAGATTAGTTTAACCAGGTAGAAGAGAAAGATTCAATTTACTAAGAGTAAGAGAATGCATAACGTGTTTGACGAACTCTTTTTGGATCTACTTTGCTAACTAACATTTACGGTATTGAAGTTTGTTATTGCTGGCCACCATTTGGTTATTTGGTACGCTGATGCCGCATGAGGTTTTCCTTTACGTGTTACGTTGCTTGAAAGCAATAGTCAGTAGGCAGTTAAACGTTAACGAAAATGGTTGTTGTCGTTGTCGTCGCCGTTATTTTCGTCTCGTGAGCGTAAAAGGGCAACCAACTAAAATCAGCTAAATAACATCGAAACCTCAGACAACGACTACTGATTGAAGTCTAAGAAGGAGACAAACAACAGCAACGGCATAAATAAGCCAAAATCGGCCATAAAGACCATAAAAATATATAGCCGCCACCGTCGTTTATCAACCATCATCGCCGCATGGCATAAAGTAATTAAATAAAAATAATAGTACAAATTACAATAAAAATATTTTTTTTTTTTTTTTTGTTCTTTCCTATATGAATTATTTTAATATTCAACAAAAATTTTTACCATTTTTTATATAATTTTAATTTTTTTTTAATTTGAAATCTTTGAAATGATGAGTGTTTTTTTGTTGGTTTTTTTTTTGTGTGAATGTTTTGTCAAGTGATTCGAAGTGTTTCATAGTGTATGTCTGTGTGTGTGTGTGTGTGTGTGTTAATGAATGTGTTTGTGTGTGTGTGCGCGCTTTTATATGCATTTGAACTGAGTAAATAGTAACAGCAACTAAAAAAGATAAACGCGTTAACTACAAATAAGTACAAGCGAGTAACGACTAAAAGTAAATAATGTTTTTAAAGCAGAAGAAGAAGACTAAAAATAAATGAATGAATGGAACACAGAGAGAGTATAAGCGGCAGAGCGCCAACAAGCGGCAATATAAAATCAGAAAACAGAAAGAGAAAAAAAAAAAACAAAAAAAAACAAACCCAATTGGAAACCAAATGCAAGAATCTGCAATTAGTAAACAGATGATATAAAATAAAAAAGAAAAAAAAGCCTGAGTTAGCATTAAATAAAAAATTAAAGACAAACAATGCACAATAAATATCAAAGCAAAGAACAGCTAAAAAAATACCAGAATAAGAATAGCATCAACATCATCAGCAAAAACAAACGTAGTAATTGTAGCAGCAGGAGCATCAGCAGTCGCTCAGTAGCAATAGCAAGAACAAGTGTAAGAGACTCCACTCAACTCGTCTGTTAAGACTCAAATGAAGCAGTTGTACAAGCAAGCATAGCAAGAAGAAGAAGAATGGTTATAAAAAAGCCGAAAACAGCAGAAATACTTAAACGTACATACATACATACGAGTGTGTATGTGTGTTCGTTTCTTATAAGTTAACAAACCATGCGAAGAGCGACAGACAGACAAACGACAGCCAACTTACTACAAGATGCGGTTCAAAAGCTATCCATAAGCATAAGAGAGCGTTATTGTATAGCAAGAGTAATGTGTGAATGAAATTCAGAGACATAAAAAAAACCCACCCGATCTAGTTAGTAGTAATCGGTCGCATTCATTCGGCGCTCAGCAAGAGTGTGAGTTGGGTTGTTATTAGGTTGTTTGAAAATAAGAGGAAGGTGGGCAGGCAGGCAATCAGGTGGAGAGTGTAAACGTATAAACTTAACTGAACCGAAACCAAAAACAAAACCAAAACCAAAATGTCTTGTTGGCATAATAAAAAGTTAAAAGAGCATGATAATAGTAGATAGCAATATACTCTCGTACGTACATATAGATTAACGTATATCTAGAGATAGAGAGAGAGAGAGAGAGAGAGAGAGAGAGAGAGCGGGAGTAAGGATTGTGGTTAAAAAAAAAAAAGGGAGACCTAGAGCGAACTTATTATTTGTATGGAAATATGAGAGAACATGGTAGAACAGTAAAGAAATAAATTTAAATAAATATAATTATAAATAATAATAATAAAATCAAAAAAAAAAAAAAAAAAATTAAATAAAATAAAAATTAAATTCAATAAAATTAAATATTTCTTATTTAATGTGAATTTTTTTTATGATTTAATTTTATATAAAATTTAATTATATTTTGAGAATTATAAAATTTGAAATGAATTTAATAATATAAAAATTAAATTACAATAATATAAAAATTTAATTAATATAAATATTAAAAATAAATAAATCAATAATTAAATATTTATTTATAATTTTCTTTTATTTAATTTAATAATATTATTGTTGATGACGATGATGATGATTGCGCTGCAATGATGTTGTGTTGTTTGTATTGTTCTTATACAATATTTAGTACATTCATATATTATTGGTAGTAACGTGTAACATGCTTTTGCTTCTTCTTCTTCAACTTCGTTATAAAGTTCTCTTTGTTATTGTTGTTTGTGTTGTAGTAGTGTGGTAGTGTCTTTCTCTTTACTATTTTGATAAGTTGACTGGTGACATTCATTGATTTTTCCATTTTTGGTGTTGGCACTTGGCACCCAAAACATTTCACTGACGACAACAACAAAAACAATGATATTCTTGCGCTCTCTCTTAACATTTTTTTGGTTCTTCAAATATACTCTCCCTTCATATTCTTCTTCTTATTGGATAACATCAACGTTTTGAAGAAAGACAACAAGAAAATAAATAATTTACCAAAATTATAACAAAATGAATTTTTAGAAAAATTAATAAAAAAAAAAAAAAAAAAATTAAAAACGGAATAATAAAGAAAAAATATATATTTTATCAATTTCTTAATTAATTACTTTAATGTTCTTAGAGTTTGTCTCTTTCTCTTTCTCCTTCTCTCTGTCTCAATGTCTCATTAACTCTCTCTGTTGTCAAAGCTATAGTAGCAGGTAAAAGGGCGACATAAATATGCGCAATCAGGTATTTTTCCTATTTTTGTTAAAACACAACAAACACAAAGTGTTGGCCAATTTGACAATTAAGGTAATAACAACAACAACAACAACAACACATGTTAATAATAATAATAAATACGAAAAAAAAATTATTACAATTTTTTTATTTTTTTTAATGAGTTTGTGATTTTTTTTTTCTCATCACACATTGAGAAGTAGGAATGCAAAACGTGGTAGGGGGTGCAAGAACACAACGCCAATGTCGTGCGGCACACCACAGACACACACACACACACACACACACAAGCACATAATTATATCTATGTACCTATATATATAGTCACACATACTAACATAGAAATATCCCACAAACATTCAAACGAGCGAACATTGAACATCGGCGAACATACGCACGCATGAACTGTCATTGCCGTATGCAGTTGAGAGAGTGAGAAAGAGAGAGAGAGAGAGAGAGAGTGAGAGAGAGCAGGCCTAAAACTTGGGGAAAGAGAATGTGTGTGAGATAAAAACATGCAGCATGAGAAAGAGAGTGAAATTGAGCGTATGCAAGAGAAAATGGGGAAGGGATGCGACAGGAAGAAAACATGAAAGAAACAAGCACTCGGACGAGTCTTAACAGCACAGTTTTTTTTTTGTTTTTTTGTTTGTGTTGTTGGCAAAATGATGCCCATTAGGGCATCTTGATTTATCTGAATAAAATCCAGAAATCTCAATAGACAAAACAATTCAGTAACCTTTCAAAAATGTTTTCCTCTACTGAAAGCTTAACTAAATGGATACTATTTCCTCCAGTAATCAGAACTCTGAATTTGATGTACCAAATCTCATTTACTAGGAAAAATCGAGGCTCATTTTCATGCTGATCCTTCCATATGCATATTATACGTACATACATACATATGTGTACTTATAGTGTAATATACTATAGTATACTTTGTGGGATCTTTACCACAAGAACTACATAAGTATATATGTTTGTATAGTATCTGTGTATCTATGTCTGTTTTGCTTTGAAATCCGAGAAATCTTGGGATGTCTAATATTGCGAATGTCAAATGTTGTGATTGCAATTTGTCCAGTCTATACAATTTTGATAGTCTTTGCACAAACTAAGAATTGTTTGCACTAGTAAAAAAAAAAGTTGTAAGGAGTCACGGAGAAATATAGACATACTTGGAAATATTTAATAGATTTCTCAGTTTATTAATTTGAATAGGTTTTATTAGTTTACTGTGTAACGCAACTGGCATTTGTATAACAGTATAACAAAAATTTGGAAAATTTACTATAACGCTCAATTTCCTACTGGCACTCATCCATAACACATGCGTTCGTTTGCTCTCTGAGTACATCGCTTGTTCTCTTTTTTAGTAGTTGTGTGTTTGCTATCCATTTGCTGTTCTCTTTCTTATTGGAGTGTGTAGTGTGTAGAGTGTAGTGTATGTTTACTCTCTCTCTGATTGGATTCATTTATTATTATTCTTCTTACGTATCTTTTTTTCCCTCCTATTCATTTGAATTGCTTGCTGCCACAAACAACGGTTTCGTTTCGTAGCGTGTCGTTGTGTCGTCATTCTTCTCTGTTTGATTTGCTTTGGCTGCATTCGCGCTCATTTGGATAGTCTCACGTTTTTAGTGTGTCTCAAGCCTGCGACCGACAGTCAAATTCTAATTGGTATTGGAATTGTCAAGTAAATAATAAATAAATAAATAAATAAATAATTTATTATTATTTACATATTTGTTTTTAAATATTTCAAAGTGTTATTTTTTTTTTTTTTGTTAGCAACAATAAGCCAATGAAAAAAATAACAATAAAAAATATTAATAAAAAAAAAAAAATTAAATAATTAGAAATTTACAAAGTGTAAAAGATTCTTGTTTGTTCTTTTGTCATGCTTAATAATATTTTTTAATTGATTAAAATATTAAAATGTTATTGATTAACATTCATGTAAATTTGTATTAATTTTTTATTTATTTGTATTTTGCTTGCTGCTTGTTAAATAATAAAATAAAAAACATTGACCGGCACGTATGTTTCTCCTTCATCCATCATCATCATCATTTATTCTTCAATATCCAATTTTCAGTTTTCTGATTTTAAGTTACAAAAAAATATTAAAACAAAAAAAAAAAACACACAAAAAAATAAAATGTATATAAAAACATATATTAAATAAATATATTTTCAAATAATCCTCTTTTGTTTTTCTAATAAAACCTCCTTTAATTGTTTGTTTGTTTCATGTTTTTCTTCTTTCAGTGTAAAATTGTTTATGGAAATTCTTCATCTTGATGAATGATTAAAGATACTTTTTTTTGACTGATAAAAAATAAAAAACTATAAAAACAACAGCAGCAAGATAAAGAGCCTAAATCTGTGCTGTTCTCTGATCTGATCTTTAATTAAAAAATAAAAAAAAAAATACCAAACAGAACCAAAATCAATAAAAAAAAGTGCAAAGTGCATAAGAAAATATTTGAAAAATAAACGACAAGAAAATCCCAATGGGAACCAACATGTAAATAATAATATTATCTATACATTAATTTAATCGTTTTTTTTTAACATTCAAAAAATTGAAAACAAAAAGTAACTGAAAAAGTTCATAAGTTCAATTCAAAAAAGAAATACAAAAAAAATTAAATAAAAACAAATTTTTAAATATTTCAAATATTTAATAAAGAACAATAGCAACAACAATAAAATATAAAAACTGAAGACAACAACAAACAAATTAATAAAAATCCCCATAGAAAATATGAATGAAAAATGAAAATTTCCCTCACTTCAAATCATCATTAAAACAAATCACAACCAATCACAACCAAGTGCATTTCTTCCTTCCTAGAAAGTTGCTAGAGAATCGTCGCCCTAGCCAACCGGTTTATTATTATTATATTATTATAATCATCATTGAGCTCCCTAAATAGCGGGATTAACCAAATACTACAATTACTACCTACTTACTACCTACTACCTTGTACTATTACTACTTCTACTCTACCTAATTCTACTACACTACTATTGTATCTATGTACTACTATATTGAGTCCGCCCACCCGCACGATGTGTGACACCAACTACAACAAAATGAACGTTCCGATTTTTATCCAAAAACATCTATAAAATATAGATCCCAAATATGTGTTTTCTCTAAAAAAAAAATAATAAGAAAAAAATCCAATTTAATCTTAATCCACAAATATAAAAAAAATAAAAGAAATCCATCATATATAAGGAAAATCTATAAATATATATATCAAAATATCTGTATATTTCTATATAAATATAAAAAAAAAGTGTTAAAAGTGCTTCGTTTTTCAAATTTCTTTTGTTAATTACAATTTTTTTTTTTGTTATAACAAAATCTTTGTTATATTATTTTGTGTGTTTGTGCGATTGTGACAAAATTAATTAATATCAATTTTGAATTTATTAATAAATAATAATTATTAAAAAAAAAAAAATAATAATTAAAATATAAATAAACATTGAACAAAATCAAATTCAAAATGGCGGACATAATGCGTCCGCCGTTTAGTGAAATCAAACGGCCGGAAATTGTCAGAATGACTACAGCCGACAATCTGAAGTTCGCCGTACTCATCGGCCTTATCGAGGTCGGTCAGGTGACCAATCGAGAGGTTGTCAACACTGTGTTGCATTTGGTAAGTCCAAAAATAATACTTTACTAAGCATCTAATATTCCTATGTTGGCCATAACAGAGTGAGTTCCACCAATACAATAATATACTATAGAATAAGATAAACATACTTGTATAAACTCAATTGAAAGAAGTTTAATATTTTATTGGAACAGATGTATTTAAAAATAAATATTGTACATACATATTTCAAGACAATATTTTATGAATGATCTCATTATGGGCTTGCTAGATTCCAGTGATTATATACGCCGTTTTAAGTGGTTCCCCCTTAATGTTATTTTCTAGTTTCCTTTTTAATCTCAAAGCTCTTCTCAAAATATTAAAATACAAAAAACCTTTAATATGGTGATCCACATATTCACCTACATACATATGTGTAGTTAAATATACATACTAGTACCAGGCGCCCGAGCTTTTCTCGTAGTTTGTATAGGAGCTATATGGTGTAAGTAATCCTAGGATCTTGAAATAATACATGGTTTGTGAATATATTGTAAAGCAGACACTTATAGTTTCTAAATTTTGGTTTGATAATACAAAACACAAGAAAATTTTTCTAATTTGAACATGAACTTGAGTCTGGTTTGTTTAGGGGAGGTACCCCTAGGGTCTTGAAATTCAGATTCGCTGTTTTCGAGATACAAGAAATTTTTGTTTAAATATATTGGATTATTATTCGATAAATCATAATATTTTTAGTGGAGCCAAGAAGACCTTAAAAAAAAACTATTAAAAATCTATATTATTTACTTGATTCTTCCTATATTTTATTATAATTATATATAATTATATTTTTATATATACCATTTTATTTTTTAAATTACAATAAGTTTATAAGGAATTTATAACTTCCTTTTATTGTGTCCTGTACTTCAAATATATTAGACAAAGTCCATTCATTCATTCATTGTATGAGCACAATTAGAATATCTAAAAATTGCATTCACTTTCATTTTTGCTATATAATATAGATGAATGGTTCCTAAATCTATTTTGGCCACAGCCCACTTTGAGATTTAAAAGATATAGTATAGAATTTGTCTGTCTTTGCCTCTCTATGTAATGTAGATTGTCTTAATGACCCTTATTTTCTCTGAGGCCTCTACTGCCAGCACCCACAAGAAACACTTTGAGAAACATTGATTTCCTATGGATTGTCAAACCTTCTAGAACCTACAGTATATAGTACAATGTGTTAGTTCCAATGTTTAAAAAAAAAAGGTTCAAGAGCGAGGTTTTATGTAGAATCTATTCATTTTCTTTACTTTAGTATTTTTTTTAAATTTTTTTCTTTGACTCCAATTACAGCATCATCCAGTATTATGTTATAATTAATAGTTTAAATAACATTTTATAAATTTTGGAATATTTCTATTACAAATAATCTATAGAAAATACTAATATTTATCACGTTATTAAGTTTGTGAACTTTATGTGAATGCCAAGAATTAAAAATAATACAATATATTAGACAATTTAGAAATTATTCGACTTATATACAATAATAAGAATGTTGTACTTATAAACATCTTATTGTGAATATAAAATACTTCAAAAATCAATACAAGGCTCTCAGATTCAAAAATGTTCATACAAACTATAACATATTTCATCTTATAACTAGTAAGTACAATATTTTTTTTTCTTACGAAATTAGCAAACATTAAAAGATTATACAAAAACTATGCCAAAAATATCTCGTTAGTAACTTACTTTACATCATGGGACATAGCATACTGACTCACTTTTATATTTAAGTATTTCTCTTTTATACTATAAATATAACAATTTATTCAAAGGATATAACTATATTTAGTTTCTTGTAATATTATACTTGGTATATTACTTGATTTACATTAACAACAAACAACAAATTAGTTGAGAAAAACTAACATCCATTCAAATCAAATGAAAAGTTACCACGTCTTCATGTTGCAGTCATTATTCATCATTATACCATACTCATAGTTGCTAGCAACAAATTCCACTTATCAAACATTCGCTTGTTCTTGCCTTATCAGAATAAAAATAATGTTACAAATATTCATATAAAAGAAAAGAAAAAAAGAAACTTTATATGTGTAAATAGTATGCTTGCTCTATGGTATGGATACAGATACTCAAACACTCATGATAAAAATAATGGCTACACTAAAACCCAACTGTAACAGTTTTCATGAAACAATTGAAACATTGTACTCCTAAAGATAGGAAAATGGCAATTGGTAAATATGTGATCACAAAAAAAAAAAAGAAAAAATAAAAAATAAGGTTAATTTCGGCTATGCCGGAGTTGTCATACTCTTCATGCACTCTTAGAAAACTATTTTTCCTACGCTTCTGTTTTTTAGCATACAGACTTCTGCTTGGGGTAGAGTCAATATTCATATTCTTTTCTACATTGAGACCGAAATATTTGTATAGAAGCTATATGATCTAGTAACTAGGAACTAGGGTCTTGAAGTTTACATGGTTATTGAATATGTGTCAGAAACTTTTATTATCCAAATTTCCGTTCGTCAATTCACAATCCAAAAAAGGTTTTCTAATAAGACTGTGAATTTGAATTTAGGTTTGTATGGGAAAGTTTCGATATTTACATGGAGAAATTATTATAGAGTGTCCGAATTTCAGTTGGATGGTACAAAAACTAAAAAGTTTTTATAGTGAGAACCTGTGTTTAACTGGTAGGTTTTTGTTTGGGAGCTTCCCTTTTTAGTGATCCTATTCTGCTAGTTCCGACATCATCTGGTAAAAAGAAAAATTAATTAATTAATTAATTAATCAAAAACTAATTGACTAATTTGCATACATACAGATGAATAGACGGGCATGTCTAACTCAACTCATATCGTTGAGCTAATCAAGAATAAGCTAAGTATATAGTCCTTATTCTATCTGTTACAAACGTCATAATAAACCTTTTTACTTTATATTTAGTATAAAAACCCAGCATAGACCAAAAATGTGGCTACTCTTAACTGTCTCTGAGAGTCATAACATATTGGATCAGAAATTTGCTCTTCTCTAGTTATTCGATATGAAGGAGTAAAAATAAAGTAATTTTGTCATTTAATTCTTGTTAAACTAAACTTCTTTGCAAAAACTTGACACATGAAAAATTACTATTTTGAATCATATGAAGAAGCATCATTTAGTAACATTAGTAAATTTGATACGCTTGTTTCCAAATCAATGCCATGATATATGATATATGAGTATGTACATACCACTATGTCTATGAATTCTTCATCAAAAATTCAATAATTGTGGGTGTAGTTGTTATTTTGTACATGAGTGTATTATATATAATTTTATGTGAATTATTTCTTTTTAGTTACCTTTTTGCTATTGTATATTATCTTATCAACCTTTTTTATTTTTGCTCTTTACGTTTATTTTATTTCGTTGTGTTACCGGTATTCTTCTTTCATTTGCCGGCAGTAAAATAATTTATTTTGCCGGCTTTCTGACGTGGAACTTTCAGATTTACTTACTTGAAATTACTCTATTCACATAACATAAACATAGTTGTAGTTGATTATATATACAAATGGAGAATGTTGCAACACGTAGCACATTTATATTTGTGTTGTATATTGCCATTTATTCATTCATTCATTCATATGTTTTTGTCCTTCCGTGAGTTAATCTCTTGACGGTATTTAAACACGTCAATCATGTCATAAAGTGAGCGCAAGCGACAATGCATCATTATGAATTGCTGGCAATGTAATTGTCAACTTTGTCAACATCATCATAATTATAATCAGCATTGCAAAAGTCATCAAGTTATTCCTCCTTATCATCATCACCATCATCACCATCAACATTCTCATCGCTATTATCATTTTCATCACAATTATTAAGTTTGATAATGAACACTTTCATCATAGCAACAAACACAGTTTCATAATTTACCATGCTGCCGGCCGTTCTAATCAGTGCAACTTGAATACTATATATTTACCATTTACCCATTCAGTACCTTAGTCACTCACTTAAACACTCAGTAACTTACCCAATGACGCACTGTCGCATTGACGTACTTATAATCTCCTTTACGCTTCTCGTTATTTCTTTCATTAAGTCATTTATGAGCCGCACGCGTCTTTGTGGCTTTGATAAATGTTAATTTTGTGCTAATGAATCACACTTGCAGATTAGGGTGGACCAAGAATCCCAATTTATGATTGATTCTCACTTTAATTAATCGATCCTGTATTAAAATGCATCGAAATTATTCCTTTTATAATACAGTCGTATTATTAATTAGATTGAGTAAAAAATTGACAGCTTGAATGGTATTTGCATCCAGGAAATTTGATCACAACTTGGCATGCCTGTGGAGAGATCCTCAGAATCATTCGACCTCATCGTTCATTAAACGAATAAGATCTTGTATTGTATTAAGGGTTTATTAATTCGGTAATTCTACTCAAAAAAATGTATTTAAGCATTGCCAAATTGTATTCTAATTGGGTATTAGGTGATAACTACAACAAAAAAAAAAAAACAAAAAATGAGCCAAGTGCAAGTCAGACTCGTACACGGAGGGTTCCGTACCAGATTAGGGTTTGTATGGGAGGTACCTCTCCTAGTTGGCCGATTTGGCTGATTCTAACATATGTATTTCGCCTATATTAGAAACTTATAGTGTCTAAATTTCAGTTCAATAGTCCAAAAAACAAAAAAGTTCTTCGAATAAGTACCTGAATTTTAATGGAGGTTTGTATGAGAAGGTACCCTACCTAGTAGACCGATCAAACTGAAATTTCGACACTATAAGCCTCGGTGGCTACCACCTCAGTTTGAAGATCGTGAGATTACTCGATCGTATAGCTCCCATACAAACTAAAATGTTTCTTGTATGGGGACCCCTTTAAGTTTTTGAAAATATTTTAGTCATAAAAATGAAGAGTTCTTTAGAGCAAGGAGAGTCTTCTTTTATGTACATTAAGTACCAATTACAGTAAGTAAGTAAGTGATAATGTACAGTGGATTATACTGTGATCAAAGATCAGACTTTCAATTGATTTCCGGGTAATTTGTTGAAATTATATTGAACTTACCAATTCGCCTGCGAAAAGTCGAGCCATCTTAAACCCATAATAAAATATGTATTCTTACATATCATACATACATAGTATATAAAGTATAACCATATTTACATATATTGTAATCTATTTGTGTATCTTTTGCATTTTTTGAAAATATTTTTCAGTCAAATATTTGCACTACTTTAAAAGAAGAAAAAATCACATAAAAATTGGTTCCAGAGTTGGGGTGTTTTACTTATACTTAATTGTTTTTATTAACTTCATTTGGTATTAGGTGTATTGGTTGTGATCTCTTAGAGCCTTGCCAATTCTGTGATAAAGTGTGGTTATCAAAATTTGTTTATTGTCTACAGACAAATATGATTATATAAGGTGTTGAAAGTATATTTTTTTTTATTTTGTAATCAATGAAATTGTATGAAGTTATTATTTTTTCTTATTGAAAATTAGAGTACATTGGTTCCGGTTCCAATCTTCGATGTCGAGTTATATTCGCAGTAATTACATTGCCAATTTGTTTGATTTTTCAAACAAATATGAACCAATTCACATTACCACACCAAAATCCACATCATAAAGTATCTTTTTTTTTTTTTTTTTGGTTTCATTGGCTTAGCAAACAATTCTCTACGATTTTCGTTAGAACAAATATTGTCTTTGTTGACACAGCAGTCAAGTGAGTGAAGATAAATTCCTTCTCATTATACTCTTCACACAGTGAATAGTATTATAAGTTTGTCATGAAGCTTGTAACAGATGAAAGGAAACATAGGAGTTCTCATAAATTTTATCTACTCTAGATCAGGGCGACGTGACGAGTTGATTCTGGCCGTCAGTTTTTGAGTAAAAGAGCTGAAATTCTGAACGAAATTTTGTTTTTGCCAGACGCAGTACATGTTTCGGTATCAGACGAATCGGACAACTATCCATAAAAGTCATGTTCTTATTAAAATAACTGTTTTGTTGTTGTTTTTTTTTTTTTTCTATTGAACTGAAACTTGGATACTTTAAGTTTTTATTATAGGCGCTGGACATTTGTTAGAGTAAGGCAAATTAAACAACTAAGGGGGGAAATCATCAGTAAATGACAACCGTTCTCAGTTTTGGTACTATCGAACTGAAATTTGGACTTTAGAAATTTTTATCCAATATCCACTAATTGTGTAAATTTCATGGCCCTAGGATTATTGGATTATCTTATGGTCCCCATACAAACCCAAATTAAAATTTATGTTCCTATTAGAAAATCTTTTTTGGTTTTTATGTTTTCAAACTGTAATTGAGGCACTATAAATGTCTGACCTATATTCATTCCCACCACCACCGTGCAAGTTTCAAGACTCTTAGTTTCATTGGATCGTAGAGCTCACATACAAATAATTCGGTCGCAATATACAATAGAATTGCAATACGAATACTGACTCTGCGCCAAGCATAAATCATATCAATAATGAAATATTTCCGTTTGCATTTTCTAGGGATGCGTGAAGAGTCTATCAACTTTGGCATAGCAAAAGTTAACCTTCTTTTCACTAGTTTTAACTAACCGGATTAGTTCATACATCAAACTTCCAACATTGGTAATCTAGGACCTGTAATGGGTATTTCATTTTTGAATGTCATATATTAGAAAAAGAAAAAAGAAATAAAATTTAGTACTAATACAATATTTTTTCATTTAATTTTTAATCTTTTTTTTAATTCTTTTTTTCTTTCGTTCCGTGTTTTGCTTATTTGTTTCATTCATACGCCAGTTTGATCATCATCATTATTGGTTTATTTGTTTTGTTTTGTTCTTCATACAATGGCTTCTTCAATTGACTGTTGCTTCGACCCACTACTACATATGGACATGTAGTTAGTAGTAGTAGTTAGTATCTGACAAAAACTTTGGCTTCCATTCGAATGAATGAATGACTGAATGACGATGGCGATGTCATGTCCCTTGTTTTGTCATTATGTACCAGCGACCGAGCCCATTGTATTTAATGCACGCTCTTGACTGATAAAGTTGTTTTTCATTAGAATTTCTTTGTGAGTGAGTTTTTCTTTCTTGCTTTTCTCATTTTCTCATTTCGTCTCACCTTTTTCTTTTTAACCAAAATTCTTTGACGACGCGTTTTACTTACTTAATTTAATTAACGTTTACGCTTTGTGTGCTCTTTCGTTTGGTTAAAAGCGTTTCGTTGTTGTTGCTTGTTCTTCTTTCACTGTTTTCATTGTTCGCTGCTTTTAGTTTTCACTTTTTTTTTCTGCTTTTCTCCATATGATTTCCATTTTTATTTCGTTTTTCTAATTTGCTTTTATTTCACATGAAATAACATACATACATGACCGGCCTTGTTTAGTTTTGCTTGTTGCCGCTTTCATTGTTGTCAGCTGTTTTTTTTTTTGTTTTTTTTTTCATTTCTTTCTTTTCTTTGAGTTGGGGGTGGTGGTTAAGAGATTGAAAAAAACTGAATATGAAGGAGCAAAAAAAATTAGAGACAAAGGACATAAGTGCATAACAAATGCAAAAAAAAAAAAAAAAAAACAAAAACAAAAATCCGTAAACAATGGAAATGTGTCCATTGTTGTTTTGCCAGCCTTTCGTGTTAATGTTTAATGGATAAAGCGTGAAAGGTCAAATGAACAAAAACACGGACGCGGACAACAGGATTAAAGGGTGAACGAACAAAGAAACAAAACGGACAATTGAAAGGGTGATGTGATATACTCACACGTCTACAAACATAGATACATGTACACAAAATGTAGGTGGGTGGGTATACGAATCGGATCACAAAGATATCTCCTCAAAGAGAAAGAGAAATTATACAAAATGTTTGTTGTAAGCTTAGAAAAAGATTTCATTTTCGAATCTAAAGAAAGTGATAAAGATTAAGTAGAAAATTGCAGAAGAAATAAATAAAGAATCTAAACGAACAATAGTTAAAAGTAGAAACCCAAAACAACTTCAAAAAAAAAAAAAAAATCCATAAGAAAAATTCCATTTATGTGGTAGAGGTGGCAAGCAAAAAAGAAAATACATACGAGTATGTAGTAGAAAACCAGACGCCGGATGCCGGACGCCGGTAGAAGGCGCGTCGTATGGTGAATGTTGATTTAGAAGCACAGTAAAAGAAACATAAGCCATAAAAGTACAAAAAAAAAAAAAAAACCACAAAAGAAAAAACCGAGAAAAGAAAATTGACAACAATGAAAAATTACATTAATAAAAAAAAAAAAAAAAACAAACGCTAAAACGGAAAATTTAACAAAAACAATAACAAAAAATATAATAACAAATACAAAATACAACTACAAACAGATAGATAAAATGGTACAAGAAGGGAAAAGTGAAGGAAGGATGACACCACACTGCCAAATTCAACGGTGAAATTGAATGAAAACAGGATGAGAAGGAAACAGAACAGAACAGAACAGAATAGTAGGAAAAGACGACGAAATTGAAGAAATTTAAAAAGAAAATGGGAAGACAAAAGCAGAGAAAAGAAGAATATTCAGTAGGAAGAGGCCAATATCGTCATCGACTTTGGTGTTGCTAAGGTTTACACCAAAAATTAAAAAAAAAAGAAGAGGAATTGGAAGGCAAAGCAAACCAGAACAGAACCGAACCGAACAGTATGTTTATGTGGTTATTTTAGAAGGGAGGAGGAGAAATAAAAGAGGGTGTGTGTGTGTGTGTGTGTGTGTTTGTGTGTGTGTGTGTGTGTGTGTGTGAGAAAATGGTCTTGGAATGAGATTTGAGCTTTGTTGACAATCACAAAGGGGCGCGTCACATGCGGCATATGAGGACAACCAACCGCAGGAGATTTAACGAGCAATAAAATCAAATAGTAAAGCAAATGGGCGCAGCAAACATACGACAAACAAACACAGAAGCCCAATTGAGTTGATGGTTGTTGGATGGATGGATAGATTGGTGGAGAGAGGGAGGGAGACTCTTAAGAGGAGTGTCATGACGATGACTGTGACGACGATGACGATGACGCTGACGACGACGGTCTGCCGCTAGTAGGCGCAAAATGACACAATTTATGAGACGTGCCGCTATGCCACAAATGAATAGAAGTAAGGAAAGAAAGATGAATAGATAGATCGAGCAACGGATGAAAAATCAGTCGCATACAACTAGTACATATAAGTATAAAGTGGAAACTGTAAAGTGAAGTTAGGAACGAAGTTTGAATGAAGGAAGGAAGGAAGGAAGGATGCGAGGAAGGAAAACAGTTCGGTGGGTTGTTATTTAGTCTTGAATTTAAGAGTGTTACGTATTGGCATGCAATCAACGTGCCGAAGGAACAAAAACAAAAGATATGAGAAAAAGGTTTTCATTTAGCATCAAAAATAATAATAACAACAATGACAACAAATGATGATGATTAAAATGTGGCATCTTGTAAATGACAATGCTAAGTTGAAACTAGAAACGTGCAACACACGAATTGAATCGAAATGAAATGTAAAGCCAAATGATAACGTTGAATTTGAAGTTAAAAAAAATGTGGGCACAACCACCCCCGCGTATATGCGAGTGAGTGCGTGCCACAGAAGCAACCACCAATACAACAACATCCACCGGCAGCCGCGGCATAAAACAACAAAAAGAAAGAAAGTAAGAAAGTAGAAGAGAGACCAATAACAAAAACAAAAATCTAATAGGAAATACCGCTACTACCACGGCCACCATCTCCGCATCTCCACCACCACCATCACCGCTTCATCCTCCTTCATCACTTCCACCTTTATTGTGGTGGAAAGGAAATGATGACGATATGGAAGAGATATGGTACAAGCGTCAATGACTATAGACACTTTGCAATTTCGTAGTTACGACGCCTAGTGATGCCAATGGCGATGAGGACGATGACGATGATGTTGATGATGTTGATGGGGTCGACGTTGATGAGAATAAGGGCGTTTGTGTTGGCGACAATAACAAAATCAAAAAAATTGAGAGACGAGGAAAAGGAGAAGGTATATCAAAAAAGAAATAGTCGGTAAGGGATGACAAGGGAGGCATGTGGTATCGCATGCCTCAATTATTTTCATTTCAATTTCACTTGAGACACGTACCGAGAGAGTGGAAGACAGTGGAAAAGAAGAAGGGAGGAAGGTTGGACGAAGGTTGGGAGAAACAAGAGTAGAACAGTCGAAAAGTGGAACTGGAGGAAGCGTGCAAGAGAAAGAGAGAGAGAGAGAGAGAGAGAGAGGGAGAGTGAGACCAATGCTAGAATCATAGACGACGTCGTCACGCGATGATGACGACAAACGCCAAAGGCATTCATTGACGACGACTACAACTACGACTACGACTACGACATTGCCGCCGGCATTATAACTGGCGAAAATCTAAAGGAATATACCAACAACAAAATTGAATGTGAAATGAAAAAATTAAAGGCCGACAACAACAAATACTTCTATATTGTAATAAAAGAAAAAAATCAATATAATTCAATATGACGGACTATGGACAACAGAAACAGATGATGGGTGGGTGAAGATGCATCGCTGGATGGATGGATGGAGGGGAAAACAGATGGATGAATGGATATTTTTCAAAATCTGTTTTGATTTTCCTTTTCAATTGTTTCCTTTTGATTTTCTGGTAGTAGTATTTAAAGCACTTTTTCAACATATTTTTTTTTCTTTTTATTGTATTTGTTAACATCTTTCTTTCTTCAATCACATTCTAACAGGATCAGGCAGCCTTTTAAGCTGAGTCTTCCCTTTTCGACTCTCAGCCTATTTCTCCTATATTCATTGACTGTATTTCGTGCTAAAGTTGAAAAAATAGAGAAATAAAAAAAGGAAAAAAGAAATAATAATAATAAAATTCAAGAGCAGCAGCACGAGTGGGTTGTTTGGGATAGCAATGACAAGACAAAAAAAAAAAAAAAGAAAAAAAAAATAATACACTAGATATACATATGTATGATAATGGGGGTGGTGAACGTAGTCATCGTCATTGTCATCGTCATCGTCATCGTCATCGTCGTTGTTTCTGATGGCATTCTCAAAGGAGAGCAGATGCTTAATAGACGCCAACATGCTCTGTCAGTCGGTTCAGTTGGTTCAGTCGGTCGGTTGTTGGGTTGCTTGATGGTTGTCCTCCTCCCTCCTTGTCTGTTGCTGTTGTCGAAGAGAATGACAAGGTCAATAGCTCTATGTGGACCAATTTCTAAATGTCTTTTCCGTTCATTTACTTACTCTTTTCTTTTTCTTTTTATTTTATTTTATTTTTTTTTTTTATTTGTGTCTTATACTCTCACCTAACTTAACTACTTACTTCTTCTTCGTTATTACTATGTTAGATAGTATGTATTATATGTAAGTAGGTACATATGTATGTACATACATACTTATCACCACCTTGTTTCTTGTTTCCCATTCCCATCTTTGAGTTCTATGTTTTATGCGCTTGTAGAAGTGTTATCAATTCGACAGCCGCAGTCAAGATAATATGTCGCACGAGTGCTTCTATAAAGGATGGGGGGGAGGGAGTGAACTGAGTGTCAGAAAACCCAGTCAACGGCAGCCAAGTGTGAGCATGTGTTAATGAAAGAGATTTGTTGTGTAAGATGACAGAATTGAATTTTCGATTATTTTCGTTTTTTTTTTTTTTTTTTCATTCTTTCATTTATTTGCCTCGCTTTTCTTTTCTTTCTTTTATCTGCTCTTCCCTTCTCTTCCATTTCTTTTCTTTATTCTATAATTTTTAGATCTAAACTTGACATTTTTCAAGAGTAGAAGAAGTATGTAACCGTGAAGGTGGTGAGGTTATTGAATTTAGAACTAAAGTGAATCTCTTCACTTTAGGTTCCTAATAAGCATGCTTAATATTAGCGAAAAATTCATGGTGTCTTAAGAAGAATATTGTAAAGCCAATCAACGCTGAACTGATGATAATGATTACTAAAATTTATTATCATTATTAATATAAAAAATATTACTGTTTTCTTTGATTTTTGTCTGATTAAAGATAAAACTTGTAAAAGTCTGTATGTACAATATATCAATAAAAGTAAGGGGAGTGTGAAAATGAAAATTACATACATAATTCATTTCTTTATGAAAGCTCTTAAATTCTGCCCAGAATTTTGAAATAGATTTCCTTAAAATTTGTTAAAATTTGGTACACTGAGTGCTGCTATCTCAATTTTGGTTGGTTAATGACACCGCCCCATTGACATTTCAAGATATACGCAACGTGAATGGACAACAGTATCCAACATATAAAGATTCATGCCTTGCACTCGGCTTGCTCGAAAACGACAAACACTGGGGCTGCCAGATCGCTCAAAATAGGCAAAAATAGAAAAACCGTGATTAAAAAGTGGGTGATGGGTGTAGGAGGCTAAAAAAATATCTTACAACCTATTCTCATACCTACCAAATATACAAAAAGAAATTTCATAAAAATTGATCCAGCCGTTTCGGAGGAGTTCATACACTAAATTCGTGATACGTGAATTTTATAGATTAGATTTTATAGATTAGACTATTATTATTATTTTATACAACCAAAATGACAGGCTTGTTGGCCAAGAGAATAGTGCGCTGGGCTGACATCCCAAGAGTCGCGGGTTCGGTTCCCTCTCAAGGTTAGTCTGGTCCTGCACTTTTCTAATTTCCTTCTTTCCTTCTTAACTTTTCCTTGAGCTGAAGGCCTCTGTCGCTATTGCTCATATTAAATACTATGTTATAATTTGCAATTGTAATCTTAGTTCTAATAAATAAATGAAATTGTAATTGAAAATATTGCTTAAATTATTAATTGAATTGCGCAAGAAAGTCAAGTAGTTTTCTACAATTGATTTGACCAGAATTATTTATCGTATGTCATCGTGACGTGAATGTCAAACAGCGTGCGTTTTCTTGTGAAGAGTTAGCCTTATAAATAAAATGAAATTGACGTGATTTTGCAGAGTTTTGTTCCTGCTTTTGTATTTAACACAAACATGAATAATTTCAAACAGTATTTATTTGCCATATAATTTTCTTCGAAAATGTGGATAAAAGGATTTCCGATAAAGGGACAGTTAAGTAAGGTTGGCGCATTAGAAATGTCATCAAATACATTATTGATTAATCTTCATTAAGTATATTAAAAATACACTCGTAAAAATAATCTGAAATCGAGCAAAAGTGATTAAGGATTTAATGTATTTAAAAGAATTTAATCTTGTCCAGCAAAAAAAAAATGGGACAAGTGCGAGTCAGACTCGTACACGGAGGGTTCCGTACCATCAACATTCTAAATTTCAAGTTCGTAGAGTTACTGGATTGTAAAGATGCTATACAAAGCAAAATGTATCTTGTATGGAGACCCTTTTAAGTTATTGATAATATTTTATTTTTACTATTTGTTGCTGATGCCCGATGATAGAACTACATATTATGTGAAAATTTCAGCTCTCTAGCTATTGCGGTTTATCAAATATGACCCGAGGACGGACGGACTGACGGACGGACAATGAAGTGTCTACAATTTGGTTCCTTTTAGTATCCTTTGGGCCGGAACCCTAAAATATATATATACCAAAAAGCCGTAAAGGCTGACTTGATTCATGAATATCGATGTTTGTTTTTTTTTATTCTAAGATTATTTAGACTAAGAATTACTTAAAATATTGTACAATAAACATGGAGTCAAGACTGTTCTTTTTGAAATCTGTAGAATACAAATTCAACTGTTTTCACAACTTTAAAAATTGTTATATGATAATCTATACTTAGAGTAAATCTCTTATTTGATTTGCATAATCATCATAATTTCTCATGACAGCAAGATGAAAAACCTTAATACTTATTTTTTTTCTGATACCAAAAATCGAAATCCCCTTGATAAAATATCAACTTATGGTTGGTTGCTTGTAGTAAAAGTATTCCTAAATGGATTTGTTCGTGATTAATCGTTTGTACGTTTTTCGTTTTCTATATCTTCGTTTCGTTTCCTTTCCTCCTTTTTCACATTTTTATTGTAACTTTTATTTTGGTTTTTCGTTCGATTGGGAGTTTTTCATTTCGTTATCCTTATTGTTTGAAACTATTTCATTGGATAAAGTACCATATCCAGTATTTCATATAAAATAGTGGCTTATCTTGAAGCCGCCCAACATTTTACACTTGTACGACTTTCCAATTCGAAGTGAGAAAGACAGAGGAGAGTTGGTTTTGTGTAATGTGCAAAGCAGCAGCATTCATATTATATGTACTAAGTAAACATTAAAGCCAATTGATGTCGAATGTGGTAAGTTGAGTTGAGTTAAGTTAAGCTAAATTTAGGATAAAATGAGGAGAGGCGGGACGGGACAAGACAAATAGAATGAATATATTGTAGTAGAGTAGAGTAGATTAGAGGCAAGTCAAGTTGGGCGCGTCCACATTAAAAACATAAAGCGACATCATCGTCTTCAACTTTCGTTTCACAATGGACACAAAGCAAAAACAACCAGAACATTCCCAACGAATGAATGAACCCAGACAAATGTGGTAAAAGTGTGGCACAGACAGACAAACACATTCAAACAAACTGAAAGACAGACAAGCAAAAGGACAAAATGTGTCATATAGATAGGAAGACAGACAGACAGACAGGCAGGCAGGCAGGCTGCTGGACGAGAAGGAGGGTGCTAGGCAAGGGAAACAGTCAGACAAACAGGAGCCACGCAGGAGCCACGCCACGCGTGTGTCATTTGCGTTTAACCAAATTGCCTTGACAGGATTTGATGGCGACAACGATGGCTATGACGATGACATTGAAGTTGAAGTTGAAGCTGACGATGCTGATGCTGATAATAATATAACAACAAGGAGAGTAAAGAACAAGGACATCAACATCAACATTAAAAGCAACAGCAAGAACAACAACAACAATTGACAGAATGTTATACTGAATGTGTGTCGTCCTTCGGTCCCATTTAAACAGAAATATGTTTACTTTGCAATTTTTTCTCTTCTTCCTTTCAATTTTCCCGTGTCATTCCAGCGGTTCTTTTTTGGTTTTTATTATTTCATAAATTTTTATATGATTTTCATGTTAAAGATTTCTTCCTTCATTGCTTGTTCTTTTTTTTATAGATTTTCGGTTGTGGTTTTAGGATTTAATCCAAAAAGAAAATTTTACACTTGTATTTACCTCCATAAAAATTTGTGAATTTCCAAAATTACATTTAAATAATAAAAGGAAAAATACTGTCAAATATTTATATGAAAAATAATTACAAGTATAATTTCAACTAAAAAAAACAAATACAAGCAAGGGAGTTCATAGGTTTGCAATTTTATTGCTCAATGTAGTTGGATTTGTGTAATGAAATTAATTTTCTGTACTCATTTGCAAATAAAAGAACATTCTGGGAAATCAATTTGTTTCGATTGAAAATACTTTGAAAGTAACACTAAATGCCTGCTCTAGAGATAAATTTGCTTGAGTATATTCTTACTTTTGCATATATTCAATCTTATTATAATGAAAAGAACTCATTTCAATAAGCAATTGAAAAGAATTTTTGAATCTTTCATATAACATCCAGACTAAGAGTTAAAGAAGTCATCAGATTGCATGCCTTCATGAAAAATCCCCAATTTTATTGTGTTTCCCCATCTGTAATTAGGCAAGTTCAATGAATCCACACTATTCACTACTAAATCATTAATTTTATGAAAAACATAATTAAAATGGCAAAAAGATATTTTTGGAAATGTGATTGATTGAAATTACTTATGTACTCTTAATAAACAAAGAAAGAACAGCAAATATTCTCATTCAATCAAATGATTGAATATCATTAAATTATCAAATTATACGAAGTTTGATTTTATTAAAAAAATATATATTTTAAGTATAAAATTTAATGTACTTGGAAATGTGTGTGAAAATGCTTATTTATTTTTGAAGAATAAGGACAAGGAAATTAAATTTCACACATTTATTTCAATTTTATCAAATTTAAGTCCACTGCAGGTATTATTAATCCAACTAAACAGAATTAAAGTTCTTGGAAGCGACACATACAAGGCATTTTGCAGACAATACAAAAAATTGCATAAAATGTCGGCATTAAATGAATAGCATCCAGGAGTCTTTAATCTAATGCCTGATCATTGGATCTCGCAATAGTTTTTGAGTAAATCGTATTAATATGTCGAAGCAACGCAAAAAATATTGTACCAAGTACGTCCGAGTGCCTGGATTAAAATCTTTCTGTCATATAAATTGCGGTTATACAAGTTCAACTGTGGTGCGTGAATATTGCGCACCTCTCGCATACATGGTTTGTTGAGTATTTCTCTTATAAACATTACAAGAAATTTGATGCCCATCTCTGGATACCAGTAGCCATTTCGAATGTAATTTACCGGTCTTAATTCTTATATTTGGATGAATTCTTATATTGGCTTAAAAAATGTCAGCTAGTGATCTTGGGTAGTCCTTCGCGAAAAACATTTCGATGGCGCAAGGCTTTTCGCTGCCAGCGATCTAATTTATCACATAACGCTGAAATCAAAGGAAATTTATAATATGATAATCATTAATATTTTATTGTTATCGGTTATAAATGTCTTACATTACCTAATTAGTCTGAAGACTTGCGTTCACTTGCTGATCCCTTCCATTGTCAGTTAATTATTGATTTTTATTTTTGTCAGACTTCACAAGAATACTTTGTTGCTGATGACGTTTCATAGAGGATTGGCATATAGAAATTCCGAAATTTTTAATTTTCTTTGTTTTCTGCTGACTTGAGGGTGCTATCCAGAAAACTGATGATGACAAAACAGGCGATAATACAATTTGGTGTTCTAATGTAGCTACGTATTTATAAATCAATTCGATAGGACAAAAAATGAAAAAAAAATTATGATAAGAACCTGAATTTAAAAGGGTTAGCGAAAAAAAATAATATACTTACATACTCACATACATGCATATTTGTAAAATTTAAATTTCCTTTAATTTCGGCTTGATCGATAGTCCAACACAAAAAAAAAAAACAACAGCAGTCTTTAATTCTTCGATTTCTTTTTGCGTTTCGGTGGAAGGCATTCTGCTTCGTAAAGCGCTTCTTGTTGCTTGCGCTTCCTTTTATTTTTTTTCTTATTACATTTTTTTGGTGGGTCAGCAGCTGGGGGCTCAGCAGCTGGGGGCTCAGCAGCTGGTGACTTTGCCGCTCGTACCCCTGCTACCGGTGGCTCAGCTGCCGGCGACTCTGCTACTGGTGCTGCTGGTAGCTCTGCTGCTGTTTGCTCTGGAGCTGGTGGTTCAGCAGATGGTGCTTCAGCAGCTGGTGGGTCAGCTGCAACTGGATTATCTGCAAGCGGTGTTGCTGCTTGTTCCGGGGATGGTTCCACACCGTCATCTACTGTTCGCAAGAGTTTTAGGAATACTAATCCATTTATTAAATTATTTGCCAATTCTTTTAGCATTTTAAATTTAAAAAATATATTTATTTCTTTTTTGTTCTAACAGATAATCCTTTCGGTAAGAATTTAACCGACAAAATATTTTTTTTTTTTCTTTAAATCTGATTTCGTTTTGTCGAATGGTTTCAAGTGTTTTAAAACGTAGAAACAATAGCAGGATGACATATTAATAAGAAGCAACTAAAAGAAGGTATCATATAAGACATATTTCAGATAGCACAATGCATAGAATGTGGGCGCCATTAAACGAATGACGAGTCTTTAATCTAATGCCTGATCATTGATTGATAGAGCATTTGTGCCTTGAATCGCCCATTTGTGGCAAAATCACCATTTCTTTCTCTAGGTCCTGCAGCTGGTGGGTCTTGTTCAAATAAAAGAATATGTGGGAAATCAATTTTTGTTTTTCTTTTGCTGACAAGAAAGTGCAAAAAAAACTGATGAAAGAAGAGGGATTGTGTATCTACATCTCTATAATCTATCTTAATTGCACCACGCGATAGCTAAAGGTTCAAAGAATTGTTTACGAGCGCGGATTGTTGCATCAGAACAGAAAACACACGACACACCACTTTTTGAACACACAACTGAAACGGCTTTCGAACGGAAGAAGCTTACTCTCTGCACAGTCTACTCCAATATCATTGCGTACCCAAACCCAACTAAGGAGACTACAAGTCTTGTAGAACAAGACATTGGCATCAATAGATACCACGGTATGTGGGAGCCCTCCATAGATACATGAACCTGGCGGTAGTTAACCAGATCCCCTTGCATGCTACAGATATAGTGACCGTCTGTTGGCACTTAACAACCCAGCGATCAGATCTCTGATCGTACAATTTCGTAGTAAAATCTATAAAAACTATAAAGTCAATGCTGGCAAAGTTGCTCATGATATTAAATACTTTTAACGACTATTTGCATTACACATTCAAAAACTATTACATTTATAACTAAGTATGAAGTTTTTCGTTTCAGTCAAAAATTTATTAAGATTATTTTGAAGTAAATGGTCTGAAGCAACGCAAAAAATATTGTACCAAGTACGTCCGAGTGCCTCAAATCTTTCTGTCATATAAATTGCGGTTATACAAGTTCAACTGTGGTGCGTGAATATTGCGCACCTCTCGCATACATGGTTTGTTGAGTATTTCTCTTATAAACATTACAAGAAATTTGATGCCCATCTCTGGATACCAGTAGCCATTTCGAATGTAGTTTACCGGTCTGAATTCTTATATTTGGATGAATTCTTATATTGGCTTAAAAAATGTCAACTAGTGATCTTGGGTAGTCCTTCGCGAAAAACATTTCGATGGCGATGCATCCAACAAGTTCCCCCCTAGCCGGGTATTTCACAGCTCCATATCATGATATCTTTTCTGAATCTCAAATATGTAAACACACCAGGCTTAAAGCCACGCAAGGCTTTTCGCTGCCAGCGGTCTAATTTATCACATAACGCTGAAATCAAAGGAAATTTATAATATGATAATCATTAATATTTTATTGTTATTGGGTTATAAATGTCTTACATTACCCAATTAGTCCGAAGACTTGCGTTCACTTGCTGATCCCTGCCATTGTCAGTTAATTATTGATTTTTATTTTTGTCAGACTTCACTAAGAATACTTTGTTGCTTATGACGTTTGATAGAGAATTGCCAAATTGAACGAATTCATATAGAAATTCCGAAATTTTTAATTGTTTTTTGTTTAATCACTCAAATGGCAATTATATGTTAGGTATTAATTTTAATTTTATTGAACATATTTCAATTAAATTAACACAATTCATAATATTGATATGTTTAAAATTAAATTTAATATTAAGAAAATATAATGCAAAAATTAAATTTGTCGAAGAAATTCATCACATACAAAAACTTAAAAGCTTGATGATACTTTTCAGCACTAGACAATATATAATTATTGTTTTCACTAACAAAAACCGTGTTGCCCATTCCGTATAGTGAACAGCTGTTTTTATTCTACATCCAAAATCTAATTGCTATAGCTAAAGTATCAAAGAATTTTTGCGCCATAGTATCGTTGGCTCTTTGATCAGATGAGCTTGTCTGTCTTACTTGCTGACTGAATATCAACAAGGCTACGGTTACGCAGTGCGGTAATCTGACGGTGGACAGCTACAACACCTATATACTCGCCTCGTCCAGCCACACAACTGCAAGTTACAGTAATGAAAGTAATCAGTAGGCGTGGTGTGGGAATGCGAGTGGCGATTGAAATAACATACTTCCACATGACAGTAGCTCGTATGATGCAGCCAGACGATGCGAGTAGCTGTACTGCAATAACTGACTACGACAGCTCGGATGCTAGTTGGCATCCTCATTTTATTATCTTTGACATTATTACTGTACTGATTCTATTTGTATTTATTATTTTACTGAGTATCTCTACCATAAGTAAAAGCCAGCATAATGCCATAAAATTTGAGAATTTTTGCTCAGGATTACCTCTAGAATATCTATACATGCAAAATAATATTAAATTTAATCAGTATTATTGATCATCAATAATGGACTTTTGAACACGCAATACTTGATTTGTCCTAAAACCCAATCCAGTATAAAAGTCACCAACATGAGTCGGCCAAGGGACAGCAGTTGTCTCCTTGCAGTTAACGCAGCAATAACATATCGTAAACTATCGAGTTGCTTATCTTAAGAACCACAGACCAAAGTCAATCTATTCACGTTACAATGAGTTTGAAGGCTTTGCGTTGTCAATTCATGATTGAAATTATGAAAGCAGGAAAGTTTTAGTTAATTTTTATAAAGGACCCACACAACCAGTCATCATTTCAACATCAACTTTTCATTTGAAACCGACAATAAATTATGCATTTTATTTTTGAAGTGAAACTTCTTTAGTGGCATTGGGCAGAAACATATACTAAAAATTTGAATGAAAAAATACAAATCGTCACGTTTTGGTGATTCTGTATGTTATGAACCGCACTAGGTAGAGACTTGAAATTTTCACAGAATGTGTATTTCTATTGCCATATCCCCAACAATTAATAAAACAAATGGAAAATCGACTGGAAAAGTCTCAAAAAAGAGTTTACATTTCCACAACAACAACATGCAAGCAAACAGCTTCAGTGAGAGACAGGACATTGAATGAAGTCGCACGATTTGATGCAATCTAATGAGAAACCCGTGTATTTACGTGTGAGCTATGTACATTTGTGTGACCTTAAAATCTAATACTATTTAAAGCCTCTGATCGCTTCGCCCATAATCATTCAAATTCATTCATAAACAACAAACAAACACTGAGGTTTGCAGTCAAACGTTTTAAAAATTTATTAGTTATTCAAATAAAAGTTAACAAAATGTTGCCGGTTGAAAGGTTATTTGATGCCACATATAATACTATTCATTATGTTCATTTCATCACATAACATCACATGACACTTTATGTTTATCCTTCGTTGCGTGGTTCATTTTTTTGTTTTTCTTTCTTTACTATGCCATACTTCACTACAACTATGTATGTACATTGCGTACACATACCTAACATGATGAAAAATAGTTTTGTTGTCCTTGTGTAACTGACATAAATTGTGTTTAAAGGACGAAGAACGGAGGCAGTTGCATGAACTCTGTTTTGATTGTTAGTCGTCAGTTGTTGGTTATTTTACAACAAACTAACTAACGATAAATGAATGTACTTTGTTATCATCATCAGCATCAACATCAACATCAACATCATAATCGCCTTCATTTAGATTATATATTAAAAAATATTATGTTGCAATGGAAAACAAAAAATATCACAAAAATATGGAAAAGAAAAATGAATTAAAAATTTATATAAATAACCATTTTTCCACTATCACATCGCAATGCATATTTAGTATAGTAGTTGTATCAAATGCACCTAGCTAGCTAGATACATTTGATTTATACATATTAGTATGCAAAGGTGACTAGTTTTGTTGTCGTCGTATCTATCTGTTTGAAAGACAAAGTGCTTTCGCGCTTATGCGGTGACCTCCAACATGAAGTATTAAGCAGCTATACGGTTTTACCCTTATATCGCTTTCTGTGGACTGACTCCCCACTCCCCACTTCTCACTTCTCACTTCCCACTAACCCTTGCCATTCATTTTGTGATGTTGAGTCACATCGAACGAGGACAACAATAACGCCGCTTTGCATATCATTTATAATTTACAACATTTTAATGAAGACCATTAATATGGATAACAAAAATACAAAACACACACACACACACACACACACATACAGATACTCTTACACAGAGCGATATAGATACTTACACATACACATATTCATACACAACAAGAAGATACACAAAAACCAATGTAACAAAACAACAACACACAGTCAGTAGTCACTCAGGCATCGTAACTTTTGGACGGACGTGTTAGGAACAACAACAAAAACAACAACAACAACAAAAACAACAACAACAAAAACAACAACAACAAAAGAAAAAAACACAGTTTCCGAGATGAGATAACATGGAAAGAGGATGAAGACGATGACTACGGCGGCGGCGGCGGCGGCGGCGGCGGCGGCGGCAACTCATAACAAAGGAAGAGAATGAATGAGTTTGAAAAGAAGAATGAGAATAAATGATAGATAGATGGATGGTTGAAAGAGGTTGAAAAGGACAAAGGTTTTGAAAATGTTTGCTTCTTGTTATTGGTGGTGAAGCAAAAGCGTGAAGTAGCAAACACAAAGCATAAAATGCTTCGACTTTTGGGACAAAAATGAAAATTTGATAATGACAAACTCTATCTCACACACACACACACATATATATATATATATATATTAAGTTTATAAATGAATGAATGTGACACACCTACATATGTACATACATAAATATTAATATTAGTAGGAGTAGCTTTATGATATTGTGACGATGTAGTGTTTCCTTAAAGTTAAGTGTTCCTTTTTTGGCTTTACACAGTTTGTGGCCAACACATCCCTCCTTCATCTCCATCTCTTTCTATTAACATAAATGACAGAACAGATATAGTATAGACAGAAAGACAGGTTAGAAACCCAGACAGAAAGGCAGACAGACATAGAGAAAGAGAAGAAGAAAGATAAAGAGAGAGAGAGAGCGAAATTGCTTAGGGCTATGGTGACTCCCTAAAAGGATGACAAATTTTCCATATGCAAAAAAAAAAAAAATGGTTGCTTACTTCTCGAATATTTTACATTTTAAGCACATACACAAACACCTAAATAAATACACACAAATATACATGTACTTACAACAAAATGACAATCAATATTTCCGTTGTGCACATCCGCTTTGTGAATGAACATGGATAGAAAGACAGACAGAAAGAAGACCAGATGACGGGAAAATTCAAAAGACAATTGCGTGAGGCAAACGTGTGAAGTTCGTTTTGTATATCAACAAAAAAACAAAAAAACAAAATACACATTACACATACCTATAAAATACAAAAAGAAAGAGAAACGAATTAAAAATTGAGGGAAATGTAGAAAAATAACCTAACAGCAGGGTTTCATAAACTTAAACACAGTTCTCAGGCCTCCGCGTAAAGGTAAAACATATTACAAGCTACAAAATGAAACAAACAAAATTAGATTAAGTTTTCTTGTAAGAGTAATAAATAGTCGTCAATTTTATTGAATTTCATTTAAAATGATACTTAGCAGTCTGTAAACAAATTTAAATTTCAGAATATGAACGATGTATCTCGACTATGACAAACAACAAAAAGTTTTCCGAGCCTCTGAAATGTTCTTCATTCCCGCTGAATTGCTGACTTGACCAATTCAATCAAATTTAAAGAATACAGTAGTCCAATGAACGTCTACATCCATGCTATCATAAATCTTTCAAAATCATAAAAGTTTAAGAAACTCGGAGCATAACACATTTCGTTGCTTAAGAAGGGAGCAGCATGGGGTAAAATGCATGCATGAGAAATATGAATATGAGAATAAGGAGACATGAAGTATTGGTCAAGCCCTACCGCATGTGAGTTCTATAAATAAAACACATATGAGAGGAAAGGAAGCGATGAGAGACATACAGATCCGTTTGCATTTGAATGTGTTGATGTCCTTTCGTGGTGATGGCGCCGGTTACCCGTAAGGATAAATTGCATGCATGCATTGTACTGAAATTTATCTGAAACCGAATTGAATTGAATCGAACAGAACCAAGAAAAGCTCAGTTCAGCTTAACTGAACTGAACTGAACAGAGTTCAACAATGAGGCAATACCAGCATAGAGATGTCTATGTATGGTAAATGTTGCAACATTTCATTTTACTTCATTCCGATGTCCTCGATGTCCTGCTGCTATTGCTGCTGCTGTTGTTCTTTCTTTTGTGGTTTTGTATTGTTTCTCTTGTTGCTGTTGCTGTTGCTGTCACTATTTGCATTCTTATTTCTATAGAATAACTCGTATGAGTATAGACATGCATATAGTACAACAATATTGGGGAGCCACAGTTTTGCGGTTTTACGTATAAGCCTCTGGTACTTTATCCATAGAGAATGTAGATACACAACAAATTGGTACATCTTCTTACTGTTAAGTTTAATAATCTAAAATTGATAGTTCCCGTAATAGTCAAGTTTAAGATAAGGAAGTTCGTTTAAATCATTCATTCCACACAAGTATCATGTGGTTTTCATATAGAAAATTTATTTCATGTCTTTCAACTTTAGATTAGTTAAGAGATAGCAATTCCTTATGGCACAAAAAGCCATTGTTATACTAATAGAAAAATGGAACAAAATATGGAAATTCTTAATATTAATATTATTCGCATTAGTCTTTACAAATTATGAATAATCCATGCAACCATCCATCAACCACCATCCATGAAGGCTTTGTTAAGATTGCATCTAATATGGCATATCAGTGATTCTTTATTTACAAACTAGGGTCCATCCATTTTATATACAAAATATGTACATACACAAGATACAAATACATACCAATCAAACTTCCTTGAGATTGGAAATTTTGTTGGTGATCTAAACAGTGTAACTTATGTATCTAGAATCGGCGGGTTTTCCTTTTAAGCTCACCATAAACAGAGAACATGTTTAACAAATTTGTTTTATGGAAAACTATTGTAAATCCTGAGACATTTTGATTCGCTCAAAAATAAAATATTTTAATATCTTATTGTTTGACATTGTACAAGTATGAGATGAAGCGCTGACAAGTAAATTTGTTAAACAAGTTCCTCAAACTCAAGAGGTAACTTACCTTGGCGTTCATCGGGACAGACTTGTCACCTAGCAGAAACATATAGAAGTTAAAAAGACGTATATGAAACTAAGGTCTTCACTGGCTAGTTAATTCTGAATCTGGACTGAGGCTTGAGTATAAAGTGATACTGTATAACTCTGTTGTTAAACCAATTTGGACTTATGTTTCTGAATTCGAACAATCACAAGAGCTCCATGGTACATCAGGAATGAAGACATTCAAAAAGACCTGGAACTACCACCAGTAAAAGAAAAATGCGTAAAGGTATTTATATGGACAAGTGTAAGGAGCTCATCTCGTCTGAATCGCAACGATCGAGCAGCCCTTTTGGTTACTTAGAGGATCGTTTGTGCTAAGTGAACCCCTTGCTCTTCCATGCAGGATGGACACAAGTGTATTACTTTATAAAAGTTGAAACATTCTATTCATAAATATAAATAGGAGATACAATAAGTACCATAAAAAATAAAATAAAAATTTAATTAGTGTGCCTCACCCGCATAAGCACAATATGGAAGTGAAACTTCTTTAACAAAAATTAGTAAATGAAATGTGACTAAAGAAGTTTCACTTCAAAAAATAGAAAATGCAGGACTCGAACCCTACGCCCTTGGTTTGCAAGTGCTACTCTCTAACCACTACGCCACGGAGACATTTCAATTGCATTTGCCTAAACAGCTCGAATATAATAATAACATCGTCAAATTTTGATTTTCGTCACATTTCATTTTCATATTTTTTTAGATTTCCTCTCGTTCGCAATAAAAGTTCCACTTCAAAAATTTTTTGTATATCGCCACCTTTTATGGATATATCTTTGAGAAAAGCCTTCCGCCTTTGTGCTATAATATTATAATATCATCTGAAACTAGTCGATTTAGTCTACAATAAATATTTACAATAAATATAGAATCATGACAATAACGTTTTTGTTTTTTGTATCTCTTCATCCAAAATAAAAAACATTAATTGAAGTTAAACGGTGCATGTCTTTACGTGTTTTACTATAAAAAGTATGGATTTTGTTTTGTAAAATATATAATAGTACACTTATTTATTATCATAATTCTATGGCCCGAAAATAAATATCTTCAGTATGTTTGTATGTATTTGAAGTGAAATATTTATTGATTGTAAAATAAATGCAGAAGTTTTGCAATGAAATATAAATTTTGATTTACAAAATTTATTACAAATTTTATATTACATTTGATTCAAGGCAATCAAATATGGTAGATTGTTGAAGATACTATTGTACTTCTACATATCTATGTGGATGGATGGATAAACTAATGATGCAATATCAAAAATAATATGAAAGAAACATTTCAAAGCAATACGAAAACCAATTAAGTCAAACATATGTAGAAAAAATACTATTACATCCAATAAAGAGGAGAACACTATAAAACAAAACATAAAAGAAATTTGTTAGTACAATAAACTGAAGTTTTGGTCAGGCAAACAAAAAAAGAAAATAAAAGGAAAAAAAGGGGTCATTCAAGTAACGAATGACAGAAGAACAGAACAATAGAATGAATGAATAAAGGAATGAATGACATTGAAGGATATTTTTGCAGTTTTTTTTTTCAATTTACATTTTCTTGTTTCTGTTTGTATTTTGTCGGGGTTTCTATTGCTTTTCCATTGTTTTTCTTATATTATTTTTGAGTTTTGTTGATGGCAGAAGCAGTTTTTCCATTTGTTAAATACTTAAATGTCTTCAAGATGCAATAGCAACCAAAAATAGCTGAAGTTGTAGAAACATAACAGTAGCAGCAATAGCTGAACTGACAGGAGCAGAAGTGGCAATAGCAGTTTTAGTAATTTGTTATACGTGTGTGTATCTTTGTATCTTTGTGTCTGGTTATTGTTGTAGGATGTAGAGAAAAAGTTGTTATTGTTGATTGCTGACAGCAGCTGTTGCAGTAGCTTCTACGTAAATGTTGAGTTGAGCTGAGCTGCCATAGAAGTTTTTCTTATCATTTTATTTTTACTTATACTGATATTCTATACTTTTTCTTTCATCATTTGTGTTTTTTGTGTGTTTTACTAAGCATTATTCTTTAGCTTTAGCTTACTTTTTTGTATTGTCCTTGGTCGTCGTTGTTCGTGGTTTGTTTGCTTTTATTTTCTTTTTCCCTCACTTTTATTTTGTTCTGTTCTTGGCTATTGTTAACGCTGACAGATGTCAATTATAAGTAGTTTAACACTTTCTTTACAACAATTGCGCTGCACAACAACAACAACAACAACAATAATAATGACAACAATATTATATAAACCTAATTTTCACTTTGGTTTCATTTTCATCATCATCAGTCACTTCTCCACTTCTTTGCATTCTTCACATTCATTTCTTTATTATCATTATTTTGCTCTCTAGATTATTCTATTCTGACACTTCTGTTGTCACTTCTCCTTCCTTAAGTTTTCCTTTTCCTTTTCTTTTTCGCTTTTCTTTTCTTTTCTTTAATTTGATTTCATTTTCTTTACCACTTGACAATGTAACCAACTTTTTGTTGTGGAAATTTTTCGTTTAAAAAAATTTAAGGAAACTTCATCTACTTCGCCATGCCAATTTATGTATTTGATCTCATTATCCATTATTTTCCTTTACATTTTTCTTTATTTTGCGGATTCATTTAAATGTTTACCCTTCTTCTTTCCTATTTTTTTTTTTTTTTTTTTTTTTTTGGGTGTGTTTGTGAAAAGATTCTTCTTCATTATCATCCTCGGCTTTGTTATTTTCTTTACGGGGGATGAATAGTATTATAAAATTGTCATGAAGTTTGTAACAGGCAGAAGGAGACAAACAAAAACCCCATAAAGTAAATGTATATATTCTTGATCAGCTCGATTAGACGAATTGAAACTTGGGTTTGGGTGCCTACCATACAAACCACCAATTTGATTTCATGTTCTTATAAGAAAATTTGTTTTATTTTTTGTCCTATCGAACTGTAAATTGGACACAATCAGTTGCCGAGATAGGCGCCGTATGTTTGTTGGAACCAGCCAGGAGGGTACCTACCATACAAATCCCGTGAAGAGTATTTCATCTTCGGCATAGTCGAAGATAACGTTTTTTCTAATTTTTATATGTCTTTCCTTCTTTTTTTTTTTTTTAAACGTTTTCTTTATGTACCTCATACATACATACATACACACACCCACGTAGACTCTTAAAAAGTAATTTAAGCTAATTACTTTAAGTACATTAAAATAAAGAAATCACAACAGATAAATACAAAGAAAATGTATCTGACTTTCTAGTGGTTTCCCCAACTCCATTGAAATAATTTATAAAACTGTCTACACATTTATTAGAATACAAAATATTTTATAAGCAATAAAAATTCTTAAATACTTATTTCTAGGTCTACAAAAGAATAGATACTTTGTTCGTTACAAGGGCAAAGTTGGGCCATTGTGTTACTTTTCAATGTTTGCCTTCGATCTTATTACCATGGAAGACTCTACCGACACGACACGGTGGCAATTCAGTACAAATCGTACTAATTTTTAGAAAATATTGATTCAGATTCTTTTTGAATTGTTTTGTAATATTAAGAAATGATTGAGCTACGTCCTTTGATAAATACATCTAGCGGGTGACACACGTTTCAAGTGGCAGGTGTTCTCAGTAGAGTCTAGCAAGTCTTTGATATGAAGTTTCCGGTGAATGGAAATAGTTTTTACATACCTTGGAGCATATGTCAACTAACCCATGACGAAGTTTAAATTGGAATCTCGAAGCAGAGCCTAGCTGAATTGCTTCAATTCAAAATGGTTTCAATATTGTTGTGTTTTTCTTTTCAAATGAAAAAAAAAAAAAAAAAAAAAAACTAAAAAGGTCATCGAAAAATTCAAAAATTGAAGAGTATACTTTGAAGAAATAATTTCAGAGAGAATGGAGGGCAGCTTATAAAGCGTCTGGTGATGTTAATAAATTTCTCAGAGATTTGAGTTTGGAATTTATTTTAATGAGAAAAGCATACCATTTCAATTATGCTTTATTCCCAAGTTACCCATAAAAAATAAACGTATCTCTGTACAGTTTTACTTAAATTTTTTCTGTTTCTTTGTTGGAAATTAGGTTGTTGATTTAAAAACTTTTGATTGAAATACTTGTATGCTCTCAAAATATTAATCTCGGCCTAACTTAAGAATACATAAAACCTATGAATATAAAACAAAATTCATAAATAAAAAAAGTCTATTTTATTATTTATTAAACTCAAGAAGGAAAAACAGGAAAAGTTACTTATGTACATAAATAATGAAAGTATATAGGAATTTATTGTGCAATATTATACTTGTATTGTATCTATGTACGTCTATGTAAGAGTATATAAAATTGTGCTTAGGCGGCCATAATTATCCGACAACTTTGGCTTATTTCCGTTTCCGTTGTTGCTCCAGCTCCTGCTGTTCCTGCCGATGATGATTCCGTATTGTGCTATTGCTATTGCTGTTGTTGATGTTGATGTTGATGGTTTATTGAAGCACATTTTGTCCTTTGGCGCTTTTGTTGGTCGTGCCGCCTTCACATCATCACACATCATCATCTTCAAACAATAGTATCTTTTAGAAACTTCATCTGCTTTTCGCTTCTAATGTGTGTTGTGTTTTTGACGCTTTTTCCACTTGCACCTGCCTCTCTCTCTAACCTATTTCATTTCTTACTTTATTTTTCTTGGTTTCGACTTTGAGTTTTGCATCATTATTATTATTATTTATATTACTTTTGTAATTTCTCTTTATCTCTGCTCTTAACGTTATTTCTTCCTCCTTCTCCTTCAAATTCTTCTATAACTTAACTTCTTTTAACTTTTACATCCGCTTCCAACAACAACAATAAACTTTGCGCTCACTTCAATTGTAGCGTTTCACCTCTCTGTCCTTTGCCCTGTTTTAGTAAATAAATCAGTAGCTAAAAGTTTCTTTGGATTTACGCTACCTTTTCTTATTTTTTCTTTAAGGCACTTTTATTTTCTTTCCTTTCCCTTTTTTTTATAAATTCTTTTGCTAAACTTTTCTTTAGGGTTCCAGACCCAAAGGATACCAAACGGAACCCTATTGCTGAGACTTCGTTGTCCCTCAGTCCGTCCGTCCACGGGTCATATCTCCTGAACCGTAATAGTAAAAGAGTTTACTCTTTCACAGAATGTCTAGTCCTTTCCTGGCATCACCTTATATTGTGGAAATTTCAGTTTGATCGACCTACTAGGGAGGGTTCCTCCCATACAACCCCACCATTTAAATTAAGGTTCTTTTTAGAAACATTTTTTTGGTTTATGTCTTATCAAACTAAAATTTAGACACTGTAAGTTCCTGATATAGGCGCTGTGTATTTGTTGGAATCAGTCAAATCGGACCACTAGGAAAAGTACCTCCCATACAAACCACAATCTGGTACGGAACCCTCCGTGTTCAAGTTTGATTCGCACTTGGCCCTTTTTTTTATCCTTCGGCTCAATTGAGTTGGTAATTTTCGTTTCCAGTAAAATTGAAAGAAATCAACACAACAAAACAAAACAAAAACAAAAAGAGAATATGTTTTATTATTTCTTTTTATCTTTTACCCTGTGTCTGCGCCTGTGTGATTATTAGAAAAATCGAAGATAATAATGTAATTTGATAAAGAAAAAGAAGAAAAAAATGATTGGGATTTTACAATCGAATTTTGTTAAACTCAAAATCGTAATTCATGAGCATCGCCCGGAGTACTTTGCACGTGTCCTTAGATGCATATATTTGTTTTTTTTTTTCTTGTTAAATCTAAACAAAATTTGATTACTAAGATAACAAGAAAAAGAAATGCGGCATTATCCAGCAGAAGAAATTCTTACGTAAAATAGAATTTCGTATAGTCGAAAGTGAAACGAAAATTGCTAAATTATGTTATAGATCAAATTTTATACTTAGTATAAATTTGCAGCCCAGAATATTTGAAAAAAATTTCATTATTTTTTTTTTCGTCCTAGAAGAGAATATGTTCATGAGCTCAGCAAAACAAAATATTACCTTTGCTTCACAAAAAATTTTATTTTTTAAGTGAATCTTCTTGTATGCGAGCTACCTCTTTCAGTAATTGGAGAACCCTGTTAACAAACTAAGGCACTTGAATGACTTAATACATGTTTCAACGAGAGAAAGAATGGGTCAAGTGCGAGTCAGACTCCTACACGGAGGATTTCGTTTCCGATTTGGGTTTGTATGGGAGGTACTCTTCTAGTGGTCCGATTTGTTTCCAACACATGATTCTAAATTTCACTTCAATAGTCCAAAAAACAAAAAAGTTTTTCGAAAAAGAACCTGAATTTTGATGTTGGGTTTGTATGGGAGGTACTAGTAGGCCGATTTAGCTGATTCCAACAGATATGCACTGCCTGCATAAAAAGCTTTTAATTTCTCAACTTCAGTTCAATAGAACAAAAAACAAAAAAGTTTTCCTAATAAGAATCTGAATTTTTATGGTTGTTTGTAGGGGAGGTACCCTCCCTAGTAATCCAATCAAATTGAAATTTCGACAATATAATTTTTTTATGTATAGCCACCATCCAAATTTCAAGATCGTGGGATTACTGGATCGTATAGCTGCCAAACAAACCACAATGTTTCTTGTATGGGGACCCCTTTAAGTTTTCGAAAATATTTTCGTTTTAGTATTTGTTGCTGATGCTCGGACAGAACTACACCTTGTGTAAAAATTTCAACTCTCTAGTTATTGCGGATGGACGGGCGGACAACGAAGGTTCTGTAATAGGGTTCCTTTTGGTACCCTTTGGATCCGGAACCCTAAAAAGACTATTTTAAACTTAATCTAAGCAGGCATGGACATTTTTGACATTTTGGTTTATTTAGATTTTTTATTTCGTATTTTTCTTCAAACTCATTTGCTATTGCGAATATGTGACTCATTATTAGAAAAGAGTTGCAAAAGAAAATTGACCATTTAAAAGTTGTAGTTGTCAACACAATCTCAGGTCTTCTCTAAAATATGCGTAACCTGTTGGCTTTTGAAAAGACAATAGAAAGTCCCTGTATCAAATTTCAGCTTGGTAGCTTACAAACTGAGGACCCAATCAATTCACTTTCGTATCGGATACTGGATTCTGTGTTCATATCTTTAAGCTGATTATTTTTCGAGTGTGGTGAATGTGGGAAGTTAATTCCCAAAAATTTTGTATGTTGAGAAGAAATTACATAAACCCAACTTGGCGCTGCCAGACTTCGATTATTTGCAATAAGCTCTTTCTCGTCGATACATTCCAAAAGGCTTGTCTTCAATTGAAGCAGTGGTGGAATCTGCTGTGCACTCTGAGCTATTGCACAAGGTTCCTATTTGAAAGAAATTACAATATTATTGAAAAATTATCGGAAAATCATATCATTTATTCATTAATATATTATAAAGTTTATTATATATAACGCAAAACACTGAAATGTATTCATTTCATATAGAATAGCAATTAGAATTTGTATTAGTAAGTGGTTTTGTGTTGCTTATGTTCTACTTTCTAGAAACATAACTGCCACTTATGTTAATGTGTTTTTAAATAACATAAATAGTTAAAGTGTTTTTATGAAAATCGAGACCTCATTTGGAGCGCCTGGGCTTCAACGCGCTCTGCGTATTCCGCAGGATTTTCAGAGTATAGCCGGTATGCTTCGGACTGTGCTGATTCAAGAGTAACAGGATGGACAAGTAAGTCCTGTATGTATAAAAGAATTGTCTTGATAGTTTCTGTACGTTGCCAACCTTTTCCTTTTATAAACTTTGTCGAAAATAAAATCCCCGAGGGGTAAACGTTTGGATGAAATAACTTGTGTATGAATTGACATTTTGGCGGCGATTTTGGGTAGCCATTTTTGAAATACAATTTTAGTCGGTATCTTCCTTTCTCCCATAGACTCCTTTTCATGCCGGGTATGACACAATTCCATACCATTAAATTCAATGTGCCATCTTCATTTCTAGAAGGGCAAGCTTTGAAGCCACTTAATGGAGCTAGACGCCATTCCTTAAGTTCAGCAATTAAATATTTTATAGTCTTCTTAGACATGCTGTTACTCATTTATTACTAATCAATAAATCCTTACACTTTCCTCTTAGTGATGAAAATGAAAAAGAATAACACAAACGCGCACTTTATAGCACAAAAAAAAAAAAAAAAACAAATCAAATGTTGACATAAAAGTAAAGGCCTTTTATGACATTAAACAGATCCAGATTACAGTAAATTTGCGATGGAAAGCAGAAAACAACAGAACAGAAACAGAAACAGATAAACACAACAGTCCTGCCACCTAACAAGTTTTTTTTTTCTTCTTTCCGATTCTATCGCGAATGGAATTGAATATCAACAATTTGTCATTGACTCTCATTAGTTTGTTTAGATTTTATGAATTTTTGATGTGAAACATCTTTTGTTTCGGTAGCGTAAAATTTTACTAATTGTCATCGTTTTCGCATCATACCGCATCGTCGAGCGATCAGGGATTAAGCAATGTTGTGCATTGCTAGTGTTTGGATGATGAAAAGACCCTGAGGATTGTGAAAAAAAATTTTTTTTTTTGATGCGAAGACAATGACGGAAATGTAGACTTCTACTCCACCGGATCCAACGATGTTTTACATCAGTCAGTAAAGCATTTTTTTTTTATCAAAACCAAACAACATCAACAACAACACAAGCAACCTGCGCACTTCCCTTCTCAACAGACGCTCGAAGGTCTTCGGCCACTTGTTCGTACGCTCTTCGTAAAAACACACACACCAGTGAAGTTTTTTTTATCTCTCTCTCTCTCTTACTCATGCATAAACATTCATTCTCAGCGCTGCATTGTCTTGTGAGTCTCCCCACTACATCTCTGAAGCGTCATCACATTTTGATTTCCGTCACATTTCAGTCTCATATTTTTTTGGATTAACTCCCCTTCGCTAAAGAAGTTTCACTGCAAAACCCACTGGTTCTAACAATTTGTTGTCCCAAAAATATAAACATAACTTCGGAAAAAGAATGCAGTTTTATTAATATCCAGATGGAATTATAAACGCCACACTCATGGATATAGTTCACATACTGGGATATTTATACTAATACTGCCTAAGCTGCACAACCATTAATTTGACAGAACAATCTAAGAACCATTTGAAGGGCCGTTACAGTAACATTGGATCAATAATTTAAAGCGTCATGTGAATCCTGTGAAGCAACCTGCAGCTGATTAACAATGAATAATTTTAAATTCTGATGGTATTCTAATCAATATAGATTTAATGGGCTTTTTGAAAACTCAATAAGAAAAGGAATGATAACTTTTAATATTGAAATGATAATTAACTTTTATTCTAGTTCAAATTTGGAAGATTATTCCAACGTACTTAATTCAGATCTGTTAAATATGAAAAAAATTTGACTAGAATTTATTGCAACTATTTTCATTTTATTGCAATTATTGATCTAGACATATCCGTCTGTCTCTTATTCTATCAGTTGATCTGTTTGACAGCCTGTCTAGTATATAATCTTCTATTCATCTTGCTTCATAGACATGTACGAATATACACATAAATATATAAACCATCAAAAACGGAAAACAACAACATTTTATAAGTTTTTCCTTGTTTGAAGTGGAAGAGACAATGCGGCATTTCCGTTTGGAAATTTGGCAAAAGGAGAATCGTTGATATAAAGCACGTGTCAGTTAACATATTGTAGAGAAAATAAAGAGTATAAAACCACCAATAAGAAAATACATAGCTAAATGTAAAGAAAAAATATAAAAAAATAATATATATAAAACAAAAAAATTATCACAAACAAGACATGTATGTACATCCATGAGTACTTACAGCAGAAACATTCGTTACACTTAAAGTTGCTTTTCAACACTAGACTTGTCCGTTTTATCAATATTATTTAATAAGTTTTGTCCTTACAGACTACAAAAAAACATCGCAATGCACAACTTTTGTCATATTGAGATAAAAGAAAAACTACCAAAAATGAAATAAAAAATAAAAAACCACAAAAAATAAGAAAATAAGAACCAATGGAAAATAAATTAAAATGACAAGACAAACTGACGATAGTCAAGTACTATTATGTAAGAAAAACAATAGACTGACATATTTCGGTTGAAGAGATTCAAAATGATTGATCAATTTTTTGATAAATTTATTAAACTATTGACCAAAATATTGGTTTATTTATTGATTGAAATAATAATTGAAATGTTGACTGAAAGTTGATTGAATCATAAAATGAAATATTGATTGAATTATGGTTTCAAGAATAGGTTGAAAGATTAATTGAAAGATAGATCGAACAATAGGAAGACCAATATAAGGATACTTAATACAGATAGAATACTCCATTCTTATCTTTTTATGTACGTATGAACAATGTGCCATGTATGTATACAGATACAAAGCTTAAGTCAAGTATTCGCTACAATAAGATAAGATTGCGGAGGAAGCGTTTTAAAAGTAAAAAAATACCCACAGACACCATTTACCAAAACTCATTAATGTAATTTTATATTTGACAGAAAATTATCAGGAAAAAACTCTGCATTACACAAGCACACTTATTCCCCACTCACACAATACTACCGGCAATAACAAAAGTCAACCGTAAAATGATGAGATAAAGAATGAGGAAATAAGAATGAAAAAAAAAAAAAAAAAAAAATCCAACAAAACAGAAGATGAAGAAAATCTCAGTAAAAGCGCAGTCGAGCGCGTTTTCAAACAAAATGAAATAAAAGAAAATAAAATCACAAAACGACAAAGAAGAGTACCAAAAATGGTGATTGCGGCGATGATGGTGACGGTGGTGGTGGTGTTGGTGGTGGTGGTGGTGGGTTGGAGAATGTGGTGACTAAAAACGAAACTTAGGCATGGAATACATGGAAATTACGAATTTAAGGGTAGCTTAAGAAGTTTATAACGTCAAGTGTTTGAAAAAGAAATTTAAAAAAAATAAAAACTTAAGTATTTTATTTTAATTTCAAGAATAATGAAATATTAGAAAGAACTCGCAATTTTGTTAAATTAAAGTTGTTTACTCGATTTTAAGAGCTTTAAATTTTTTTGGAAAAGGAAAACTTATACATATTCAAATTGGGGAAAATAATCTACATCATAATTCTTCCAATATCATTTATTTTTAAGTATTCATATTTTATGCATTTATCTGATAAAGGATTTTAAGATCTCAACAATGATCACATTAGATGATACTTCAAAGTTTTATAAATAATAATTTTAAAAATTTATTTGTTATTTGGATGAATTAGACTATAAAATACCTTTCTTTCCTCTCTTGACATATTTCGGAGGGATCCTTTAGAGTATCACACAAAACAAAAAAAAAAAAAAACAAACAAAATAACACAAAATTATCATTAAAAGGTACATACAATATATTCATTCTCCTGACATTGATATCCCATGAAATTCATTGCATGAGAAATTTTAAAATTACTTGCATTTATAAAGGTCGACAGATTTTTTTAAAAAGCACATACCATCTTCGTTTAAGTTTGTATATTTATACTAGGGTATCCTGCCCGACGTCGTACGGCCAATCGGATTCCTTAAACTTCACTTTCAGTAGAACGCAAGTGGATTGGGCCATACCTACAATTGCGGTTTCGCACCATCGCTATTAATAAGTTGAATTGCAATTCTGGTATTTCATTTTTGCTTCCCGCTGCACTTTAATTTGGCTAAATGGATAGTCAGTCACATTAATAATTCCAGTGACTTACCAAATCCACAACAATGCACAGCTCCCTGGTCTTGCCTTAAGTGTTATTGTATTATTGAGTCCTTTAATTTATTCAAAACTAACTGTAGTACATTGCGCAGAATCAGACAAATCAAATGCAGTATTTGATCCACCAATTTCTCGACAACAGCGTCACATATCGATTCCAAAAGTACTCTGTTATGTTCAAGGCTAAAACCAACCATGCACGCATTCACAAAATGTCATTGCAATCAGATGAACGAACGGTATAGCCGCGCATAAGACTCAATATGAACACACATAAGAGAAGTTCAGTGACATACACACTCACAGAAGAATTATATATATAAAGATGTATATTTGTTGTGTCATCATCATAGCCATCGTATTTGTGGCCATCAATAAAATCTCTCTCGATTTGCATATAAATGATGATAAAGGAAGTCGTATGACAACAACAAAATCAATTTACAATACGTGTGCATGTGTTTAGGATGATAAGTATGCACAAAAAAAAAAAAAAAAAAAAGAAAAAGTGCCGAAGTTGATATACTCTTCACGCACCCCCTAGAAAAAGTGTTCTGCCAATGCTCTGATATAGAGCATTCAGAAATATATGACTTATGTTTAGGTTCTACCTATGTAGACAGTACACAAACAACATTACAACACTGAGACTAAAATATTTGTATAGGAGCTTTAAAATCCAGCAATCTTAGGGTCTTGAAACTTACATGGTTGGTGAATATGGGTCAGACACTTATACTGTTCAAAATTCAGTTCGATAACAAACAAAAAAGAAAAAGTTTTTCTTATAGGAACATAAATTTGGATTTGGGTTTATATGGGACCTATGTATATGATCCAATAATTTTAGGGTCTTGAAATTAATGTGTTCCTTGAATATTGATTAGAAACTTGTTATATAAGTTAAATTTTAGTTCAATACGACAAAAAACAAAAAAGTTTTTCTAATAAGAACCTGCAATTAAATGGGAGGTTTGTATGGGAGTTACCCCTCGTAGTGGTCCAATTGGGCTGATTCCGACAACTGTTTTGCGTCTAGCTCAAAAACTGAGGGACTAGTTTTGCTTAATCAACTCGTTCCGTCGTGCTGATCAACAATATATAGGTATACTTTATGGAGTTTCTAATATCTCCTTCTGCCTGTTACAAACTTTATGACAAACTTATAATATCATTGCGTGAAGAGTGTAAGAAATAATCTATATATTGTACAATATATTTTATTTTTGTTCTATTGCTAGTGGTAAGGAGATGTGTCAGGAAATCAGTTTTTGTACAAATACTTTTTCTCTTTTTCTTTTTTATTCATTAATTTCAATTTCTTTTAGTAAATCGCATCATCAATGTGCGTAAGCAAAAACACAAACATAAATAATTTAACGCTTCGAAAAAATATGATAACTTTGGTTTCCCATAACTTTGTTGTTTTTTTAATGGGTCATATTGCGTTTACGCTTTTGCACACGGCGTGCCTGGCTTTGAACGCGTCTCACATATTGACCCCTGTCATTCAGGTACATGCGAGCTGCTTCGATATTCATCACGCTTCGCATACTTGGCTGGCAGAGTACGTCGCGAATTATCAATAATATTTTTTTGATGCGTATTTGTGGACGCCAGCCTTCTTTAAGCTGTGCACAATAGAGTTCGCCCGTTAGCCGTGCAATATTCGGATGGAATATGCGCTGCGTAAAATATATCCGGGGTGGTGATATTGGATGGTCTTCACTGAAATATACTAAAATTTCGTACCATCCACGCTTCCAAATAGTTCTCTTCTTGCCAGGTATTCGGCAACGCCAAATCATAAAATCACGTCTGCCACGAGAAAATTTATTCAATCCAACCCTAAAGCCATGCATGGGATTTCTTTTCCAGTCATTTAGCTCGTCATTTAAACGTGCAAGCGTTGCTATAGACATGTTGCTGAAAAAAAGGAAATTTATAATACGATAAAAATTTATTAACCCATTTCTCGCAACGATTTCGAAAACGAAACATAAATTCAAATTAGTGCTTTATCATTTCTATGATAGATAGAAAGTTCATCTTACATTTTAGTGAAAGGCAAAGAACCAAATTATCATACAATAAAAATTATTTAAATTTATTTTTATCAAATTTTACAAGAAAAATTGGTGCCCGTCAAATTGAACGAATTCTTCATAGAGGAATTCTGAAATTTATTACTGTTTTTTGTACTCACCACAATGACAGATAAATCTTAGGTATTAATTTTAATTTGTAATCACCATATTTACTGATGATACTTTCAGCACTATACAATACTATTTTTTTCACTGACTAAAACAGTGCTGGTCATACTATTAAATACTTTCCAGGGACTCAGATCTTTGAAGACATTCGATGTTAAAAAGAAATACATTTTGCTGCATTTTCCAAATTCCATATGTGCATTTTTTTAAGGTTTTGGAAAGAAACCAAAAACGTGACATTGGATAGATTTATTAGTATTTTTTATGGTCCCGGACCCAAAGGGTACCAAAAGGAACCCTACTGCAGAGACTTCGTTTTCCGTTCGTCCGTCCTCGAGTCATATCCCATAAACCGCAATGGCTAGAGAGTTGAAATTTTTAGAGAATGTGTAGTTCTGAAAAATTCTATCGAAATATCACAAATAAGTGAAAATTTGCAAATTTTGTTAATGGATCCGGCGGTTGGTGTCCTAAAAGGACACGGAAGGATTTTTTTCAAAAATTCAAACGCAATTGTCTGCTAGGGTCTAAAATAAGATATCTCACAAATTTTCACCGAAAAATCTCCGGTGGATCAATACCAGCAAGAAATGGGTTAATTTATTTATTGTTATTTATTATAAATTACTTACATTTCCTAATTTTTCTTAAGCTTTGCGTTAACTTGCTGATCCTTTAAGTCTAAAAAAATTATTTAAATTTATTTTTGTCAAATTTTACAAGAAAAATGGGTGTCTGTCAAATTGAACGAATTCTTCATAAAGGAATTCGTAAATTTGATTTTTTTTTTTTTTTTTTTAATTCTCTAAAATGACAGATAAATCTTAGGTATTAATTTTAATTTGTAATCACCATATTTACTGATGATACTTTCAGCACTATACAATACTATTTTTTTCACTGACTAAAACAGTGTTGGTCACACTATTAAATACTTTCCAGGGACTCAGATCTTTGAAGACATTCGATGTTAAAAAGAAATACATTTTCGCTGCAACTACCAAATTCTATATGTGCATTTTTTTAAGGTTTTGGAAAGAAACCAAAAACGTGACATTGGATAGATTTATTAGTATTTTTTATGGTTCGGGACCCAAAGGGTACCAAAAGGAACCCTACTGCAGAGACTTCGTTTTCCGTTCGTCCGTCCTCGAGTCATATCTCATAAACCGCAATGTCTAGAGAAGTGAATGTTTTAGAGAATGTGTAGTTCTAACCAGGCATCAATAATAAGTACTTAAACTGAAATATTTTTAAAAACTTAAAGGGCTTCCCATACAAGAAACATTTTGGTTTGTATGGCAGCTGTACGATCCAGTAATCCCACGATCTTGAAATTCAGATGGTTGGTGGCTACACATCAGAACCTGATATTGTCGAAATTTCGGCTTGATCGGACAAACCCCCATTAAAATTCAAGTTCCGATTAGAAAAACTTCTTTGTTTTTTGTTCTATCAAACTGAAATTTAAACACTATAAGCATCTGATATAGACGCGGTACATTAAAATCATCGTGTATTCGCTTAATTGTGGAATATGGTTGATGGAGGACAGAGAGAATATCAATTCATATTAAGAGAAATAGTACAATAGAAAAAAAAAAAAAAATTAAATAAAATTAAATAAACAAAAAATGAAAGAAAAATGAATAACAAATGAACACACAAAAGGTATGTAGATACACGCAAGAAATGACTTTGATGAATGATATGCGAATGATGGATGAGTTAAATGAATGAATCGCTGTCTCACTGGAGTTAACTTGAGAAGGATTCAATCAAGGAAAGCCCATGAGGAACAAAGGAATAAGGAAAGACAAGAAAAGTAACCAAACAAAATGAAATGAATGAGAAATGATGATTGGATTGACAATAGTTAATGCGATGGCCCAGGCTATGATTGAAAATTTAAGTGAGGATGTTGAGGCTGACATGGTTACAATTGATTGAATGAATGTGGATGTGAATCTTTTGATTGAAATTGCTTCATTTCTTTATTTCTCTTCTCGTGTTTTCTATTGATTAAATACCAAATGTTAAGCAAATTGATATCGTAAGTTTAGATATCTGATGTCCCACATGTATGGTGAACTTATAGTAGTCGCAACCTTCTTAAGTTTATATAAATAGAAGCGAAAGTGACTAGGATAATATATACAATAATTGCCAAACAACTGGAAAGAGTTTATTGTGATTAATTATTTCCTCCCTTCATTTTCCTTAATCGTTTTTAGTGTATTTTTATTTCAATAGAAAATGATTTTTGGTTTTTTTTATAAAAAGCAAAACCTATCAGAAAAATTCTGCAAGTACTTCACTGAGATGTGATACTGCGGCTTTCAATTATTATGTGTTGTGTTGCGGTGAAAAGATCATGTTAACCAGATAGAAAGAATTTTTTAGCGAATGAATCATTCTTTTACTTGGGAAATGATCGAAGGTCAATGCTACTCAAAGAAAAAGTTTTTCTTATAGGAACATAAATTTGGATTTGGGTTTATATGGGACCTATGTATATGATCCAATAATTTTAGGGTCTTGAAATTAATGTGTTCCTTGAATATTGATTAGAAACTTGTTATATAAGTTAAATTTTAGTTCAATACGACAAAAAACAAAAAAGTTTTTCTAATAAGAACCTGCAATTAAATGGGAGGTTTGTATGGGAGTTACCCCTCGTAGTGGTCCAATTGGGCTGATTCCGACAACTGTTTTGCGTCTAGCTCAAAAACTGAGGGACTAGTTTTGCTTAATCAACTCGTTCCGTCGTGCTGATCAACAATATATAGGTATACTTTATGGAGTTTCTAATATCTCCTTCTGCCTGTTACAAACTTTATGACAAACTTATAATATCATTGCGTGAAGAGTGTAAGAAATAATCTATATACAATATATTTTATTTTTGTTCTATTGCTAGTGGTAAGGAGATGTGTCAGGAAATCAGTTTTTGTACAAATACTTTTTCTCTTTTTCTTTTTTATTCATTAATTTCAATTTCTTTTAGTAAATCGCATCATCAATGTGCGTAAGCAAAAACACAAACATAAATAATTTAACGCTTCGAAAAAATATGATAACTTTGGTTTCCCATAACTTTGTTGTTTTTTTAATGGGTCATATTGCGTTTACGCTTTTGCACACGGCGTGCCTGGCTTTGAACGCGTCTCACATATTGACCCCTGTCATTCAGGTACATGCGAGCTGCTTCGATATTCATCACGCTTCGCATACTTGGCTGGCAGAGTACGTCGCGAATTATCAATAATATTTTTTTGATGCGTATTTGTGGACGCCAGCCTTCTTTAAGCTGTGCACAATAGAGTTCGCCCGTTAGCCGTGCAATATTCGGATGGAATATGCGCTGCGTAAAATATATCCGGGGTGGTGATATTGGATGGTCTTCACTGAAATATACTAAAATTTCGTACCATCCACGCTTCCAAATAGTTCTCTTCTTGCCAGGTATTCGGCAACGCCAAATCATAAAATCACGTCTGCCACGAGAAAATGTATTCAATCCAACCCTAAAGCCATGCATGGGATTTCTTTCCCAGTCATTTAGTTCGTCATTTAAACGTGCAAGCGTTGCTATAGACATGTTGCTGAAAAATTCTATCGAAATATCGCAAATAAGTGAAAATTTGCAAATTTTGTTAATGGATCCGGCGGTTGGTATCCTAAAAGGACACGGAAGGATTTTTTTCAAAACTTCAAACGCAATTGTCTGCTAAGATATCTCACAAATTTTCACCGAAAAATCTCCGGTGGATCAATACCAGCAAGAAATGGGTTAATTTATTTATTGTTATTTATTATAAATTACTTACATTTACTAATTTTTCTTAAGCCTTGCGTTAACTTGCTGATCCTTTAAGTCTAAAAAAAATTATTTAAATTTATTTTTGTCAAATTTTACAAGAAAAATTGGTGCCTGTCAAATTGAACGATTTCTTAATATAGGAATTCGGAAATTTGTTATTTTTTTTTTTTTTTTTTTGTATTCTCTAAAATGACAGATAAATCTTAGGTATTAATTTTAATTTGTAATCACCATATTTACTGATGATACTTTCAGCACTATACAATACTATTTTTTTCACTGACTAAAACAGTGTTGGTCATACTATTAAATACTTTCCAGGGACTCAGATCTTTGAAGACATTCGATGTTAAAAAGAAATACATTTTCGCTGCAACTTCCAAATTCCATATGTGCATTTTTTTAAGGTTTTGGAAAGAAACCAAAAACGTGACATTGGATAGATTTATTAGTATTTTTTATGGTTCCGGACCCAAAGGGTACCAAAAGGAACCCTACTGCAGAGACTTCGTTTTCCGCCCGTCCGTCCTCGAGTCATATCTCATAAACCGCAATGTCTAGAGAAGTGAAATTTTTAGAGAATGTGTAGTTCTAACCAGGCATCAGTAATAAATAATTAAACTGAAACCATATTTTAAATGGTTCCTCACATTTAAATCTATAGATAAAGAATTGATGATTCTATTTAAATCGCCTCTCCTTATTCCAATAAAAAATAATTACTATATCGCCATCATCACCCTGAAGCCATGAGACGTTTACTTAGCTAGAAACTTGAGTAGTTCAAACTTATTGAAGACTAATGACATAAAAAAAAAAAAAAAAAAAATTAAAATACACAACGGAAAACAGAAAATAAGAAAATTAAATAATTTTATTTTATTATTATAGTATTTTGAATAGAAGTTTATAATGTGAATTCCTTTACTTAAAGTCAATTAACCTGAAAATTAAAAAGCAAAGAAATAAAAATAGAATCTGGGAAAACTTTTATTTTGTGTCTAAAAGTTTTAAGGTAAAGTGAATGACATCAATTAATTTTTAAAGTGTAACTTTTGCTAAAAATAAATTAAAAGCCAAAAGCAAACAACAAACAACACAACATAAATGTGTGGTAAACATAATGAAGGAAGGATAGAAGCCAGGAAAGGCTTCAGGAATTGCTAAGAATTTTTAGATGGTTCTAAAATAAGTGACCCAATGGTTTAACTCGTCTCAACTCAACTCAACTAAACTCAACTTGTTTTGAAATGATTGAAGCGGAGAATAAGGTAAAAAAGCTAGAAAATAAAAGAAAAGCCAAGAAACTTTATGGAGGCCGATGAAGTTGAGAAGGCATCAAGTCAAAATAAATGAACTCTCATCATTCATTCAGTAAGTCAGATTTTCATTCATTCAATGTGGGCAAATTGCTTTTGTTGTTGACTAAGAAGAAGGTGGTGGTGTTATGATGATGATGATGATGATGGTGTTGGTGTTGGTGGCGGCGGCCAACTTTTAATTGCCAACTTTCAGTGTCTGATATTTTTAAAGGGTTTCTCCTTCCAACCCTTGGAATAATAAAAACAAAGAATCTCAATAGGAGTAGGAGCAACAGTGGAAGTAGCAACAGCAGCTCAGATTAACCAAATATAATAAAGGCGAAGAAAGCCAAGACAAGCAGACTCAAGCCATGCCAAGTCAAGTTAATACGAAAAAGTTGCTACTGGGATATAGTAGTAGTACTTGTAGTGGGGCTGGCGATTCAATAAACGTTATTTGAGGTGTAACAGCAGCAGTAGAAGCTGCATATCCTGGCGGATACGACGACATGAATAGAAATTGGCCTTTGGGCGTTTTTTCAATGAAAGAATGGATGAATAAAAGAATGAATGAACCAAGCAACTAACTAACGAGCAAATGAATGAATGAAGGAAGAAAAACTTTACTGAAAGTTTGTCGTCGTCGTCGAGTGCCTTTCATTTTTGGCGAGTGACTCAACTCAACTCGACTCGCCTCGACTCAAAAAAAATTACAAGTTAAGGTGAATCACATTCTGGTTTAGCTTAACTTGAATTAGTGTTGGCCCCCCGATCTCTGGTCTGAACTGAACTTAGCTCAGTTGTGTTGAGTTAAGTTAAGTTGAGACAAACTGACGTCGCTCACCATGACAAAATAGAAAAAAACCAATCAAAAGCTAAACAAAAGTTGGGAGAAAATGCAAAAGAGAAAACACAACTTGAAAACTTTACTCATTTTCCTTCACACACACAAACACACACATAGGAAGGGAGAATGAAAGAACGATAGATGGGACTCCATAGAGCATATTTTTATTCATTCACTTGCTGTGCTAGTGAGTTCCTCCTTACCTCTCAATTTCCATGTATATTCATTTGGCTGCCTGAATTATTTTCTTTATTTAATTTTTTATTATACAATATTTTTTGTATGGTTTTTGTCTTAGCCTCGAAAGCTTTGTGAGAGGGAGAGAGAGAAGATGGAATGGGATCGATGGGATGTGTGTGGGTGAATTGTGGTTCTATGTACCAAGAAAGTTACGACTTTTGCAGTACATGAATTCTAAATGAGGCATTAAACTTTCCTTATTGGACTTGGACGACAACGATGCCACACAGAATCTGTTGCTTCTTTGGATGCATAAAGAAAATGCCAAAAAATATGAAAAGAAAAGAAAATGGAAAAAGAGAAAATGGAAATGGCATAAAAACGAAGGAACGAAGCTACTAAAAATGCTACAATAGCATACACATACAAAAATTGTAACACTATGGTCCAATAAATTGCATATGCCAGGCGGACTAACATAGCTGGGTTCCATGTCCCAAATAGAGAGGGAGACAGAGACAGAGAGAGAGAGAGAGAAAGTGAGAGAGAGAGATAGTTCAAAGAAAAATTCCTTATTCCATTTTACTTCGTTTCGTGTTCCGTTCAATTCGATTCGCTTTGAAATTTTATATAAGCATTTTTCATTATGAGATAAGCGTCGCCGAATCCTTAACCTTTGGTTGGTAGGTAGGAACTTCCTAACATCACAAGCAGCTGCCTTACATTGAAATTATGTAAACGGAAACATTTCCACTTCTGCCCTCCTTTTCATCCATCGAAGAAGGATACTCTTCTTTTATGTGTTATCCTTACACATTCTTTGCCTTGCCCTGTTTCGCTTTGGTTTGGTTACGTTTTCATGCTTTTTTTGCTTCTTAGGGTTCTTACGCGCTTATAAATTATTAAAAATTGAATGACTAAAGGCTATAAAAGGCTAAAGGCTGCTGAAGGCTGACGCCACTCTATTCCACATCTTTTCATTTCTTTTCTTTTCTATCCTTTCTTTACATGTCTTTTTTATATATTTTCATTCATACTTTTCTTTATGTTTGGTTTTTTTTTTTTTTTTGCCTTTGCTTTCTTTGGTCAAAAAAGGATACAGAAAAATGAGGAAAAATGAAATCAGGATCAGAAAGGATGAGACACACACACGCACACAATCATAAAAAAAGCTATTCATTTCATTTATTGAAAGTTAACTGCAGACAGGAAATGTATTTATGTTCGTACATTGCTTCTTGCCACATGTTGTTGTTCGTCCGTCGTCTATCGTCATGTGCCCTTTGATCCCATAATATTTTCATTTATTTGTACATATGTAAATTATCCATGGACCCATGCATGCGTAAGTAGTCAGTCAGTCAGTTAGTTGAATATCCTTGGACACGGACATTTCAGTAAGGCAACGACAGGTTGGGCTTAAGTAAGGACTTAACCAAAACAAATCTGTTAAATTCCCCTTCCACAAACGATATTTTATTCTGTAACAATTTCAGGCATTCTAATTTGGTTTGATCTGTTGCATTTAGCATGTTTGTATTAACTTCAACTATTTCTTAGGAATTTGCTTCGAAAATTTAAGCTGCACACACTTTAGTTTCATTATCTTATTTTATTTTATTTCGCAACAAAGTATGCAATATATTTTAATGTTTATTATCTAAATGAAATTTAGTTTCACAAAACTTAAAGGCTATTAGTAAGATATAGTAAGACAAAATAAAATAAAATAAATAATGGAAATGATCATTAATGATGATGATGATGATGATGATGATGTTAGGAGGCAAATAATTAACCTTTAGATTGTGTAAATTTTGAAATAATTGAAAATAGGTTTGAGGAAATATGAATAATGTGGGAAACAATTACAATACATTTCATTTTTCTTTTGCATAGAAATCATCTTTTAAAAATTGTTTATAATTTGTATAAGTTAAGTTAAATTTGTAATAGTAGTTTCTTGATATTCTTAGACATCATCATCATTTCATTGGATGTTGGTTTACATGCCAGTGAGAAATATAAACAATAAATTTGTTCGCCTACTTCAACTACTTTTTGGAGCGCACCTTATTTCTTCTTGTGATATTTGGTGGCAAATGGAGATCCAACGTTGTTGGTCTGGTGGAATACCATGGTTTTGGTGATTAACAACTTGATCAAACCAACGTATGTCATCGAACATGCCTACGATAGATAAAAATAAATAAAAATGTTATCCCTAAAATTATACTTTACTTTTGTATTTAATGAAATTTTGAATACAAAAATCCAAATCCAAAAAACCAAATTTCCAACTATTTCAGTGGATTATCCGTTAAGTTTCTTTGATATTCTTCTAATTTGGCCTATAATGAAGACAGCAAAAATAAAAAAAAAAATAAAAAAAAAAAAATTAGCCGAATCAATCAAACCTTTCTGAAGATAAAAGCAATTTCAGCAATAATCAGAATTGTCATGTCATCAATCAAAGCTTCTTTATAAAAATTATGTCAAAACTAAAAAATATATGGCGTTGCAAGATAAATAAAAAATTCATTTATTGGAAAGACTATGAAAATACATAGATTGGACAAACCGCTCTCGCTATATTAGGCATTCCGAGATTTCTAGGGATTTCAATCTGTTGCGATTTATGACAAAATACAATAGAACAAGATGCGTTAACAAATATCATTGCATTCATTTCTTACCTGTCCCTTTAAAATCGCCAAGACAAAATGTAACCATAATTTCATATTAATCAGTTATAGAAATATTTTATTATAAACCCAGACCCTTGTAAAGAGTAAAAACAAGCCATTGAATAATAAAATCTAAATCACTTAACTCACACAGTGACTTTGTAGAAACAAAAGTTTATTTAATCGTTTATTATTCATTGTATTCACTTTCTACTAATTAACTTTTTGAATAGCCTTCTATAATAAAATTATAAAATTATAAATAAAATTATAAGTCTCGAAGGAAATTTTATAAAGTTTGCGAAGGATTTTCATTGAATCTTCCTACTGGACTACGCAAGTAAATTGATAATTCATCAAAAATTGCATCCTCAGATTGTGTTGATTTCCAGCTCTTGTTTACTTATTCATAGAGAAAAGCTCTTACATACTTTTCAGATTAATAAAAATTTCGAAAGTTTGTTTTTTATTGAGTGAGCAAGCAAGTGGATATTTTTTAAATCTACGATCTAATACAATGGTTATGGCGAGTGAAGTCATTTTCTCTAAAGCACCAATTAATTTGTGCAAATTCTTAAAGTACAAATTATTTCAATTCTTTGGCTTTTTAAAACTAATTAATAGATTATCGGCATCACCTTGCTACTAAATCAGTACATATCATCAGACAGTTCTTTTTGCAACTTCGAACGATCGAAACATGTGCAATACAGAAGAGAGAATTGACAGTTCTGTCAAGTTGTGCATTATTGGTGAGTGCATTATTATTACAAGAACTTATCAATCATGCAGTATATGCTGTTCCATCTTGTTGAAACTTCTTGAATCACATTTTGTTTTTTTTTGCGTGGCTTTCCTTAACACATTGCTTGGTATGTTTTTCTTAAACCATATTACAAATTTCTTTGGAAACTGTTGTTCAGCATACTCTGCAACTAAATTTGTAGTGTGCGCAAAATACAGTATATGTTTTTATATAAACTAAATCGACGGTCTGCGTCAGTTGGCAGCCACTACAACAGGCATTTTATCGATTTTTTTATCCCATTCAAAATAAGTATTCAGAAGCATCTGAGCCATGTGATCTGAAGTATTGCGTTCAAATCACTTATGATTGAAAAAAATTCAATGCACCTACCGAAGTGTACTGTAATCTCAAGAAAACTTCTCATTCTAATAGTTTCTCTCCACATGTCCGTCGCAAGTGTGAGATTTTCTACATTTTTACATTTATTTTTAAAACCAACTAATACGAAATTTGTTATCAACCCAGTGAGTTAATGTCATCTTATAGGGAAGTTGGTATTGCATAATGGCATAATACAAAAGCCCGCAAAAATCGATGCATCGAATAGAAAAATAATCAAAAAATCGAATCAATTCGATGTATTATACACGTGTGGTAAACATCAAATGGATTCGTTGCATGGGAACAGTTGAAAAACGTATCTTATTTTTCTTAAATTTAAAGGTGTTTTCATGTTTTTCCAACAAATAGTATTCTTTTATTCATGATTTTTGTTGTTTTATCTTTGTCTTTGACAAAATTACTAAACAGCTGAATACTTTCTTTGATATATTAATTTTAAACATATGTGTTTTCAGTTTCAGAAGAATATAAAAAAAAAATGGACCAAGTGCGAGTCAGACTCGTACACGGAGGGTTCCGTACCACATTGGGGTCTGTGTGGGAGGTACTCCCCCTGGTGGTCCAATTTGATGGATTCCAACAAATGTACAGCTCCTACATCAAATACTTTTAGTGTCTAAATTTCAGTTCAATAGTTCAAAAAACAAAAAATTTTTTTGAAAAAGAACCTAAATTTTAATGGGGTTTTGTATGGAAGGTACCTTCCTCTTAGTAATCCAATCAAACTGAAATTTTGAAAATAAAAGTTTCTGATGTATAACCACCACCCATCCATTTTTCAAGATCGTGGGATTACTGGATCGTATAGCTGCCATACAAACCAAAAGGTTTCTTGTATGGGAACCCCCTTAAGTTTTTAAAAATATTTTAGTTTTAGTATTTGTTACTGATACCCAGAGAGAACTACAAATTCCCTAAAAATTTCAACTCTCTAGCCATTGCTTTGTATGAGATGTGATCCTAGGACGGACGGACGGACGGAAAACGAAGTCTCTGCAGTAGGGTTCCTTTTGGTAACCTTTGGGTCCGGAACCCTAAAAAAAATCCAATACAAAAATTTTTCACCTCTTGTTCTTGGTGGTAACATGGTTATTTTACTTTGAAGTCTCTGTTAAATACATCAAACGCAAACTGTTTTATAGGCTATGCAGTGAGCATCATCAACATCATCATTATCGTCATTATGGAGAGGTGAATGTAAGAAGGAAACGGCATTTCAGACGCTTCTATTACTTTCTACTTTCTCTTTTAGATATTCAATTTATTTCGGAAATCCTTCTTGCTTGTATTTGTTGTTTGTGTTGTTGTTGCCTTAGTCAACGGCGTCGTCAACATCATCGTAAGTCATTAGAAGATCTCAAGAGTCTATTTAAAATTGTTGCTTTTTCTACCTATGCCTATGTTGTTTGTTGTTTTTTCTATTTTCCATTTGCCTTTCTTTTTTTTTTTATGTCTTAATTCGGCTCAAGCACGCAACAAAAATTTCTAAGTTGTTGCCAAAAAATGTCTGTGGCTGTGTCTGTGTATGTGCAGGTGGTATTTCTTTTCTTATTCGTTGTTGGTTTTTGTAGTTCGTTGCTCGTTTTATAAGGACAATAAAAAGGTAAAAACACAAACACTAAGGCATGGAGATGTATAGAAAGATATAGTACTTTAAATAATAAATTCGTTTAAAAGATTGTTTGATTTCACAGCCCCTCCGTTCGGCCAAGTGCATGACTAATCGAAAGACCAACCAACCAACCGACCAACCGAATGTTTCCGCTTGCTTCTTGTTTATATGTATTAGCGTCCGACCTATCAACATGATGCCTCCAATTCCATCTATATTTTTGTTGCCAGCAGCTAAGCATCCTGGCAGCCTTTACGGCTTTATTATGATATAACTGGCAAACGGCCCAATAACTTTCAAGTACGCTAGGCTATGCTCGACAAGTGGCTCTACCTACCAATGACGCCCCAAAAGTACTTAAATCCAAAACCGAAAACAAGCAAATTCGAACAGAATCCTTTTTCCTTTTTTCCTTTTTGCATTTTTCTCTTTTCGCTTTTCTCTTTCCTCCTCTGTGTTTCTTTTTTTTCTTTCTCTTTTGTTTTTGTTTTTGTGTTTACATTTTGTTGTTTCGTTTTGTTATGTACAATATTTTTGTGAGTACTCGCTTGATGTTAGCAGGAGCAACGCAGCATAGCAATTGCGCCTAAAAGTAGATATTCAGAAGCCAACACACAACCGAATGCAAACATTGGGAAGTTTTCATTATTGCTGTTGTTGCGGTTGTTTCTACTAGTTTTGCTCGACAAGGCTATTGAAACTTTAAAATATTGTATTGATAAAGTCATGGGCGTCGGCAGCTTTTTGCTCAAGGGTAATCACATTAAGGAATGTCCTATTGCTACATAATTGTGAAATGAATAATTTAATACTTAAAATTTAGTACTTACATTTGTCGGCCTCTCCCAATCCCCTCGGTACGACCATGTATGAAGAGGAGAAAGGATAGATGATTCGCACAAGGAGTAGAAACATATGAAAGCGTAAAGCTAACAAACAAAAATTTGTTCTCATCGAATAAGAACGACAACGACGATAATAATGAATTCGATGATGACTACCATGATGATGATGGTGATGACGATGAGATTGATGATAATGAAGATAATGATAATAATGTTATTGCTGATGGAAAAAAGTTTCAATATGGCAGGGAAATATCTACCATAGAGAAGTACACGGAACACTGTGGAATTGGAATAAATAAAAAAGTCAACAAGCTATTACAGCTAGTACTATGTACGATTGCAGTTCCTTTGATGGCCTATTGAAAGCTAAATAAGGGAGAAAAACAGAGAGTGAGTGAGAGAAGAAACAACGTGAAGGGGAAAATATTGTGGGAATATGGTAAAAAATTGAAGAAAATGAGTCTGCTGCATACAAATTGGCAAACGAAAACCATTTTAACCTTCTCGATCGATCGTTCACTTCACTTCATTCCATCTTAACTGAATTCCATCTTGACTTTTTTTATGTTTGGCTTGTGTTTTTTCACGTTGCATAGTTTTGGGCTGCTGCGCTCCATTTCTATTTTTTTTAGTGTCTACAATAACAAAACAATATACTTATATACTTATACTGTATTGTATATGTATATGAAATTGATTTTGGTTCCTTATATAATGGTCTTCACTGTAGACAGAACATGTACATACAATACAGACATTTGTACACATCTGCATCATTCTACAATAATATTGAGAATTGTAAAAAGTTCGATTGCTTCCGATGTTGGCATTGTTGGTTTATGCTGTTTTTTACTTTTGGGGGTTCTGTTGCTCAGTATATAGTACAATACTTCTTCAAATTTATGCAAGTGTAGCAAGTGTAGCACAACCAAACAAACAAGCATGGAAACAAAGGGGGGGTAACAATTTATGAAAATAAATAAAAAGAAATTTGTTTACAATAAATAGAAAGCAAATTACGGAGTTACAATCAGATGGACCTGAATATTCTGTGTATCCTGAAAATGTTACAAAAAAATATTAAAGCAGAAATGATTTTAAACATCATTATTGTATTGTATTAGATATCAAGATATGCAAAATATTATTTGTTGAGATTTATGATTGATTGATATGCATTGGAATTAATTGAGGTTCTATTTGAAATTTAGCTTCCTAAATTTTACACTTTTCAGGAAATGGAAACTCTGTTACATGAGCACACCAGACAAACTTTCTTTGGACGTTGATCAAAAATATATAATATCTATACGGCAATTTAAAGTTTTACTTAACGCACTCTAAATGTTTCACGCATACTAAAAGAATCGTTTAATTTAATTAAGATACAAGGTATGAAATTTGAAAGTATGTTTTTCTGGCCTTAATAAACGATATACTAAATACAAGCCACAGGAGTCAGACTGTCAACCATTTGAGAACAGACTACTCGATTCAAATATATTTTTGATGTATTTCATTTTGATGATTATCATAGGAATATATAGATACATCATGTCTGATATTCAATATAGTCAAATCTAGAAAATCGAGGTAGGTAGCCGTTATATTGTACATTTCTCGTGACTCACTTAGAATTATTATTTACTGTTTATTTAAACAACGAATTAAAATAGGCGCGGTGAGCAAAAACTAAGCATAACTATGGGACAATGAAAGACTATGAATGTACAATCGTAGCAAGCCAAACATAACAGGATCCTGCATAAATAGTTTTTTAAAAATTTATTCTGACCTATGTCCGTCATCGAACATGCCTACGATAGTAATAACGACAGTGATAAAGCAGAAAGTATAAAGAAAACTAAAGAAAAAAATGTATAAAAAAAAAATGTATTCCTATACTTTACTTTTTTATTTTTTAAGATTTCAATAAAAAAATCCAAATACAACCAAATTTCCAATTTTTCCGTTAGATTACCCGAAAATTTTCTAATATTCTTCTTATTTAGCCTATAGCGAAGGCAACAACAAAAACTTCGTTAAATTGGCAGCATTTTCATAATTATGAAATTATAATTTTTCATTATTTTCAACGCCCCTCTCCCCTTGATAACATAAACGCGCAATGGCAAAACTGCTCTTATCTGTAACGGACATTCCTTGTTTTTTAGAATATATAAATAACTTGATGTTACGAAACTTAAGTCATGAGATATATTAACATTTTTGGCGACACCGAAAGCATTTGGATGTTACACAGCGTCAGTTTTCGATATGACTATGGAACCCTTTTTAAAAATGTTTTCAAATTAAAATGTCACACCAGCAATGTGCTGAGCTTATATACAAAAGAAATTTCTATATTAATATTCAAAATCCGAATTGAATGAACCTGATACATTGATAAAAGGGCATAAGTTACTTAGAAGAATGCATCTATTTCTATTTAACTATATGATGGGATAGAAAGAAGCAGAGAAACAGTTTTGTCTCTAGTTGAGCTCTCAAATTACTTATTCCATTCTTAAACTGCTATGTTTCCTTTTCAGAACTTATTACAATACTAGAAAAATACAAAAAATTTACGTAATTATTTATAACTATAAGTAAAACATTATATTAGAAGGAAAGGTATGGCTATGGGAAGAAGTTATGGTGGGAGGGATCTAATACTAAGCCAACAGTCCCTTCTATGCAGTGACATTACTTTTGTGTCTAATCAACAATGTCAACTGTCAAATCTGCTATTTACCCAGTTAAAGCTTCTATTTTCGAGTTTCTTTTTTTATTTGCTCTTCTTTTTTGTGGAGCTGAAAAGCCATTTACAATAAGTTAGTAGCTTCAAAGAATTCATCTCTCGTATGAATGCTGCTTTCACTAAGCTGTTAGTTGTATTATCGAGGCAACGCCAGATATGCTTTCTAATCAAATTAATCATGAAGATGTCTGTATCAATATCTTATTTAATACAAAATTTAACATAGTTGTTACTTGAAGGCATGTACATTTTCTCTCAAGTTTTCTAATTTGTTCTAGGACAGATTATACCAGATATGATTGGCTTTATCAGCTATTATTACATTACGACTTTGACACTGTTTTGTGTTTTTCAATAATATTATATTTTTGTTGTAAAAATAAATTAATATTGAAAATTGATTCTCCTGGGTGGTAGATGACAATATCGTCGGCAAATCTTATTATCTGTCAATTTTGTTTATTAGGTCAAGTAAAAAATAAATTAGAAACTGTGCCTTGCTGAATGCCATTTCTGACATTGTAATTTCGATTGCTATAAATATTATTAATGTGAACTATCAACTTCTTGTTTCAGAATAAGGAATTGTGGAGGGCATCGAAAACTTATAAATTTAACTATTAGACCTTTACTTCAAAGGTTTTTTCTAGGTCGATAAACAGTATATTGCAGACACTAGTCGTGTATTGTTGATTTAATATATTTATCCAAATCAATCAATCACGGGGTTGCCAGCTTCGCTCTGGGAGTTGATATGAGACTCACTGCACTTCACAAGAAAAACTAACGTTCGACTCTGAGGACTTGACTTATTTATCACATGCTTTGAATCGACAGTGTTCCAGAATATTCCTTAATTCGAAATATTCTGGACTGTTCTAGAAATTTTTTAAGGGCTAAATTCCAGCTCTGTAAATTTATAACCACGGAAAAAACCGGAACTTTCTTCATGAATGGGGGATAGAGTGCTACCCGCCATATTACTTCCTTGATTGTACCGGGACTCGTTTCTGAGTCTTATAATATATATTGATTACTCTCGATTAATCTATTATTGCTATTTGGAACACTTTACTAATGTTTTATAATATTTAGATTGTTTTTGTCTTTGTGCAATACTCAAATATATAGTTTGGCGATTCGGACTAAACCAGTAGGCAGTTTATTCATAAAGTTAAAAAATATTTAAATTATATCATTAGGGGTTAAGATGTAATTATTGATGTGGTTTTTGTTCAAATTATATAAATTTTTTGAGCTACTAAATGAAGTTTTGTGTACTACAATAATTTCACCAAGCAAAAGTAAATTCTTGCCCATAAAGTATGCAACGTTTTATTCATTTAATTCTATTTTCATACGTCTTTCAGTGTGTTTGTTTATGTTTGTTTTGAAAACATTCGGAAACATTGTCGCAATATAAATTTACCTTAAGTTGCAATGCAGTGAAGGAAAGTAGAGAGTAAACAGAAACAGAATAGAATGACATGAAAGATGTAATAAAATGTAATGCCAAAAGACACAAGCAAAATAGAGAAAGTCATACTCAAAGACACACTCACACTCATTCTGTCGAACATGTGGATAAACATTTACGATGAACTCAAACTAAACAAAGGAAAGGGTAAAGAATGCATGAAAGCGGGGGAAGAAACATTTTCCAAGTAGTAAAATTGTTAGAGCCCCAACGAAGTCATTGAAATTAGATGCTGCCCTACAAAACACGCTTAAGGCGGAGGAGGTAAAACCCACAATTTTAGTTCAGTCAGTCATTTTGTTCAATGGCTACCGTGTATACTAAACTTAAAAGTGAACATCAACGAAATTGAAAGAAAAATATAAAAAAAAAAAAACAAACACAAAAACAACAAAAAATATTTTACAACATTTAAAAGAAAATAAAAGAAAGCACTGGAAATTTTTTTCATTTTTTGCAAATTTTTACATTTTTCCTTGCGTTAAAAGTTTCTGTTTCTGTTTTCATTTTTGTTGCATTGCCACCAACCACAAAAAAAAAATAGAAAACGAAAAAAAAAAAACAAAAAACCATAAAAGCAGAACAACTTCAAAGGTAAAATGAAGTACACATGTATTTGTATAGGTGTGTGAGTGAGGAAGTGAGTGAGCGCATGTGTGTGTCTCTGTGCCTGAGCCTGTGTAAAGCATAAGTTTTTTCTTCTCTTATGTTGTATTGTTTTTATATCAATCGAGCATAATGATGAATCAAGTAGAAAAGTAAGGAGAACTTTACAGGTAGAATAGAAACCATAGCAGATAAAAAGAAATAGAAAAATGGGCCAAGTGCGAGTAAGACTCGCACACGGAGGGTTCCGTACCATATTGGGGTTTGAATGGGAGGACCTCCCCCTAGTGGTCCGATTTGAATGATTCCAACAAATGTACCGCGCCTACATCAGAAACTTGTAGTGTCTAAATTTCAGTTCGATAGAGCAAAAAACCAAGAAGTTTTTCTAATAAGTTTGTATGGGAGGTACCCCTCCTAGTTGGCCGATTTGGCTGATTCCAACAGATATACAGCGCCTATGTCAAGAACTTATAGTGATTAAATTTAAGTTTGATAGAACTATAACCAATAAAGTTTTTCTAATAAGAACCAGAATTTTAATGATGAATGGTTTGTATGGGAAGTACCCTCCCTAGTAATCCGAACAAATTGAAATTTCGACAATATAAGTTTTTGTTGCATAGCCATCAACTGCCTAAATTTCAAGATCGTGGGATTACTGGATCATATAGCTGCCATACAAACCAAAATGTTTCTTGTATGGGGACCCCTGTTATTGGGCATTATTGTTTAGGATAGGGTTAGTATTCCTATTGCTTTTCAATATTGATAGCGAAATATTTATCTGGAAGCGACAACGATCCAGTAGTACTAGACCTTAAAATTTACTTGGTTGGTGACACTTAAGAGTTTTTCTAATAAGAATATGAATCTTTTCTTTAAAATATTTACATATTCCTTGATTATGGAATCGAAGAAGTTAAGTTTCTCAAAGCTATTAGTTGCCATACTCAAATAATGTAGATACAATATTTTTTTTTTGTCATAGCCAGAATCATTTTTCCTCCATACAAGTTACTTTCCTTGGAAACCAAGTGTGCAGTACTTACTTTCATCAGAGAATAAAATTTTATAACAAAAGGATTGTGGCATGTTTACAAATTTATTTGCAAATTCCAAATTCTTCTTTCTATTAGCAATATTTCTTTTTTCGGGCTACGCGGCTATTATATCAAAATCCTTGCAAAACACCTTTTACAGTTCTGTCGGAAGAAAACTTCTCCGCCGCATTAATATTCAAATTGTGTGCAGTTAATTTAGAATTTAATTTAACTTTCTTAAGGAAACCCCTCATTTCGCGATTTGTTAGAAATTTTGGATGACAACAGAGCGGCTTTAACTACCATCTGGACTGAAGAATGGGCTCTGCCTACTTTTTCTCCAATCTCCCTAAAACTTTTCTTCTTAGTCCATAGTTTTATTATAATTTTCAGCTCACGTAAATTTATGTCCTTTCTTTTTTTTTTTTTTTTTTTTTTTTGATGAATGAGATGTCAAAGTTAAAATTATGTTTTTTTTTTTTTGCCTCTACGTAGACTACGTAGCAGGTCAGTGTACGATAACAGGTTACTGTTTTGATTGATGTATAAAACTCGATGTCCACCTCTGTTTGTTTATTTGTTTCTTGCGTTAAATGCTCTTAAGTGGTTTTGTTCTATTCAACTGAAAGTGTATTTAGAAAGAATTTTCAACCCATTGACAAGACAATTTTATTATTCATTGTCATGAACTGCAAATGTTCTACAAAGTGCAACAAAAAGAAATTTTTTTTCTTCAGTTTCCATTTCTATTGAATTTGATTCAACTTTACTGTATACGAAAGTTTTGCTTTATTGATGTTTTTTGCAAAGAATATAATGAAGTTTTCTTTATTCAGAATATAAGATCAACTATGTAATATTCAAGTTGGAATTTAAGTATCTAGTCAAATGAATAAGATCGACATGTAGAGGAATAGCAAAAACGAAATATTTATAAGAATTTTCATATAATTTTCTTTTTCATCAATAATTTTACAAATGCTGGTTTTTTGGTTTATAAATTCCTTTTGGATTTTTCCTAAATACTTTTCATTTTTAACACAATCTCAGTGAGGACGATGTCATTTGCCAATTGACATCATCATTTTGAGAGATAATTTTGCGAATAATTCTATTCATCCAAAACATAATCATTATTCTATGTTTCTATGATTCCATAATTTCAGTTCAAATTAAAGTTTTTTAGGAAAAAGGCTTATGAATTTATTATTTGCTTTGATGAATTGTTTGAGTTCCCAGAGAAATATTGCTTATACAAAGTTGAAAACATAATAATTGGGGCATTGGACATTCTCGTATATCACTTAAATTGAGTTTTATGGCAAAATAGATTGGTGAAATTTGTTTTTTTTTTTTTTTTTCTATAATCACCAACTAAAACAGAATCAAGTCAAGTGTGAAAGAAGAGTGTTAAGTGTGAAGAGCAACAAATAAAATAAAAGTAAAGAAAATAAAAGTAAAGAAAATAAAAGTAAGAAAAAAAGAAAGACAAGAACCAAACTGAATTGAACAAAACTGAACTGAAGAGCAATTGAAACAAGCAAACATAATTTACATGCCAATATCTCATGTAGCAGCTGCATACATTTTTAGCATAGTGTGTGTGTGTGTGTGTGTGTGTGTGTGTATGTGTGTATAGTGTAAAAAGAATGGTTCAAGTGCCTTTTGTCTGTACATATAGACAGTATATACAATACATGTGACGTAGGTGGCAAATAGAAAAAACGAGGTCAATAACAGGTAGATTATCAAATAACCATTAGCTGAGTACACACACAAACACACACCCAAAGAACATTTTACATACATATATGGCATAACATGGCAGGACATGCTTCATACTAATGTAGGAAGTTTTGGTATAAAACAGGAATGAATGAATGAAGCATAAAAACAAGTGGCGCGAGTAAAATTTAAACCAACTTTCAACTTAAAACCCAAGTCCCAAACCGAATGAAATGAAACCAATAAGAATGTGAAACATGTGTGGCCAGGAAACTATGTTACAGCAGGTGCAAGTAAAAAGCAAAAAAAAAAAAGACAGAATAATATCTTCTTTCACCCCTTTTGAAAATCCTTTCTTTATACTTATACCTACAATATATCAAAATATAATTGAAGAAATGCAACAATAACACTCATGAATTTCAAGTGAATATTTTTATGGAAACTACATCTACATCAAGTTATTAGAGAGCTCTGATGCAAGCTGAGTATGAAAATAAAAAAAATGGGCCAAGTGAGAGTTAGACTCGTACACGGAGGGTTTCGTACCAGATTGATTTGGTTTGATTTGACTGAAACTTATAATGTCTAAATTTCAGTTCATTAGTCCAAAAAACAAAAAAGGTTTATCGAATAAGAACCTGAATTTTAATGGTGGGTTTGTATGGGAGGTACCCCTCCTAGTTAGCCGATTAGGCTGATTCCAACAAATTTACCGCGCATGTATTAGAAATTTATAGTGCCTAAATTTCAGTTTAATAGTCAAAAAAAAACAAAAATCTTTCTCTAAGAAGAACCTGAATTTTAATGGTTGTTTGTTTGAAATTTCGGCAATATAAGTTTCTGATGTATAGCCACCAACCACCTAAATTTCAAGATCGTGGGATTACTGGATCGTATAGCTGCCATACGAACCAAAATGTTTTTTGTATGGGGACTCCTTTAAGTTTTCAAAAATGTTTTAGTTTTAGTATTTGTTGTTGATGCCCGGACTTTACATTCTGTGAAAATTTCAACTCTTTAGCTGTTACGGTTTATGAGATATGACCCGAGGACAGACGGACAACGAAGTACAGGCAATAGGGTTCCTTTTGGTATCCATTGGATCCGGAACCCTAAAAAAGAAAAAAAAATGAATAACTGATAGATTACCATGCACACACATGGAATATTCCTTTTCCTTGTTAGGTTAATCCAATTTTTATATAGATACTTTATGGGATCTATAATGTACAATTTTGTGTATTACAGCCAAAGTTAGTAGACCTCTTCATAATACTTACTATACACCTAGGTAAGTATGGTTTTTGAGAGAATAATAAGGCAGCAAAAAAAATTGAAAAAATTGCAAAGTATATAGTTTGGATTGAAAAGATTGTAACCTCGACATGATGCTAATGATGTTGGTAACAAGCGATTACCAGATTCTGACTCATAAACTCTTCAGTACATAAGCTTAACAATAACGAAATCATATGACGGCGTTAATAGTTCGGTTGCTGATGGCGTTCGGTCAAAAACTAAATGGTAAAGGTCTACAAGATTAACCGTTATGAGGGCGTTTTAATAGGACAATAAATACATATATACAATTCCATAGTAGAGTTGAGAATTATTGCTTAATGTTACTAAAGCATGTTACGCGTTAATATTGCACGCATTCACTCACCCTCTTACACAACACACAATTACCCTACATGTACTTATAACGCGAATGCCTCCCACACACATACTCCACAATACACATTCGTGGAATCAGGAAAAAAAAAAATAGTCAGGAGTTTGAATTTGTTGCTTATTTTTTGATGGCTTGCTGCGGGTTCAAGGATTTTCTTTAATGGTCAGCTATTTGTTAAGCACCTTTAAGCCTATAACTTTCATTTGGCCTTTTCTATATTTTGAGAGAGTGAGTGAGTGAGCGAGTGAATGTGCTTAAATATTTCGTTCAGTTCACTTGAGTAATATGTACATAGATGATGATAATGATGATGATTATGATGATGACAATACAGTCACATAAAACAAATAACAAACGAACTTATTGCTTGACAAAGCGTAAAATGTTTATGACCAAACTCTCAATACGACACAACTTTACAGATTAAAAGGACAAGGAATGAAGGCAAAGGATGTGGCGACATTGTATTATATAATGGTGGTGTTTGACATAACAGGACAAAAAAGAACATATCAGCATATTATTGTATGTAAGTATAATGGTAGAATGAGCACCAAGCCCATGTCCAAGTCGTAGTTCCAGTCCCAGTCCCAGTCACAGTCACAGTTTCAGTGACATTTGAAGTTTTCTTTATTTGTGGTGGTCTCCATTTTCATCTATAATGGACATCATCCTACCGCCTTTTCTGTGCTTTGCCTTTCATTTCGTTTTTATTCCTACTTTTACTACTGATTTTTGTTTTGCCTTAATTTGGCTTTTGTGAGTTGCATGAGTTACTCTTTTTTTCTCCTTTCTTTTTCTTCATTTCTTTCATAATACATACTTTTCGAACACTGTCGTTAGTCGCTAGCAGTGTTTGAGGGCGTGGATTGAAGGAGAGATGATTTCTGAAATGATTGTTAAGAAAATGTTATTAAGGATTTTCTTTTATATAACACAAAGTCATTCACACATACTCAAAGATACACCGGTTGGTTCGCGTATCTATGTATGTATGTGTATGTATATGTAAGAGACATTAAGCACTTGACATACACAACTTAGGTGGAACATGGAAACATACTTGAGCGCGCTCAGTTTCCTCATCGCCTTTTCTCTATTTTCATTTATTCCTTTATTCACATCATCTCCATTCCCACATTACCTATACAACTTTATTATGATCATCAGCATCAGCATCAGCATCAACATCATCATTATCAACGTCATCCCTAGTCGTTTCTTGGCTGTTTGAATCTTAGGAAGCTTGCGTGGCTTGACAAGTCGCTGCTGACGGTAAGCGTGACGATTTTACAATGAAAATGATGTTGATGATGAACGACCACCAAAACAAACGAATAAAAGTACGAACGAAGGAACCAACGAAAGAACAAACTAACAAGACCAATACCAAGTTGTTCAAGATGTTGAAGATCCTTTGATTGTCGAAGTGCAGGGCGTTGAAGTGAACCATAGTCGATGGAAAAGTCTTAAGGATAACAACGTTGAAAGTTTTGGGTGTTGAAAATTTAGACAAATGGCAAAGGAACCAAACTAAGGACTCATAGTAGTAGTTGTTTATAGTGTGCTGCTTTTTCTTTTCTTTCTTATTTTTTTATTGTTCAGCATGATTGAACGATGACTGAGTTAACATGGATGAATGGTTGAATGACTGACTGGATGAATGAATAAATGAGAAAATGACTGACTGAATGAATAAATAAAAGAAATGAATGAATGAAAAACTTCTTGTATGCTTGAGTGATTTTACTATTGATGCTATGTAGTAATGCGTCTTGGAAAATAAACTAAGTATGTGCTGCTATTACTCGTATTAAAGTAAGAAAGATGGGCAAAAATTTCCATTGCATGCAACTGTCGTCATACTTTGCTCTACTATTTAATGAATAAATATGTAAATAAGTTACTTGAATCAAGAAAAAGTATGAAACTAAATTAAAATTATATGGAATATTTAGAAAGAAAAAATTTAAAGAAAAATTTTATAATAAACTAAAAAACTAAGAGCAAATATTTTATAAATTTATCCAATGTTTTTTGTATTATGAAATATCAGAAAAATAATTAATAACAATTATTTCGAACATGAAATTATTATAATTGACTCGAAATTTTATATCAAATACCGTCAATTGCAATTTATATGAAATATATTCTTGTATTGTATGATTTGGCAATTAGCTACTCATAATTGTGTACGACAAGTGATTGTCAAATGTTTGCGAGCATTTGAAAACCAGAAAAATTGTGATTTAATTCAATGTAGTTTTGTATTTACAATTGGAATTCGAACTGAAAGCCTTTTAAAAGGATGTTTGCCAAATATACTACCTTAACGAAAAGGAGCTTAATGAGGCAAGGGAAAACTTATGTACTAGAGTCTTTTGTCAAAAAATTGTGTAGTTCAGATTTTGGGCCATCAGATTTCCATTTATTTTGCAACATGCAAAACTCTTTGAAATACAGAAGGTTTGATTTATTTAAGTATACAATAAAAAAAAAAAGAAGCAATCATAATAAGATATATTTATAAGTATGTTCGGTTAGCAACTAAGCTCCCGCGGGTTATTAAATTTTTTTTTTTTTAAATTGGTTTTTCACTTACATTCAATATTTACAATTCATAGCTTCTCAATTTTCCATCAGTATTGAAAGAGCATTTGATATACATATATCGAAATAGATAGATCTCCCTTAGTACCAAATCAAGAGATTATGGTATGGTGGATGTGCTGCACTCCGCAGCCATGCTTTTGAATGAGTTTCTTGGTTTTATTGGGTACCTTCTGATGAAAAGCCCCGTCGACTCGTGCTCCATCTGTTGAACATAGAGTTTCACGTTGATAGTTTGATTCCATTCAAGCAATTTGTTATAAAGTATTCAATTTTTCACTGTAATATTTTTCTCTTCATGGAGTTCAACTGAACGGTCAAGACCTGGTGAATTTATGAGATCAAAATTTCCCTTGGCATACCAAACACGAACGCTTTTCTCAGCTATGACAACCTCTCCATACACAGCACAAATGTTGCGAGCAGATTTTTTCGGCCTTGATTTTCCATTATTAATATCTGAAAATTACCATAAATACCATAAACATTGTAAATCGAATTATGCAAATCATTATTTTCAAAAATATTTATTACGATGCAGAAAGTTTGCTAACAAAAAGAAAATAAAGTAAACAACATGAAAACTTAGTTGCTAATGTAATATTTTTTGTATTTAAAGAAATTGTAGCATGGTGATTCAAACTAATATACGCAAGTAACAGAATTACTTTGAGTTCTTGGTTATCTTCATATATCTATATAAGTATCTAAATAAGGTGCTTATCACAATTAAAAGACACTTTGAAAATTTTACTTCTAACCCTCGCCAAATCTGTGTGGTTTATATTTTGTAAATATTTAAAAAAAGGGAATGAAAGTAAAAAGACTAAGCCGTAAAAAAAAAAGTACAATTTCTATTTTTTGGAATAGCATGGGAAAAGAACCGTTAGTTTTAGTTTGAATGTTCGCATTTTTGCGTACCAGCAGCAGCCTTATCAGAATTATAAGACACTTATACAAAATTGAATCAAAAGTGAAAGAATCAATTGAGTTTTTAAGTTTGGTAGTAGAAAACGTTTTTTTAAACGATTTCAATTAATATGCCACTAAAAAAGCGTTTAGCGGAAGCAGAAAAGGGCTTAATTCAGGCTTATTCAAGTTCAAACTTAAATGTAAGCGAAATCTTAAGGAAAATTTGTCGTAGTCGCACAGTAATTGCGAATTTTTTTGAGAGACATTGAAAATTAGTAAAAAATTAATTGCTGTTCATGTGTTATAAATGGACTCGGAAACCCCTGAATCAATTTTGGTTACTGTTTTTGCGTTCATATAGTTGATGTATGCGGCATGCTGTAGGCTATAATTCTTTTTAAAAATTATCTTACCTAAATAAAATAATAGTGAAAATGTATCTCTATATGTAAAAATTAATTACTGTTCAATTGGTATCAATGGGCTTGCAATGTCATCTGTTGCAGAAAATAAAATACTCTGCGACCTGATAACACCTAATCGAAAGAAAAACATGACCACACATAAAATGTCAATCAGCTGCTTTTTGAATAGAAGCTATCAAATTGAATATTTGAATAGTTTATTTAGTTAAATAATTAAAACCATGCCACCAAAACAAAGTCAAAGTCCACAAACTCTACAAAAAACATCAAAGGCAAGACAAACAAGTGCCAACTAAGGTACAAAAACATCCGAACCATGAGAATAAAGATTTGACCAAGACCGAAACAGAGCTGCAGAAATACCAACCAATTCCAGGACATAGCAAAGGGCGCTGAGACTGCTAGTTTTCTTATATTTATTAACTTTAAATATCCAAAGTATTTAAAACAATGAAGTTACTTTAAAGATACTTTGTGAAACATTTTATTATTTTTATAATTTTTTATTAAAAGTCATCTTGATATAGGAAATAATTAAGAAACTAGAATTTATCATGGTGTTTCTATCAAGTAAAACAAATCTCTTAAATAGAATACTTTATGTTCTTGTTAGTTAGTTAGTTAAAATCAACTAATTTTTTCTCATCAATTATTCTCATATTTCATCATTATCCTATATATATTGTATTATATTTACTATACATAAGAAAACGTTGCATACTTACAGGCTATAAACTATTTATAGCAAATGGTAACAATATATCGGAAGTATTAAATTGGTTTAGATTACCTATTTATATTATTTTGTTTCGTCTTTCAATATTTTATGAGCTTAAAGTTTCCACTTTACCATATAATGAGCTCATTTATTATCAACTTTACTCTCTTTCTCTTCATTCTTTCCTTTGCTTCCTTTGTTGTGTTTTTTTTTTTTTTTTTTTTTTTACTATATAAATTTATTGCCAATTAACTTCCGAAGACTCAAAATGCTATTTTTGTTTTGTTTTTTTCTTTCGTAAATCAGTAAATCAAATTAAATTTAATATCCTTAAGCAACAATTTATTGTAGAGGATATTATTATTTTGTTTTGAAATTTGTTTTACTTTATTTAAATTTAGCATCACTTTTATGCCATTAAGTCTGTATTTTCTTTTCATTACGAATAAAATGTGTATGTGTTTGTGTTTCTCTTTCAAGATTTGATACATAACCATGATATTGTTGCTAATAAATACTCAACGCAAGGATTCATATCCGTTTGGCGTATGATGGTGTCTGTTGTCAATGATAATGATGATGATGATAATGATAATGATGATGATGGCGTCGCATATAGTCATCGTTGTTGCCTAGCGGCAAGAAAATATCACATTGTAGAAAGAGTGGAACGCCATTATTTCCTGTCTTTAATTGAAAGTTTCGTGCAAAGACAAAATGAAGAATCAGAGTCAGAGAGATGAGAAAATAATGTACACCAGAGTTTCTTAAACGTGTTTACTCTCTAAAGAGGCAGTTATAAATATGTATCCTTTGGAAAACCAAATGTCAAATAGCTCAAAATTATACATATATAAAAGTTTGTTGGTGGAATCTGATTCTGGGAACTAATAGAATATTCGATTCGTTTGATACTTACGTGTAATAAAGTCGATGATGCTTAAATCTTCTTTGACAAAATTGAGTGAGCGGAATTGCTACTACAATATTTGCAAAGTTCATTTTGCTAACAACATTTCATAAAGAATCATATTTCAAAATGAAAGAATAATATGACATTTGGAGTCAGATTTCAATCTTATTCTCTATTACTCACTCATCTGTATGCTTTAATCTAGTTAGTAATTTTTGGAAAGAGATTTGCTCTGTTAAGGACTGCATACGATATTTAACGTTCATTTCCTAATGCTTGTTATCAGTTCCATAATCTATTGGCTCCTTGTCGCCACATTGTGTACTAATTTGTCATGATGAATTTATTTTTCCAATGTTATACTGACAGTATCTTCAGTTATTGCAGTTTAAGAAACTCTGTTCTGCTTCTTCTTGTACATTGTACATGTATTGTATATCCGAGTCCATACGTATAAGAATGGAAATAGTTTTGTCTGCCGCCATTTAATATTGTATTTTACATGGCCGCTATGTGGCATCCTTTTGCTCTTAGTATAACTGGAGTAAACCACATATGTAGATAAGTAGACATAGAAACAAGGGAAATTGCATAGAAAGAAAAGGAATAGACGTGGTTGCATCTAATAAATTTTAAGAAAATAAACGAATCCAAAAAGGAACAAGATATGTGTGAACGCGCATTGTAACGCGAGAGTTTTTGCTTTGTTATTCTTTAATTGCAATTACAATATAGAAATTTTTTCTATATGTTCGTTGAGTATATTTCGTAGTTGTAGTTTTCCACTTTTAACTGGCATGAAATTGTCAACGAGGGACATGTGCTCATCTCTGACTATCTGTGGGTGTATCTGCGTATGTATTTGCGTATGTATTTGTGCGTGTGTGTGTGTGTGTGTGTGTGTGTGTATTTGTAAATCAATGTCATTGCAATTGTTTAGCGTTCTATCCTGACCCACTCACTACTTTGCCTCTTCCACACATTGACTTCTTCACCATGCAACGTGCAGCTCACTCACATGACTTTACTATTGTTGCATTGTCATTGTCGTCGTCGTCGTCGTCGTCGTCGTCGTCGTCGTCTTTGGAGCATGCAACGCATAGCACATTTTATGGCTCAGAAACTACTAAATCCCAATTGTGGCAAATGGAAACGCGAATGAACAAGTTGCCTTGTCGCCTCTAAATTGTTTTTCGAGTGTTTATTTTTGTTGTTGTTGTTGTTGTTGTTGCAAGAACTACAACAACAATAAATACTACAGTTACTTTTGTTTTGCTGATGCAACAAAAGAATAAACAAACAAACACAGAAAACAAACGAAGAAGCAAACAAAACGCACCAAAGCTACTGAGATTTAATGTTCGAGTGAGTCGAGTCAAGTCAAGTTGAGTTGAGTTGAGTTGAGTTAAGTTGAATGAGTATCTTGCATTGCTTCATTTTACTATTACATTGTTGTTGTTTCTAATTTTGCTTTTGCTACTCATTCCTCTTGAGTTGTTTTTCTACTATTTTCTGTTATTTTATTTTTTTTTTTTTTTTCCTTTCTGTTATTTGTTCATTTCACTTGTGTTCGTTTTTTGCAAATGGAAACACTTCAAATGCCATTTAATGGATTGCGAAACAAAATGAAGTGCCAAAAGAGACACAACACTGAGATAGTAGTAAGAATAAATAAATTGTAAATTGAGTGCATAATCATCATCATCATCATCATCATCGTCATCAACATCTTCATCATCATCTATCTATGTATGTATTTTTCAACCATGAATATCAGTTTGTTGTTTGATTTTTTATTCACGTCTATTTTTTGTCCTTAAATTAACATTATTAACAACTTTAACTTGACCTTCAGAATTGTTAAATTCTCATTTCAATTAAATTTTTAAGATTACAAAAGTAGCAAGCGATTCCATTTGCCATTAAATCAATCTCCCCTGCATGAAATTCAATTGCGTACAACAACCAAAATTCGAAAAAATACTACTTTACCTTTAGCTTTACTTTGAATATTGATTCGATATGCAGAATTTGGTTGAAAATTCATTCACCTTAATGCGTTTATTTGCTAGAAAAATTAGCAGTCATTCGCATGATCTTAATAAACACAAACAATATCTTATCAATAATACGTAAGATCGAATTCCGTTGATTATGATTTCATATTTGTATAGAATTTTTTTAATGTTAAATATAAATAGGAATACCAGTTTCTCAATACCAAATGTTGTCAGAATTCTCATGTAATAAAACTGAAAATGCTCTTGAAGTTGGGTCAAAATACACATTATACTTCCGAGGAGAGGAGAATCGTTTCGACACTAAGAAATGAAGGAAAAGTCTTCAGTCAAAACAATACAGAATACTTTAAAAGCTAAAAAATAATATCGAAACTCGAGGTAGGCCAAAAAAGACATCGACTACAACAGATACCCGCATCATCCTACTCGCTAAAAAGGACCCATTCAAATTTTCAGGATGCATTTTAGCTGAAATTTACCAAGTAATTTCAGCCCGAACGGTTCGTCACAGACTGCTACATGCTAACCTACCTGGCCACATAGCCCGAAGAGTTCCGCTGCTTCGAGAAAATAGTTTGAAGATAATTTTGTGGAGTGATGAAACAAAAATAAATTTGTTTCGAAATGTTCGACGCCTGCAAAGAAAGGAATTCCACATGCGCTACACAAAAAAAGACCATTAGGCAAGGCGGCGGCAACATTATGGTTTGGGGATGTTTTTCCTGGTATGGCGTTGGACCAATACATAGAATTTCTGATACCATCACCAGATTACAATACAAAGACATATTGGAAAGTACCATGCTGCCCTACTCTCAAGAAAATAAGCCCCTAACGTGGACCTTTCCACAGGGTAATGATACAATACACACATCGAAGTTTTTCAAGGACTAGTTCAAAGACAAGAAAGTCAATTTACTAAGCTGGCAAAGTCAGTCACTGGACTTGAATCCTATCGAAAACCTGGAGAACAGAATTGGAAAGCCAAATTTCCAAAATAGGGACAAATTGTGTGAGTGCGTCCCAAAAACCTGGTATGAGATACCAGTCGAAACTTGCCAGAAAATAATCAATATGCCAAAAAGGACTGAAAAGATTATTCAAAATAAAGGAGGATATTAAAGAAACAATTGTAATATTAAGAAAAAAAATCTGAAAATTTTAGCTATCATGAAAATGGGGAAGTCCCAAATTATTTCTTGCTTCCAAAGATTTTGCCACATCGTAATCTATAGATATAAGATGATTTACGACATCCGCACAACCAGAAAAGTAAAAAAAAAATATATGGAAAGAAATGAAAACTACATATACGAATTATTTTTACCATATATGTTTGTATACGAGTATCATATTGTAATAAGATTCTATTTAAAAGAATACTTACTTTTGTATATCAGAATTAAAGAATAGGATAGATCACTTGGTATATCAACTGAAAGAAACTACTGCATGAGTCAATAGAACAAATGAGTAGCTTTACAAACAAGAAACTTAGACGATCAAAAATTAACAATGAATGCACGAAACGTATTACTATGGAAAAGATAATTCAGATTAGAAGAAGGAAGGGACATTCAAATTCAGTTAGATCTAAGTTAATATGCGACAATATAGGGAAATAAAATATGTCTGTAATTATAAGGAAACCTCACTTTAACTGATAATAAAATATGAAAGACTCAAATATTATGGAATACGTGTGTAAGTAAATCCTGATTAGAAGTGTTGTGATGTCTTGCAAATAGCACAGGGAGAACAAAGGCATCTTGTATAAATGAAACTCAATATATTTTAATTTAACCCTAGGCAAAACAATTTGGTTTTATTTTCTCATTTCAAAATTACTTAAAGAAATGACATTTTATTGTATTTCCATTTTGTGGTTTTGTGTAAAATATTATACTTCAAGCAATGAAACAATAAATATTGTACTTTATTGCTTAAATAGAATAATAAAATAAACTTGAGGAGGACTGATTAATTGAATTCATTTAGTTAAATAATTTATTTAGTTCCGACACAACTACCGACAACGAGAACAATGAACAATGAACTTAAAATCGATTATGTGGTTATGTCCGTGGGATATAACAAGATGCCATAAAGTCAACTTTAACCTTTGCGATAGTAATTTTATACAAAATTATATCGATTTCAGTTGTCAATGTGTCCTTAAAATGTATGAGATAAACATGCAACCAAAACCTATTTAAAAATGTGTAAAATATTCTTGGAAATGGAAAGTTTATAGTAGGCGTGTGTTAAAAATCAATAAACAAAATGATATTTAATGATAGTAAACAATAAATATAATAAATTGTTATTAAAATGCGTCATAAAGAGAAATTTGAATTGAAATTCTAAGAAACCATGTAATAATGATAGATAAGTATAATATTCTAAATTCTTAAGAAATTTTCTAAATAAATAGAAAATTGTTTTTAATTTGTCTATTTTGAATTCAATAATACGAGTATAGTATTTATATTATAGCCTACTTTTAGACGTTTGTCGTGAAGTATGTAAGTGCGTGCCTCTTTTACCTACATATTTCACTGTGTGTGTACAAAGTACAAGTATTTTACAAATTCTTAAACACATTTGCATATACGCATAACCAGTTCAAAAGGAAACAGGATTAGAATATTTGCTTCACTTCATTTCAAAGAAATCGCAAAAAAAAAATTTTGAAATGAAAAAAAAAAAAAATAAAAAACGAGACCCAACCTTAAAAAAAGGAAACTTCAGACCCAAACTGAAAAAACCAAAATCAAAAAAATACCACAAAAATGCCGCGAATGTATTTTCTCGTTTACTTTGTTGCAACACTCCCATGAAACAAGAATCTTATGTTCTCTACCATTATTTCGATCTTTTGACTTGGCATAAGCCTACATTCCACGTAACTCGTAACGAAAAAAAAAACATCAGTTTACCCTTATGCCGTTTCCTTATATCCTGTCTATATTTCCTGAGGTATGTTGTCACACTCCCACTTTCACATTTTTCTTTCAACTCAACATACTAAACAAACTGTCGGTCTGTCTGTCAGTCCCATACTACGCACAAAAAATGTATCCATACATATACATACATACACACACGGATATGCATGTGCACGTGTATTGGGTGTTGTTATCCTGTTAGCTACAGGATATCAAAAAAAAAAAAAAACAAAAAATTGAATACTCGTAATAGAAAAACGTAGTCTGAGTAACTCAACGTATTTGCAACAACAAATTAAGAAGAGCACACAATAGAAAACAAAACACAACAATAACTTGAGTTCAACGAAATTTACATACCCTTTACAACTCAGTTTTTGAATATATTTCGTTAATATTCACTTTAAATTGATTTGCATAACCATTATTTTATGATTTGTATTAGGCTATGGAAAGATAAGGTAACAAAATTTTTATATGGCAGCTAATCAGAGAACTTTGAGTTCAAAAACTGAGCTTGTAACATAGATCCATATTTGTTTCTTTTTATCTTACGGAATATTTTCATAAATATACATAATTTAAATTCCGACGCTCGATTCTATGCGTTACAAATATGAAGCCATAGTGTTAATGTCTTTGATCAAAACTGTGTGGAAGGAAGGGTATACTGAAGATTGTGGAAGAAAAACTAAGGCTGGCTGAAGTGGTAAGTTAAAAAAAGGGAAAACCAAAAATACGTAAATTAACAAAACCTGCCGCCAATCATGAGTACAATGAATGGATGAAGGAATGGATAAGTGAGTGGAGTAGAGTAGAGTAGAGTCGAGTGGAATGGAGTGGAGTAGAGTGGGTGAGTCAGTCAGTATGTGACTGAGTAAATGAGTGAGTGCGGAGCTATGTAAAAATGAGGCAAATACTGCGTTGCTCCATGCCGCGCTTTCTAGTTAAGTTGAGAGTCGTTGGCTCGTCGGCATGTGAATAGAATGAGGAGCAAAGTACAGAATGTAGCCTTGACAGCATAAAGGACTTAAATTGAAGACAAATGAAAAGCATAGCTAGAGAACAGAGAGGCCTGCATAACAAGGCATTAGAAAGGCATAGTATTAAACATAACACCAAGAACTAACATGAAAAGGATTAAGTGACTAACAGTTTGATTGTGATGATGATGATGATGGTGATGGTGATTATTTGGTATGCGTATCTATATATCAGTGTTTGTATTATAGTTAATAAAATGTAAATAGATGAAAGATATAAGAAAAATGTTGCTTAACTTTCCCTTTGACTTGTTACAAATTATTTCAGGTAATCTGCCAGTGCTACCTCTCTCCTATTAGCTTTCAATATTCTTAAGTAGTGATAAATAAAAATAAATAAATATTTTAGGAAATAAATTGAAAGTTTTGTATTTTGTTTTTAGGGTTCCGCACCCAATGGGTACCAAAAGGAACCCTATTGCAGAGACTTCGTTGTCCGTCCGTCCGTCCGTCAGTCCTCGTCCATATCTCAGAAATCGCAAAAGCTGGAGAGTTGAAATTTTTACAGAAGATGTAGTTCTATCCGGGCATCAGCAACAAATACTAAAAGAAAAATATTTTCGAAAACTTCAAGGAGTCCCCATACAAGAAACATTTTGGTTTGTATGGCAGCTATACGATCCAGTAATCCCACGATCTTGAAATTTGGAAGGTTGGTGACTATACATAAAAAACTTATCGGAGTGCTAAGGAGGGTACCTCCCTTACAAATAACCATTAAAATTCAGGTTCTTATTAGAAAAAGGTTTTTGTTTTTTTTTGACTATTGAACTGAAATTAAGACACTATAAGTTTCTGATATAGGCGCGGTATATTTTTTGGAATCAGTCAAATTAAACCCCAATTCGGTACGGAACCCTCCGTTACGAGTCTGACTCGTCCTTTCCCAATTTTTTTTTTATTTTTTTTTTATTTTTAAAGAAATCCAAACTTTCCTACTACAATATTTTACTAGAGATATGAGAACTTCTTACATACATTCATATACATACTAAATAGGTTAATTATTGTTATTTCATATTTATTTTATATAAAATATTATTTTTGTTTTAAATTTTTATAAGCCAAAACTAACAAATACAATAAATATATTGTATAATTCTTCTCATACCAATGGAATTTTCACATTTTGAATTTGAATACGATAATGCCAATTTCAAATGTTTATAACAAAAGACAACATATGTATTTTCGTGTCCTTGTTGACAGACAGAAATAAATTTATAATATAATTTCCTTTTTGAATATATCTACTTTGAGTTTCTGAACAACAAATAATGATGTTTTTCCCTCGATGTTTACCATTCCCACTGGTGGATTCAAATATTTTTCATCTGCTGTGCGATAGCATATACTATTCCAGTTTTCCAAATATTTTATAAAATCATCATAAAGCGGATATAGAGTTTCGCATCATATTTTCGTATGATGCGGCCAAAAGTGATCAGAGCTATAGTTCCGGCGTTTATAATATCGAATATCACTTTTCCAATTACCAATTATTTTTCTGGAAATATTTTAACTTCTGCGCTTACATTACAATTGTCTGATGAAATCATCGTTTCATTTAGTTCGGCATTAATCGTATGAAAAAGTCTTCTAAATTGCAAACTACCAAGCTTAACACAATGATTTTATTACTTCAAATTCTAGGGCTTTAAAAATATAATACGTAGGCATATTCATCATAAAACACATCGTCCTTAATCTTATGCAATGCATTGTCAAAATCACTTGTATCCAAATTATATTCATTCCATGGTAAACCATCTGGAATTACCAAATCCGAATCGAATTGAAATTCAATCGTATGGGAATAGTTTAAAAAATATTTGGCATAGATTCTCAAACAGACCATGTGATCTTTATAGTACCATGGGTTCTTATGTTGGTCTCTAATAAATGTGTTCATTTATCTTCGGTTAAGACTCCAGTCGTGTTTTCAATAAGGATATCTTATTGAAGCCACTTTCGTTGGGCATCATGATTGAGCATAATTTTCTTTTAGGGGCATCAAGTTTTTCGACGTTTGTACTTTTTGGGCTTTGAGAAATTTGACGATTTCTGATAACAAATATAGGATATTTTTCAATACATTTTTTAAGGCAGCCATACTTTGGAATCTCACTGCGTGTTATCATTTTTAGATTTGGTAATAGGCCATTTCGAGTTATACAATCACCTTCTGATATAATTGCTACACCATGTTTTACATATTACTGTAGCATTTCCTGACTTAGATATTTCTTTTCATGTTCTTTTGTTTTTTCGTTTATAATTCGAAAGTACTTTTGATTTCCATTGTACAATTTACTATTTTATTTTCTTAAATGAATAAAGAATTGTAAGAGGTTATCCTATTATCAATTCAGATATGTCACCAGAGCTTTCTCTGTCACATATTTAACTTTTTCTACTCCTTTGGAATCTATACGGCGATATTGATAAATTATCTGGAACTCCATAGCAAATTTTATGAAAGCCAAACCAAACCAAAAAATTAGCGCTGACTTCTGCTGCTCAAGCACAATTTTTGTTTCCCCCCGTAATTTTATATTTTTAAAAAAGGTTTCGAAATAAATAAAATACATATGTGTCATTTGATAATTTAAAATTTTTATGGGATAGCGTAAACCCAGGGAAATTAATTCAATCATTTAACTCAATTTTTAATTCAATTGCGTAAACTCTTAGAATGTAAATTGGTTAATTGAGTTAAAATCATTTTTGCAAACAACAAGAAAACTTATACATATATTGAAACTAATTCCCTGGTTCGAATATTTTTTTTGCATATTGGACATTTGCGGCAGGCGCGTACTGGTTTCATAATACACTCAATGCACATCACGTGACCACATTTTGACATAACCGGATTTCGCGTTTCCATTGGCTTGCGGCAAATAGGACACACGAAACAGTCTTGGTATATTAATAGTGGCGACAGCGTTGTACGTCCTGCCACTTTTTTTTTGATGATGCCTTTTGTGCAATCGGTTTACTTGCCTTTCGTTTATGGGCAGTGGTAGAGGGACTCTGAAATTATAAGTCTAAGAAAAATGTAAAGCTACTCACATATGTCTTATTATCACTGAAATTAAAGAAAATTTTCGATTGTTCGAATTAGTTTTAATGTTCCCCGTTTTTTTTTTTTTTTTTTTTTTATTTATGAAAAATTTTATACTGAAGGACATGGCTTAAGCAATTCGTCTAATCGAGCTTAACAAGAATATTTATACTTTATGTGGTCTCTTTTGTCTACTTCTGCCTGTTACAAACTTTATGACAAACTTATCATACTATTCACTCCCGTGAAGAGTATAATGAATATTAAATGTTTGTGTGCATTTCGTTGTTGACTTTATGATAATTTTAGATGAGGAGAACCGGCAAAGTAGATAAAGTGGATGCTCCATTTATTTATTTACAAATATCTCCAAAGCAATCATATCATATAACCGCAACCTTTGACACAATTACACTTGACTTCAAACCAACGGACAAAGATATAAATACAATAGTATTAACAGCAGTATTTAGACAAAGTATCTACAAAATGGCGCATCGTCTATTGTCTTACAGCATACAAACTATTGATGATTATAATGATAATAATGATTATATTGATCAATTAAATGATTTCGATTAGCGAAAGAGGACGTTGGGGGCATGCTAATTAATATGCTACTTTATATTATTATGTGATACCATGAGAATGACATTGAATTCAATTGACTTTATTCTACATATGCGTGCAATTAATGTGAGAGCTTCGCGTTTCGTAGCACAACACACAACGTAACATGATTACGTGGTATCGCATCGCATAACGTAACATCACGTCACGTTACGTCACGTCATTTCACGGTTTATGCTTAAACACAATACAATTGCCATTCAAATGAAAGCGTACGGTATGTGTATCTTTATCCAGTGTATCTGTGTATGAGTATCTATTTATCTCGTGTCTTATGGTTCTTGTTCTTGTTGTTTTGGCTGTTGTTGCTTAACTTCTTTTTAACTTCTATTATTATTTATGTTTCTCCCGCTTCCTTTTTTTTTTGTTTTTTGTTTTACTGGCTATGGTGTCTATGTGTGTGTATATGAGTATTCACTGCCTTTGTGTAAGTGTGCGTGTGTATATACAATATGTATATGTATCTATGGCGTGCACATTTACTTTCTTTTGTGTTAAGAGAGCGTGAGTGTTTTAATTTCAACTTAAAATGCGTGTAATTAGCTTTACGCAGACTAATGCACATAAGCAAATATTAGCACAAGTTGCGTATGATGAATATAAATTTTATTCGTATTACGCATACACATGGCAGACCATCAAAAAAAAAAATTAATGATAAACGAAAAGAAAACAATTTGTGTCTATAGAAATACATTTTATAAAGATTTAAAAACATTCATTCATTTGACTGAAAAGTTTTGAAATTGTTGTGTTAACAAATCATAAGAAATTTGCAGGTTCAGCTTCGAATAGATCCATCGATTTCTATGTTCCGTGTCTTTAATAATAAAATCCTTATATTTGTTTTATTTAACTTACTGAGTACTTAATATCTAAGGATTGCAATCTGAACACTAGGACTGAAGATTAGGGCACGCACAGCTTGCAAATGGCATGACAAGCAAAACCCAGACGCAAATCGCAATTCTGCAGCATAAGAAACTCCGTCTGCGCCTGGAAAAACTTGAATCACCCTTGCTAGAGGCCATTTCAGAGGCGGTGGAATCTCATCCTTGATTAAGGCAATATCGTTGACCTATTAGGACAACCCTCTAATTCATATTAATCCAGCATCATGCAAAAATGGTGGCAGTGATGATATGCAACTGAAAGCGTTCATTGGTTTTTTGTCAAACAGATGTTTGTAAGCTGAGCTCCCTGCACGGTGCTTATCCGCAATTGAACTCTATACTGAAGATCCCATACCTCCACAAAGTTCCAACTTTGGTACGGTAAGACATTTCAAAATACCTACAATCGATTTGGAACCTAGTAGTTGACATTGTGTGGTGCAGCCTTGAATTAGAAGCACAAAGATGCATGCCCCGTAGGCCTCGATATTAGCGTCACGAAAACCATGAATCTCAAGACTGGAACCGACCTGCAAAACAAATCTAGGAAATGAAAGGTAATGTCCATTGCTGAAATCAACTGGAAGGAAGATCGTCATCCCAATCAAATATCTCTCGCCAGACCCAGAGTCCAGTGATGCACGACATATTGTAGTACTAGCACGCCAAAACGATCATTCACCAATATGCATGCCGTTGCGAGGAACACATCATCAGAACGAAGATCTAGAGTGACAAGAGAGTTAAATGGCGAAGGCGCAATTGCAACCAATGTGTAAGTCGTAGGAACAACCGCCTATTGAGAACTGTTTTCTGCATTTGAAACAGTAATAGGAGATTCAAGTGGCGTTGAATATGACCCCATAAAATGCAGAAACGAGTGATGCCTTAAATTGCATGTGCTGCAACAGCCAAAGGTATAGTCATTCACTCGATAACCTTTCTTTAAGCAGCTTAAGTAAAGACCAAGCTACGTACATTCTTACCAACGAATGGTAGGCGAAAAGAGAACACAACCAGCAGTTTTAGAACTACCCACAAAGAATAACGCTTTATTTGTACTAACTGGTTTGTTCTTCTTGCTGGTCTACGTTTTCCCTCGCTAGACATAGATTTTCCAAGAAAGAATGACGGAATGCCAGTGATCGACTGCGATTCCATTTAACGAATCTGTGTAGCGCTGTCCACTTTCTACAACATCGGAGAGATGATGATTCCACTCCCTTGAATCCCAAGATCTCCCTAATGTCTGCCTGGAAAGTTGAACGTTTATTATTAAACGGTTTTCAAGAAGGACGCCTTGTCATAGTTAGCCACGTCGATTTCTAGCGATCGAATGGCATCTAAAGCTGGACCCTTCAGACAGGATCTTGCTTAGCTCTTAACTTGTGTAACTGCCAGCATAGGCGGGTAGCTTTAGCTCTGGAACACACATCCGAAGTTCTGAGCTAATATGCGTTTGTAGCGTCGCAGCAAGATACTAAATATTTTCGAGAAGTTGGCTACCGGTTTCGTCATAGCCCATCTCTTCGAGGCTATTGTGCGGTATATCGAATCCCTTTTGAAACTTCTCCGCCAATTTAAGTCGCACATTTAAGTGACTATCCGAAAATTTACTAAACGCACTTGCAACCAAACTCTCATTTGCCTTTTCTTATTGTTTCGCATTCAGTTTAAACAATTTGGCATTATTTTCAGTTGTCGCCATAGTTCACAGTTCTTATGCAAAAACAAAAGCACTCACATTGACGTGTAAAGTTTAGGAACCGATCAAAGCTCAGAAATATAACTGCTAAACGTTCTCGCACACGTAACGTCGTTTATGTATACTAAAGCTAGGAATACACACATCAAATCATTCATCTTCAAATCGCTCTCTTTTTGAGAGAGCGAAAGCTTTTTGAAGGGTCGATGGGGTTGTTTTGCGTTTGATGAAATGATTTGATAAAATCAAAAAGTTTTGATTTTTCTTCAAATCACTCTCTCTCTCTCTCTCTCTCTCTCTGTCATTTTTTGCAATTGAAAGCTATTTATGTGTGAGTTCCTTTAAATGTATAATAATTCAGAATAAACAATCTTTAAAGTAAGAATACACACATCAAATCGTTCTTCAAAATGAGCTTATTGTGTTTTGATGCGTTGCCCATCGACTATTTCAAGTTTCATTCGTTAAATGGAAAACTTTTAATTTTTAGTTCTCGTTGAAGGCAGCGAGTGAGTGCACACAAGGAATGTGCGGCTTGATTATTGTCTTCCAAAGAGAATGTAATGCCTGGTATACTTCAATGAAGGAAACAAAATTTTCTTTTCCATTTAGAATGCTAAATTAAATGTTTCTTTTAAAAACAAACAATAAACCGTAGAAAACAAAAACAAAATCACAAACAAAGCATAAATATTTCATTAGCAACAAAACTTCCAAAATTACATATTTTATTGATGTTTTCTTTATTTTTGTTTTTTTTTTTTTTTGATGATTTTGTTTTATGTTGTTTTCTTAATCACGACATATCGCGCACTGCATACTCGTACGTTCACAACAAAGATTTCAAAAAAAGGAGTTGATAACGCCATCGACACATAAAATAGCTTTTAAATAAAAAAAAAATTAGATAGAGCGATTGGAAGAAAAATCAAAACTTTTTGATTTTATTCAAATTTTGATCAAAGCGCAAAAACACCCCCATCGACATATCAAATAGCTTTCGCTCTCTCAAAAACAGAGTGATTTGAAGAACAATTTGATGTGTGTAATCCTAACATTGGCATTGCCAATTTTCACTATTGCAGTAATAAAACTATGCTCATCCGTTATTCACAGGTTCACAACAAAAACTTTACCTAAATTATAAATCTAATGTTCTAAGTGTTATAACTTTACAGTTCTGTATGTCACAACCGAATGTTCTAGATTTCGCATTAACCTCAGTGCGCCGCACAAAAATGTTCGCAAAATTAGCGAAAAAACAATCGATATCACAACGGGGTCTCCAAATGTTGTATACAAGATGAAATTATACGAAGTGAAAGAAAATGTAAATCGAATTTATTTATTTCCATTTTATTGCTAACAAATCACGCACGACAGGTGTTTGCTAAGCGAAAACGAGCGAACGACTGAACTTTAAAAAAAAAAAATTAATATTAGTTTTCTGCGCAGAGCAAGAAAAGATACAATTTTATCTCTTAACGTATCTTTGCTGCGCAAAACGAAGAGAAAGCAAGTAGATTATGAAACTGAGGGTGGCTGCTCCGAACATTATTTTTTTTTTTTTTTTAAACAATGTTTAATCAAATTGACCATAAAATAAGCAAGAAAATTAAAGAAATCATTATTTTTAATAAAGAAATAATAAAAAATCCACACATCATAAAATCAATCTATATAAGAAATATAAATCCATACTTCATTCGATGAAATAAGAAAAATATAAAAATGTAATTTTATTTCATGTAAAATCAAGGTTCTGCGTTCTCTGTTCACTCTCCTCTTCTACTTAATAACAAAATATTGAATAGCATGTTTTTCTTTTCATTTTCATTTTCATTTAACCTCATTCCCTTATATCCTTCTTCTCTTCAATTCCTTGCTTATTTTATCGCATTTATTGCTCTGTCATTTTTTGATTGCTTTCTATAGATTCTTAGAGTGTTCAACTTAAACCCGCAGGCATCTCCGTTTGTCGTCAGCACATGTCATCGCCTTTTTGGTCAGGAAAATATTTGTCAACATAAAAATTGCTCCAAAATTTCAACAATTCTTAAACGGTCACATGAATGCTTCTCCATGTTTCTGTTTATTTCTTATACTTCAGACAAGTCTGCTTGTGTACTATTTTTCTTTCACTTTTCTTGTAAAGGTTTCCTTGACTTGAGTTTATGAAACACAATAACCATAATATTTATCTTTCATTTTTTTTTTTTTTGTACAATTCATTTATTTAAGAATTTATTGTACATATAAACCTTTCATAAAAAATTCTCTAAGTGAATTTGAAAACCATATCAAAATCCATTGCTTGGTTTAGGGGTTTTGCATATCGGGATGGACAGGGATTTCGTTTTTTTTTTTTTTGTTTTTAACCCGTGTACCATGTTTATACAAGTACACATAAAAATTAACAAACAAAAATCAAATAATAAATATTTTATTTTTCTTTTTAGAGCAGAACTATGTGCCTCTGTGAGTCCTCTTTACATGGAAAACTAAAGATTACTATTCCTAGACAAAAGAAGCCTAGCCGACATATCTTATGTTACGATCAATGGTGTTTCTTTGTACCGTATTGCATTTTGTCTGCTCTGCTTCATAATTCATTTGTCCGCACGCCGTTTCCTATTTTATTACCCAAGGGGTTCTACAGTTGTTTCTTTTAATATGTTCCACGTTTTCTTTTCCATGTTTTAACTTATAAAATGATTATCTATCGAACTAAAAACAATTGCTTTAAGTAGAAAATACTTCGAATATTCCGACACTAAGGATAAGTTGAGATTGATGCATAAAGAATAGAGATGTGTCTCAATTAAAAGGTTTTAATATCAGAATCAGACTCTCATTTAGAAATGTAAAAAAAATTGTCGCCTTTATTTTTAATATATCTCGTGACTCAAGAACCATAGCGTAGTAATTTACATATTCTGAAAATAGAGGAAGGATGATGCCTGAAAGAAGAATTTCTACATTATGAGCTTATGTCATCGAGAGGATCGGGGCGTTCAAAAATGTAACAGAAAATTGAGAAAATTCTTTCATTTTTAAGCGTTTCGCTTGACAACGGCTTGTCCTATTTAGTTGATTTCTTTTTGTTGTGTTCGTTATAGGCCAATTAGAAGACTGTGAAGGAAAAAGTTGGAAATTTGAACTGCTGAATTTTTGTATTAAAATCTTAATAATTAGAAAAGTAAAGTATACTTTTAGGGAAAGTAATTTTATAGTTTTTTCTTTATTATTGTATTATTATTTATTTTTTATTATTGTTGTTGTTGCTGTTGCTATCATAGACATGTTCGATGACGTACGCATTTCAACTTGAGTTATTTATTAAAAACATAATATCCAACCTCTTAAGAAAAGTCATAACGACAAATTCACAATTTTATTATGCTTTTATAATTGGGCAATTACTCCACACTATCCACAAAAAACAAATTACAACAAACAATAGTTGAAGTATGCAATTAGATTTACAATCACTTGGAAAAATTTTTTGAGTGTACTTATTTATTTTTGAAGAATAAAAAAACGCAATTCAATTTCAGTACACGTTTATTAACAATTTTATTGAGTTATTGAGACTCCTTCAGAAGTTGGAGCTGAAGAGACACTTAAAAAGGTAGAACCAGTAGGCGACACTTCATTAGATAGATTTTAATGAGAATCAACTAAACAGAATTATGTTTTTTCATCTTGAGAGTTAATCATTTTGCATACAACACAAAAAATGGCATAAAATGTGGGCGGAATTACACGAATAACATACAGCAGACTTTATTTTAATGCCCAATCATTGGATCGCTTAGCAATCGATTTTGATTGGGCATTTGTGCCTTGAATGGCCCTTCCTGTTTTCCTCATTTGTGGCAAAATCACCATTTCTTTCTGCTCCTGATGGTCCTGCAGCTGGTGGGTCTACATTGTTTGTACATAGTTGCAAGTAAAGGAATATTGTGGGAAATCAATTTGTTTCGATTGAAAATACTATGAAAATAGCACTTAATTCCTGCTCTAAAGATAAATTTGTTGGAGTATATTCTTACTTTTGCATATATTCAATCTTATTATAATGAATAGAACTCATTTCAATAAGCAATTCATAAGAATCTTTGAATATTTCATATAACATCCAGACTAAGAGAAAAAGAAGTCATCAGATTATAAGCCTTCAGGAGAAATCCCCAATTAACAAAAGGAATAAAGAAGAATCTTTATAAAAAATACTTAACATTAAAGTGCATTACACATTACTTTTTTATTTATTGAGATTTCAATACAAATAGTCCAAATTTCCAAGTTTTCCCTATAACGGCCTATAGCAAACACAACAAAAAGAAATCAACCGAATACGACAAGCCGTTGTCAAGTAATACGCTTAAAAAGGAAAGAATTTTCTCAAGTCCCTGTTACCTATCAGGCATCATTCCTTCTTCTATTCTCAGAATATATAAATTACTTGGCGCTTGATTCACGAGATATATTAAAAATAAGGGCGACAATTTTTGGTTACATTTTTGAATGAGAATCTGATTCTACGAGCGGGCAAATGATTACAAAAGCAATTATGAAGCAGAGCAGACAAAATGCAATACGGTATAAAGAAACAGCATTGGGCTAGGCTTCTTTTGTCTAGGAATAGTAATCGTTAGTAAAGAAGCACAAAATTCTGCTATAATAAAACGAAAGCAACCATAGTAAATAAATGTTTTTGGAAACAATTCATTATTTTCTTCTTGTTTGTTAATTTATATGTATACTTGTATATAGTACACGGGTTAAAAAACTCGAAATTCCTGTCCATTCCGATATGCAGAACCCCTAAACCACGCAATGGATTTTGATTTGGTTTTCAATTACACTTAGATAATTTTTTGTGAATAGTTTTTTTTTTTTTTTTGTTTTTTGTTATGTATATTATCAATCTATAAATGGGAAATAAAATTAATTGGCCAAACCTAACAAATGAACAAAACAAGGGCGCAGTAACGCACACCATGATAGTTAGTTTCATAAATTGTGTATAGGTATATTTGATTTTTCCAAAAGAACTTCAAGTGCTGCGCAACATACTACTCGTGCAAAGTTTGTTTTGAATAGATTACGGGCAACATTAAGCTCAAACAGTTTTTTAAATCAATTGTTCCATGAAGTCGTTTAAATATTGCTTTTGAATGATGAAACCGATTGTAAATTGTAAATAGAGGATCCTCTGTTCATCTTAGTTTTTAGGGATAAACATAAATTTCAGAAAGCTAGAGAATTATCCGGCTTCTAATTTCTGGTCATAAGTTAAATTCTTCATGAAGGAAAAGTTGAATCTAAAGGCCCGTTTTTCTCCCACCGGAACTATTACACTCTCTTCAAATATCACCTTCAAATTAGATCAGATTAGATTTACTGCAAAAAGTGGGGATTTTAAAAGAAAATGTATCGAAGTATTCACGAAAATTGATTGGCATTGGAATAATGGTGTATCTAAAGAAACCATCTCAAAATTAAAGAAAAAACGTCAGGAAATTTTTGAAGCAGTGGCGGTGGCGGACACAAACGAAATAGCACATAAGAAAAGACTCCATAAACCAGAATAAAGATCTTGATGAAAACTTTTAGAAATGGATCTTAAACCAACGACAGCGTAACTGTACAATGTCTGGTCCAATTTTAAAATCTAGAGCTATACTCGAAGTAAATTTTTTTGCAACATTGTCGTACAAGAAAACGTTCCGATTGACAAAATTTTGAAGGCTCATTCAATTCGTGATGCCATTTTGATGATTAAATCTGTGTGGTATGAATTGCCGCAAGTCGTTCTTGTAAAAGCGTGGTATAAAATAAAAAAGTGGGATAGTGATCAATAAGATAGTGAAGATGACATCCCGTTATCTAAATTGATTGAATCAAATAGGGCTTACGACGGTACACTTCGAGAAGTTCAATTGTTGATGTCGAAGGTGGGTGATAATGTTGACATTAGCATTGATGAAATTGAAAATTGGAACAGGAGAAATAACGCAAGATAACGAAGTCTCTGATAATGATACCGCAATCGAGCAAGATATTGAAAAACCTGAGCTTGAAAGTATCAATACCTTAAGGTATGAAAACCATAGCGATGCAACTCAGGTGGCAAGCATACAAAAATGGTCAACCAATAAAACAAAAAAAAAAAAAACAAAGATGGACTGCTTCTTTAAAACACTTTAAACAATATTATTTGTTCCACAAAAACGGTCAGGGAGGAACTTTAAACCAGTACGAGAATTTTCATTTTTGTAATGATGAAAAAAGTTGAAATGAATTTAGCGTGTTATTTCCAAAATCCAATTATCTTATTTTTTTCATTTTTCAAAACCGCTTAGAAAAGTTAATATTTCGAAAAAGTTAATTACAATTGGGACAATTCGGTTAACTTTTTCGAGATTGTATAGTATGTACATATGTAGATCAAAAATCGAATAGTACATGATAGGTTTGTATAAAATTTATAGCTGATAAATAATTGTTTTTTTTTTTTTTTAATTATTGTTATAATTAGCATGCTTGCTCACCCATCTGCTATTCTCGATTAGTTGCGGCGTATCGATTGGTTTCATTATCCTCTTAAGAGTGGCCTCTTACATCACATCACTTTCGGTTAATCAGTTAGAATCAGCCTGAGGGATGTTATTTAGAGAGGCCGCAGAAGCACATTATTATAGATCCAGTTTGAATTCATTGATTATTCTAATGTTCTAGATAATTTGCAGTTCGCTGTGATGTGTTTCCTTTCATATTCTCATTGATTCCATAGAATAGAATGCTTTGCAAGGACCAACGCAAGGCTATTTATGCTATACATGCTTAGATCAACTCATTATATAATCTATGCATAGTTTTGTGATTTCTGTTATTTGCTTAAACAAGTATGTGACATGTTGTTCATCAGCATTTCATAGAAAGCAAAAAAAAAAACAAAAAGACGAAATATGCGTATCATGAATATAATTGATATGGAAATGGATACTCCTGGTACAATATTTCGAATTCAACAATAAGTGTAAATAAAATGAAAATTGTGTGACAGCGAAATTCAAAAATTTTCTTCTTATCGTCTCTGGCCTCTTGGCTGACGTCCTATCTTCTCTACGTGGTATGTGAGTATATCCTGTATGTGGATAGAGTGTCATGTGTGTTTGTGTGTGTGTGCGTGTGTGTATCTTTCGTTGGATCATTTGTTGTACGTTTTTATAGTTCTTCATTTGCTTGCTTTTATTGCACACCCACCATCTACATAGCCACAATCAAACATTTATCCATACACAGATATCTTCTACACACACACACACACACACACACTACTTGTATATATATAGGACATGAAAAGCAGCGTAAAGTACAAATTGCTGAAGCATATTCCTTTGCTTTTATTGCTTTAACTATACAATTTTTTTGTCCTCTCCTCATTGTTGCTGCTGCTGCTGCTGCTGTTTCTGTTGTTATTATTGTCTTCCTTTTTCGGATTTTTTCTCGCTTTACTTTTTATGTTTTTTTTTATTTTTCTTTTTTCACTTCGTTGCAGATGAAAGAAGGAAACTGTTGTTGTTGTTGTTGCCTTTCCTTTATTCTTGCTACTTCATTTTTTTTTTTTTCTTTATCATCATGTGCGTGTTACGCTTATTTTGGTGCCTTTTCGTCTACATACATACATATATATATATATAAGTATAAGTGTATAAGTATATAAATTTTTATACACTTATATATCTGTGTATATATGCTTGTGTGTTCGGGCACGTAATTCCCTAATTAAATACTTAAATTGTAATTGCTTTCGAACGTTTTTTTGTTGCTAGCGTATCACGTGGCGCCACCATTCGACATGGAATTCCATTCGCATTGTCCTTTTATGTCACCCATTCATTCATTCATTCGTGTATTGCCATTCCTTTGCATCATTTGCGGCAATCATTAAAAATACAAACGGCAACTACAAGAAACAATAGGAGAAATGGTAGTTAAGAAAAGCATTCTAAGTATATCGCATTGGGGTGTATGTAGGAAGTAGGTATTACGCGTATCTATGTTTATCGTAGGTAGGTACAAGAGATAGTGACAGCTACACAGGTAATAGTCAGCAGCATGGTGAGTAGCTGGGGGTGTGTAGCTCTCAAGCTGAGCCATACTTGTAGACGAGTATGTAAGTCATCACTTTAATTTAATTGTCTCTCGAGTTAAGTTGAGTTGAGTTGAGCCGCCTTCCATTATTCTTCTACGCTAGCGTGGACGTCGTGAATGTGTGGACGTGAGATTTTATTTTGGTGAAGCTTTACATTAATTTTTCTTTTATTTTTTGTATATTTCTCTTATTTCTACTTCTTCTTAATTTTATGTACTTTTAAGTGGCAATTTACAGAGTACAACGTGTCCGGAACTAAGAACATTCACAGCAACAGCAACAGCAACAGGATCAGTAGCAACAGCATCAGAATTGTAATTGGTAGCATAGAGTAAGTAGTAGGTTAGTAGAAGTGGTCGTAGCAGCAGGAATAGTCATTATCCTGCCATTCAATGAGCTGAACTTGTACTTAAGCTCGTTTGCTCTTAGTTTGGGCCCATAAATGAGCATTTTATCAAAGTCAATCAATCAATTGTGCCGGCTTATAAGTATGTCTGCTGCAGATATATACATACCTACATACATACGTATGATTTTTTTTTTTTTTTTGATGAAAAGGAGCTTAATATAGAGTATAGAGTGTGTGGGCAAACTGCTTCAAGGATAAGTATTGTCGAAGCTTTAGAATTGCCTACATTGTCTATACGAAACCTTTGTGTGGGCAAACTGCTTCGTAGCCTTGGAATTGCCTACATTGTCTATACGAGACCTTTGCAAAATAATCATCATAATTAGAGCTAAAGAAAATTCAATTTTAGTCTCATTAGCTTTGGAAAAATATGTAGGTAAAGTCATCATCATCGTTGCCAAGAAATCTGATTCTCTTTCCTGAACAAAACCATTCAATTGCTGGCTAGACATCTTGACATAATCCTCTAAATGGTCTCCCAAAATTGCCGCTTATCTTCTTCTCACAGTTTTCATTTTAAAACTCACTTCGCCAATGGATTCATATTCAATTGCCATTTGAATTGTAATTTGTTTTATACCGATGATTTTTTCTTGGCAATAACACGACATACTTGTCAAAGTGCGGCACTAATGAGTATTATGTTTCAGCCACTTGTAGCTTCATCTTGATTACAATTAGATGCCAATTATCTTGTCATTCAATAAATTTGAGGTATTTCAATATCTTGAGAATACAAGCAATGAACCCCCGCCTTCGGCTCTATTTAAATTTTTATATTTCATTAAATTGAATATGCTACACACGATGATATTTGATATTGTATTTAGCTGCAAACAATTTTAACTAGCACTATGTGGTTATGCTACACGTCTACTTACTCGTCTTTTCTATGTATTTTCATTTCACATTTTCCACATTTTCCATAGTTTTGTATGCAATGCAATTGTTCGTTGTAGACTAGAAGATATCGTACTATGTAGTATATGTACACATCTATATAATGTAACTAGTACAAGTAACAGTTGTTGTTGTTGTTGTTCTTGTTGTTTGCTTTGTTTGAAAATTAAATAGAAATAGAGAAATAAATAAAAAACAAAAAAAAGTCAAAACCATTGAAAATAAAAGAACAAAAATATACAAGGAAAAAGAACTAACCGAAAACGAAAAACTAAAACATAAAAAAAAATTAAGAAAAATAAATAAATTGCCAAACAATATTTGTCTACTGTAATTCCTTCCATATACAACAACAATAACAACAATAAAGAACAATAAAATATACTAACACACTAACAAGAAGAAAGAAGAGAATGGGTTAACAAAAAAGAAACATAATAGGAAGAGGATAAATGAACAAGAACAAAAAATTAGTATGCAACTCATGAGTTTGGTACAAACTAAAAAGTAACTTTTACTAATATGTACATGAACTTTATGTATCTAGCTCACTCACTCTCAGTCTCACTCACTAACACCCACTTCAATATTCTTTCTTTCTCTTTTGTACACATACATGGTGTGCCATTTAGTAAAACAAAAAAAAAAAAAACAAAAAAAACCCTTTCATAACTAAGTAAATATCTTCACAACAAATTAATAAATTTTTTGTATTACAAACATCATTCACTTGAAATACAATACTTGATCCCAGAACACAATGAGAATGCAATAAATTCCACAATGAGATCCCGGATATTTGATTCGAAGTAACTTGCTTGCTTAAGAACTAAAAATGGGCCAAATGCGAGTCAGACTCGCACAAGGAAAGTTCCGTACCAGATTGGGGTTTATATGGGAGGTACTCCCCCTAGTGGTCCGATTTGACTGATTCCAATAAATGTACTGCGCCTATACTATTGTAGAAACTTATAGTGTCTAAATTTCAATTTAATAGTCTAGAAAACAAAAAAGTTTTTCGAATAAGAAGCTGAATTTTAATGGTGGGTTTGTATGGGAGGTAGCCTCCCTGGTAATCCGAACAAAACTGAAATTTCGACAATATAAGTTTCTGATATATAGCCACCAACTTTCCAAACTTCCGGAACCCTAAAAACATTCTCTAATGTCATATAATTCGATGATTTCTTAAGTCAACGTTCAACCAATTCTTCATACAAGAGGATTATTAGTTTAATTTGGAGTCAATGTAATACAGGATTTCTCCTTTAAATACAACTACTTTTATCTGTTTTTGCAAGTCAAAATATGTGAAGCATCAAGATGATGCATCCTGTATTTATATGTATGTGCGTATTTGTATTTAAGTTTTGTATATTTGTGTAATCAAGTAAATATTATACGAGTTTGATATATGTCAGTACAAAGAACGAAAGAAACTGCAATGCTCTAATAACAATGATGATGATGATGATGATGATGATGATGTTGGTGATGACGACACTATTCTAATAATCATGATATCAATGATAATTGACAAAGATTATGTTTATGATAATGATGATGATGTCATTGTTTATATAATTGAAATGTATATCTTCTGTTAGTATTTGTTGTAAAAGCAAATTGTTTCTATGCATATTCACTTTTCAATGATTTTATTGTGTTGCATTTTATTAAATCAATAAAAGATTCATTCATTCATTCATAGATTCATTCATTGAATGATGCATTCATTTCGTTACTTATTTATACATTTCTTCATAATCATAAATTTCATTATTAACAAAACTAGAAATTGTTTTAGCAAACTAGGTAAGTCACTCAAGTTTTTGAGTAAAGGACTGAATGAATGAATGAATGGAGGATGGAATGAATGAATGTAGGTAAATTGTATAAAAATATGAGGAACTTCAAATAATGCCAATTAACTGCTAATTATGCACAAGTACTTACTTATTTACTTATTATACAATTATATATATTTTTGAACTGAAATAAGTTTTCAAGTTATTCAAACTCCCCAATCCACAGTCTATAAATTAAGTGAGTGAGTGAGTAAGTGGGTGAGTGTATAACTTAAAGAATGAATGCGAATGTATGGTGGAGAATGGGAAGGGTGTGGGTATAAGTGATAAAATGTGGTTGATGGTTGAACTTAATGCATAAGCTTATGAATTATTACATACTTTTAGGGGGCGCAAAGCGTAAGCTTTAATTGGCAAAAGCAAAAGATTTCACTTCTTTATTTTCATATTTTACTTTTATTATTTTCATACTATTTTTTTATGTAAATTATTCTTATACTTTTTTAATTAGATTCAGCGCAGTCATTGAGTGAAGTGTGAAATTTTTCTATATATTTCAGTTTTTCTCATATTTTCTTTCAACAAGAAACAACAACAAGATAAAGAGACAAGAACGAAAAAATGTGTAAAAACTTAATAAAAACGGGAAAAGTAACAGCATTATATTTTACTTCTTAGTTCGAAGTTCTTTCATCCTTTGGAATTTTGTATGGATTTTTATTCCTTTTTTTTTTTTTTTTGTTTCCTTCTCTTTTTCTACAAAATACAATAGTAAATCAAAAAAAAAAAAAAAAAAAAATCAGAAATAATATTTATTCAAAGAAATTTGAAAGAAAAATTCTAAAGCAGAATGCAAATTTTATGTTTTGGCAAACCAGAAGAATACAAATGCAATGTAAGCCTAAAATTATGCAATAGAAACTAACCCCAAACCAAATATATTTTTAATTTTTTTTATTTTATTTATTGTTCTATTTGTTTGTTTGTTTTACTTAACGAAACCAAATGGCAATAAGACAATAACATAAAAAAATGAAAATATTATTTAAATTTTTTCTGCTTTAGTTTCTTTATTTTAAGAATTTTGTTTTTGTGAGCGACGAAGGACGATTAATGTGTTTTGCCTCTTATGCCATTTGTTATGCAATTTATTCTTTCACTTGTATAATTCATTTTTTTTTTTAAATGTTATTCCTTTGAATTTTTTGTTTTTATTTTTTATTTTTTGTTTTTTTTTTTTTTTATTCTTATTCTAGTCTATTCTTTTCTATAATAGTATATTGTTCTTCTTGCTGACTATGCATAGTTTTTGGCTGAATACAAGTTTCTCTGCTTACTTTACGCTATGAGCGCAAATTGTTGCAAATTTCTCCTCTATTTCTCTATGAAAAACCATTTTGGATGTTGTGTTTTAGTCACTTGTGGGTTGATTGAAGCCACGATGCATCCCATGCATCCAAAAGTAGTAGCTCGACTCGGGAGGCTGTGTAAAAATCATCTCAGCTAAGCAACGACAAGCATCAGCCAAGTGGAAGTTCAAAGTTTTTTTTTTTTTTTTTTTTTTTGCATCTTTTTTACTTTCCAGCAAAGCGAATCCAAAAATAAAATAAAATAAAATGAATGTATGTATATTTTTAAAAGAAAAATAGACTTGCACTTGCTGCTACACTTTTCATATGCCCTACTTCAGACTAGAGACATTAAGAATTAATGGTATTGTTGTTATGCTATGAAGTTTGTGTATTATAATTATGGATCTCATTTCATTCAGAAATCCTTGAAAAGTCCGTCAATTTGTATTAATTATATATACATCTAGATACCGAGAAACCGAGTTGAACTGAATATTGAGTCATCAAATTGCTCGTCTGTTTTAAAGGATTTTTTTTAAATACTTTTATTTGTAAAAGTAGTATGTGTCGTTAAGAAAAAAAAAAAAATTACAGGTACGGAAAAATCCATATTACCTACTATCGCTCAGGTCCATAGGATGGTTTCTTTTAAGTCTGTGTTGAGGATTTTGAAAGCCAGTAGGATTGGGTTTGATCTGAGCCCTTCAGCGTACCTCTGGCTGAATCGGAAAATTTCTTCCATGAATGTTGAAGGTCTCTATGCATATCGTCTTTACGAATATACCATGGAGCACTGGTGAGTTTACGTAGTGTTAGGTTTTGATACCTTTGTATAATGTTTACATTGCATTTAGTTGCAGTTCCCTAAACTGTCCAAACTGGCTTCAGTATGAATTTGTAAAGCTGAGTATCTATTGTATATACATCTAGATACCGAGGACCCGATTTGAACTGAATATTGAGTCATCAAATTATTTTAGTTTTGCTTCCCATTGCTCGCCTGTTTTAGAGGAAAGAGCAAATAATTTTGACGATAGGATTCTGATTGTATAAAGAGGATTTTTGATCTTCGGAGCCTTATTGCTCTATTGAAGCTACGAACTTTACTCTTATATCTTTCTTTCTTTCTTTCTTACATCACCATTACTTTTAATGTTTCACCCAAAAGTTTTCTCAAAAGTCGTAAACATTTTTTTAAAATTTTCTCTTTTTTTTTTTATTTTTTCAACAATAATTTTTTTATATCATCATCGTTTTTCTTTTTGATTTTTATTTTGTTCACTCACGATCTTCCTGTTTTCTTTTTTTTTTTTTTGCTTTTTTTTTGTTGCTTCTTCTTATTTTTAGGAGTTTTATTCATTGGCGTACTACAAGTTGTCGTCTAACTTATGGCATCTCATTTATCTTCGTAACTTTTGGTATTATTGCATTTTTGCTAACTCTGCTTGTTCTTCTTCTGGTATCTTCTTCCCTTCCCTTCCCTTCCCTTCCCTTTTATTTTCTTTTCTCTTTTATATTTGCTCTTATTCCGTTCCTTCCTTCCTTCCTTCCTTCCTTTAGTCGTTTTAGAGTGTTTTATATTCTTTGAAGTTCTTTTTCATTTCGATTTTGACTTGTTGTAGAAAGAGTAACACTAGCAACTAGCATCAGAATCAGCAGGAGATTCTCGGTTCTGTTTTGTTCCGTTCCGTGTGCCTTAGACTATATTCATGTCCTTTGATTTTATATCCTGTTGTGTTATATTTCAATCCTCATTCTCGTCGCATCTTCTATTGAATGAATGAATCTCCTCCATTGTGTTTAGTTTGTTGTTGGGACTTTAAACGTTTTGTTACTTTCCAGTTTATGCAATACTTCTACAATATTTTATTATCATCTACAAGCCATGGTATTTTATTGTATTGTACTTTTTATTTTTGCTCATTTTTATTTTGCGTTTATATCTTTATTCACTGCGTTGCTTTCTGATTGTCTTTCGCTGTGTCTATGTTATAATAACAATTGCATACTTTTGGGCAAACAGCGAGCATTTACATTTAAGTTTTCGCATCCGCGCTATGGCAATTCTCATTTCCGTTTGTTTATGTTAAAATTTTTAAAGGATATTACATAATATACCCATTTAACCCAAAACCAGGACTCAGCCTATCATTCAATCCTTCCCCCCATTTTCCCAACATATAATATTCTGCATATCACAACCCAAGTCAATGGCGATGCCGATGCCGATGCCGATGCCAATGTCTCGCGTTGCGTTCGTTATGCGTTGCGCTAATATTGTATATGTCCATTTAGTTTCCCTGGCTGCCCTTGCTGCCATCCGCCATTCTGTCTGTTCTGTTTTCATTTATTTGATTTGCAGCTCTTTTTCATTTGCGATTCTCTTTTACCACTTCTCCTTGCTATGGATTCTCTTGGTTTGTATGTTGGTTGATTGGTTGGCAGGTTGGTTGGTGTGTTGGTTTCGTCTCTGCTTGCTTGCTTGTTTGTTTGCTTGTTAAAGCCCGTATCCTTTTTATATCCTGCTGTGATTTTAACATGCTATCCATCCATATATATATATATAAACAAATAAACAAACACACAGAAACACATATTGTACATACACGAGCACATGAGACTTTATAGATTCACACAAGTATTGTATTGCATGAAAGGAAATGCAAGGATATTTGTATAAACTGTTGCCGCACGCTCATAAATTAAGTGCGTTTGTGTTTGTGTTTGTGTATTCTCATTCGGATTTCTCATATTCAATTCAATCCAATCCTATCCGATCCCATGATGTTTTCTTGGTTGTTTTCCGATTTTGCGGTTTGACGTTGTCTGTCGCCTCATGATTTTCAACCTCCTAGTGCCAACATGTATTTCTCTTCATATATTCATTATCATCATTTCAAAAATATCAGATGTGAGCTTTAACTTGCAATTACCTTTGCATGAGATTTCTATTGTGTGTGTCGACCATTTATGTGGCATAGTGATTCGTAATGCTTTATTTAACTTTAGCTTTGTCCATTGTCCATTATCCTTTGACTATCCAATTGCTGTCATATACGAATTTGTACCTTTGTATATCAGTTAATGTATATTTGTCTGCTTGTCTGTCTGTCTGTCTGCCTTTTCGTCCTTGCTGTTGATGTTTGAGTTTGTAGCAAAAGCTTTGGTGGCTATGGGAAGCAATGGAGAACAATGAGAAGCGTGATTTCTCTCGAATTTTTGTTTTTTTTTTTTCATGGTTTCATTGTATGCATTTGCATTCCTCATGTTGTCATAATTCTGAAATTTATTACTAAATATTGCATATCCTTTAGCGAAATTACATAAAACGGATTTCATCGTTTCCGGCAAATATCCTGGGTCAATTGATGTGCTGCATCAACCATCACCATCAACCATCAACCATCATCATCATCATCATCATCATTATTGTCATTTCGAGTATCATTTATATAATTTTCCCTCGCTTATTATTTTAATTCGTTAAATGCAGATACACAACTTGTGCATAGTAATTCGATATACTCATATATGTAAGAGTATATAAAGTTGCCTATGCCATAAAGGAACTTTGTTTATTTAAATGCTTAACACGGCGTCTCATTGTCTCGATTTTAAGCTTCCTTTGCCACTCATTTTTATCACTCAATCTCACTCTCGCACTGTTTTTTTTTTTTTGTCTATTTTTGTTATTGTCTGTTAGCTTTTCTACTTCCGCCATTTGTCTCTCTGTCTGTCTGACAATTTGTCCTTTGTCTATATTAGTCGATTTGTCTGGATTTGCGCATTCCAATGAAGCCCCGGCAAAAAAATATCCAACACTAATTTGCTATGAAAAAATACACAAAAAAGAAAATAAATATAAAACAAAAAAACATATGAAAAAAAGAAAAAAAAAAATCAAATAAAATGAAAAACGAAAATAAACAACAAAAAAAAAAAAAAAAAATACTAAAAATGTATTCAAAACAGAAAATAGGAATAAATTGCGCGAAAGAGAAGAGATACATTTTTAAACCATTGGAAGCCGATTAAGGCCTTTAAAAAATTTTTAGTTTGTTGTTGGTTTTCTATTCTGTTTATGATTGAAAATATTTTCCCTCCATTTTATGGTGAGTTTGAAATCGGCTTTTTGTTTGCATGTGGCATGTGCGCCTGAAAATATGCAACAAAAGTGGCTATGTAACGATGCCAAGAACAGCAGCCAACTGGGTTAACTTTTGTTCCGATCATGTAATTTTTGTTTTTGTTTCTGTTGTTATTGTTTTCAGTTTTTACTTATTTGATTTTTATATGCGCATTCACATTCATTCAGACTTCATGCTGTGTTTTTTTTTGTTTTTTTTTTGCACTTTCATTTCATTTCATTTCCTTTCCAGTTTCTTCTTTTCATGTTTTATTTCATTTTCATTTGTTTGTGTTGTTTTTCTTTTAATTCCTTTTCTGATACTTTGTACAATTGTTTAAACGCATTGTCGTCTTGAGCCTTCGTTTGTATGCATTTCATGATGTTATTAGATGGCGCTGGGGCTGATGATGATTTGAGAAGTGGCGCTGCGGTTTTTCAAAGTGAGGCTGGGAATTTGAGAAGTGAGTTTGAATTTCTGGATGCTTGGTTTAAGGTTTGTGATGAGGTGAGCTTGGGAGATGAGAGGCTTTGAATAATTATGCAGCAATAGAAAGTCGAATGTTGGCACTGCTGCTGCATAGAGCTAATGCTAAGTAGAACTAACGCCATTTTGGCAGCTATATCCGCTGAGTGCCGTTGACGCCATTTTGTCTCTAACTGTTGTAATAGTAGCAAAAGCTCAAATGGAAAAAATACCAGCGCAAAATATACTGTACAATACATGCATAAGTACATGCATGCATACAAACGTGAACAGTTGAAGTGGTTCAATAGGTGGCCCACAATATACCCCAGGCTCTCGTTACTTCGTTGCAACATTATCCTGGCGCCAATGGCACTGCATGTGTGCCTATTAAATTTTATTTATATGACATTTTCTCTGTCACCACTTCCACTTCTACTTCACTTCCATTTTCCATTTTAATAGTTTTGCCATCTTTCTGCTGTTGCTGCGATTTCTTAAAACTTTGGCCTTTGGCCACTTTGCTTCGTTTACAATTTAGCTTAGAATAAAATTTAAGTCAAAATTTTGTAGATTTGCAAACGAAAAATCAAGTGAGACACACTTACCTCATCATGTATTGAGAGTGGAATTGGTTTATCTACATAAGAAGTTACCAGTTTGAAATTGAATAGAAAATCTTTGAAAAGATCACGCAGTAAGGATTTCGGTTTGTGGTTTTGGCATTCTCATTTTCTGGGCACGTACAAAAATTTACATTAGTTTCGTGTATGCACAACATTGATGACAATAGCTGGAATGACTTTTGAGTTTTGCATTTCAGTTCAGTTTCAGTTACTTACTGCCTCGACTTCAACAGAAAACACATATGAATGAATGCAATGAATGATGACTATGCAAAAATATAGTATATACTAAGAATTTGACATGCTTTCCAATTCTGCAAATTATTAAATTTGTTCTTTTACGTGTAAAAATTAAATTAGCTTTAATAAAATGTCTTAAGTTATTATAGATGATGATTTCCAAAGCACTATTGGGTCAATTGATTAAGAACACTTTTCGATTCTTCATCAATACTAAAGAATACATTTTCTAAGCTTCTAAGGGGATTTAATTGAATTTAATGCAGGTTAAATTTGGATCCACAGAGCCAAAGTTCTTGATCTCAGAGAGAGAGAGAGAGAGAGAGAGAGCAAAAGTATATCATTGATTTCCATCCGCTGAAAGTCTTTTGAATAAAGCTTAGCTCAATCGAATAATTTTTTTTTTTAAATTATATTTGCAATCTATCATATTTTAATTTTAATAATGTTAAACACAATATCCTTAGAAATCCTTGAGAGGATTGAAGAATGGGGTAAGTCCTCTGGGGCTGCTCTATCGATTGAAAAATGCAAAATCCTACACATATGTAAAAAAAATTAACTGTACATACCCTCCACTAATATTTAAAAAACAAAATAATTGAATGCAACAATTTTCTAAAAATTCTTGGCCTTGTCTTTGATAAGCGACTTAGTTTTAAGCAACACATGTCATCACTTATCCAAGTTACCAGAGCGCTGTTTCTATCTCGCATAGATTATGTTCTTCCAATATATGGTTGGTGTTCCCCGTCCAACTTAAAGTCTATTTTCCCTCCCTATCACGCTGCAGTGAGACGAAGCATAGGAGCCTTCCCAACAACGCCCACTAAGTGTATTCTCGCGGAGACTGGGATGCCGGATATTGCAACCAGAGTAGCACAAATGACTTACAAACTTATTCCTAAATTGTATTGCTCTACCAACGACATCCTAACTAAGGATTTTCAACAAGCAAGAAAAGGAAGACGTAGATATAAAGTAATGTCCACTATCCGGAGATGCGCTCGCTTTTCAATACTACACAACATCCACGAACCATATCACTAGAATAAAATGTCACCCAATCCACCTTGGGCTCTTCATCATTCTTCTTTAAACACTTCCCTGAATGGTTTCTCCAAATCTTCAACTTCAAGTTCTATTTTTCGTCAATTGATGGCGTAGGAAACATGTAAAGTACAGATAATAGAATGGAACTGGCTATTTACTGACGGCTCTAAAACGGATACAAGTACCTCATTTGCAGTAGTAAATAAATGGGGTATTACTGTATCCAAAGGATTGCTCCCACACTACTACTCAGTTCTTGCAGCCGAAGCAGTTGCAATAGTAAAAGCTATTCACATAGCGCAAGCACATAAATGAAAATATATAATCTGCACGGATAGCCTATCAAAAGTTTTAAGAGTTGAAAATATATATAACAACAACCACATTTTCTGTGAACTCCGCAATCTTTTAATCAAATACCATAAGAAAATACAACTCATTTGGGTTCCTGGCCACGCGGGAATAGAAGGGAATGAACACGCTGATACAGCAGCAAAGGAAGCGGGCTATGCACCTTGTCTGACAGTCATCCCAGGCGTAGAACGCGATATCTGGAAATATGTAAAAGGTATCCTAAGAGATATGGAACTCTCACAATGGCAATCATACAACCACTGGTATAAAAATTCCAAAAGACCTATCCACTTCCCTGACTCCTGCGATCGTCCAACTTGTTCCTTGTTAGTACGATTGAGAACGGGGCACAGTCAACTCACTCACCAACATCTCCTCGAAGGCAAAAGCCAACCTCCTTGTCCATTCTGTGGCGCCTACTTGTCAATAAGACACCTGCTAGATGATTGCATAAATCACCACATTACTAGAACACAATTCTTCGGAGACATTCTACCTTCCACATTTATTCAATTTCCTTCCCTCGATAATATTAGCAAAATAGTATCCTTCATTAAATCCTGTAACCTTAGTAATTTAATCTAATATTTTTTACTTAAGACAAACGAGTCGAAGGCCTTGTAGCTAGCACTCCTTAAAAAACTTAGGTTATATATTATAAGTAACTAAATGTATATAATCTAATCCTGTAAATAAATAAATAATAAATAATAATTTTAATAATAAACTCTGAACGGCAAATCCAAATCTGAACCGTGCTGCCGATTCAATCCTCGGATGTGCTGGCTGTTGTCAGGCAGGTTGACTGCAAGATGATTAACATGACTTTCCATCGTGCAGATATTTGAGTTGCTGATTCTTGCGATCTCCTCACTGATCGTGGGAGTCTGTATATCTCTGTGTAGGACTGAGTTTCTCACGTAACAGGGAGCTCTTACAAGTCTACGCTGTAGTTTGGACTGAAAGCTTTAAAGGATCTTATAAGTATGTTCATCCAACCTATATACTACTTCAATTCTTAAATCAAAAGACCAATTCTTTTACTATTTAAGTTGGATTTTGGTATCTTTTTTTCTTATTTTAAATTTTTTATAGAGCTTAAAGCGAATGTTAAAATGGAAGTATATACATTCTGCAATATGTTGAAGATAGAATTGCACAGGTTTGAGTTAAAGGTGTGTAAAATGTCTATGATTTGCTTTAGACTGACAGACTTCAGTTAACTTGACTTGAATTGAGTTGAGTTGAGTTGAGTTGATTTGAGTAAAAATCCAACACAACAACTTGAGGGAATTTAACGCGGTTAACTGACTGACTGAGTGACTGAAGGACTAAATGAATAACTGAATGACAGACAAATACACAAATAGATTGACTGACAGTCAGGGTAGATATGGAAGTCATGTAGTCAAGTTTAGTGAATTAGATTCGCTCAGTTCGTTTTAGCTTCATTTGCTTTACTTCATCTATTGCTTTTGGGTATTTCATTTTCGTCTGCTACTTTTATGGTTTTTCTTTTTATTTTTGCTTTACTTTGCATTCCTTTCGTTTCTTTTGCTTGGTTATGCTTCATGATGTTTTATCAATTGCTTTATACATATATTGATTGCGACTAACGCGCAGGCCTTCAACACACACACACACACACATAAACCCTATGATACATTGGTGAGTGAAGCGTGCAGCGTGCAGACAGGAGTTGAATCCTTTAATAGAATATTTAATTTTAATTACAAACATTTGATTTCCCACTTTAGCCATTCGAGCCCGCACATACACAGACATCACACTGAGATCAGATCAGATCAAATGAGATGTGATGAGATGAGATGAGATGAGGAGGAATGAAAGGAATAAAACAGTGAAAACAGTGAACGTATCACAGAACTTAGCTTAGCACAGCTCAATACACCGAGGAAAAATGCAAAACTAAATTTACGTATACTATACAGACAGACAGACTGACAGACAGGCAGAGAGACTAAGATCGAAAGACATACTACATACAGACATAAGCAGACATTTATGTACAATATATACACTAATGTAGAGAGTTAGGTGGGTCAAGAGGCAGGAAGGTAGGCAAGCGGCAGGCAAGTAGTCAGCTATTCATTCATTCAGGCATCCAATGAGACAGTCATAGTTACAGTCGCAGTATTGGGACCTTTGTATTGTACCTATACAAATACATATGAATACTCGTTTATGTGTGTGTGTGTGTGTGTGTATCTATGTGAGAAGTGATGGGAAGTACTGTACTATAGGCAGAGATGTCAAATATGGTCTTGCACATTATGCTTTCATGCTTGCATTTCGCAATTTGTCAATGAATGACTGGCTGAGTGAATAAGTAAATGTCTGTAGATGAAGCTAAAGCTGTAACTGGAACTGAGACTGAGACTGTGTAAGTGACAGATACACACACTGATATACATAGATTTCTTTGCCTTGAAGCGGAAGCGGAACGATTTGCAAGGTGCAATGCTGCCTGCTGACTGCTGATATAACTTGAAAGTCATTTCGACCATCCTTTCATCTGTTCCTTTATCCGTTCCTTCAATCGTTCGTCTTTCTATTTTTGCTTTTCGTTTGTCCTTTTGTCTATTGATTCATGCATTCATTCATTCGTTTGTTTGCTTATTTGTTCACTCGTTTCAACATTTGACGCTTGACTATTTTAGTTGGTTTGTAGAGAAAGGAAGAGGACAGAAAAATGTATAGGAGGGGAGCGAAGATGTTGTTCTACTAAAGGGGCCCAAGGTTCATACTTTGCCTTCATTGCTTGCACAACAAAATTTTGAAAAGCAGCTTTCAATTCTTATTTGTTGATATTTACTATTCAAAGACAAACACACACACACACACACACGCATATACATACGCCATATATGTATTTATAAAAAGTCGTGCATCCTTTAGGATAGTTGCACATTTACCCAGTGTTATCTTTCTCTCTCTCTCTCTCTTTCTCACTTTAAAATAAATGAAAAATAAAGCAATACATTTACATTTCATAATTTTTGTATAATTTATCAGTCTGTCGGTATATTTATCTTTTCATCCATATATCTTTCTAACTATCTATCTTTAAGAGGGACTATCTGTTGTCAAAATTTAGTCAATGTTACATCTACCATTCCACTGTGCTCAGCATACAATTTGTATCCATAATAGGACTTTTATAGTGGTTCTGGATGGTGTGGAGTCTAGCATCAAGGCTATGCGCGCAGGTGTCCCCCAGGGTAGCATTCTGGGGCCGACACTCTATACCCTGTTCACGCACGACATGCCCAATAGCTTAAAGCTACCGCTAGAAGATTCTGACGATTTTATCATCGCCACGTTTGCAGATGATACGGCCATCCTCTCCAGAAACAGGTGCATATATGAAGCCACGGATAATCTGCAACAATATCTGCACAGTTTTGAAGTCTGGACAAAAAGATGGAACATTGGCATTAACGAAAAGAAATGTGCCAATGTGACGTACGCCTTACGGCCGGATGTTTGTCCGGGCGTGTGTATTGGCAATCAGTTGCTGGAGCATCACTCGGGATATAAATACCTTGGTGTATATTTGGTTAGGCGGCTAACGTTTAAACCCCATATCTCAAATATAACGAAGTCGCTCGGGCAGAGAATCAGGAAATTGTATTGGCTCCTAAACAGTCGCAATAAATTGTCACTAAGAAATAAGGTACACATCTGCAAAGCAATAATTGCTCCTGCTTGGTGTTATGGCTTACAGGTGTACGGCATAGCAGCAAAAACAAATATTGCTAAGGTTAGAGTTCTGCAGGCCAAGACATTGCGCATGATTTCTGGGGCCCCTTGGTTCATGCGCACAGCGGACCTTGAGCACGACTTGAAAATACCAAAAATTGGCGACGTGATTAATCATCAGGCCAAGGACTACATTAATCGGTTGGCAAACCATCCAAACGATCTAGCCAGGCGGCTTTTAACGCAACGCAGAAAGGGAGGGGTCAGAGTGGCGAGGAGGCTGAGAAGATCGCATCCTGTTGACCTCCCTACTAGATCATATTAAATGTATTAGTATTATGCCCACTTGTTGATATAAGTTGTTTTGTTATTGTTTTGTATATAGTTTAATTTAAGTTGTTTCATAATAGCAGTATAATTAAAGTTTTAACACAAAAAAAAAAAAAAAAAAAAAAATTGTCCTAGGGGACAATTAATTTGCCTGATTTAAATTTTTGGCAATAATAAAATAATTGAAATAAGAAAATCGACACACATTTTTATAAAAGATAACGTTCTTTCTTTAATTTTTTTTTTTTTTTTTACAATTTATTTGTCTTGACAACAATAAAATAATTATAATAACAAAATCGACACACATTTTTATAAAAGATAACGTTCTTTGAAGTTTTTATTTTTTTTTTTTTTTTTTTTTTTTTACAATTCATTTGTCTTGGTTTTCATTAAGTTTATTTTTTTTTTTTTATTATTATTATTTAATTTCTTGTCATTATTAAATGTAAATGTAATTTAATATTTGAAGTGAAGAGGTTTTATGCTTTCTTCTTTGGGTTTTCCGGCAACAGATGATGTGTGTGATGTGTAGTAGTAAATTTATACAATAATATGAGAGATTAATAACTTTGGTCTTTGGCCCAAATTTAATACACTTCACACACAGACTTTTCTTTTCTATTATCTTCGCTTACTATTTCTCTATTTAAATTACACACATTGACACTGGATTTCATTGAACTTCATAGGTTTCATAGGTTTCAGGGTGTGTAATAAATGCATAGAATGCTGAGATCCAAGCAGATAAACGGAACGGAGAAGGATTGATCCCATAAGTACTTTATTACACTCACTCATGGTGAAAATGGAAAACTAAAGGAAAAATTGAAGAAAAAGTACATGAGAAAATTTTGGATTCAAGAAAAATTAAAAACAATAGAACCCAAATTTACATAGATGATTTGGTTTATAGATGTTAGATACACAGTTCCTTGTCTTCTTCTTCTTCTACTTGAGCTGAATGTCATCATACCATTTTCGCAATTGGATTCGTGGATTGTGTAACTGATGTCGTCGTTGCTGGTGTTGGTCATGATGGCGATGTCATAGTTGGTGTTGCTTATGTTGAAATAAGTCTTTGATGTGGTTTATTTTGAAGGAATTTGTTATGTTCTTGTTGTTGTTGTTGCTGATGTTGCTTCTGTTTTTGTTGTTGCTGATGTTGTTGTGATTGTTGTTGAATTCAAATGTTGTTTCTGCTGCTGATGATGAGGAAGGGAGAAGAGGTTGCAGTTGGAGTAGCAGCGGTGGCGGCGGCGTTGACAAAGAATAATTATGCTATTTATGATGTTTATTACTCTTTTGTTCTTGTTTACGCATCCACCATTCTTGAATGCATGCGACCATCTGACGACGGCGAAAGCGTAGCGCTTCATTGATGCACATCTCAATGAATGCGGACATGATCTCATGATCTCCTTTGATGAAATTAAGATGTTCTTTTAATTTTGAATAATCATGTCCTGGCCGACGTATATCTCGGAAGATTAGTATGCGTAATTGTTGGTTATGTTTCTTGACGGCATCACGTTGTTCTTTGGTAAATGGTGTAGCAGCATCAACTAATTTTGGTGCTCCAACTCCTCCACTGGCACCACCACCACCACCACCACCAGCACCAGCACCACCTGAACTATTGGTGGCATCATTTGCTTTGTTGGGCAATTGCTGTTGTTGTTGTTGTTGTTGCTGTGGTTGTTGTTGCGTTTGATTGTAGTTTACTTCTGGATAATGTTCATTTTGATTGTTATTGTTGCTGCTGTCACTGCTGTTGATGCTGATGGTATTCATTACCATATTGATCTGATTGTGATTTATATTATTTATCCAATGTGGATATGGGAAATTCTGCGCAAGCGCATGATGATGATGATTATTATTGCTGCTGCCGCTACTATTACTAACGGCAACAGAGGCAGCTGAAATGCCACTTGTAGCTATGGCAGAAATAGGCAAAGCTGCTGAGGCCATAGGTCCTTGTGTTGCATGGCTACCATGACTTGAACTTCCCGTACTATGGTTGCTATTTTCCGTATCATCAACCATAACCATAAGTTTGTCCATAATAAACATGACGATGACTGAAATTTAAGCTTTTGTAAACAATACAATAATATTAATTGTAATGATGCTTACCAATAATGACGACGACGACGGCGATGATGATGATGATGATGATGATGATGATGATGATGATAATGGATGATTAAGCAACACCAACACCACTTTGTATTGTTTGTTCTCTTTTTGTATCTTTTCCTTGCCTTCTTGTTCTAATTCTTATGTTTTTTTTCTTTTCTTATTAAATTAGTATTGTTGCTTTTTTTGAGTTGTTCTTTTTCTTGTTGTTCTTGATGTTAATCACAATCTACTTGTTACTTTTTTTTGGAAGAAAGATCTTTCGTTTTTTTTTTTTTTTTTTTTTTTAATTACTTACATAAAATTATTACATATGTTGAATTCTTGTTGCTTGACTTTTCCATTAAAAAAAATATAAGATAAAAAAATCAACATTTAAGTGCAATTTAGACGGCCAGTGCAGTCTGAGTCTCAGTCTCAGTCTCAGTTCATGTAATCGCTTCAGAAATCTAAATGGCTGACAAAATTCTTGCTTTTCCACGAATAGTCCAAATCATAGTGTTGCCAATTGCTTCAGAGTTTTTGTACAACACTTTAAAATTGGTAATATAAAAACTGATGGATATATTTCAATGAATTCCACAGCATGCATTTTGAGAAGTCTATGAAGTCTATGCTGCACATATTCCATTTGATTACTTTTATCGATATCCATTTTTTGTTATTGTTTCGGTTATCGGTGCGGATTTCTAGTCGATAACGATGATGACTGAGACTGAACTGATCGTGTAAAAGAGGGCCTTTACAACAATTATTTCAATGAATTCCACAGTAAAATCGTGGTTCGTCATATCAGCATGCATTTTGAGAAGTCTATGAAGTCTATGCTGCACATATTCCATTTGATTACTTTTATCGATATCCATTTTTTGTTATTGTTTCGGTTATCGGTGCGGATTTCTAGTCGATAACGATGATGACTGAGACTGAACTGATCGTGTAAAAGGGGGCCTTTACAACAATTAGCCGTTTACACTTCTCCGCTTAAATTCAATCGACGCCGATTGATCCAAATTTAACGACTAATTCCTTGGTGTAAGTCACCATTAACAATGGAAAATCAAGATCTATCCACAACACAAGAAATGAAAAAATAAATTTAAGCAATGGTATTATTTATTAAAGAATATAAATTCAATGAATATTTCAAAATTATTTCCTAATAAAAAAAAGAAGAAATAACAATAATATTGATTTAATAATATATTTTTCCTTTTTTTTTTTTTGTTTTTGTGTTTATAAATTTTTTTTAATTTGTTTTTTTTTTCTTTTTTATTAAAAAATTATTTGTTTACTTAACTGAATTTCGCTTTTGATCCACTGTCACCACATTCAACCTCTGTTGCTACCGACTGCTGTATCGCTGTTTGCTCTCTCCACTGCTTACTGCTCTGCTCCGTTTTTGACTGCTCTGCTGTTGGCTGCTCCGCTGTTGTTGTAGGTGGTACAGACAACGGTGGTGATGGTGATGTTTGTAATGCTATTGGTGCTGCTGCCACTACTGCTGTCTGTGTTGTCATTGGTGTTGTGGTTGGTGGTGGCTTTAATGGACTTGTTCTCCAGTCTTAAACTTTTATTGTATCGATGACACCAAATTGTCCCTGAATATGATTTTGTACTCAGAGCACTTCTATATATTTCCATTAAGAATAATTCCTCGTAGACTTGGTTGATTTTGATCAAATCGTTATTATCATTGTTGACTGTTTTGTTGATTGTGATCAGCTGCAGCTAAATCGGCAATTGAGTCGCTCTGCTCATGATCAGGTTTCGTCTCGACGGCTCTAAGCTGATGGTGCTGATTTTGATGGATCTCTTTTTATTTTTTCTTGTTTCTCGTTTTAGAGAAATTTTTTATTTCATTCATAATTAAACGTTGGTTTTTTTTTTTCTCTTTTGTGATTGTAATTATTACTTTTTTCGAATTTTATATTAATATATCGACGCAAAGACCAAAGATTGCACATACTTGGTTTGTATTGTTTTTTAAAATAACCAAGTGCGTCCGAGTGCCTGGTTGAGAATCCTTCTGTTATATAAATAGCGATTATGCGAGTACCACAGTGCTGCGGTTATATTGCTCACCTCTCGCATACTTGGTTGGTTGAGAAATTCTCTTATATACAACACAAGAAATTTGATGTCCATCCCTGGATACCAGTTGTCTAAAAGCCATTTCGAATGTAATTTGCCGGTTTGACTTCTTACATTTGGATGAAATATTGATGGCCTAAAAAAAATGTCGGGTGGTGACCTTGGGTATTTCTTCGTGAAAAACATTTCGACCCTGTAATTGCAATACATCCAAGGAGTTCTCCTCTTGCCCGGTATTTTACAACTCCACATTATGATATCTCTTCTGAATCTCCAATATGCTAACTCACCAGCCTGAAAGCCATGCAAGGGTTCTCGCTCCAAGCGGTTCAACTCATCCTTTAATATTGCAAACGTTGCCAAAGACATGACGCTGAAATCAAAGGAAATTTATAATATATTAATAATTTATTAATACTTTATTGTTTTTTATCCTAAATTTCTTACTTTACCCAATTACACTGAAGACTTGCGTTAATTTGCTGATCCTTTCAGATGTCAGGAAACAATTCCTTTGTATTTTTGTTAATCTTCACAAGAATACTTTGTTGCTTATGACGTTTGATAGAGTATGGCCAAACTGAATGATGATGATTTAATAAGCTGGGTCCTCATACAAGAAACACGATCCTGAAATTTGGGTGGTTGATGGAAACTTATATTGTCGAAATTTCAATTTGATCGGACTACTAGGGTGGGTACCCCCTATACAAACCCATATTAAAATTCAGGTTCTTATTAGAAAAACTTTTTTGGTTTTTGTTCTATCGAACTTAAATCTAGACACTATAAGTTTCTGATATAGGCGCGGTACATTTGTGGGAATCAGTCAAATCGGACTCCCATACAAACTACAATCTGGTACGGAACCCTCCGTGTACGAGTCTGACTCGCACTTGGTAATTTTTCTATTTCTTTTTATCTGTTATGGTTTCTATTCTACCCGTAAAGTTCTCCTTACTTTTCTACTTGATTCATTCAGGTTCTTATAAGAAAAACTTTTTCACAATAAGTGTTTGATATACTAGGCACGGCACATTTGTTGGAATCAGCAAAATCCAACCGAGTTTTTTCTATTGGAATTTATAGCTTTTGTTAGAGAATAGAATATTTATATTAATAAATATATTCATTGTATTTAATAGGGGCTATATACATATATTAAGTTGTATGATGAAATCTTGGTGAAAGAATCTGCTTAAGTTAATACGAACTGCAAGTAAAATGATATGTTTACTCTTTTCATTACTTTATTTTTAGTGTTTGCTTATGTAGAATATACATTCCACAAAGAGTTATACACAATAGTATAGTGTGTTACTTTTAAGAGCAAAATATGGAATGAAGCATTCCAAGGAAAAAGGGACATTGTTCGAAAGGAACTCAATACACTCGTATATATAGTATTTTATGTTAAGTATAAAGAATGAAAGATAGGATAAAAAGCAGTAAAAAATTCAACAAAATTTGAAAGAGAAAAGCAAGTTACTCTTCTTTTTGCCATTACATATTTTATTGTAATTTTTATGGATGAAAATGACTAGCAGAACTCACTCTGTTTAATCTATTGTGCCATATATGTAGACATATATACATATATGTATACATAACTACATACATATGTATACATACCTACATACATATGTCTACATATATGTATGTATTTTTTATATATATTTTCTATACTTATTTTCTACTTATTTTCCTGATGGTAAAAATTTTTTTCTAACTTTTCCTATTTACTTTTTTGCTTGATTTATTTTCAGGTGAGTAAGCATTGTGACAGATTGAATAAAAGAATAAATAACAAACATACCAAAAGAAGAGAAAAGCCGTAAAGAGAGAGGTATGAACAATGAGGGGAAATGGAGATTGCAATAAAAGAAGTAAAAAGGAATGTATGTCATGCGATTGTTGACGACGACGACGTCGATGAGGGAAGTGTCAGTACAAAGTTCAAAGGAAGTAAACGATGAAGGCATGCATTAAATTCGCAAGTTTCCAACTTGATATTTCCTACTGTTATTGTGTTCTGCTCTGTTATTTTCTATTTCTTTTTTCTATTTTCTACTTTTTTGTTTTTTTTTTTTTATGTTCGTTCTTACGTTCTTTTTGGATTTTTGTATAAGTATGTTGTTGCTGCTAAAGCTCAAGCTAAAGTCTCTCAGACGCGTCTCATTTGTCATGCCAAGATCACGTACTCAATCTTTAGATTTCACAACCCAGTACTACTGACGCGCACACATGCAAAAATAAAAATAACATATATTGGAAGTGTTTTACAATTGCCTGCTGGAAAAATATTGGTGCTACGTACCTGTTATTTCCTGTGCGTTGACAGCGTATGTGTGGTGCCAGCTGGTATATATTGTAGAAGTTTTCTGGTAAAAGAAATCTTATATTTTCCAAGATGTGTGATAAAGTTCCCGCCTGTTGCGCTCAAAAATGTAAGCGACAGTGTTTCAAGCGAACAGCTGATCGTCTAAGATAGTGGTGGAACTTTTTCTCTGAGTAATGGTTATTTCATTACTCTTGGAGAAATACACGGAATCTCTTCGTTTCGAGTAACTTGTTTGTCCATTACTTTATACACCTCATACACGATTCTTTTGTTTGATCAAATTATATTGTATAAAAAAACTAAATATTTACAAGACCTACAGTCTTTTATACACATATAACGATGAGAACGTCGTAGTAAAAACAGAGCTCTGAAGATTTCAATAAAGCACAATATAAAGCTATTCACAGATTTGTTCGCAAGATGTGTACGAGATGAAGTATTGCCAAAAATTTAGAAAAAGCAACTGCAGGTTCTATTGCAGAAAGCAAACAAGCCGGCAGGTGAACCATGTGCATACTGTGCCCGCTTAGAACAACACTTAGAAGAAGCACCCAGCGGTCTAACCGATAATCCATTTGGCTTTCGCAGGAAGCATTTCTTTATTAAAGGAATCAATATGGATGTATAGTACAAAAGAAAACACATTTGAATGCTTTCAACTCGGCGTACTGGCCTCATATCATGCGGGCACTAGAGAGAAAAAAAGCCTGTGTACCTATTTATTTATGACGTATTTACAATTTAAAGAAATTATAAACATAGTCTATTTACAAAGCTGATTAACAAAGGATTTCCATCTATTCCTATTGCGTGCTAATGCGCGAAGTTTTTCTTGTTTCAGCCGCAACAGTTCGTCTCCACGTCAATTTCGGTCTTCCTCTGGACCTCGTCCCTTGAGGGTTCCATTCCAATATGGCATGGGGTATTTCGTCGCTATTTTTGCGAAGGGTATGTCCCAGCCAGCCGTACTTTCGTTTCCGTATCACAATTTCAATTGGGTCTTGCTCGCAGATTTGCCAGAGTCGCTGATTGCTAATAGTTCTTGGCCATCAGATTCGCAGAATAGTACGAAGACTACGGTTGATGAACGTTTGTAGTTTCCTTATGTTGGTAGTTATAGTATGCCAAGTCTCACAGCCATATAGCAAGACAGATTTTACACAAGCGTTAAATATTTTTATTTTCGTCTTCTGGTGGACATGCTTAGCTCTCCAGAAGTTCCTAAGTCTCCCAAATGCGGTCTTGGCTTTTTGAATTCTGTACTCTATATCGATATGGGTTCCCCCGCTTGTTGTTATTTGACTACCAAGATATTCGAAACGTTCAACCTCCTCGATGTCGTTACCTTCGATTATAAGATGGGTGCTAGTAGCGGTATTTAATCGCATGCTCTTGGTGTACCTATAGCGAATCATAAAGAGCTATCTGTCCGAAAGAGTATTGCTTTACGAACCGGATGAAGGACCAAAATCTTATGAGGTGGCTGCTGGAGTACCACAAGGCTCAGTATTGGGTCCAATCCTATGGAATTTACTCCATGACGGAATATTGCGTCTTCCCTCCCCAAAAGAAGTACAGATAATCGGAAACACTGATGATGTCGCGGTTCTAATATTGGCGAAGAAACTGCAGGAAATCAAGACTCCGCTTAATTGGAAATGTGCAAACGTGAGTTGAGCGTGAACATTGCGAAACAGAGAGCTTTGACAGGTGTCTAAAAATTTTGAATGTGAGCTACGATGTAATGTCTGATGGTAGCCCCGTAGGATGGGTAAAGGCTAAAGGATATGGAGCAAAGGGCTTAGTACATAGGCGTATCGTTAAGCGAATCCGGTGTCATCAGATAATATTACCGGCGCGTGAACCCGAATGAGGTGTTGCTTAGCAAACGATATGAATCGTGCATACAGTCAGTGATATGGCGGTATTTTCGAAAGATTCCCTCTCTGACAACAAAAAAAAAATCATACAAACATACACATTGACATAAGCCAAATGAACACGAGCGTGTTTATGTCAAAGTGTAACACACTCAAGCAAAAAGATACTTCCAATACATTCAATGTATCTACTGCTCACTTCGTATTTGCATGTTTGTATATGTATGTGTGTTTGTGTGTATATCTATCTATGTCTATATCTGTACTCTACAAATGACCGTCCAAGTTCATTTATGTTAGTTTCGAAATAGTTTCATCAAATATAAATAAGTTCATATGATTCTATTAACTAAACAAACACAAGCAAAGCGACATACGGTAAGATGAATGAATAAAGGAACAACTAAATGAACACATGGATGAATAAATGGATGGTTTGGTGATTGTTCCTGAGAAAAGCAGAGGGTTTAACATAGGACATTATAGTATAAAACATATAAGAAGATGAACAAAGTGAAACTAGAAAAGCAAGAACGCCAACAATGCTATAAAATGCAGCATCTAAATAAACACAGATACTTTGACACCAAGATTCCTACATAGTACATATGTATGTAAACATATCACTGCTGTTATTCCTTTATGACTCCCTCCATATGTATCTACTACAATTACTGTGTATCTATGTGTTTATGTATGTGTGTGTGTAAGTGTGTGTGTGGGCTAACAAAATTACCAACTTCCTAACTAAACAAGTTGCCAATAAGAATATCTTTACGTGTTTGTCTTTACTATTGTGCCATACTATCCGCAGTATAGTATGTGAGGAGTATATGTATATTGTAACTTTGTATCTGCACCGAGACCAAGTACACAAAAACATATCAGTTCAGTCTATCCAAGCATGATGGCTATACTATTGTGTACATACAATAACAACTACTACTCCGACAAAATAAATTTTCTTTTATTTCTTTTTTTTTTCCATATTCTTCTAGTTGAAAGAGGGGACACTTTGGATGAAAATGTGTAGCCAGCAGCCACTTTGATCATAAAGCGACGGCCACTTCACACTACTATGGCTATGACATTCTGTAGTTTTATTTTTTCCTTATACATATCCATACCATATACATATGTAGATACAGGGTGCATTATCTGCACACATTAAAGACAAAAGAAGAGAATAAAAGAAATCTTTAAAATTTTAAATCAAAATCAATTGATTCTAAAAGCTGCTTTTGAAATTAATAAGCAAGCACAATTAAAATTGAGAACCCTTAAAATTTTAAACGAGTTCAGTATTTGGTTTGATGTGACTTCTCTCGTCACTTTAATTTTTAGGGTTCCGGACCCAAAGGGTACCAAAAGGAACCCTATTGCAGTGACTCCGTCCTCAGGTCATATCTCATAAGCCGCAATAGCTAGAGAGTTGAAATTTTCACAGAATGTGTAGTTCTACCCAGACATTAGCAACAAATACTGAAACTAAAATATTTTTAAAAACTTAAAGGGGTCCCCATACAAGAAACATTTTAGTTTGTATGGCAGCTATACGATTCAATAATCCCATAATCTTGAAATTTAGACAGTTGATGGCTATGCATTAGGAACTTATACTGTAGAAATTTCAGTTTGATCGGACTACTAGGGATGGTACCTCCCATACAAACCCACCATTAAAATTCAGGTTCAGGTTAGAAAAAGTTTTTGTTTTTTGGACTATTGAACTGAAATTTAGACACTATAAGTTTCTGATATATGTGCGGTACATTTGTTGGAATCAGTCAAATCGGACCACTAGGGGGAGTACCTCCCATACAATCCTCAATCTGGTACGGAACCTTCCTTGTACGAGTCTGACTCGCACGTGGCCCATTTTTCAGTTTATGTCATGCAAAATACTCTAATCGAAACAGATTAGAGGCGTAATTTAACCAACACTGATTCCTGTGAACTTAGTCCACTCCTATAACTTTGATGATGTCTTCCCAATTGTAACAAATTGCTGAAAATTCGGCTATTTATTTATGTATTTTTTTTTTTTTTTATAAGAAAAGTCTCAATAAAGCGAAAGCTGCAAATGTTTAGGTGTCCCTGTATGTGAATTTCCTTTATATTTATTGTAATTTTTTTTTTTTTTTTTCATATACTCGTCCATACTATTTCCTTATTTATTCATTTAGTTATGTAATTATATTTGGTTCTTTCTTGTATTCTCACATTTGAATACATCGAATAATGCAATAACAATAGCAAAATGATCAATAACAATAGCATTAACTAAATGAAATACAATAAGAAACTTATTGACCATATTTTCACGTGAATTTTGTTGAATTATTATGATACAATAGAATGTATCCAACACATTTATAGACCCCAAATGAACCTATGTCAACCCAATAACATCAACACCCACATTATTCACTATTTTCCAAACTGTATTCTGTACACTTCTTCAATTTGGCAGTTGCCCTTGTGTTTTGATACAATATTTTCTACCACATACGTTTATGCAATAGGTTTACTCAACATATTAAGTCATTCTTTACTTTTTGCTCCAACATATCCCAAGGCAAACACTTACGTTCAGCGTCAAACTAATGCAAATAATGCAAATACACAAGTAGCTTATGTTCATATAAGTAAATACACATACAAATATGTACATATTTATATATATATATATATGTATGTAAGCGAGTATTTCAACCTTGACGTAGATACATCTAACTATAATACTGTATCGAAATATGTATCTATACTCATACTTGTATATATCATATTCTATTTTGTGCATAAGTTGCAAATTTATATCTCTACAAAGAGAAAAGAAAAATTGACATAACTTTATTATATTTATTTGCATAGAAAAATAAAATACAAAGAATATTGATTTTTTGTATTATATTATAACAATAATAAAATTAAGCAACACACTCACTCACTTGGATCCAATAACAATGACAATAACAACAACAACAACAACAACGATAACAACAAAAGTATCTCATGTACTCAACGTTGCATATTAGTCCATTGAAAACACTCCAGAGAATAGATAATAATTTGCACCACGCAATCAATGGCCAATTGCTTATGGAATTCTAACAAAGGAGACTTTATCATTATCATCATCATCATCATCATCATCATACAAATTATTGATGACCTATACTTTGATGCATAGTATAATAATTATATTTTAAATTAAGCTTTATAAATTTAATAAATTATTAAGTAAACTTTCTCATTTTTAATATCCTATATTGCCATAATAAATATCGCTTTGTAAATGGAATCCAACTAACTTTGTTTACCCATTCATTTATTTAATTATGCACTCTTATGTATGTCTACGAAAGTAAGTCCATAAGTTTTTAAAATACTTTGCTTATATATGAAACATTGCAATATTCATAAAATATTCAAATATATAGGTAGTACGATATATCGGTTTGATAAACATCTTTTTGTTTATCCATCCATCTAACTACCTGTCAAAATCTTTGGCTATAAAACCAAGTTCTTAAGTTTTTGAGATAAAAACATGCTCTTCTAATTTATAGGTATAGCATATAAAATATTTTACAATACACATTACTTTCATGGCCGCAAAAGGCATATTTGAATCATAAGATTTATTTTGAAAATAATTTTGTGTCTCTCCTTTCTATTTATTGTAGTAGAGATACTTATGAAATACAGTTTTATAAATTTAATCCACTATAATGAATACACTTGGCTCTACTGTATTATTGATTATTTATTAAGGATTTTCAAAACTAAAGATCTTGAAACAACAACATACTCGTTTATAATATTATTTTAATATTTGTATATGTATGAATATTAATAATGCAAATAAAAGTAAATGAAACATAGAGTTTAGAAAAAGGATAATAAGAATTAAAAATGTTTAAAGTAAAAAGGAAGTGAAAATGCCAGAAATGCCTTCTTCTTCTAACAAAGATCATCCATAGTCTTCTCTTCTATATCATCAGTAAAGGAATTCCTCCGCCCATTAATTATAAATCTCTAGAATTTACAAAGTTGAGTTAGATAAAATCTTTGATAGGAAGCTATATATAGGAGGGGTATACTTACAAAACCAGCAAAATCTCTCATCAGTAAAGTTATTGTATAATATTTTTTTTTGTTTTTAGAATTTAAAACGTTTTTTGTTTAAATAATAGTGAATTTCATTGATTCGTTGATATGATTTTTTTTTTTTGTTTTGACCAAAATTTGTGTACATTATAAATTAAGATCGATTTTTCTTCAAAGTAAGACGGCTGCTTTTCATTTTTTTTGCCTGGTTGGCTATCTTTTCGTTATACACAATACGATTGTTACGGTAAAGCGATTTAAGCTTAAGATTCTTCGCCTCTCTCATGTTTGGCTTGTGCAGCAATTCCCTTATAAATAGGAGAACGCTTTTAATACTTGTAGTCGGTTGCCAACCTTGATCCTTAATAAGAAGTGACGCATACATTTCGCCAGTATCCAATATACAATTTGGATGTAGTATTGGTGGTGTAAATAGGCATATGGGTGGAGATTTTGGATAGTCAGGCATGAAATGTAAACGTAATTTGTATCGGCCTTCCTCCCACGGAGTTCCAAACTTGCCGGGTATAATGCAATGCCATATCAGGAATTCAATTGTGCCATCTCGATTATTGGCCGGGCAAGCAAAGTAGCCCTTCAAGGGATTACGACGCCAATCAATCAGTTCTTCCTTTAAACGTTTAAGTGTTTCTGCCGACATATTTTGCTGGAAATTTGTAAATATAAAACCATTTAATAAAATTATTATTATTTATAATAATAAACAAAAGGATCGAAACTAAAAACTAACAATGTGGTTTATAAAATATATTTGCCCTTAGCTTCAGTGCATTACATTTACTACCACGCCATTTTTTTTTTCTCATATTGCAAATGTGTGTGTGTGTGTGTGTGTGTATTTTAAAATTAAAAAAAATGAAAATATTTACTGTGTTTATATATCTGTATTTTATTCTCAATTTAAAAACTACGCGTATTTGCTTTTATTTTTCGATGAAAAACTAAAAACTAACAATGTAGCTTAAAAAATATATTTGCCCTAAGCGTCAGCGACATTTGCCACGTGTTTTTTTTTTTTTTTTTTTTCTCTTATTGAAAATGTCTCTCTATTTTAATAAAATTGAATAAAATAAAAATACTTACCGTTTTTGTTCTGTATTCCGTTTATAAGTATTCTATTCTCAGATTAAAAACTACGCGTATTTGCTTATTTTTTTTAAATGAAAAAAACTTTTCCAAATTATAATTTCGTCAACGCACGTTTTTGCTGGTTTCGTACAACCGGCCGATGACAACTGTGATAGTGAAGTAGTGAACAGTTGTCAAATGAAATATATTTATGAGCTTGGAAATTTATAATTTTTTTTTCAGACACTAAATTTTAATGACTTCGCTAACGCAACCGATGCCACCAAAATGACTATCCACATTAAATGATTCTTTAAGATTAGAAAATTTATGATTATTTATTCAGACACGAAAATTTGCTGAGTTCACTAGAACAACTGCGACGTTGCCAATAAGAATGTTGCCAGACTGAACAAATTCAGACAGAGGCTTGCCAATTTTTAGGATATTTTTTTTTTTTTTTTTTTTGTTAACTTCTATGCATTAATTAGTTCAAAGCATTTATTATTATTTATTTTAAAAAAAAAATTTTCAATTCCTAATAGTTTTATAAAATATTTGCCTCAATATTATAAAATAAAATACTGCAGAATTAAATGCACCACCTACATAAAATAATGACTAGATGCTACTTTTCAACACTAGGAAACTTGTTTGTTTCCAAGGCAGAAAAAACAGCTGATCAAAAAACCTTAAATTAATGAATTTTAATACTAAAACTAAGGATCGAGACTTAATAATAAATAATTGACAATTAGCTTGGAAAGTGCAATAGTTGATTTCTTAAATAAAAACTCCTATTAGCCTAACGGATTTTTCATCTATCATGGCTATATATATCTACTCTTTTTTGTGGAGTTGGAAAGTGGAGTTGAGTTATAAAAAAGAAAATTAAAAATCATTTTGAACAATTTATTAAATCTGAATTGCAGTATTAGGGTGACCTTAATGGCTCGAATGCATATAAAATAATTGGGACAAATATCGATTCATAAATTTTTTTTTTTTTTTGGTGATGGTTTCGATTTCGATAAAGAATTTTTAATGTCTTATTAGTTTTATCGATTATTCTGTTTAAATACAATATGAACGCTAATTTACTGTTGATATTTAAGCCAAGATATTTTATGCAGTTCACCTATCTTATTGGTTGGATGTTAATCAGTAGAGTGTTAGAGTTGAGTAAATGGCAGGACTTATGCTTCCGGGTAAAGGACAATATATAGCAAATGTTTTACTAGCATTTAGCTGTGAAAAAATTGTCAAAATTATGGAAGATGATGCATTTAATGCATTTAATAATGCTAAGCCAAGATATTTTGAATCTGTTTGTGAATGTGGTGGCAAAATAATATTCTGTGTTTAAGAAAAGCAAATTATTTGGGGACATCAAAATTAATGACTATTTAAAATCAGTAATTGTGTTATTCATTTTAACATGATTTGCCAAGTAGAAGGGTTGACCAATAAAGTTATAAAAATCATTATCAATAATATTTAAATGTCATATGGTGGACTGTGTGCGTGACTAATCCAAGCAGGAACTTTAATCGCTCTGTAATATCTTTTCTTATGTTCTTAACATGAATGTTTTTATAAAAGTCTTACAAAGCAGAATTTTATGACTAAAAAGGCAAGACAATCAAAGCCTAAATTGAGTAACCATGGATTGTACATCTTAACCTAAGCTTGACGCTTTGAAAGTCATGTTTTCAGTTTCATTAGTAACTTACTACTAAAGTTCAAGTTGGTTCTCTTACAGTCTATTTCTGGTATGTATTCCAATTAGACCAAATCTACAATAGTTTAAGTCAAGTGGTTCTCATCACCTCTGGCAATCAACAACAATTTTTGTTCATAAGTTGCTGCCATTTGATGAGTAAGTGAGGCTATCCTAGTAAAAGGTATCTTCTATTTGGTGAGATCGAAACTAAAAATTAGAATGCCGTTATAATTATTGTAGTTTTTAGTGTTTTCATATTACAATAAATAATTACAAGCATCCGTTTGAAATTTGTTAAGTACTTTTTGTTTTAATATTGAAACATTTAATTTGATTTCCTCACATGCAGAGCAACACAATCAAACACAATGCAACACATATATTGTAGATACTAATGCGCTTATTTATGCATTTGTTAGATGTGAGTTAATGTACATGTAAGATACATAAGTATAAAGGTATGTATTTAAATATTCTATACAAATGAGTACTAATAAGTAAGTTATATTGATTTTAAAGGTTTCATTCATTTGCAATATGGCACACTTTTAATAGCATTGCAAAACATAAGTAATATCTATGGGGCAATGCTAAAATCGTAGGATAGATACAAAAATATGTATAAATACAAATTTGTATCTGTGTATGAGAGCGTGTGTGTGTGTGTGTGTGTGTGTGAGTGTATGTGTTTGCAAAGACGCAATTTCATGGATAGTGCAACCAGCAGCAGCAGCATCAGCAGCAGCATAGCCTTGCATCAAAATGAATCTTATCGCATTATGGAAATTTATTATAAACTCAGAAGCGAAGCAGCAACCAACATAAACGACACGTTGCAAGCATTTCTGCGTGTTTGCTCGTTAGTCGCTGTAGTGACAATGTACACTTATGTATAGCTACAAAGATACATACATACATATGTAGATACACTCATGGACAAATTAATAAGTGCATGAACATAAATTGCTTTAGTATCAAATTTTGTTGGTTCTTCGTGTTGTATAATTGATATGAATTATGATTTCATTTTAACAAGACTCATAAAATGATGAATTGGATGTTGGATATTTATGGTTTACGCATACAATATATGTTAAAATCAGAGTTGTCAAACTTATGGATAAATACAGAATGGTACTTAAAAGAAAAGATGAAAATGATTATCAAGCTACTATTATTAAAATTATTAAGTGAACTCTTAAATGAAATGGTTTCTTTCCTAACATGGATGGACATTGATAACATTAATAACAAGATATTAAAGGCGGTATTCTGGTCTAGAGACCTAGTTTTTGGGTATTTTTCAAACTAGGATAAAAAAAAAATTAAATACATTTTTAGGATCCATTTTTTTATATAATGTTTATTGATTTTTAAAGTATATAAAAAAAATTTAGAAAAGAAAAAAAGTCAAAAATTCATCCAATGACAGGCTGGTGAAGTGGGGGTTGCCATTCAAAGGGTGCTCCCTGGTTGACATGATTCCAACCCTTGTAGTGATCTAAATCAAACAAGGAAAAAAAATTCTCAATCAGTAAAGATGTCGCTATCGGTCGTGCCTCAGCCAAAAAAAAAAAAAATTAAAAATTCACAAAATGGCGTCCACTTGAAAAAAAAATTTTTTTTTACCCCTGTTTTTCGACCTTTACGAATTTTTTAAAAATACTTGGAATTAAAATTTTTCAAAATCCAAGGAAAAGACGATAAAGAAATGTATAACAAAGATTCTCACAAAATTTCAAAAGAATCGGTCTGATAGAAATTGAGATATCGTGTCAACCACCTCCAAAAAAGGAGTTTTGAGAAAAACGCGTTTGAAGTTTGAGAAAGATTTCCAGTAGAATAACTCAGATGATAATATTGCCTTTTATATGGAAATTTAAAAGTGCACTTGTATTATATATATATATACGTATATATATAGACATAAAGAGCTCGAGTCGGATATAAAAGAATTTCTGGAAAGAATGAATCCTCAAGTCTGCCGTTCATTGTGTGATCACTCCGCTCGGCCGGCTTAGATGCCACGTCACAAAATCCGCTGTATCTCCCAAAATATTTCGAATTTTGAAAAATCCTTTTAAGAGGATATTTTTGAAAGTCTAAGCTTTGAAAAATTGATTTTTTCAATTTTCTAGACCAGAATACCCCCTAAATTACTTATTATCGTTCTTTCTTATTATTTTGTCGATGACTGTATTGTATTTGAGATGTGTATATCCGCATATGTATGTATGTTAGTAAGTATATTATAGGCGCCTGCTGGTGGCGGCATTTCGTCGCATTTTACGTTAGCATGAATCGACTCTATTTAGTTAGTTCACTTTAGCATGGTTCGGTTCAGTTTGATTTGGTTTGGTTTGGCTGAGCTTGGTTCCATCCTATTCCATTTTTGAACTCGTTTTGGTTTCGTTGGCTTGATGATGCTATTGCAATTAGTTTGCTGCAATAACAAGGAGTAGCCAAAGAGCCAAAGTAGGAGGAGAATGAAGAAAGGGAAACAAAAAGGGTTAAAAATGAAAATAATATAAAAAAAAAAATAACGAAATTTGCTTATTGCGCACAACACAACGCAATTTTTATCAATTTACGAACGTAATCAGTTGTAGGCTACCCAAAAGAGAATCTAGGTACATACATTTATGTATAATGTTAGTAAGTTGTATATATGCATGTGCTTATAAACAGTTTATGGGTAGATCCGTTGCCTTGTTTTCATACATATTACTTCATAAAATGCTGCTGCTGCTGCTGCTGCTGCTGCTGCTTTACAGATTGCTTCGCACAATATGCGATATAATCAAATGTTATATAATCAACTTTAAAACAGGAGATTAAGAGAAACACAGAGTCAGAAGATAGAATAATTCATGAGACGCAGAAGGATTGAGAAGAGGCAGAAAGAAAGTTGTAATGAATGAGATTAAGTCAGATGTGGTGTAATTATAATGAAGGTGGTATCATTTTTTTATGTTCTTTCTTCTTTCTTTCCTCCATTATTTTTTTCTACTCATTAACGTTGTTTTGCTATAAATCTTATTTTGGGTTCCTGACAGCAAGTCTGTCGTTTCATTTCAGTCTTTTATCTTTTTTAATTACTAGTATTAATATAACACACATTCAACGGGGTTTAAAGGGGTAACTTTTCCTTTTTTTTTCTGTTTGATTTGAAATTTCTTCATTAAACAAAATCAAAATCAAAAAATGTTGACTTGAATTAAAAATTATAAATTATTTTCGATTTTTATACGCAAGGAATAGCATTATAACACCCTTTAAAGTATATATATTCTTGACCAGTTCAACGAGACGATCGCCTCAGGTCGCCTCAGGTCGGCACCGCCAAATCATTCCTTCGTAGGGAGGAATAAAGACGTAATATATATACGACTTGATTCTGCTTTTTAATATGAATATATGCAAATTTGTTTCTCAGTTTATGAGCTATCGAGCTGATATTTTGCATGAAGATGCTGTACATTTATCATAATCACCCGAATCAGACCACTAAGAGGGGTACCTTCCATACAAAACCCAAATTTAAATTTGTGTTCTTATTGTTGTAGAAAAACTTTTAGTATCGAACTGACATTTAGATACTATAAGTATCTAATCTACATTTACCAACCATGAATATTTCAATGTCTTAGATCTTACTAAGCCTCCGCTTGTGTCTGTCCGTTCATCAGTCCTGGGTTTGTATCGCAAGAACCGTAATAGGTGGACAGTCTTTTTAACAACAAATAAAAATAAAATAAATTTGAAAAATTAAAGGGATCTCCTACAAGAAACATGTGCTTTAATATGCATTACGCATGTTACAAATCGACATTCTTTGGTGCGCTGTGCTGTGCTAATAAAATATTAACTGTCAGTTTTGAGAGGATAGAGCCATCAGTGCTACCCAAAAGCTGTTTCTCTTTTAAACCTGGTACGATGGTATGGAATCCGTCCTGTGCAAGTCCGTTTTCTGAAATAATTACCGAGTTCGGGCAACCAAGAGTTTCAGCATCATAGACTCATGTCATGAAATCTTTAAAAAAGTGTCGTATAGATGATAGGCATGAAACCAAACAGCAGAAGATATTCCAAAGAAATGATACCAGAAACTAAAAACTGCGGATTTCATAAACAGGATATATGTATGTATCTGTAAACATTCTTTGCACTTTTTATGGAATATCTAATCCACCTAGAAGGATTTTTCATTACATTTGTCATTTACATACTACAAATCATAATTTTTTGAAAGAAAATTCTTATGAAAGTCTCTTAAAATGATTGTGTTTTATTAATTACACTTGATAAGTGCAAATTCGTCTGTTTTTTTTTTTTTTTTTTATATGTTCTTTCTCCTTCTATCCTTTTTCAATTGTTGGTTCTTGTTGTTGAATTTTTATTATTATTTTCATTTTTATGTGTAACACAAAACAAATGCGTTGTCGCTTACCATTATGATTAAGACATAAGGCATAGGGATAATGTACATAAAGCGACGACAAGGACATGAATTTCTGTATAGTATTTACAACATATGTAATGATATTTTTGTGCAGCCGCGACACAAAATTATGCAAGGCTATAAAAATATAAAAGGAACAGAATAAAAAAGAAAAAAAAAGAAAGCAAAAATGATATGAGCAAGAAAGGCAAATATAAAAAAAAAAGAAAAAAGAAATAATAATAATAATAATAATAAAAATAACGTAACAACAAAAAAAAAAAAAAAAAAAAAATAAATAAAACAAAACAGAAGACAAGACAAGATAAGGCAAGACAAGGCATACACAAAACAGAAAAAACAATAAGGTAAAATTCTCTAAAGGAGAAAGTAAGTAAAATCAAGTAAAGGGAAGTAAAGATAAAAACTAAAAACAAAAAGTGAATGTGAATATTCTAAAATGTGGAAAAAAGGCTAAAAAATAAATATGTGTGTGGGTGTGTGTATGTGTGTGGGTAGGTGTATGTATTTGTATGAGAAATTGTTCAAAATCTCGCATAAATGGCTGCGCATAAAAGTATGCAATAAAAATCACAACATAACGCAACGCGTTGACATTTTCACCATTTTACAGACGAAATAAATCTACATACAAATACTTACAAACACTTTGTAAATGGTTGGTTATACGCACACACTGACATACACACACATACATGAACAGACTCATGTGTACACTTTTATATTAAGAGCACTACACCATCGCGTCCCTCATTCATTCGCATCTCACAAATAATGCAGCAGAAAATAAGAAAAAAAAAAAACAAAACAGAATTGAAAATAAAAAGTTTTTCTTTTTGATTCTTTACTTTTCTTTTTTCCTTAAATCTTATGTTCATTCTTTTGTTCCATCACTTTCTGCTTAGCGTTCATTCGTTTTGTTTTGTATGTTGTGTTTGTGTTTGGTTTGCTCTTTTGGGTATTAAAAAACACAGAAAAGAAGAAGAAATGAAGAAAATATTCTCAAATACATATTTTATATATTTTTATGCGCCTAAAAGTATGTAATGGTTTTGGCATTCGAAACTTTCCTTGCGTAAAATGATTTTTACTTTATGAGACAATACAGAAAGAAACCTGTTTGAACGTATGGAATGCAATTGTATGCAAATTGTGAGATGCTTCAAAGATTCCAATCCAAGCACTACCATTATTCATCCAGGATCTTCAAGTAGTTTCAAAAGAAGTCACATATGGAAATTGAAATACATGTTTGTCATGATATGTGGGAAATGGAATTGACGACAACAATCACCATGAGAGTAGAGTTTTGGTTGTACATATTCCTTGTTTCAGCTTGACCATCAATATCATCAATATGATAAAGTAAGGAGGAAAAGAAGATGTTGGTTGTTACTTATGTACATACACATATGTTGGGTTATAAATATCTTAAATGTTGTTGCGTGTAGTCTTAAAGCTGATACCCTCTGGAAATTTGAGAGGAGGATAATGAAAGTAATGTGCAAGGTGCAAGGGTGTCATGACACAAGGCCAATCCAAGAAGACAAGTACTGGTAGTACTTAGCTTTGCTTTGCTTGCTTGCTTACTTGCTTGCCTAACTTATTTGCCATTGCTCATGTTCTTTAGCTCTTTCTCTCTCTCTGTCTCTCTCTCTCTCTTTCTCTCTTTGTCATGGATATTGCATTGTTTTAAGTGTCTGAATATCTGTGTATCTAGTATCTGTTGGTAGATTATAGGTGCTTGCATGTGTGTTCCTTGTTTGTGTTGTCTTTGTTTATGCATATGATATGGATGGTATCAGTGTACACATATTCAGGATATATAGTCTATATCTACACTATATCTATACACATTGACACATGCATATGTATATATGCTTTCACATATATATGTTTTTAGAATATTGAAGCAAAGCCAAGGCAAGCCAAGTCAAGCCAAGCCAAACCAAACCAATATAATGGGTATCCCAAAATGATCACAAGTTTTGATTTTAAATTTATCTGTCATGATATACAATATATTCAACAACGTAATCGGTGCAGTGACAATCCCTTGTGGATTTTTATTTTCAAAACATCATCAACCACTTCATAGACGACAAATTTGCCTATGGGAAAATTGGGCAAACGCTTTGGGGCTCACAACATAAGCCGAGATCAATAAAAGTCTCTTCCTAAGATCCGTTGTTTATCAAAGCGTGTATGCAATACGTTAATAATTTATGTGCTCCTATATGAAGTCGAAGGCCCGAAATTGCAGGCTATCAACTAGTCAATAAACTCCGCTACTTAATCTACTTGTTGTAGTTTAATAATTCATAATTCTTGACTCAATTGAACGTGAGAATACGCTTCCGCAACTCCATTGTTATTAACCAAAAATTTCAATTAGAATATACAGCACAGTTTACTGTACAAATAGCGTGAGATACTATGGTAAACATATTCTGTATATTTTGGGACACCTTGTATAATCAAAGCCTATATGTACCTAGTCCTGCTACTAAGCCTAGTCCAAATGACACCGATGAATTCTACTCGTATGTTTTTTGTTGTTATTGGGATGGTAAAGCAATTTAAATTGCGTCTAAATGTGCTTGTTTCACTTGCAATATTTACACGTTGCAACTAATATTACCACAATTCCTTTCTACGAGTGTGAACCAGAGAGACAGAGACGCAGAAAGAGAAAGAGAGAGAGAGAGAGATAGAGATAGATAGATTCTGTTGTCTGTTGTCTGTTACTTGTATAATTGTAATTTTTGTTAGCATCATTTCCTAATGTTCTTCTCTCGTTGCTGATGCTGTTGCTGTTGCTGTTGCTGTTGCAAAACCAATTTACACAGAACATTTGCTTAATTTATATTTAGAACTTTTTCACTATGCAAATGTTCTTCCATGTATCTTTCTTATTCCCTCTCTTTCCCACTATTTCCCACTCTTTCACTCTATGTATATCATTATCAATGTGTAGGTGGTGTGTGTGTGTGTGTGTGTGTGTGTGTGTGTCTGTATAAATCGACTTAAATGAGCTTGTAAGCATTTGGAAAAACAAGTTTACTTTAACATGAAGAAAAATAATATAATTTCTTTTTCTTGTTGCTTTTCCATTTACATAAATATTTGAAAATACTCGTACTTTTATAATATACTATACAAACTATAGCAAAGGACAACAAATAAAAATCGAAAGTATTGTAAAAAAAAAAAAATTTATATATATAAATAAATCTTCTGTAAAGCATAAAACTCTTTTAGTCAAATATTGGAAAATATACAGAAAAACAAATAATAAAATAAAGATTCTTCTCTTCCTTCCTCGACCAAAAAATGCATTTGTGTTTGAGGAATAATTTGTTCAATAAAATTTATAGAAATGAAAAAATATGTTGCATATCTTACATACCTCAATTTTCGCATGTGCTATAAATACTTTAAATACCTTTGGTGTTAATTGTCTTTTTAAATCGATTTTTAATCTTGACGCTTGAATATTCTACATTTCCAAATAATATACATACATATATAAGTGTTAATAATAACAAAATTAATTTGCACGGAAGTAACTAGGCAGCTTTTCCAGTAATTAATCTCATTGCGCTAATTTAGATATGAGCTCTTCGACGCAAGGTTCTATCATGCATCAAACAATCTGAGAAATTAAATTAGATAAAGGAAGATTGGGGATGAGCCTATTGTAACAAATCGCATTATAACAGATCTTCCAAGATTCTGATATACATCTGGAATCACAGGATTTTTTCTTAGGAGATGAATCTGCAATTTCAGTTGACAATCGCAACTCGGAATGGAAAATGCTCTGCTGAAGGAATAGTTAAGACCGATAATTTCTATGAATGCTTCATATACCTATGTATGTATATCTTCAGGCCTTCAGGCAATGTAGATGCGATGAAATAATTGTCTTTTCAAAATATAAGTTCAATTTTTCCCTACTTATATCAATTGGAATATGTTCTCATAAATTAATTACTTAACAGTTTCGCAGTCCAATAGATTATTTGAAACCCATGACATTCATTCTCTTTTTTTTTTGTCATTCAATTTGTGATCTTATAGAAATTGAACAAATTGCCTGCTTAAAGATACATATTTATTTGCATATAATGTATTGTACTTACATTTTAATACTTTAATGCAACAAATGACGTGAGGCATTCACTATTCACAACTCATGTGGTGTTTCTGTTCGGTTATGGTTTTAATCTGGTTTGGCTTTGCGATGTGCAGGTTTAAAGTGGTTCGTCGTGGTCCTGTTTCGGTTTGCTTTGTTTGTCTGTTACGGGTCTGTTTGGCTTGGCTTGACTTGGTTTTGAATTGCTTTTTGACTCTTTTCTGTTTACTGGTTTCCAACTTCATTTGATTTCATTTCATTTCGCTCTCATATGTTCGTGGCAGCCACAGCAAAACAAACAAAAAAAAAAAAAAAACGAAAAAATCACATCAAACTTTTCCATTTGGAACTAAAGGTTATTTTTGACCACATTATAAATCGTAGTATCTATCTATCTATCTATTTATGAATGTCTATCCGATTACATTCATTGTTGTGTCTGTCATAAGAAAGTTATTATTTCTTGTACATACTTGGCTATTCATGCCGTAATCCTATCGTCGCAATGCACTTAACTCAATGCCACTTCAGTCTCGAGTTGAGTTGAATTCAGTTGAAGTTGCCTGGCCTAGCTTTTAACACGTTTCATTACATCTTAATTCGTCTCATCTTTTAATCATTTTGTTTCTATGATTCTATGATTTCTATGATTATAATACAATACTTCAAAAGAGTTATAAATGCAAAAAAAAAACAAAAAAATGTATAAAAAGTTCATAAAAAAATTAAACATTTTTTACATTTCAATTTTTATTCAATTTCTGCTTTAGGGTGATTTGAATTCATAATAAATTTATTTGTTTTTTGTCCTTTTATTTGGAATTTTTCCAATTCTCATTTAAAAAAAAAATATATATATATATTCAGTTACACTACCAAGAGTCTATTGTACACTTCTTGTGCTAACATTCAAATCAAAATAAATCTATATCTCATTCTCATCTTTAGGGAATCATAAATATATTTGAGTCCAAAGTATAATATTTGCTATCCAAAGTATAATATGAAAATTTAAAATATTGGAATTTAATGATAATCCTCTATAGAATTGTGTTTTTTTTTTCTGCATTATAATTTTACTTTCGTTTTTTGCTAATATTTACAATAATTTTGTTCCTTTTTAAGCTTTGTAATGATAGTGCTGATAGATGATGAGGCTATAGAGTATCCGATACTCAGGATTACTCAATTTTATAACGTTTGTTGTTGTTTCTGCATTTGATTTCATATGGCATGAACAATCCACAATGAAAATACAAAATGTAATTAAACCTGGAAATTAAAAAGAAGAATAAAAAGTGGACAGAAAAAATTTTAAACAAAAATCAACAAAGCGCATATATTTATATAATCAACCGCAATGGGTAGACGACGGTATTTGTCTATATACTTACATCAATACTTATGTATGTGGTATATGCCGCACTGTTAATGTGGATGATGATGATGATGATGATGATGATGACGTTTATGGTGATGTTAGTGTCGGTCTGTTAAAAAAAAGTGGATATCAAAGCACACTTCAAACCTTAGTGAGATAAGTATGTCGGTATATAATTGTAGAAAGATGTGGATAAATGACTGCATCGTTGAAATTTTAATGTGATTAATACTAATATGGCAAAATGGAAAGTGTAAAATGGAATTTCTGGAAAGCTCATTTGTATAGTATATACATATGGTTTGCGTACTTTTAAATCTCAATAGGATATTTCATTATATTCTACTAATAAATTCTCTGTTGTTGTTGTGCTGCCAAGGGGATTCAATAATTTTAGCGAATACAAAAAAAAAAAAATGCATCGAATGAATGGAGACACTTTTGTACTAATGCATTACTTTCTTTGCTAAATTTTTTACATGTGTAGAAATCATCATCTGAAACAAATTGTAGCATCTTTAAGCAATGTTTTCCATTCAAATATTAGGCGGGAGTCTCAACTTCTCTATCTGTTTTTTTGTTAACAATCATTTGTCAATCTTCCCTCCCATACAAATATCGACACTCAGACGCACTTGAAAAATTTTACCTACACAATATTTGGATAGATAGGTGGGTATGTTAACAACTATAGCAAATAATAATAAACAACCCTCATCTTCAAAGTATCAAAGTTGCCCTCTTTCCGAACTCCAATCCCTCATCAACCCTCAATACAGCTTCCAAATCTAATATACAATAGAAAAGATATTCAACTTCCTAAAAAATTATAACATTATAAATTTAATATAATATTTTTTATAATTTCTTAGAGTCGAAGGCCTAGTAGCTAGTGCTCTTTTGTCAATTATTAGTTATAGTATTACAATATTTTAAAAATATAAATATTATAATTAATTTTAATAAAATAAAAAAATAATAAAACAAAAATGTTAGAATAAAAAAACCTTATCTATTGAGAGTACAAATTAATTCGGTCCGTTTTTTTGTGTTCAAAAAAAGTGTGTTTTTTTTTTTATTGAAAAAAGTAAAAAATACATTATTCGAAGTATTGTCCGCCGGAAGAGACTACTTTTTCCCATCTCTCTGGTAATTTTCGAATACCATTTCTAAAAAATGAATCCTCTCTGGCCTCGATCCAATCATTGAGCCATTTTTCAATTTCTTCAAAATACCCGAACCGGTGACCCCCCAAATCATTTTGCATCCGTCGAAAAAGCCAGTAGTCGGAAGAAGCAAGGTCTGGAGAATACGGCGTGTGGGGTAAAACCTCCCATTTCAGCGTTTCTAGGTAATTTTTGACCGTTACAGCTACGGGGGGCCGAGCGTTGTCATGTTGCAAAATCACCTTGTCATGCCTTTCGGCCGTTTCTGGCCGTTTTTGACGCAATGCACGACTCAAACTCATTAGTTGTAGTCAATAACGTTCCGCATTAATGGTTTCGTTTGGTTTTAGTAGTTCATAATATACCACACCCGCCTGGTCCCACCATATGCAGAGCATGACCTTTGAGTCATGGATGTTTTGCTTTGGCATCGATGTAGACGATGATGGAACGCGTTCACCAAGCTTGGCATAGTATTATAGAAACAGACGCTGATGCACACTAATTATTGTTGACAGATGTCAAACTTTCCCAATGGAATAGGTAATCGCTTCCAAAATCGGCCACAACTTGCAGATGGAGCCATCTTTTGAAAACGGACCGCACTAATTTGTAGTTCCAATATATACATACATTTCACTTTACCTCCAATCAATTGAATATTTTACAATATTTTGAAAAATAATGTTAAGCAATTTTCAATAATTTTGAATTTTTCCAAATACGCAAAATATTAAATTTGAATTGAAAAATTAAACATTTTGCCATTTGTTAATAGTTTTGATTTAATTGAATTACTTAGTATTTTACTTTAATATTAAATATTTTAGTTTAATTATGTCCCTGCGACCAAAATTACTTATACAGTTCTGATATCATAAATGAATCTCACAATAAATAATGTCAATGCGTAAGGAGAAGAAGGAAAATCAAATTCTCTTCATTGGATATGCGTATTCCAATGTCCAATGTCCAATGTCCAATGTCTAATGTGTGTGCGTTACCATGGTGCGAGTAACATGACATTCAGTTGTCAACTGCTGTACATCTGTTGCACATGGGTACTATAGTACATATGTCTCTGTCTTATCTGTATGTTCGTAAGTGGTAACTTTTGTGGTGATTTGGATTGTTATAATTTTGAATGCATCAAAGTGACAACCGCAATCAATCAATTAAAACACTTATTTTGAAACCAATTGGAACAACCTCATGCTAATGAATTCAGGATGCATGCGAATGATTGAGAAAGATAAACTTAATAGACCAAAACCACAAAATTAACAAGTTAGTCAGGATTGTACAATACAATATTGTACAATAGCATTCAGTTGGGTCCAACATCAAAAGTTTTAAGTTAATGAAATAAAAGCAGTCAGTCCAATGGATATGCAATAAATAATGTAAAACAAATGTACAATATTGACAAAATTGTTAGTTAGGTAGAAGTACAATAGCAATACAAATTGAGCATCGAGATCCATAATAAACCCCGAACAAAAGAAGAGACCGAACAGTTAAGGGTCCTTAACTTCAAAAGCATAGACACACGTCCACATACAAGATTACCATATTCTAAGGAATGAGAAAATATGTCTGTTTTTCTGTAAGTTTTGAATGCTGCTTTGATTCTGATCGCATTATAGGAATGATCTAACTAATAGTAAAATAAGTATGATGAAATTTATGAGTAATAATAATTTATATTAATAGGGATAAAACTTCAAATATATACATATAAATGTGTTTAATTTATGAAATTAAAGTAAATTTATATTGTTTAGCTTCTATTGTTCTTCACTTCTAATTAAATGGTTGAATAGATAATTTCGTAAAAACGAATATAGTAAATTTAACCACATGCAACATCGTTGAATTTTTAGCTTGCAATTTTGTCATTGAATATCGGTCGTTATATAAACATAGTGTCAATGTATGTGTATGTATGTATGTATGTCTATGTCTATTTGTTTCGCGTTCATGTTAATGACATAAATATTTAATTGAATAAACAATTAGCTCACAGCTCAGCTGATTTCAATTAAAAGGAAAAATAAACACTGACGGCTCCCTAATTCAATATTAAGGAGAGACCACGCTTTATTTTGCTCCTCGTCCTATGTTACTTTACTATAAATATCCTCCCTATCTAAATACAAATATACAGTACAAGCATATACAGGGCCACTGAAACAAAAAAAAAACTGGAAGACCAACCACTTTTACATGATATTGAGTTGGTTAAATATTAATGACTCCAAAATACACTGCTATCATTAACTTGAGGGCTTCAACACTTTGATATTGTCCTATGTCCCGGTACTAATTTCTGTTGCTTTGTGGTTGAAATGTTTATATGCCCAAGGTTTTTTGACACCTTCCACAGACAGTTTTGCGGTAAGTTGTTGAGTTGATTTTAGATAATGACCATGGGCAGTTTCGTTGGCCCAAGTATAACAAAGAAACTGCATTTAAAATAATTTTAAAGTTGCCTTTTTTTTGTTTTAAATGGTTTTCTAGCCAATTTTTTAGTTTAGTGTCCCTGTAAATAGATCTAGATTTTTGCTTCATTTGTTAAGCTTAGTCTAACTATGAGTCCGGACAGCTGTTATTCCTCATTCATCTTGGTCCTTTGAGTTTTTAATTTAGTTTATTCCATATTTCACTTGTGGATATTCTTTCCTTTGTTGTTGACTTATTTTCTTTAATGATTTCATTCAAAGTTTTCTTTTCTTGTTGTTTCTTTCTTTATTATTTTCCTTTATGTTTCAGTTTGTTCAATGTCGAATCCCATCCTTTCAGTGTTTCGTATTGTTCTCTAATTAGTTGTGTTAGGTATTGACTGCTTGACTGACCACCTTCATTTCTACAATAATACAAACCAAGAATGCCGAGAATGCATGGTTTGGTTTGGTGTTTCATTCCATTGAACTTTATTTTATTTCTCTATATAATTTATTCTTTAATTTCGCTTGACATGCATTTCTTGCAATTAAATTTGTAACTCAGTTCGAGTATTGTATTTTTCTTTTATTATGTTTCTCCACTCCTTTAGATTGTTATTATGACTTGCTTTCATCAATTCCTACTAATTACTTATTCAGTTCTGCTTAGTTTTTTTTTTTTTTTTGTTATTATGTTGAAGGGGGAATATGTAATATTGAAAAGCATGTAGAGTGTTACAATGTTTTCCATTAACAAATTAATTATTCAAAGAGATTAATGATAATGAAATTCATTTGCTATGGACTTAGTAGTTAGTAGTGGCTTTACTCAATAAGTTTATGTAGTTAATATTTTTATTCATAATTTCATGGATACATGTGGCTAAACCATTTAGCTTATAACCAGACTAGGTATGTTAAGTAATCTTATCACAAAATAGTCATACCACTTAGGCACTACTAGTTGAGACAGTTTCCCCTTACCTAATTGAACCATCCTGAGCTTATAGCAAAGTTCATGGGTGAAATATCTAATATAAAAAATAGAAATTCAAATAAAATGTCATGTTTTTAGTAACAGCAGGACATAGAATGGATTGCTTCATGCTGCTTCTTGTGCCTGCAGGTGCAACGGAAGTTATGTGAATAGTGGCCCAACCTTCCTATTAGACGATGCTCGGTGAAGGTTGTCGCCATAGCAACATATCCATATTTGAATTGCTGAATGAAATAATTTCAAACTAAATCATATTAAAAAGCCATTGGGGGCCCTCCAAATTAAACTTTTCCATATCTAAAAAGATAACGTGGTGCCAGTGCAGTTATGGTTTCATAAGTAAGTTGTTTGTCCGCTTCCATAAGCACACTGTGTGTTCATCCTTTTTGTGTTTTCTCCATATTTCGGATTTATCATTTAATAAGTCAGATACAACTTTCCGAGTTTTCAGGGTTCCGGACTCAAACGGTACCCTATTGCAGAGACTTCGTTGTCCGTCCGCCTGTCCTCGGGACATATCTCATAAACCGTAATAGGAAGATAGTTGAAATTTTCATAGAATATGTAGTTCTATCCGGGCATCAGCAACAAATACTAAAACTAAAATATTTTCAAAAACTTAAAGGGGTCCCCATACAAGAAACATTTTAATTTATATGGCAGCTATACGATTCAGTCATCCCACAATCTTGAATGGCCAAATGGTTGGTGGCTATACATCAGAAACTTATATTGCCGAAATATCAGTTTGATCGGATTACTATTGAGTGTACCTCCCATACAAACCCACCATTAAAATTCAGGTTCTTATTAGAAAAACTCTTTTGTTTTTTGTTCTATCGAACTGAAATTTAGACACAATAAGTTTTTTATATAGGTGCTATACATCTATTGGAATCAGCCAAATCGGCCAACTAGGAGGGGTACATCCCATACAGACCCACCATTGAAATTCAGGTTCTTATTAGAAAAACTCTTTTGTTTTTTGTCCTATCGAACTGAAATTTAGACATAATAAGTTTTTTATATAGGTGCTATACATCTATTGGAATCAGCCAAATCGGCCAACTAGGAGAGGTACATCCCATACAGACCCACCATTGAAATTCAGGTTCTTATTAGAAAAACTTTATTGTTTCTTGGACTATGGAACTGAAATTGAGGCACTATAAGTTACTGATATAGGCGCGGTACATTTGTTGGAATCAGTCAAAACGGACCACTAAGGGGAGTACGTCCCATACAAACCAAAATCTGGTACGGAACTCTCTGTGTACGAGTCTAATTCGCTTTTGGCACATTTTATTTCATTTTTACTATGATATTATTTCTACACTACATGGGTCCAGGACACAGTTAAAAGCTTTAATTTTCGTTTTTCTGCTGCTGTAAAGGTTTTCTCCAAAATGTTTTACTTTACTTTAAAATTAAATTCTCCATATTATCAGTTAGATAACAGTGATTTTACAATTTTTTTGGGAAGGTATGCTAACTGTCAGCTATATTATTTAAATTAGGATTATTATAATAATATATCATAGTTAAAATTGATTTCTTACTTAAGTATATATTTGTTCCCATTTGGCTAAATTGATGTACCTAAATACTGAAAAAGAAATGCATAATGTTAATTCTATTTTATTATTTAAAATATATAAATACTGTTAATTCCAATAGGATATAGGATAATTAATTTTTTCTACTTTTTTTTCGTTTTTATAGGAATTATATTGTATTATATTTTGGGTTGGTTAATAGGTTTGTACTAGAAACATTTGTTGGATTAAAGTTTGTTGTTTTTTTTTTTTGTAATTTTCATCAATTACTGCATTCTAGTACTAATACTATTGTATTATTGTAATTAACAAAAATGACTGTTGAAAGTTCAACATGTGCTTCATTGTCATTATCAGCAGTGAAATTTACTGATAGACCACCACCAAACTTATTTCATTTGTCTTCACCTATTGACAAACTTATGCACTCATTACTGTGTGTATTGTGTATGTTCATGTCAGTTTGGTTTGTCGGTAAACATACATACATACATACATACACACATGTGTATATACATAAATATTATTTCCAATTAGTAAAGTTTGTCTGCAGTTACTGATTGTTATTGTTATTGGGTTCTACAAACTCATTTGACTATACTCATTCATGTACATATGTACATAAAATATTGTACTTAGTTCAATTTAGTTCAAGTTAAAGGATGTGTGCCGTTTATAAGAGCAAAACTTTGAATTTCATTATACATTCATTAAGAATCATCAGCCACTCAACTCTATATTTGAAAAGATACCTTATGTTTCTTAGAAAAGTACATCAAAGAATATTTAATATCATTAATTTCGATTTCTGTTTGATCTCTCAACTAAAGAGTATTTCAACTAAGGTAGAATATTATTTCGATGGCATGGTAACGTACAAATATTTATGGGAATAATCCCCAAGTTTCCATCTAAAAATGCTAAAAAAAATATTAATGATGATTTTAAAAGTTTTGTTAAGATTTCCAAGCAAAATTGTTTCGTTGGCTTTATTTTACTTGTAGATCCAAAATGATCTCCTTTATAATAGATTCAATCTAAAACACTGATAAACTATTGAAGGTTTTGATTGAATCTGTTTCGACTTCACACATATTTCATTAAAAATATTTTTTTTTTTTTTAATATTTGAAAAAATTTTTGTGAATTAGTTTTAAATAAATTGAAACATTAAGGTTTTGCAAATAGTCAAAGGCAAATGATGTTTATTAAAATTATTAAGCAAATTGTAAACTAATTTAATAAATAAATGTCAAAATCTAATTTAATATTTTGTTTCATATGGTCGTGTCCTGACTAAGTCTCCATAAAAAGCTTTCTCTTTTACATTCTGAAAGTACTCATAATTAAATGGGAAAAGCTCAAACAATTGTGCGCATAAGATAAAAAGCTTTTTGTGCTATAAATGCCTTTCGAATGAAATCTACGAAAAACATTTCCAGTTTTTATAGCATTTTTTTTTTTTATAGCAACTCTGGCATTTTATTTTTTTTTAATGCAATGCTATCTAGAAAAATGTATTGAATTTTTCCAAAGGAATTAATTATATGTGTTTCGAATTTTCGTAAGGTAATCAAATTTCAAATAAGTAACAGTAATAAGTATCAGCTGAGGCATAAAATACATTTGAAATATACTTTAATAATCAGGAACTGACTTCTATGCATTCCGATCATAAGTTCTTAAGAACTGAATTGAATGAAGAACCTTATTTAGAACGGCAACTCTTTACCATCCGTTTCCGGTTTGTATTCTACAGAAGAGTGGTAGTAACCAAGAACCTTGAAACAAGTAATCATAATGTGAGAAGCCATTACCAGTAATCGCTTACGTACTCATTCCCGCTTATTATAGTAAAAATACAATTGCATTGCCATTTGGTCAGTGGAAAAATAGCTCTTATATTTTCTTATTGTCAGAAGTGTGCAAATTTAATATTTGGAGAATAACCGCGAGAAAGTAGTAGAAAACAACATGCTTTGGAGGAAATGCACTTTTGTGGACAACCTGGCAATTATTAACTTGTCGGAGGTATACATAATTTTCTTCTTATGCTGTGCACGTCTACTAATCTCATTTGAGTTTTTTTTTGTAGAAATCGGCAGCGTTTCTTAACAATGCGCTAAATTCCGGTACACTCCTTACTTACGAGTTCGATAGGGCATTAAAGAAAGCTGAGGATAATTGTGTCGTACTGGCAAATGTAGTGGACTTACCAGAAATCGTTTCGCTCCATTCTCAAATGCCAGAACAATGTGACCCGGAGGATACGTCTGAAGGACCCGGGGATTTGATTGGTGCCACTTGCCTAAATTACTTTGATTATGATTCTGACGAGGAAAAAGAGAAAACAAAGCAGAATAAGTTAAAAATGATTGATGATGAGGTTGAGAAAATGGTTGACGAAGAAATTCGCAAATATGAAAGAGACGAAGATCGCAAGAGTGATAATGAAGTCGATGACTGCGACTGCGACTGCGCCGGTGATTTGGAGAAGTTGGTCATAAATTGATCCTTTCAAGAAGGAAATTCCCAAGTTAAATATATTCCGAGATTTATTACTTTAGCTTCTCTTTGACTAATAAATCGCAGTTAAATCACTTTGTAGTTTTAAAAGTATCTATGAAGCAACGGGAAAATAACGATATAAAATAAATAATAACTATTCTCAGAATAAAAATTAGTGTTGTCGTGTTGTTTTTGAATTGATTTCCTCTGTGTAGTTAAGATCATTCCGAAGGTGTACAAACAATCAAAATAGTGCCCTATAAAATGAAAGGCTCCGACTTGACACTAAACCATACAAAGTTGTGGTATCACTTGGGGATACAACGTAAAAAAAGTACAGACGTGCTACAGCAAGGCGCTAAGGAGGATCATCGGAGCCTATTATTTTATTGCAATCAGATGGGAACAAACAAACAAACAAATTTTTGATAGATTGTAAATGTGCGTTTCATGCTGGCAAATCTAAAGAAGGGCGAAGGTTAATAAAAGCTGAGGCATACTAAAACTAGTGGTTGGTTGGTCTCAGTTTTATTTTTTGATTTTTATAATTGTATTGGTTTTTTTTTTTTGTTGTGTAGCTGTTTTTTATTTAATTTGTTTTTTCTTTTTTGTAGAAGAATTAAAGCAATTGTTGCTGCTGCTGTTGACATGACATAAATAAAATTTGTACAATATTAATTTGTTGGTGTTTCTGCTGCTACGGCAATTGTTGCAATTTACTGATGTTGCTGCTGCTGCTGCTGCTGATGTTGCTGCTGTTTTTGTCGTTTTTATGTTCGTTTTGCTGTTGCTGTCATTTTTATGACATTTTTGTTTTGTTGTCGTTGCTTTTACTGTTGCTGTTGCTGTTGCTGTTGTTATTATTGCTGTTACTCTATTAAGCAATGAGAACAACATGACCGAGCTCCCCCGCTGTCATATACTATAACATAGCAATTGTCATTGGATCGGAACGAATCGGAGTGTATTGTTGCTGTTGTTGTTGTTGTCTGGCTTAGTTGGTTTATTGGTAATAAAAATTTTGTTATTATGGTCTTCTTAAAATTGGGTCACTGCGGTATTATTGAAACCAAACTACAAGTTTTTATATCTTACTTAGCTCACACTTTCTCTATTGCTACCCTCTATTTCTAGTTACTCCTCTTGTTGTTATGCACATGGCCTTCCATATATCTTTGTTCAACCATTCGACTGTGTCGGATTGTACACATGTACACATATATTGTATATTTGCCAAGTTCACTGTATAAACAGATCTATTCAAATGCATAGTACAATGTTTACATACAAATTTGTCTCCCCTTTTGAGTTTCCTCTCGGTTTGTTTGCCTTTTTGCTGGACAACATTTTATCATGTTTCTTTCCATTGCTTATAAAAATAAATAAATTTTTTATTCTAAGTATTCTAGTTGTACTTTTGATTTTTTATTTATATTTTTTATTTTTATTATTGTATTTATTTTCAATTTTGTCTATGAAAATGTTATTCCTTTCAGTGAATATTATTATTATAAGTTTGTCATCAAGTTTATAACAGACAGAAGGAGACATCATAAAGTATATATATTTTTGTGTGTGTCGGTTTGTATGTGTATGTATGCAAACTATTCCCTCAGTAAATTTCATAGTAGCTCTGAATAATTAGTACATCTGAATACTGAGTCTTGTTGAAGTTTTCTGTGAAAATAGATTTTAAAATTTTTTTAAAGTAAGTCATAATTAAAAGAACGAACCTTTATGAATGAAGGACCAAATAAAACTGAACATAGTTTTTTATACTTTTACAATATGCATTTTTTAAAGAAATACATAACAATTGTATTACAGAAGAAAACTAGATTTGACTTAAGCTGTTGCATGCACCATCATGCTGCTTCCAATATCAAGTGAAGCAACTATTTTTTATAAATAAGTAGCAGCAACCAGAAGGGAACAGACACACATAAGTTGAAAGTTGAAAGAGCTCAAACGGTTTGTAAAAACTTTGGACCACCCGCCATACTAATGTATGTACATATGTATCTCGCGCTATGCCATTGTTTGTTCAAAGTTTTTACGTTCTTAAACAGCCAACAGTGAATAACATCATCATCATCATTTTCAGCATCAACGTCATTATCACCATCATCATTATTATTATCATCATGTTATTGCTGTGACAATTCCTTTGACTTTTGTGAAATTTTCTTGAATAGAAAAAAAAAAAAATAAGGGATCTAGGCTAGAACAACAAAAATAACAACAAATACGTCAACTTCAGCTTTTTGAATACAATAATCATAATAATAATAATGATAATAATAATACTGACAACATTATTAAGAGGTCACATCACCGCAAGCCTAAGTCTTACTTAACCATGTCATATGATGACAGAACATCAACAACTCAACTAAGAAAGAGAGACTAAAAAATAACAAAAATAAAAAAAAAAAAATACTTCTAATAACAACAACGAGGATGTCGACTATCATCTCATCCGAACAGTGGCACCACCTATGTAATGCCCTTTTCCAAATGCTGAAAAAATAGCTTGCTTCAAAAACCTTTTCATGTTTTTTACTGCTTTCATATTATTCATTCAAATTTTTACAAAACATTTGAAATTAACTAAAGTGAACATCAATCAGCTGTTTGTTTTAATGCGCAAAGGAAAGAAGAAGACAAGCAGCAATTACGACACCTTGGCAGCACTGAAAGCTTTGGCAGCACTTTCAACGGACGGCATTATCAGTCTTTTGCTTTAATACAATACAATATACTGGTTACTCAAATAGTGGACTCAGCTCGAAGTTAAGTCCTCTCATTGCCATAGGTAATGACGGCCCCTATTTTTCGTTACAAAATCTACATTGATCGTTTTGACAGATCCAAATATTATGTAGATGTTTCATCACTCTGTAATATCCTATTATGAAACTTGAGGAGAAACATACATCTTTCCATGTAAGTCCCAGTAACTTTTGTATTTTTTTGCGAGAAGATTTTTGATACTTTCCTTTCTTTTTTTTTGTGTCTGATCAATAGATATTCAATTTATCATCAAGATAATATTTGAGTTTACTTTCTGTTGAAGTCCAAGGCAGAGTGCAGAATGGCTCTAACTCATACCATAATATTATTTCATAAATAAAGAATATCCAAATCCCTATTTTATCAATTGGATATTAAAGAACCATATTCATTAAAAGTATCGGACATTCTGTTTAACAAATCAGCAATCCATTTTATGCTTTACTAGCATAAATATAATTTGATGCATTTCGATTATTTTTGATTGCAATAAACTTAGACATTTCCTGAAAGGTATAGGAAGCATTTTCTTGAGCGTGAATGTTTTTAGAAATCAAATTTGAAATATCAAAAATAAATAATTATAAATTAAGTATTATTATCTTATAGCCTGGCCCCCAAACGATGCATAGCACAGATCTGTTGTGTTTTTAGAGCTTCACTAAATAAATAAATTGCTAACACTTGACCACAAAAGACACGTTCCACATCTAGCTCCACTATTGCACCAATATAACATTTATCAAAGGCCTAAGAAATTAACAATAGAAAAAAACCAAATAAAAGAATCTCATTCAATTTCAAATATCTTAAATCAGTGTTTATACTCCTACTGAATATGTTGATTAGTGATTAATATGAATGGCAACTTACATCATTCGTTGAGACGAACCACGCCATTTCGGTGCTTGACGCTAGTTGTCCATTAACGAGGCACTTGATTTCGCTTTTTGTCCAACGATTGTATATATACACAATGGCAATCATATACCACTATATTGAGTGTGTAGAAAAAGGAAAGTGTGTATCAGATTAAAGAGCAATTAAAAAATTGTATACGGGATCTCATTAAAATCTTCTCTGTGTCGCAGCAACACTATGAAGGAGATGAGAAAAATTATACATTTCCACATTTTCACAAAGATGTTGTTCTCGTTTGTTACTAAGGATACTTTATACTTTCTACTTTACTTTAAGGACTCCACTTACCTTACTCGGTTGGAATTCATATTTTACACAATATTGAAAACCTTTGCCTTTCACTTTCATTGAAGTCAAGACGAGACAATTGCCAACAAAATGAGTCGTATAGCCAACGCCTTTTGATGTCTTGAAGCTGTAAGAGATTTTATGATTTTTAGAGCCTTTTTTTTACTGAAGTTGAACTGTTAAAAATATTTTCAAATATTAAAATTTGCAATTATTTCTGTTGTATATTTCTTAATTGGTCTGGTTCTCATTTTTTCTATTCTTCCACTTACCAATAAAGATAAGGCTTTTCACGTTCAATGTTAACCGAATTAATTGGGTCCAAACGAAACCAATTGGTAAATGTGAAGCCATTTTCATATGGCAATTTTGCTAATGGTGACAGAATCATGGTCTAGAATAGAATAAATGAAACTTACTTTTAATTTATTTCAAAATATGTGAGTTTAGAAAAAGAAACGCCATACAGCAGCAGAACAAAGTCAGACAATTACATGTCTTAAAATTTTAATTGGTAAGAATTTTAAGTTTGGATGTGATTGTCTTCTAGGTAGAAAGCACCACATCAGACATGTACTTAAACGTTAATATTGAGTCTGCCCTTTCTGAAAATTAGATTAGTGATTATAACTATTGAATGACAATATACACGTATGTAAGAACAAAGAATCTAGGAGAGTTTTTCCTTAAACTTTCAATAAACATAATATAGAGATATATATATAATATGTTCCCATGGGAGTAACCAGCCAAAAGCTTAGAAGGTAGAAATAGGTATTTCCTAAAGATAAATAACTCAACACTCTACGTTTCGTACCAAGTGCGGGAGTGAAGTTTCACTCCACTTCTTCCTCGATGCGACCGTGTTTATAATATTTTTTAATATTAGGAGTGGTGGAAACTATGGCCCGAGAATTGAATTAGACAAAATGGATATTACTTAATTAATAATTATAATTCACTTAATTATTTTCAGCAATTGTAATAAATGTTTAAATAAATTGTTATATTGTATAACGCTGTTCTATCAAAAAAGTTGAGGCAGCAATTCAAATAAGTAACAGTAATAAGTATCAGCTGAGGCATAAAATACATTTGAAATATACTTTAATAATCAGGAACTGACTTCTATGCATTCCGATCATAAGTTCTTAAGAACTGAATTGAATGAAGAACCTTATTTAGAACGGCAACTCTTTACCATCCGTTTCCGGTTTGTATTCTACAGAAGAGTGGTAGTAACCATTGAAACAAGTAATCATAATATGAGAAGCCATTACCAGTAATCGCTTACGTACTCATTCCCGCTTATTATAGTAAAAATACAATTGCATTGCCATTTGGTCAGTGGAAAAATAGCTCTTATTAAATTTATTTTCTTATTGTCAGAAGTGTGCAAATTTAATACTTTGACTTGTAAAAATGGAGAAGTATACCGCTGGAGGTGCACGTCAACCTGCTTTATTAACTGCAGCTTTTGTGGAGCATTAAAGCGGAGCAAATTAACGCCGGTACACTCATTTCAGTACGTTAGGGTAGTTCAGAAGCTGGGGATGATTGTGCGAAATGTAGTGGACTTACCAGAAATCAAAGCTTTCGCTCCTTTCTCAAATGCCAGAACAATGTGACCCGGAGGATACGTCTGAAGGACCCTGCTTTGATTGGTGCCACGCCTAAATTACTTTGATTATGATTTGACGAGGAAAAAAGAAAAAACGAAGTAAGAGTGATAAGAATGAATAATTGCGAGTGCGCAAAGAATCAAAGAGACGAATATCGCAAGAGTGAAATAAGTCGAGATGGATGACTGCGCTTATCTTTGACTTAAATCGCGAGTTAAAGTCGACTTTGAGTTAAAAGTGATCTATGAAGCAACGGGAAAATAACGATATAAAATAAATAATAACTATTCTCAGAATAAAAATTAGTGTTGTCGTGTTGTTTTTGAATTGATTTCCTCTGTGTAGTTAAGATCATTCCGAAGGTGTACAAACAATCAAAGTAGTGCCCTATAAAATGAAAGGCTCAATAAATGCCTGTAACGAGTGGCTCCGACTTGACACTAAACCATACAAAGTTGTGGTATCACTTGCGGATACAACGTAAGAAAAGTACAGACGTGCTAAAGCAAGGCTCTAAGGAGGATGATCGGAGCCCACTGCTTTTTTACTGCTCTATATGGAGATCTAAAGTTGACTAAAGTACTTAATGAAATCCATTTACACAGCAGGCGATACGATGTAGGCTAAAGACTCTGCATCCAAACTAGATTACAGGGGCCTGTATAAACAAGATCAGAACTTACTTAAGAAGGCCCCATTTATGTTGGATTCAAACACACATTGCGAAACAGCCGGAATTTAGGAAGAAAATGTGAAATCGGCATCTTAAAATAATATATACAGTCCTGAAAAAATGAGCAATAATCTTTTGTTCTGTTGGCCATTCGACGATAAGCTAAAGAGATCTCAGCCAGTGGACAGAAGCGGCAGAATTTGGAACCAATCAGAAATCGGCGCAACCGCCAAGTAAATCATCTGCAAGTATAAAACCTTCTTGAGATTTTTTCATTTTCTGCAAGGAAATTTTAAAACTTCTCCCTATCACGCATGTAATATAGGAAATATTATATTCGTAATTTTTGAGGTTTCTATCTGAAAAGGTGCCTGCTCCTGTACGTCTATTTCCTTTATCATGACGTCCAATTTAACCAGTCTACGTTTTTGCATATTAGGACTTACAATTTGAATATTATCAATTTATATGCGGAAAGAGAGATATTCTTCATGTTTGCTATGAATGTTCCTATGTTTTTTTGATGAAAGAAAAAGAGTAAAGCGTCTGGGATTCTATGGGGACAAAAGTTGCAAACTCCAATAGAATCACTTATACTAACTTAAAAACAAAAAGATACTTTTCTAACTAACAGATGACCAGATGATGTTAAACATTACAAAATTGTAATAATAAAATATGAGACGAAACATCATTTCGACAAAATCTGTATAAAGACTCCTGGTAACATAAGGGACATCTGCCGCTTTGCTTGTTTTACGTGTTTGTTGTTTCTTTTAAGTGTAATTAATGGCAATTTAAGCTGTTGACCTTTGTACTTATCTCAGTCTCTCTCTCTCTCTCTCTCTCTCTCATTCTCTCTGTCCAATTATTTCTTCAGTTATTTAAAGCTTGATTGTGCAACAAATTACCTGAAATCAACTACAAAATTTTACAGCTTTACATGTTAATTAGGATACCAATATTGTACATACCTATAAGTATTATAAAAATGAAACATTAAACTCAACTGAACCGAAGTTTAGAGAAGTTTTCACAGTGCATATGTCGACGACAAAAAGTTGAAGCTCTTTTTGTTGATTTAACATTTGTTTATTGAAACAATGAAATATTGAAATTATCGGTGACATGAATCTTCGTGTAATCATCATCATCATCATCCTCATCATCACTTCCTGTGTTTACATCTTAGACTTGCTTACACACTTCACTTCATTATTGAAATTCCTTATATTTTTTTATTTATTATTATTTATTTATTTAATATATACATTTATTAATATCACAAGACATTTACAAAGTTCAATAATAAAATATTGTATTAATTATAATAATCTTACATAATTCTATTCTTTTTTGTCCTTACATTAGTATCTAAGTATCTAAGTCAAGAATTCATATGTAATAAACCTTTAAATAATTTAATAATACAAACGAAAATGCGAGTAATAACACGAAGAAGATTTGCCAATTAAAATTCCAATTCATTTGGAATACATAAAATGAAATTCCGATTTAAATCGATTCTAAATCGAAAACGAAACAAAATTTAAATGAAACCAAAATCACAACATGAAAATGTCACATCATCATCATCATCATCATCATCACAGTCATCATTTACAATCACAATCATCATCAGCATCATGTCCCTATTGAAAGAACACAAAATGAAAATCAAATGAAAAACACATGCTCCATTAAGCCGTAATGAGTTTAGTTAATTGAATGGTTTGGTTTGGTTTGGTTTTGTTCGTTCATTATTGGGTGTTTGGGTGCTCGAACCATCTATTCACCCATCTATCTATCCATCCATCCATCCATCCGTATATTGATTTTACCCATTTTAATACTTAGAAGTAACGAACGAACTAAGCTATTTTTAAAGGATCGAATTCCGATTGAAATTGAAGTGGCAAATAACAGGAAAGGGTTTTTTCTATTTTCCCTTTCATAAAATTCTACAGAAATTACATATTTACCAAAATTACATGATGTTTTACAAGAAAAACAACAAAATTCAAATATTGATTGATTGATAAATTGAAACATCATTTGATGGGTTTGTTTTTGTTTGTGGATTTTGATGAAAAATAAAGAAAATTGCCAAGAAGTGGTAATTAGAGGAATTGTTGGGTAATTTAAATTTTTGTAATTATAAAGTGACGATGAAAACAAAAAAAAAAAAAAAAAAAAGGAACAAATTGATACATGTACTAACTACATTCACTCACGTAAAATTGTATACAATATGTACAAGTGAAATGTGAATTCGAGGGATGTTGTTAAATTTAAAATCGGGACAAGTTTGTGAAACTTCCCAGGTCGATGAGGATGTGCTGGTTGCTTTCTGTCGTTTCTTCAGTATTCCTAGTAGGAACAATTGATGCTGCAATCCCCTGTTGGGCATCCTATGAATCTTGTTCTTGCTTAAGTGTAAGAGTAAGAGTTCTGTTGTCTCGTTTGGTTGGTAACAGTTTGGTTTAGTGACCAGATCAGTTCTCCTGATCTGTACAAGTGCCAATAGAATGTCTTGTAATTGAGACATTACCCAGGATGGAATCCACTGAGTACCTAACAACATATGTCTGTACTTTAAGAATAATCCTCGCTCGTAAACAAATACTAAAGTCGTTAAAAAAAATTGTACAATCAAAGAATAAACCACACGAACAATAACCAATCGTTGTTAGTTGGTTTCGTTTGGTATACAAATGTGCAAATGCCATAAAAAAAGAACAAAGGCATCCATGAATATATTGTACATACAAACATATAAGTGTACACAAACACTTGGACATGTATATGTTTGTATGTATTCGTAAAAAAATGAAGAATAAAATAAAAAAATTTCCACCTCTATCAAATACGCTTCGCTTGTTTTTCATACACTACTATATTTTTTTTTTTTTGTATTTGTATTTGAATTTGAATTTTTTGTTTGTTTTTTTAGAGCTACATATTTATTTTTTGGGGTACTATGAAGTTGTAGTAAATTTTTCATTCGGGGATTCTCTTTATTGGTTTCCTTTTTTCGGTTTTTAGTTTTGTGGCTTTTCGGATTTTCTTTTCATGTTTGAAAATACAAAGGAGAGAAAGGAAAAATTGCAAAAGCAAAATCCCCATTCGAAACAAAAATAAGAGAAACCAAAATATTTTCAACCGGAATCTTCCCATTTTTTTTTTCCCTTTTTAAGGAATTTATATTATACCCTATAATTTAAACTGTGCGCCTTAATTGGTTATTAGAAATACTTAGTTTTTTATTTATTGTGTATGGCAATCATTCTCAACTAAATTCTTCTTCGTGTATCTGTCACGCTGTAGACTGTTGCAATTGTTGCTTAACGCTAAGTAGTCTTATATTTATAATAACTTTGCGAACTCAACGCACAAATCATTGGCAAAATTCTATCAATCCACTTAGTCAATCAGTCATAAGTATCACATTTCCAAATATAACCACATTGTTTATCCTGTAAGTGAAATAAAAATAAAAATAAATATATATTTAATATCGTTGAAGTTCACTTACTCACCCGGTCCAAACAAAATATATCTACTCAAGTGCTGTGCTGAGTCTCTTTGTAAGACGCTTCTGAAACTATTCAATTTATCACTTTTGAATGAATGTGTTCCTCGTATTTAGAAGGAATCCTTTATTGTTTTCATAAATAAAAACTTTTGACAATTCAAAAGCCATTATAACCATTGTAAATTTATTATTTGCCGGTTCTATGAAAAAAAGTTTTCACCAAGTACAAACTTATTTAAATTTACATTTTTAGTAAATCTTGGAATTTGGCAAAAAATATCAAGTTGATGTCATTTACATAAACCTCAGCAAGGCCTTTGATTCCATGAATCATGATTTGTAAAATCAGAGCAGTACTGGCCGTTTTAGGTTTCCCGCAACATCTTCTTTATTGGTTTTCTTCTTATTTAAAAATAGAATTCACTCTTTCCAATCTTGATAATTATAATGTAGAATCAGAAGTCGGAAAACGTGTAATGAGACATCCAAGTATATAGCGATGCAGGATCACATCACGGCTACAAAGAAAGTTGGCAGCCTAACTGTCAGAAAGCCAGGAACATGATACAAGTTTGCCTCTCCATTCAGATACATTATCTGCAAATAAAATGCTATGAAGAAATTATTGCATTTATTTTAAAGGAATTTCAACTTACTTCGAATAGAAGAAAACATATTTTTTAATGAATCATTTCTACTTGCAGCAAATCAAGCTCTGCAATATTTAATGGAAGTTTCTTTGATTCCTTGTTGGCCGGGCTATAAACAATGCTGTCCACACCGATGGCACTGATGGAGTCCTCAATGTGGGGCTTTCAGTTTCAGAATATAAGGGAAATAAATTACATTTTATTAATATCTTCTATCAAGCAATCATTGCTACATTGCAACTCGAAATCACCTATTGGAAAAGCTCATCGCCGTGCAAATCGTGGCACCAATATATGCCGATATACAATATAAACCTGGGGCACTACGGCTAACTCCAACAAGTCGAGTCTGCAGGCATGTCAAAGCAAGGCTGTCAGAAGAATCACGGAGGAGCCCGTGGTTTATCAGAAACACAACTCTGTACAATGATCTGAAAATACAAACTGTGTTAGAGAGAATGCAGTTGGCACTTAACAAAATTGCAGACTCACCTTTTCCTATTGGCTTTTCACGTTTTCCGAAGCCCAATTATAAGGCAGAAAGTTAAAGACTATTTTAACTAAGTTCAAATGTAGATCTATTGGAATAATTGTAACAGAAACTGATGCTCAAGTTTCCCTGCAAAGTTTGCTTAATTCCAATGCCAGTCGAATCCTTCCCTTGCAAAGGAGGAACTACTATTTATTTACACAATTTGATCGATATAAAAATTTCGTTTTTGTTTTAAATGTCATTATTAGCACATTTGCCAATTAACGGCTCTTTGAACCTTTAGACTTTATGATTAAAAAAAAAATAATAATAATAAAAAAAAAAAAAAAAATGGCAATTCCGACCACATAGTGCAATGATTCGCAAAGTCCAGTACTCGGTTCAAATATCTTCGCCCATATTTTATCCCATCCTTGAGGCAAAATACTCGGAACCACTTAGAAGTACACGAAAAGCGATTTTTGACCTTGGATTTTAAAATTATATTGTATTGAATCGCAAACTGCATTCTTGTATCTCATTTTAAGTTTATTTCTTGACCCAACGATACATAACTTTTTCATGATTTACCAATTTCTATATAAAGTTTTCCAACCCATCCAAAGTATAATCAATTGAAGATACTTTATAGAGAAGAAAAATCAAAGTTATAGAAATTTTAAGCAATTTTTCAAGTTTCTCTCATTTACGTATGTATGTACATATGTCTGTTTAAATGTAGGGTATCAAAATTTATATAGCGAAGTACTCGTATATATATATATATATTCGTATGTACATAGCTACCTAACTTAAGGGTACAACATATATCAAATTTCTTTCATATTTTTAGATACGATATACGAGTGAGTATACGTGTTCATACAAGTAAAATGCAAAACATTTACAAAACATTTTATTCATATTCCGTGGTTGAGTTTCCTTGGCCTGTCATAGTGTATCCTTCACTTAATTTAAATTATTATGGCGCACAGTTTAGCATTTGCATTCGCATAAGGCATGATGCTCATGCTGAATCTCATACTGATGAGAATGCTGTATCTGATGGTGATGATGGTGGTTTGGTTATATGTTTGGTTTGGGTATGTCAGTTGGTCTGTTGCTTGGCTGACTTGATGTGGCTGGTGGCTTAATGTTTTCAGATATAGTGGTAGTATAAGAGTACTAGGACAGGTCAGGACAGGACAGGACAGGACAGGAAGGGACAGTACTAGAACCGAAGTGTACTGAATAGGGCAAGGCAAAGCAACCATTCAAAATGTTGCTTCATGAAAACTAGATTATGGTCAACTTTGTTTCAGTTGCTCTCATTGTCTATCTGTCTGTCTGTCTGTCTGTGTTTGCATTCCCCACTATATATGTATTTTGGATTCTCCAATGCGTTTTTTTTTTTTGTTTTTTTGTTGTTTGTATCTTTTTGTTTTACTTACTTTGTCGTTGGCTCAAGCTCCGAAATCCGGACGTACAAATAAGCGTAAAAATGCGAACGCTTTTTACCTTTTTTGTTTCTATGCCCTATATATATATTTTTTTCTTTTCTTTTCGATTTTCCGCTTATTTGTTGATGTTGTTGTCGGGTTCCTTTGGTATAGTAGTATTTTATTTCATACAATTAAAACCGCAAAAGTAGCATTAAATGCTAACGTAACTATCTAGTGACCTTTCAGTTTTTATTCCTACTTCAGTCCTCAGTTCACTCTATGCACTCCCTCCCATGGATGAGATGAGATGATATGAAATGGAAATCCAACCAAACTCATCACTTGGTTAATACTTAGGAGTGGTAGGGGTGGATTGCTACCATTTATACATGAAATGGTTTTTTTTTGGTTTCTTTTTTTCTCATTGTTTTTAAAAGATTTTTAAGTCACAAAAGGGTTTTTCCTCCTTTTTATGGTTCACCTCCGTCATTCACCTCATACATCATAGTAGTGTCCTTTTGTGCGTTCTTTCACAGTGTCTTTCTTTTTTAACTTGTTAATTTTTGTATTTTTCTATAAATTTTCTTTCTATTTTCATTATATTTTCTTATTTTTTGTTTTGAACTAATGAAAAGTTTGTGTGAATGTGGGAGTTTATAGTGACCTGTCTCCCTTCTATTTTGCCATATTCTATTTAGCATAGAAGCTTGGATAGACACTGACGACGACCATGCTAAGCTGAAAGAAACCAACAAGCAGAAAGACAAAAGGAATATTTTGTATACACATGCAATAGTTTTATTGTCTTTTTTGTATGAATATACACACATACATATCTCGGTATTCTAGTGTGGGTTTGTCTTTTTTTTTTTTGTCATATTATTTACCCTTCTTATTCAATGCACGCATGCTTGCCCAGCTCACATATAATTTTCCCTTTCTTCTCCAAATTATAAGAGACTTTCCATAGATACAAAAACCCACAAACACACTTACTATGTGCATATATTTCACACTCATCCGTTAGGTTGAGCCGAGCCGAGCCGAGCCGAGATGAGCCTGAATTTAAGCTCTGTGGCTTTTCTTATGCACCCACTGAAGCTCCTTCATTTGCTCTTCATCGTCATCGTCGTCGTCGTCGTCGTCATCCTCGCCGTTGTTGTCGTTATGGTCTAATTATCTCTATTTATTTATGTTACGCTTCTTCTATTATTTGTCTTTTCTACACCTACATACATATGTATGCTTTCTATATTTCCTTCTATCTCATATCATCATATTCTAATTTTCTTTTGGTGCCCCATCTTATTACTTATTATTGCAGTCTGTTTGTATTTTTTCTCTTTATTTTTAGTCTTTCTTTGTTTTAAACATTTTCAGCCATTATGTTATTACAACTGAAAATGGATTTAGACCGTAAAAATACAGATAATGGTTGTGTCAGTATTTTATATATTTACACATGTGTGTGCATTTAAAAATGCGCACTTTCTTAGTCAAAATACTAAGTACACCCTTATTGTTACGTATAATAGGAATGAGATCTGTAAAAAAAAAGAAAGTTCTAACTGATACATATATCTGTAATCTTTCCGCTTATCTAAAAAATTTCTTTCCATCTGATTATTAACGACAAAATCTTTATAGATACAGCAAACTTTCCAAGTGGAAAAGATAATATGGAATGAACACTTTGATCTGTTAGTCTCTAGTAATTGCCACTGCGAGACCTGGAAAAATTCAAATCAAATCTTTAATTTGTATTTGCTCCTTTGGTGTATTAGTGCTCAAAATTCTTTTATTTGATAAAATAAGGTCTTATCAATACCCTTATGAATATTTAACATTCAAAATACTGCCAAGAATCCCCGGATTGTTTCTTGATTTGTCTATTTATCAGGGATTATAATATAAATCTCATCGAAATAATTATTTAAGACGCTATTCTTTAAATGCAACTTTAGCAGCCAGTGGTTTTCAAAAAACTTAATACTTCAAAATATTTTATTTAAAGATAAAAACTGAAAAACTACAATAACTAACCAACAACTTTTTTTATTAGCATTTGTTTGTCATTTAAAACAAAAAATTATTAAAATCTGCTTAGTATAGTTCGCTAAGATAAAAAAATTTGTAATAAAAAGGTGCCTGTATCTCGACAACAGCGCCACCTACCGAATTCAACTGAAGCCTCAACCATCTTGGTGACCGCATAGGTAAAACACAAAAAAAATTTATCAAAATTGGTCCAGCCGTTTAGGAGATTAAGAGTCACAAAGATTCGTACACTCGAATTTTATAAATGAAGATTTGATTTATTTATTGTCTTGAAGTATTTCTTATTAATCATTAAACGTATGAAATGGAATGAAATTATTTTATTTAGCTTAGTTGAAATCATGCCATTGAAATATGTACGCAAATGTTATATATTGCTTATATGGATGTACTTAATATTTTGACCATGAGTGTAGTAGTTCATATGCGTAATTATAATGATAGGAAAAGAACAAGAAAAAATGAACGTGTATGGTAAGAAGACAAAGTCCTTCTTGTCGAAGGAAGAAGATCTGGTGGTGAAGTATCATAAAAGCAAATTTCAGTCTTCTCGTAGTAGTACAAAAGATGTGCATGATATGTAAACAAAAGCACTCTGATTATAGACAACAAAAACAATAATAAAAAAAAAAAATATAAAATAGAAAATAAAGATCTCATAGCGAGTGATGATGATAATGGAAAAGGGAGGAAGGTTGTTATATAATGTGGGTTGAGAAAAAGTAAAGTGATGAAGAGCCACATAAAAGTAAAACTTAAATACCTTACTAGGGTCGGCGGGTGGCAGAACCGAACCGAACCGAACAGAACTGAACAGAAACACTGGGGTCAAAATGAATTTCAGAAATGTTTTGAATGTTAACCACCATCTATGTATGTATTTGTATCGCTCTGTATGTGTGTGTGTATGTGTGTTTAAGTAAAAAATTAACACTAACATTTATTTCAATCTGCACTCGAATCACTGTCATCTACATTATCATCATCATTACCACATCAACATCACTCACTTTGTTGTTGTTAAAGAATGAATATCTCTCTCTCTCTCTCTATGATAATTTATATGCACATTTTCCAACACATTTTTTTTTTCTTCTTTTTTTTGTTGTGGCCCACGCCCTCTCCATTATCCGTTTACCACGTAACCTCTCTAGTTGTGCGTTGGTTGAGTGTGTGTAATGCGCTTGTTATTCAACACTTTCATTGACGCTTGCGGCCATTTTGTAATTAATTGCAAGAATTTTGATGAATAACAAACGTGAGTATATAGTAGAAGGACATACATATCTCACTCTGTTTCTATATAATATGTATACATAATGTGTAGATTAATAAAGAATCAGCTAAAGAACAGAAAGCAAAAAAATAAAAAAAAATTAAATGGAGGGTTCCGTACCAAATGGGAGGTCCCCGATCAAACTGAAATTTCATCACTATACGTTTGTTATCCAATTCACTTCCACCAACCATGCATAATTCAAGATCGTGGTGTTTCTGGATCCTATGGCTCCCATACAAAATTTTAATTATATTTTACTTTTTTCAATTTTCTACCTATTACGCGGTTCAGTTCATGAGATAGAGCTCGAGGAGTGACGAACGGACAGCGTAACCTTTTGGGTCCGGAGCCCCAAAAATCAAACTCAATTAAAGTTGATGATGAGCTTATAAAAACCGTTTTAATGATAAAAGTTTTTTATTTTTAATTTTTACCAAAAAAAAAATAAAAAAATATAAAATAAAAAATTCCACAAGAAATAAGAAGCAAACAACTTTTCGCTTTTTATGCCACTTTGCAGTAAAATAAATTCGAAATTAAGGCACCCTTCTCATGCTTCCCTTCGTCCCTGGTAACGAACTGATGCGTACCTGGAACGTTAATGTGTTTAAAAAGAGTCCCTTTTCTTCTCGTACGGTTAATTTATACTCGCATACAACATTGTTAGCAGAAGTCATCCTTGACACCATGAAACAACAAAAAAAAAAAAAAAAAAAAAAAAAATTCACCATTCCGGAGGAATATTACATAATAGTTGTAGTTCTTCCTGTGTAAGGAATTCTGGTGGTGGTAGTATTATAAACCTGCATGTTTAAAAATGAATCAACCAAAATAATTAATGAATCAAATGTTCTCTTACCAAGGCTTTATTTCAGCTTTTTTTTTTAGCACTGAAATCCATCTGTAGGAAGAAAATAATTATCCAAATGATCACTCATACTAATATATTTAAATACTTACTTCAATATACTCCAAATCAGTAGGACGATTAGGAGTGATACTCCTACATCTAATAAAAGTTCCATAGTTCGACAAACTTTTGTGCAGATTTCAAAAAGAAAAGAAAAACAAATGTAAATAGTAAATAAAGTAAATATTAGACTGATTATTGGAGGTGAGGAAATATTTGCATATAAAACTTTAATCTATTTTATTGACAAAGTTATCGAGATTCGTTTGATTTTTTCAAAATTATTTCAAGTGCTGCGGAATGTACTACAGCTTGCTTCGTAAAAATTAAGGGACTCACTCTATAATAATATGTAATATTACTGGGGAAAAAAAAAAAAAAAAATTGTCAAGTGCGAGTCAGACTGGTTCACGGGGGGTTCCGTGCCAGATTGGGATTTGGATGGGTCCAATTTGACAAATCCCAACAAACGTACCGCGCCTACATAAAAACTTATAGTGGTGTCTAAATTTCCGTTTAATAATGAAAACTAAAAATGTAACTTAAAAATTTTGGAAAATATTTTCAGGTTTCAGGGTTTTGTTGCTCGGCTAGAATTACACATTCTATGAAAATTTCAACTCTCAAGCTATTACGGTTCATGAGAAATAACCGATCTGAGGACGGATCCCTAAAAAAGGATTTGTGTAAATAATTTGAACTAGGATATCGCTATATACATATGTATAATAGAGATAAGCATTGCATTGACGGATATGATTAAAAACTCATTCATGATTCTATTTTACAAATAAACAAAAGAACAATATAAGAGTGGCGACAAAAATGACAACAAAGAAACTCAAGTCGAATGAATAAATATTTGCAACTACACAACTTCAAAGCAAAGTGGAATAAATCTTTAAATATTTTTTTTTTTAATCTTATTTCTGTATTATTTTTAATTTCCTTATTTTTCTTATTTTTGCTTTTTTGAAACAAACAGGACAGACTACAATAACTGACACAAACCCTTCCTCCATCACATTGTCCGCTCTTAATCTGATTTTCAGTTTTCGAGAATCATTGAATAATCTTAAAAAGTCCCCATTCCAATTAAATCGAATGAAATACATACGATTCTGTTTTTATCTGCCATCCACAGCCCTTTGATCTGTATAATTTGCGATACGATTTTGTTTGAGATGTTTCAGTTAGCAATTTAGCAATAAACTTTTATTTAATCGATTTTAACACTTCATTGCTATCGACCAACATGAACGACCCACTCACCACCTCACCCAACATCATCATTACTATCTTTCTTTTCTTCACTACTATCGTAACAACATCATACCTCAGTATATTGGTATTTATATAATGGATACAGGAACGTTGAATTTGCTCAGTAGTTTTGACTTAAGTGCGGATTCTCAATCTCGGGAATAACTTGGACTTTAGAGAAACAATGATGACTTCAATGATGTCGATAACAAAATTCTCTAAAAATCAAAACAAGGAGTAGAAGGATGGCTGGGGATAATGTCGATGATAATGATGATGATGATGCTATGGACATTCAAGAGACTGGCGATGACGACAACAATCAATTGTGTTGTGTTGGTTGTTGAGCGCATCCCCCTTTTTTTGCCTGTGTGCCACAGCTCAGAGTAGCCTGAATTAGTTCTCAGCCAAAGGAATTTAATTCAAAAAGTTCAACAGCAAAAATATTTCCCATAGAATTCATCTTCGTTTTTTCTTTACACTTGCAGTATCTAGCCTCAATTTCCATTTAATCCTTCTCATCATAAGACACTTTCTCTCACTTGGCCCCTTTTTTCTCTATCAGATTTACTCCAAGGCAAACAACTTTATTTTTAAGTAATTTTTTTTTTTTTTTTTTTTTTGCAAGAAATGAACTTTTACAATGAGTTGCACACAATAAAATCGAGTGAAACATTCTTCATCTACATCAACATCAATATCAGCATCATCATCATCACCATCATGTTCATCTTCATCTTCATCTTCATCAGTATACCCATGCAATCATTGTTGTCATTATTCTTTGCTCCTTTTTTTTTTTTTTTGTATTTGTAAATCGTTCATAATTGGAGCAAAAAGTGATTTGCAGGTCAAAGCTGTGTTAAAAATTGAATGGAACGTTGTAGAATTTAGGGTTCTGGTTCTCATCTCTAAACATCATGAAAATAATAAATAATAATAACAACAACAACAACAACTACTACTACTACTATAACAACAATGAGAGTTTGTTTCAATAGTATTTTGTTTTCATCGAGTTTGTTTTTAGACCAATTAGCCTTTGCCATGCGTTGAAAACTTATAAATTGAAATGAAAAATATGTACTAACAGCAGAAAACAAAAATAGAAAATCGTACTAAATAAAAAGAACTTCTATAGAAATAAATCTACCAGAAAGACTTGTAAAAGAGAGAAAAAAAAAAAAAAAAAAAAAATTATAGAGGGAAAATGTATTTATTAGCAAGAAACCATTCAATGTTTATCGATAGTTTTATAAGAATAAGAATTCTTGAATATGTGGGTCATTTTTAAAGAAATGAAGCGTTTATCCATATCAATCAAATGAAATAAATCCTGTTGATATAATATAAGAGAACAATGGAAATGGACGTCGTCCTCGGCTGGGCCAAGGAAAGCTTATCCTTTTAACCCAATTTTCGATTTCATTGCAAAATAAATAATGAGTCGTAAATTTTTGTTTTTTGTGTAAACAAGTGCTAAAAATTGTTTGGGAAGATCCAAAATTTCCAACCGAATAACCCTTTTTGCAGATTTATATGGATTAGACCAGCAGCTTTTCAAATTTTTACATTAACCAAAATTACTATGTAGTTTCTAATTCCTAAAATCGATTATCACGATTCTCTTCTTTAAAGATGCTACTGATTGAAATTTCTTGTAGCTGTTTGGAGATCCAGAGCAGGCACTTTTATTCTAGAAATTTCTTAAATAGATTTCGGTTAATGCAATCAAAAAGTAAATCAAATGAAACAAACGAAGACTATAAAAAACAATTGTAATAAATGGATTCGATTCTTATTTTTAAAAATGACCCTCGGTTATAGATTACGTTTCAATATGAACGAGTTTTGCTAATTGGACTTAACAAGTATATCCATGTTTTCTGTTTTTCTCTTTTTTTTTATTTTTTATTTTTTTAATCCAATTGCACTTCACACACATTAAGTCGAGTTGACTTCAACATGTACGATTTCCTTCCCATTAATAAGCTTAAATGGTTTTTAATAAATACAATTAAATTTTAAAATAATTTAATTACATTTACATCGAAATGTAATTTTCATTAAACAATGTTTTTTTTTTCATATTATTTTTTTTGAAGAGACAAGTTTTTTCTATCGATAAACTGAGTCAACACCATTTTTTTTTTTTTTTTTTTGCCAATGTTAAAATGTTCTGAGTCTGAATAATATTATAATAAGGGAGAATAATGGTTTTGTATTAGAGTTTTGAAAATCAGGCTAGAATTGTGTCACATAGGCAGTTAATTTATTTCACGTATTGGATTTAGATAAGTCGAAATGATGTGGACAGTCAGGGCGGTTTCTATTGTACTTCTCTCGAGAATTTTCAAGTTGTTTTTTGGAAGATAAATCTGTAATTTTAGTTTGTTTTAGGTACTAGGTGTCTCTAGATATGGAAATCTGGTTCAAACTGTTTCTTCTTTTTCATTACATAATTTATATAGATCGTTAAGACTGATCCTCTCATGACTCTGTTCTGTTGAGAAGCCTAATAAATACAACATAATTATGTATTTACTACATATTTTGTTAGCAAGACGCACATCGTTAGTTTCTAAAGGTTAACAATTTTTTCCTTCATAAATCTATATGCCCAAAGTTTCAAAGCGTTTCAAATATATTTGTATGTCTTTCAAACTTTGTTGCATTATTTTTACCATAAGGATCGAGATACTTTTGCTAGTGTTACTACTATTGTAGTTGGTATCTTTTATCAAATTTCTGAACCCAAAAGGCAGCGCTTTGGCAACTGTCATACTCGCACATACATAAACATGTTCATCGTAGAATACAATAGGTAGGCTATTAGAAATAGGTATAACTGACTTAAAAGTCAAATAGTCAATAGTTTGTGATTTGTCCTTGGGCACAACACAATATATCCATCGGCACATGCATTTGTTGTATAGGTATTTATGTATCTAAGTATTATATGAGTTTGTTCATTTGTTTTGCCTACTGCTAATATGAAATCGAATAGGATGGCATAGTTTAGTCCTGACCATGAGGCATTCTCATACTCACATTGTATGAATATCAATACAATGGAGCACAAATAACAAGCATGCAATGTACCATAATGGTCTCGCATAGCATACGAGAGATGTAGGTTGGTCTTTGACCACACTCCATTGGTTCTCAAGTTACAATATGAGTTTACTGGGTCGTCGGTTTTCTTGGTTGGTTGGACACTTGGTTGAAGTTTATGTTTGTCTATGATGACGTGACCAACAACATGTGTGTTGGCAATTTTTGGTCCTCAATTCTTATGCTACTGCTGCTGCTGCTACCGTTGCTATTGCTACTTAGTATTCCCAGTGCAGCTGATGTGCGACATAAGTAGCCATTCATTTTCGATATTATAAGAAAATTGTGTATATATATATGGACACCCACACACTTACATACGCTCACTAACATAGAAAGTATATTGAAACATCATCAATCTTTTGGCAGTTACGAGTATCCTTTCTTCTTGAAAACAAACACGCACATTCTTATTTTTAAATCGCATCGAATAGATTGTCATTCTTGTTACCTTCACCGTCACCGTCACCGTCACCATCAACAGCCATATCGTCTTAACATACACAAGCTTATAAATATGGTACTTTATTCTTTGCCATAATATTGGCTTCCTTTTATCGTTAATACTGATGATGCTGACGATGATGATGATGACAATAATATCATTATGTACAGGTGTGTGTAAGTGCGACTTAGAAGTTGGCAGGACCACTGACCGCCGTCGATGACCATCGACCGTTGGGTTCAATAACTTATTTATGTCTGCCTGTCCACAGGCGGTGTCCGTCTCTCAATATTTAGATATATGTGTGTGCATCATGATAGTGTCGGAGTTGAGTTGACTTGAGGAGTCAAAGCTTCGGTTGACCCATGTTCAACTACTTAAAATAAGACAATAATTTTTATTGTTTGCAGACATCACCAACCATAATGCCACACCTTATGCATTTCGCTTGTGTCCTTTGCCAATCGAATCAAAACAAAGGACGAATGTCGAAGGGCGAAGGAATGTGGCAAAAAGGTTGAAGTTTGTTACCATAAACGCCCTTTTAATAAGCTATAAATTTTCTTCTTTTTAGCTTGTTTATTGTTTTGACAGTTTTTAAAATGTAATTTTCTCTTCTCTTCCTCTCTTTCTAGGTGAGTATTCAACAAAATAAACAACAATAAAACTGAAAGTGGATTTGGTAAATTTTGGGTCTAGAACGTAAACCATTCATGCATCCATCGGTGTATATTGCTGTCAATCACGAGAATAGTAGCTTCACTAGAATGAAGAACAAAACTAATCGATGGCGCAGGAGCAGAGCGAAGGTGTTGTAGTATCTGGCTCAAATTGAGCTGTTATCGTTGAGTGTGTAATGTTTAATGCAAAAAAAAATAAGAAAGAACACAAACACATAAATGGTTCTTCGACACAACACTTTCATAGTAAATTACGTCACAGTTGCGCAAATTGTAACATCATACGTAAGAGACAGATACAAAAACACACATATACAGACACAGAATCATATAAATACATACTCCTTAGTTAGGTTATGCCAATAGTTAGTTATGTATGCAAGCGTATAGTATAGTATGTTAAGAACAAACAAGAACTCATTATGTCCGTCAGTGTATATATGAGTGTTCTATGAGTGTTTCAGTTTCAGTTTCAGTGTGTGTGTGTGTGTGTGTGTGTGTGTGTGTGTATGTAATTACTTATGAATGAGTGCGCAGGATATTAACCACAAACTGCACAAGGAGCTATTCACAACAACAACAACAACAACAACAACAAATGGTGGAACATGGTACAAGAAAGTAAAATTGGAAAGGGTATCCAACGAACCAAATAATACAAAAGCAAGTCAAGTTATAGTAGCAGCAGCATCAGCAACCACTACAAAACCACACCAAACCAAACCAAACCAAACCAAACCAAATGCCAAAGCTGAATGGAGTCGAGTTGAGTACAGTCGACGAAATTCAACTTGAATATCAAGTCGCATTGGATCGCAAGAAGGCAGCTAACATTTGCTAATTGCTTCTTTTAATGTTTGCTTAATTTCATTCGAATTAGCTTGGCACATAACCAAACGGCAACAAAGGCTATCATCATCACCAACAATACAACCAAAAGAAAAAAAAAACCACATTCAAATAAGAGTGACGTTGCCTTAATGTTGTTAATTTCCTACCACTCTGTACCTTCTGATCAACTAAATACCTATGTATGCATATGTGTATGTGCCTTTGTAATATAGTACACACACACACAATCATTTTTCTTGGACTAAATTGAAGATGCTGCCACTACTTCTTGGACAAGACAAAAATGCAAACATATATCCCACATGCACATTTTCAAAGAAACACGCATTAAATTGATTAATGATTTTCACTGAAAACTCTTTACTTTAGCAAATTGGTTCAAATTGGTGGTTAATGTTACTCTTATTGTTACAAACATACATACATACACAATATATACACGCGTATAAAAAAATTCCACATTATTCAAATTCATATTAACATTGTTTTTACCTTATTAGAATTATTGGTCGAAGACGAGATATATTTTCAAAATTAAAAATTTTTTAAATATTTTCTTTTTCAAATGATCTCTCTATAATTTTTATAAGTTTTTTCACAACCGCGACGTTGTTCCTATAACAGACGATGTCCGTCCGACAAAGGCGCAATTTCTATTTGCAATACTGCATAATAAATTTTCAGCGTAAAGCGTTGCCAGACTGAGCACAACTAATCAGAACTATTTGTGCGATTTTATTATTTATATGTATTATTATTATTATTATTATTTGAATTACTAAATTGCAAATAATACGAAATTACTTGTATAATAATAGCATTGCCCGCCGACATTATTTTAATACCTGATTTTTGTATTTATTATTGTTATCGAAGTTGTAGAATATACCGGCAACACTAAATCAGTATCAACAACAATACACTCTCTCTCTCTCTCTCTGACTCTCTCTCACCACATAACTCTTGCTCCGCTCCTAACAACATAATAGATCCATTTCACACACGTCTATTATCGTCGATTACTTTTTATTTTTATTTTATTATTATTTTCTTAAAATTAATTATAATACATTTTAAAACAAAACAAAAATAATACTAAAACTAACAATTTACAAGAAAAAATAACAATTTACAAGATAACTAATTCGATAACTTTTTGTTATCGTTTGTTGTTGTACCATTTATACTCTTCACCCTGTGAATAGAATTATAAGTTTGTCATGAAGTTTGTAACAGACCGATCGGCTACCTCTCATGCACAACTCCCATTAGAATTCTGGTTCATATTTAAAAAAAAAACTTATTTGTTTCTTTTACAATCTAATTGAAATTGAGACACTATAAGTTTCTGCCTAATGTCCACCAACTGAGGATCCTAGAATTACTACACCATACAGTTCCCATAAAAAATCCAAAAAAACAATTTTTTTTTTTTTTTTCTATTAGAAAAACTTTTTTAATATTTATGTATATTATCGAACAGAAATTTGAACAGTATTCACCAACCATATGAATTTCAAGATCCTAGGATTACTGGATCGTATTGATTTCGGTCTCAGTGAGTTGAAATGTTGTATATCCTAAACATAATTAATGCTCAATCACAGAAGCGTAGGCAAAACCTTTTCTAGAGGTGCGTGAAGTGTATATGAATGTCGACATAGCCGAAGTTAACCTTCTTTTTACTGGTTCACATTCAATACTACAGACGTCACAATTTTTGAGTGATACCATATTTTCGAGAACAGGCCAGATTGCCGCCATCGTGCCAGATGTATCATGTCTACGATGCAAGTTTGCCATGCACCGAAATACTTCTTCAGAATATTACAAATGCCTTTTTTAATATATTCTGATTAAAAAAAACAAAGATGTTAACTTCATTAAATTAATATAATATTATTGTGTATAAAGAAAAGGGTTGTGGGGTAGCCAAATCGCTATTTTGTTATTGTTTTGTAGTTGACTTTCGATGGAAATATTTATGTCAAAGAAAAATTAATTAAGCAAGAAATTCAATTATGATTATTTGTTTTTAAGCCCAAGCAATCGAGTCGAATTTTATACATTTTTAACACATTTTTATAAAAATCTTTATATGTTGAAAGACATCACATGTGATTTTTACAAATTTTATGTAGGTGGTGCAAAAAAACTTGAGTGTCCATTACAATAAATCTAGATAATATAGAGAATATTGAAAACTTGATGCTTGATCAATCTGGCAACACTCTGATAATCAATCTCTAATCAATTTAAATGAGAATTGCGGGTTCCATTCCCGCTCAAGGCAAGCGTGATCCTGCACTTTTATAATTTCCTCCATGTTGAATATGCTAGCAAGCAACAACAACAACAAGAAAAAAAAAACAACAAGGAAGAATCAAACAAGTCAATGCAATTTGTCAGCAAATCTCTCTCCCGCAACTTTTGTTTGTTGCTAAGGGGAGCACGAGGCTTGCTTATACCAACGATGATTCTAACCTGCGCTGCGACGTTTTTGTGTGTTTTTTTTTTTTTCGCGTTTTTCGTTGTTACTCTATTTCGTTTGGTTTTCTATGAGTAGGAAGAAATGAATAAAGATGCAAAAGAGCAGAAGACAAATATTTTTTAATATTCAATCGAACGCGTTCATATGTGTGTGTGTAGATATTAGTAATGAGTAGATAGATTTTTTTTTGCAGGTAATACATACATACACACAGCGTCAAAAGAAAGTGAACACATGAGATTTTTGCTTTAAAAGTTTTATAATTATATATTAATGAATACAAAATAAAAAGTTAGTATGCAGAATTCAAGGCTTATATTTTAGGAGTCGATTTCTATTTAAAGTGTAATCAAAATCAATACACAAACAAAAATAATTCACATTAATTAAAAAAAGTCTTAATTTTACGCGTCAAAAAAAAGTGAACAGTATATACAAAGTGGCAAATATTAAGTTAAAATATTACACTTTTTTAAGTTTTAATATTTTGTATTTTTCCCTTTAGATTACACAACCGCCTTAAGTCTCCTTGGCATCGATTGGACAAGGTTTTTTGTCACATCAGGAGAGATTTTGACCCATTCTTCCATTAGACACTTCTTTAGGTCTTCCTTGCTCAAAATCGTCCTCTGCCTGATCTTCCTGTCCAGGTGTTCCCACAAATGCTCAATTGGATTGAGGTCTGGAGATTGTGGCGGATGGTCAAATGTCCTAGGGGTCCTATACAGTAGCCATTCCTTCAGAGTTCTCGCTGTATGTTTTGGATCGTTATCTTGTTGGAAGATCCAATTGCCCGACAGGCCTAATTTGTCGACACTGGGGGCGACATTGTTTTGTAAAATATTTAAGTAATCCATCTTGTGCATTGTTGATTCAATGAAAACCAGATTTCCGACTCCAGATGCCGCCATACAGCCCCAAACCATAACTGAGCCCCCATCGTGCTTAACTGTGTTGGTTACACAACTTTCTTTAAATGCTTCATTAGTGGTACGCCATATTTTTGATGTCCTTTTGGCATGAAAAATTTTAAATTTGCTCTCATCAGTAAAGAGAATGTTTTTCCAAAAAGTTGGAGCCACATTAATGTATTTTTTGGCGAAATCCACACGCTTGCTCTGATTTACCTTTGATATCAATGGCTTCTTGCGGGGTATTCGTCTGTATAGGCCATTTTTATGAAGGGCTCTCCTGACCGTACTCGCGCTTACTGATTTGTCTGATGTCTGGGTAATATTTTCTGAAATTTTGACTGCACTTGAGGCTGGATTTACCTTTACTTTTCTTACTACAGCTCTAACTTGAGTATCAGTAAGTCGCTTTGGACGCCCAGTTCTCGGCAAATCTTCCAACCGACGATGTGTGGCATATTTGACAATAATTTTTTTTATTGTGCTTCGGCCCCTGCCTATAATTTCGGCAATTTCACGCAAAGATTTGCCTTTCTCTCGTAAATCTAATATGATTTTTCGAGTGCCACTAGATGTTTGCTTTCCCAAAGTAAGAATTTTTTGTTTTTTTTAATTTTATACACTTTTTTTTTAGGAATTCACTCAAAATAACATTCACCATGACAAAGCACGTGAGTAATTATCGTTTTCCTTAAAAAATTTGGTTATTTCCCGAATTATAGAACGAAAAGAAAAATAAAAGTAAAAAGTGTTCACTTATTTTTGACGCGTAAAATTAAGACTTTTTTTAATTAATGTGAATTATTTTTGTTTGTGTATTGATTTTGATTACACTTTAAATAGAAATCGACTCCTAAAATATAAGCCTTGAATTCTGCATACTAACTTTTTATTTTGTATTCATTAATATATAATTATAAAACTTTTAATGCAAAAATCTCATGTGTTCACTTTCTTTTGACGCTGTGTGTATATTCTATATATTTTATGTATGTACTTAGGTTATCATTATTAAAATTAATTATAATTCAGTTTTTCAAATAAAATTAAATGCAAATTGTAAATCAAACCGAAGCAAACCCATAATTTTGTTGCGTTATAAAATTGTATGTGATATACAAAATTGGTTGACCCGAGATTTTCGTGTGAAAATTTCTTTTATAGACAAAAACAATTTCTATTTTCAATAGAATTAGTTCAAAATTAAATTAACAGTCTGCCAATTTACTTTCATTCCCAATGTTGCGAGTAATCAATTACAATCATACACAATTTATGCTGAAAACATGCTCCAAAAATCTTTTCATATTGTTTTCATTGTATAGAACATGGAATATGGCACGCACGTTGTGCTTATTTCGAACGTGAAATTTGTGTAAAATACATGATGTAGAACAATTCGCAATATTGTATTGTATTCAAAATTTTATCTCAATCGGATGTTAAGAAGTGGTTCTCATTCAGCTTGTAAAAATAACCTACTAACTAATATTCACTGCAAGTTAAATAAAAGGTTATAAAACAAAGTATCAGGCATGTGTCAGAAATCGCCCGGGTAATTTCAAAATAGTCCGAAGGAAACCGTTGGCCGATTCGTTTTTCGAACATTGATGTTCGAATGAACAGCTGATTGTAGAGTGTTTGTGATGTTGGCTGATTGCCAAAAATGTAAGAAGCAAATTCAGTTAGCAAATTCAAAACATGTTTTAAAAATTTGAGAATTTTAAGGGCTGCGGCTTCGCTATTCACATGTTGAGATATCCTTACCATGTAAGACAAGGCATTTTTCCGAATTGCGGCGACAACTAGCGCGATACCAAGATCGCGTTCAAGATCGCTACTGCGTACGTACCAAGGGGCATCAACGGCATATCTTAGTACTTAATTGTGATTATGAAAAGTGTGTTCATTTGTTAAAATATGTAAACAAAAAATATAACAATATAATTTTATTATTGATAAGATGTTTCTTAGTTTCTCAAGACTACCAAATCTTCTTTTTGGTACATTTTTAAGCTCTAGTTTAACTGCGGTACAGATAAGTGTATCTTTGAAAATGTGTTGCTTTGCTTCTGTAAGGATCAATTAATATTCCTGCAATAAGGGTATGCGAATCTTATGCTTTCATTTACTGGATGTGAACTATATATATCTGCTTCAATTAAGTTTGCATACATAGGTATGTGACTTCTGGAGAAGTATGACACACTCTGCCAATTCTATTACTACTCTGCTCTATAAACAAAATTAATGCTATACAAATTGATCTGTGACGATTAGATATAAGTAGTTGGTTCTTATTTACAATAAATGACCAAAGAATATGATGAAGTTTCATTTTATTATTATTATAATTACAGCTGTATAGTTAACCCACTGACCAATCTGATCCACCCCATCCAACCATCAGTTAAAATTATTTGTATTGTCCATAAAAAATTAATTTTAGTCTTGGATTTTTATAGAGTTTTTATAATTTACAACATAAACAGCCAAAGGTATATTGTATTTCTATCAAATTTGTATGTGTACATTATTCAGTTCAATGCACTTTTATCCAATTTTGTTAACAGAACAATTTTGATTTATTATTTCGAATTCAAAGCCCACAATCCTTATATTCATTATATTATAGTTGCAATCAGAAAGAATAACGATATCAACTTATCATAGAGACCTGTAATGAAAGCAGAATAAAGATACACAAATGGATGTTTTGACCAAAGCAGAGGAACAACGTTACCTTTATTGAAGACCCTGAATAAGAGATAGTAACAAACAGCATCGAAAAGATAAAATGTTTCAGTGTGAAAATTACTCAAATGACTGAAGGATAAGTTTAGTTTGTTATTCAAAGTAAAACTTAAGACTACTTAGACTTGGATAAAAAAATCCAGGAAATTTTAATGTAATAAAGAAACATAAAAAATATAAATTGATAAATTTAATTATCCGAGCTGGAAAATAGGAAGCTTAAGTATTAGACTTGTCTCATAAGTTTCTGACATTATCTATGAACTCAGATTGTTTAAAACCAAGTGTAAAATTCTAGTTCCGAACCAGTAGTTTACTTGAAGCTCGCTGCCGCTCCAAGTGTTATACCACACTTTATTCCTAGACTCGGCTTCGATCAGCAAGGAGAGTCGTTAGGAGGGGATGATTTCCCTTCCGGAGGCTTAGAAGCAGAGAGTTAACTTGGGCAAGGCTTTGGCTCTGTAATGCTGCGGTTATTTCTTAAATTATATCCCCAGCAGGGCTGAACAACGATATGAGTCGCTTAGCATCTTGAATAAAAAACATATCTGTAAAAAGTATAAAGCAAAGTCGAAAATCCTGTCAGTTTCAATAAGCAGAACTTCTAAACCACGCAATAGATTTTGATACGTTTTTCACTGTCATTTAGAGAATTTTTTGCGAAATATACTTCCATGTTTATATGTACAAAAACAATAGATTCAACAATAAAAGTATTTAATTTATTCTTATTCATATCTAATAATTTATGAAAAAAAAAAAAACAAAATTTCCCATCCAGCATGGCATTGCACGACCAACCGAATCTATCCTGGAATTTGTGTAAAAGAAAAAAAAAAAAAAATCAAAAAAAAATGTTTGACAAAATTTTAAAATACATCTAAGCTTTAAATACAAACTTTAAATTACCAAGTTCTCGACAACAGCGCAATCAGCGCAATCAAACGAACAAATGAGTAAACAAAAAAACAAACATTGATTTCTATATATTAGAAGATTGATTTATATGATTTTTTTTTTTTTTCAGCATTTCAAGTGCTGCGCAATTACTACAAAGTTTGTTTTGAATAAATTACAGAGAACTTAAAAGAAAAATTCAAATCAATTGTGTCAAGAAGTCGTTCAAATATTGGATGTAGAACAAAAAATGCAAACAGTCATAGGTTGACATCGATAGAAAAATGGAAATCATTCTATTTAATGCACAAAGCAATCTTATTATATATTTTACAGCTACAATGCAATAAAATAAACAAAGTTAAGTTTTAAGTTCTTCAAATTTAGTAAAATATTATCAAAACATACTCGTACTTATTAACAAAACACAGCTGACTAAAACAAAAAGCCTATGAAATTCGCTAAGCTTATGAAGCGCATTAATACGGGAACGTGGGCAGACCACAACTGCAAATCACGTACTACTAATTATAATTCACAAATGCATTCAAGTACAAGCAGATTATGCAAAACTTATTGAAGCTCAGAATATCAGACTCAAGTTACGGGATACATAGAAGTACCACCAAAATACAAAAATAAAAAAAAAAAAAAAAAATAAAAAAACAAACATCTTATTCGTAGCAAATTTATCTTATGTTAAATTCTCAGTGAACCTCAACGTTTTATTCATTAAGTTGCTACATCTACAGGTATTTATTATAAAACAAAGTCCCTTCGCCGTGTCTGTCTGTTTGGCTGCGAAAAACTCAAAAAGTACTGAACGTATTTTCATATGATTTTCACAAATGGATGGAGTGATGCATAAGAAATGTTATCGATATACAATTCATTAAGGTTTTGTGTTAATTATTAATGACGATGATTGTTGAAAAAGTCTGAAAAAATAATGCCGTGAACTTTGTTAACCACATGACCAATGTGTCGATAATGTCATAGACATCAAAAGGCATTGAAGTTTCAAGCATTTAGAGTTCTTTGTCTCTTATTGCTTCGCCCCATCAGGTTTCAGTGATTTAATAAAAAGAATCGATTTAATGTTGGTGGGAAACAATTAGGACAACATCAATGACTAAAAAAATCACACACAAAACTATTTTTTAATAATTTGAAAATCCAACATTGGAGTAAGGGAATGCGCCTCTAGTTGGTGGGAGTCATAAGAAATAATTTGGATACATTTTTTTTTTTTTAGAAAATTTGTAATTCATTTGTAATGAGGATCTCAGGGTCCCCCAGGTACGTTAGCCCATGGGTTGAAATACACTGAGCTAACCCCTTAATCCGACATTATCATCACCATCATCATTATCACCATTGAAATAATAATTTTTGACTTTCGTAAACAATTAGAAATGAGGAAAATATTATCTCTTCATAAGTACAAAACCAAAATTTTTATTATCTCTCTTTACTTAATTAAGGCTAAAGATTCCTTTCTTCAATGGATTGCTTTCGTTTTCTCTTTCCCTATGATTTTGAAAAAGCTTTTCTTCAAATGTGAAAGCTTAACCAACAACATTGGCGTCAACACTGTGGAAAGAGTCTATGATATTGTTGCTATGAATGAATTCACCACTAGATGACAGTAAAATTGTGCTGTGGTGTGGTGAGTTTCTAGTTAACAATTGAGAGAATAATTTGCTCTTAAAAATATCCAAGGACTCTTATTTAAAATTATATTTTTGTTTGTATTTGCATTTTATTGTTAATTAAAAAAATAAACAGATTTAAAATTAATTAAAAATTAAAATTAATTTATTTAATTAATAAAAAATTAAATAAATTGAAATAATAACAATTAAGATTGACTATTCTAGTATCTAGGATTTATTGTTATATATTTTTATTAAATTAATTTAATTTAATTTGTATAAATTTTGTAATTTTTTGTTTATTTATTCAGTTTCGATTTTGCTTTGTGTGCGTGCGTGTGTTTTTTTCTGTAAGGACAAATACACAAGGATCACATTCCATTGCAACTTGATTGGTTGACTGACTGTTTGAATTTTATGTTGCAAGCTTATAGCAAGTTGAATTCCTTTTGTGCTGCTGCTGCTGCTGCTGCTGCTGCTGATGATTGCCATTTTTTGGTTTGGTTTGCTGCTCCTGATGTTGGGTTCTGCTCTTAACATAATAATGAGTGAGATTTGTGAGTGAATGCGATGCTCTTTATATGCGTGCGTTAGTTCACCACACTCACTCACTTTTTGCTCTCGGCTTGCTTCTTCGTTCATTTTCATGTTGTTGGGAAGCTGCCGCACGTATCCTGTGTACATAAGGATATCAACAACAACAACAACAACAACAACAACGATAATAATAATAACAAAGTTATACGCGGCAGCAGCCAAAACAACAACAGCCGACGAGGACTTCGACCACGACGACGACGACGACGACGACGACGATAATAACGATGATGATGTTGATGTTGATATTGTAGGAAGACGACGACGACGACGACGATGACGATGACGATGGCGATGACGCCAACAATGCCGATGATGCTGAAGCCGACGACAAAATGAAATTGAAAAAAATAAAATAGCAACAGCAACACACACCAATACATATACACACTGGCACGCACATACACATACACAGATACAGATACTCATAGACATAGCGAGAAGCAAGCAGTCGAGCATCGGGCAGGCAGGCAGGCAGGCAGGCAGACAGGCAGACAGGCAACTTTCATTTCACTTATCTTCAAGGGATAAATCTCAAAAATTGCTCAGTCTGTTTTGTATACGGGCGTCAAGCGGTCGTACGGTAACGGCTAACGGTAAACGATAAACGATAAAAACTAACGGAACAAACACGTTTTGTTGTGTTCCCTATTTCCTTCGTGCATTGCGTGCTCCTTTCGAGTTTTACGTTTATTTGTTACAATTGTTTGCAACAAGACAACAAAGAAATACATAAAAATAAAAAAAAAAAAATTAAAAAAAAAAGACACGAAAAAACCTAAGAATAAAAACAAAAAATTGTTGTTTTGTTTTTTAATTTGTTTGATTGGTTTGTTGCTGTTGTTGTTGTCTATTGTTATTGTTGTAGAGACTATTTGACTCTATTTTATGTTAAAAGCCATAAAATTATTAGTCATCCTTATCGTCATCGTCATCAACAGAATATCAACATCACCATCAGCATCCAAGACTAGAAAGACAATACTTGACTTTCCCCTTAACAGAAGTTGGCAATTTAAATTAATTTATTAAAAATATAAGCAACAACAACAACAACAACAACAATACAATAATAATAAATGAAGAAACTAAAGAAATATAATATATGATATATAAAAAATATCGCGCGCTTAAAATAAATAAATAAAAAAAATTAAACATTTTTTTTTAATAAATTTTTTTTTATTGGAAAAATATTTCCAATTATTTTGGTGATCTTTTTTTTTTTTTTTTGTTTGGAAGTGTTCAAAAAAATATACAATAAAAATGTAAAGTATTATAAAATAAAAATTATATCAAAATTAAATTAAAAAAAAAAATTTGCAATACAAAAAATTCAAATAAATTTAAAATTAAAATTAAGATTTATTTGTGTTCTGTTTTTTTTTTTTTTTGTATTTCTATTTCTTTATTAAAAAATTCAATAATAAATTTTTTGTTTAAGTGTTTTATGTGTGAAGTTTTAACAAACAAAAACAAAAAAAAAAAAAAAAAAATACTGATAAATATATTTGTTTTTTTTGTAGATGATAAAAATTTTATAGTTTTGAATTCAATTTAAATAAGAAAGTTGAAAATAAATGCAATTAAAATTAAACTTTTAATTATAAATTTGTAATTAATTTAATTAGGGACATCAATAATAATAACATTAATGAGAATTTTTTTTTTTATTAAGTTTTAGATTTTATTCTAATTTTATTTTGAGAATATTTAATTTATTATTTGTAATTAACCTTTAATAATTGAAGAATACTAATTGATGTAAATGTTAGGTGGATAGACGAATTCCCATAATTCACTAGAAACAGAAACTGAAATATTTATTTATTTATTTACAGAATTAGATTATATACATTTAGTTACTTATAATATATAACCTAAGTTTTTTAAGGAATGCTAGCTACAAGGCCTTCGACATGGTCTGTCTTAAATAAAAAAAGATTAGATTAAATTAAAATTCGAGGAGATGTTGGTGAGTGAGTTGACTGTGCTCCGTTCTCAATCATACTAACAAGGAACAAGTTGGACGACCGTAGGAGTCAGGAAAGTGGATAGGTGTTTTGGAAGGGTTAGAAACTGAAGTATCTTTATATATATAATTCTTCTGTGAGTGTGTATGTCACTGAACTTCTCTTAAACGACTGGACCGATTTTGATGAAATTTTTTGTGTGTGTTCAAGGGGATCTGAAAATGGTTTAGATTCACAATTTTGTCCGCTGGACAATGTTTTTTTAATTAATTTTTAATTTATTAGTAGTTGTTGATTTTGGAATGTTTTACATTGGATCCGACAGACGGCGCTACCATCGCAGTGTCAAATCTTTATATATAAAATTCGAGTGTACAAAAATTTGTGACTCTTAATCTCCTAAACGGCTAGACCAATTTTGATAAATTCTTCTTTGTTTTTCTTATGGAGTCACCAAGATGGTTTATGCTTCAGTTGGATCCTTTTGGTGCCGCTGTTGTTGAGATACGGGCACTTTTTTGTCAAAATTTTAACATTTTTTTATCTAGGGCACACTATGCTAAGCAGATTTTAATAAATTTTAATTTTTAAATTTTTTCAAATTATAAATGAACAGAATGGCGTACTTATGTTTTCAGTTTTTGACTTTTATTATAATATTTTTAAGTATTAAGTTTTTTGAAATCCACTTCTAATGCTTTGGTTTTATTTATTTGGTTGTATTTTCCCTCATTAAGTACGCCCTTCTTGCGCTCTTCATTTCTTTAAGTGAGACAAAAAAAGAGACAGCGTGTTTCGTTGTTTTTGTGGCTTGCTTTTGTTTGTGTTTCGTATTTGAGGCTATTGATCAATTTCCACTAGAAGGGTCGCTGGTTTTTGTATACCTTTCGCGTATTTAAGTATTACAAACATATTTCGAATACAACGCGTACGAAGTCGCGGGCGCACCTAGTATTCTATATAATTGGCAGCATTTTTGAGAAAAATCTCTTAAATAAAATGAATTCCATTTAATATACAAGATAGCTTAATGTGGATCTATGGGTGTTGAGAATTGATATGATAATATAAATATATGCCCAATCTAACATCAACTTTAAAAGATTTTTGTTTCGTTTTCTATCTTTTAAGTAGTTGGCAATAAAGTCATTGTACTTCTTATAGAGATTTTCAAGATATTTAAACATTAACCATTGATGCATTGTCAGCTTTATTTAATGGATTAATTTACCATAATTTTCTTGTGTAACTTTCTAATAACAAACATTCACAATACATCGTATGCATTCTCTGCTTGATGTGATTGATCTCCAGAAGCAATTGTTTAATCATTCAAGGCATTTTGCAAGGAGTGATATAAGTATTGTATATTCTTAGTAAAACATGGGAAGGTGTTTCCATATCATAATGATTTTTCATAATTCATATTAAGTCTACATATAAATAATCTTCCGTTTAAATAAAAACACATAATCGATTTCTTGCCATACAAATATGAGCCCTTTTTTCTTCAAAACATTGTTCTATTTCATTTCGAATCCACAATCTGAGCAACCAATATTCTATTCTGAATAAACAAATGTTACAAAAATATCTTATCCTGTTCAAAAATTATTCAAAATACTAACTACGAGTATATTACAATAAATTCTATCAGTGTTTCATTAGTTCTTCAGCAATTCTTCTGTTTATCTGATCAACCGAAAAACAAAAAATTAAAAATAATAATAAAAATTATTGTTTATAAATATTGTAATATGAGAAGAGGAATGAGGACGGCCTTCCTTATCCATGAGATAAGTGAAATTTTTCATTTCGCGTATGCAACAATATTTTAGTTAAGCCATTTCAATGTCACCGCATGTAAGAGTACAAATTGTATTTTACTTTTAGATATTTTGAAATTCAATGAAATCACATTCCACATCCATCTGGAGCATAATAGGATATAGCGACGACACATGTTAACTAAACAATATTGTAAATGCGAACGAATAAAATCCTTGATGCGCTCGCTGCCTGCCTGCCTGCCTGCTTTTCTATCTCTTAGTCATGTCCTGGCTTGGCATAACATGGCATGGCATGCCAATAACAGCCTAAAGCCAAAGCCAAAGCCAAAGAACAAAGTTGATATTGAAAAAATGAAAAAAAAAAAAAAAACACAAGAAATTATTTTATTTTGCATACTTTCTTCTCATACACACATAAACACAGACAATCACTCACTCACACAAAGCCTTACTCACTCAATCAGTGAGTGAGTGAGTGAGTGCTTAAGCACCACAAACGCGACAAAATTTCAACTGATTGCGGCAGCAATGGCGACATAAATATTTTCTTTCTTTGTATGCATGCATATTTGTATTTGTTTGTGTTTGTGTGTGTGTGTGTGTGTGTGTGTGTGTGTGTGTGTGTGTAAGGAGATTCCATGTGTCGAAATTTTCTTTATCGTTTATTTATAAAAATTTCTTCTTCCTTGTTTTGTGTTTTGAATTTATTTGTTTGGAATTTTATTTTATTTTGATTTCTCAACTTGCTGTGAGTTGAGTATGTAAATTGATTGTTCTTTTGTTTTTGTTGTTGTTCTTTGTCTTGTATTTCTAAGGTTTTCTTTTTCTTTTTTTTGTTTTGTCATGTGTTTTTGTAGATGTTTGAGCGTGTGTCTGTTAAGATAAAACGTTCAAAAAGATTAAAACACAATGAAGGAGTAGGAAAAATAACTAAACAACAAATATATGAACATTTTGGGCAATCGAAACACATAAAAAATATTGAGAAATACAAAAGAAACAAAAAAAAAAAAACAAAACAATATAATAAAATAAAATAATATAAAAGACAAAGAAATATCTAAAATTTTATTGTTTTACATATTTTTTTGTTGTTTTGATTTGAATAAATGTTTATGTATTTTGTATCAGCAGCATTTCTATATGACACATAACATTAAAAAGATATTTTCCTGCAAAGGAAACAAAGCCAAAAAACAATATTAAATTCCTTTCTATTGAGTAAAAGTGTAAAGATGTTTACCACAATTATTACACGTTTTAATGGCCATGATTGTATTACAAAATGATGATGATGATGATGATTACTAATTCACTTAATTAAGTAGATGAAAAGCAAAACTCGAACCCCTTAAAATTCTAAGTTTGCCCACTTATTCAATATAATTTCATTGTCATTGACATTTCAAATTGAATTTTGTTGAGTTTATATTTCAAGATTTGAGTGTCTTAGGGAATATAAAAGTTTAACATTTCAAAATTCTTAAACAGGAAATTATCAAAGGCACTTTTTGACAACATTTAATGGATTCTAGTGTTCTAAGTTTTACCTATTAATTTTGATAACAATTAATTAATAAATTTTTCTAATTCAGCTTCAATTTTTTATCTTATTCTTCAAACCTTTATATGTACAATACGTATATTTTTTACAAGTTTCAACAGACATTTGATAAAAATTCATGTTCAACAGAAGATTTGTAGACCATTGAGTTCACTTAGTCGTTTTATTTCTTGATATGCTTAAATCATTCTTCAACTCAGTCAATTATGAAATCATAATTAAATGGAAATGCAATTTTTGTTTTTTTTTTCTTTAAAGTTTTTATTTATTTTTTTTTTTTATTTATTATTACTATTAACCTTAAGAACAGGAGAGAGGTAGCACTGGCTGCTAGGGCCTTAGGCTACTTTTTTGGAATTTTTTTCTTTTTTTTTGATTGTGCACTCTTATTATTTTTTCATTTTAATGATAAACTCTGAACGCAAATCCAGTGGATGCCGCCGATTTAATCTTCGTATGTGCTGGTTGTTGTCAAGCAGGTTGACTGCAAGATGATTAACATGCCTTTCCAACCTGGACATATATGAGTTCCTGATTCTTGCGTTTTGCTCATGAATCGTTTGAGTCTACAGATCTCTGTGTTGCACTGAGTTTCTCACGTACTGAAATCTTTGAAGGATGTCAATGTTTGAGTTGGAGGCAGTGCCACATAGCTGTATTACATAAGTCCACACCGGTTTACGTATGGATTTATAGAGTAATAACTTGTTTTTCAGGCTTAAATGCGAGCTTCAACTTAAAAGCCAAGAGATTTTTAAAAGTTTTAGGTCGAGCAGTTTGCTTTTCAATTTTATGTGGGGCTGCCAAGTAAGCCTTCTATCGAGAGTTAGTCCAAGGTATTCCCGGAATAGTATCGCCATTTAGGTTTATATGAGGGCAGCTCTTGCGATTCTTGGTAAAGCTCACATGAATGGACTTCTCTGTACTCTCACGGCAATGTTCGATCTTTTGAGCCACAGTTTCAGAATATTTATTTGGTTCTGCAAAATGATTGTGGGTTATTTTGATTAGTTTAACAGAATAACTGAAGACTCTCTCTATATTTAAAACTCACTTTTTACCCATGGAATCTATGGAATCATAGTTTCTTCTACTCGAAGAATAACTCAAACACCTTTATAATATAAATTTAATTTCTTGCTTACAGAAGAGAAACTATAAAATTTACTATTGCCATTTATGAACCTTTTGCAACCAAAATATTATTTAAACTATCTTATATAAAGAAAATTGTATTCAAGTAAACAATAAGAAATCAATGACTTTATTTGTTTTCTAGTTTTTTTTTTTTTTCATTTCTTCATTTCAACAAGAAAAAAATAATAATTTGATTAATTAAGAAGTTTATTTCTTTCATTAAGACAATATTAACTGGAAATTGAAATGTGAAAAATTGATTTGTTGTCCAAACGAAGAAGAAAAGTGAAAAGTTGAGAAATCAATGATGAATTTAATTCAAATATATTATACAAGCCTTATTAACTTCATAATGTTGAATTTTGAGTAGGAAAGTATATACATAAATATATTGTCAATCATCAATCATGTGTATCAAGTCAAGTATTTTGTTATTTTCAAAAGAAATGAAAGGAAAGAAAAAAAAAAGAAAAGGAAAAGGAAAGTTGACAACTAGAATATTTTAAACTTTTTTCATGCTTATGAATTTTTCCTTTTTTTTTTTTTTATGATTTTTCATTTAAATTTTTCCATAATTTTTTTTTTTTTTTTTACCTTTTTTTATGCTTTTTCTTTTTGTGTTGCTTTCTTATACTTATACAATAATATTGCTTAATGCTTAATTGTGCAAACACAAATTGTGAGATTGCTTTGATTGGGCACAAAAGTATGCTTCATTTACGTGTCTGTCCTGAATGTCGTCCCCTCTGTTCTGTCCTTTGTCCTCTCTGGTTATGGTTATGGTTGCTTGTTAACGAAACGAAGAGAAACCAAATGAATGGCATAAGAAAAATATAATTTTTCTTTAAGTTTCAGTTGAGTTGTTGTTTCTTTTCCTTTCTTTATGATACTCGTCTCGTCACGGGAGTGAATAGTATTATAAGTTTGTCATTTGAATACAATACAATGAAATATTCATTGCGTGAAGAGTATTTCGTATTTCATCTTCGGCATAGTCGAAGATAATTTTCCTTCTAGATTTTTATTTTGACTTTCTTTAAAGCACAAAAGTATGTGTGTTTCATTTTTATTTTTGTATTATTTTTTTTTTTTTTGTACTGATGAGGCACGCACGGTTGCACTCACGCTCTATGGTGACTTAGTAGCCAAATCTATCATTTCACATACATAAGTATGTATATACTTAAGGATATACAGAAGAGGTACTAAAAATTTAAACACACCAATACAATCACATTTCTCTGCAAGTATCTATGCAAGTTTTTCTGTTTTTTGTTTTTTTTTTTTTTTTTTACAAATTTTCTCTTGTGTGCTTCGCTTTGCTTTGTATGTTTTTTTAATCTATTTTTTTTTTTAAATTTAAACACACCAATACAATCACATTTCTCTGCAAGTATCTATGCAAGTTTTTCTGTTTTTTTTTTTTTTTTTTACAAATTTTCTCTTGTGTGCTTCGCTTTGCTTTGTATGTTTTTTTAATCTATTTTTTTTTTTTTTTTTTTTGTCTTATAAGACTTGCACGTAACCAAGTTAAGGGACAACTTTTTTTACAAGGATTACCTTTACTTTTAGAAGAAGACTAAGAAGACTTTGATTTAAAGTCGATGTAATCAACTCTAAAACAAAAGAAAAGAACTGCAAAGAAAGAAAAAAGTTGTAGAAAAAAGCAAAAAGGAGAAATAACCACCATATTTACTTTAGCTTTTTCGTTTGTTTAAATATAAATAACCTTTACACAATTATAAATAAAGCTACATCAAGTAGGCCAATGATATCAAATTCTGCCTCACGAAACCAAACTGAGGTTGGTCGGTCCAACCTAATAAAAGCAATTACAATACCTTTGTCAATTTAATGTTCGCAACTCTTGTAATTCTATCAAGAGACGGTCAATCCTTCTGCTCCTCTACAGTGTCATGTTTGGACCTACGTATATTGAAAATGCTTTCCATTTAAATTTTAATATAGACAAATGCAGACAAAAACAGTTAAATTTCTATGAACTTTGAACTGACAAGAATAAAAAGAATAGTGATTTCTCTTATCTATAAATTTACCCATCCTAGAAGAGACAACGAAAGAAGGTTTATACTTGTAGTATAAGAAGATTTATACAAAATTTTATTCATTCTTCAAGCAGTAACTTGTTCAGCAGTTTCTCAGTAGAGAAAGTTAGAAAATACTCGTGTTTAGTATGAATGCGGTACTTAAAATTTGCTTGAAATCATTAAACAAAGTTGCCACTGAATCATTGATAAATAATAATAATAAGTTTTATATAAAACTAGTTATCCCGGCGTGCGTTGCTACGCCCTCGCACAAAAAAGATAAGAGAGCATATACGTATGGAAACATTTCTTCCTTTGATGAAAATCAAGGAGATATGTGGGGATGGGAGCTATAACAGAGAAAGGAATGGAGTGCTGTAGACGATGACCGCCGATAAAAATAAAAAATGGGCCAAGTGCGAGTCAGACTCGTACACGGAGGGTTCAGTACCAGATTGTGGTTTTATGGGAGGTACCCCCTCTATTAGTCTGATTTGACTGCTTCCAACAAATGTACCGCGCCTATATCAGAAACTTATAGTTAGACACTAATTTCAGTTCAATAGTTCAAAAAACAAAAAAGTTTACCGAATAGGAACCTGAATTTTAATGGTGGGTTTGTATGGGAGATACTCCTCCTAGTTGGCCGATTTGATTGATAGATGTGTAGCGCCTATGTCAAGAACTTATAGTGTCTAAATATCAGTTCGATAGAACAAAAAAAGTTTTTCGAATAAGAAACTGAGTTTTAGTGGTGGGTTTGTATGGGAAGTACCCTCCCTAGTGGACTGATCAAACTGAAATTTTACAATATAAGTCTCTGATGCATAGCTACCAACCATCGAAATTTCAAGATCGTGGGATTACTGGGTCGTTTAGCTGCCATACAAACCAAAATATTTCTTGTATGGGGACCCCTTTCAGTTTTTAAAAATATTTTAGTTTTAGTATTTGTTGCTAATTCCCGGATAGAACTACTACATATTCTGTAAAAATTTCAACTCTGTAGCTATTACGGTTTGCAAATCCATTCCTTCACGTTTTATGTCACGTCCCACTGAAACGGGACGTCTCCTAGTTCTAAGCTACCTCCCCACCAATTTTCAGCCAAATCGGTTCAACCGTTCTTGAGTTATAAATAGTGTAACTAACACGACTATCTTTTATATACATATATTGTGAATCTAAACCATTCTCAGATCCCCTTGAACACATACAAAAAATTTCATCAAAATCGGTCCAGTCATTTAAGAGAAGTTCAGTGACATACACACTCACAGAAGAATTATATATATAAAGATTGTGAATCTAAAGCATTCTCAGATCCCCTTGAACACACACAAAAAATTTCATCAAAATCGGTCCAGTCATTTAAGAGAAGTTCAGTGACATACACACTCACAGAAGAATTATATATATAAAGATTGTCTTGAGAATCATAACAAAAGCAAAGTGTCATTGGGTTGGTTTTTAGGAAGTAAAAATAATTTTCTAATATCAAATTTAAGATCAAAATTTTCCAGCTCAGGCAGTTTTGTCTTTGATATTTTTTTTTTTTTTATAAAATTTTAAAATAGAAAAGGACAAAGGACTTTTTATTTCTTAAGAATCTTTGTTTATTAACCTTAACCAAATGATGAATGATGAGTGATTTTACACTTCTAATAATCATTAATTATATAGTACAATTTGAAGGGGGGGATCTGATAGGTTTTACTTTTCATTTCGATAAGATGATGTTACAAACTTCATAGTGAATGATGAAATTCATAAAAAAGAATTTCCAAAAAAGGAAACAGAAATTTTGGAAGAAATATCTTTAAGTAAAATCAAATACATTTATATGGGTATGTATGTATGTATGTATATATGTGTGAGCATATGTGTTTGTGTGTGTGTATGGTTTTTATATAATATTTATGTTCAATTGAATTTGGCTTGGTTTGTTTGTACATAAATTCATTCTATGTATTTAGGACCGTGCCAATTGTCCTTGATACAGGAATTTCGCTTCCACCTACATGCACACATACATGTGAATATGCTGATATCTGTGTGTATGTGTGTGTGTATGTGTGTGTGTGTGTGTGTGTGTGTGTGTGTATGTGTATGTGTGTAAGTTTTTTAAGATACTTGGTTACAGTTACAGTTCAAGTAAGCGTCGCGTTTGCTTTTGACACATCATTATTTTTTTTTCTTTTTGTGTATTTTTGTGTTCCTTATCCCTTTTTCTGCTCCTTTATTTTGCTTGCTTTTTTTTTATCCTTTTGTAATGTTTTATGGTCTTCATCGTTTTAAGAATTGTCCAACTGGATTTTATTTGCCCCAAAACGGGATTTGTGCTTAGCACATTTTCAAAGCAAACGAAATGTAAAAGAAACCAAAATGAAAAAATAAAAGGAAAAGAAAAGAAAAGAAAAGTCAGAAATGCTTAAAGAATTTCAACTTAAGATAAACTAAGCAAACAAACAAACAAACATACAAAATTTTAAGAGCTAAACTATGTTGTAAGATTTCAGATCAGATAAAATACTTATGGACTTGCTTTCAACACAAAGTGGATGAAATCAACATTTTCGTTGTGTTGCGCCCATTTTTTCTTAAGAGATTCTTCTCGCTTCTTAAATGTTTCATCTGGTTCAAGTGGGTGCACTTAAGGCGAGATGCGAGATGCGAGATGCGAAATGTGAGATTTTTAACATACTAAGTATGTGGAACAGAAGAGGTGATTCTGAAAGCCCAGCGGAAAGTGTTTGTTTGCATTAAAATCAATTACGTTTGCATTGTTAAAAGGCAATTGCTCTGACAGCAGAAGCAGCACCAGGAGTGTCGATTGATACTTTTGCATTGATTTGTCCATAGGCAACATGCGAGGACGATTATCCTTTCAAATGCAAAATGTTCTCTTTTTTTCTTTTTTTAATTCTTTTTTTTGTGTCTTTCTTTGTTTTCTTTATTTTTTTTTCTGTAGACTTTCTTCGTTCTATGTTTGCGTATAGAAAATGTATGCTGATTTGGAAAACTGATTTTTCATGTTTATTTGCCACTCAAAGTGATACGAAAGATATTTGCATACACACACACACACACACACACACATACACACACACACACACATACACACACACACACACATTTATACGCATTTTAACAAATACATACTCACATTTGTAAGTTTGTACTCGTATGCACCTGTGTCTGGATGCGTTTTTTTTTCGTTTTTGGTTGATTAAATACCCTTCACCACACAAATTTTAATAAGAATTTGCTCCTTTAGTTGTTAAGATAAGAAATGGAAAATTTTCATTTCATTTTCTTATAACATAATTTCTTATATTTCTTCATTTTGTGGCTCTTCATTAAAGTTCTTCTATATAAAATAACTAGAATTATTGTAATCACATTCGTTTTTTTCAAGTTCGTTTACTAATTTGCACTCAGGCAATCAATCGAAATATCATTATTAACACAACACAAGAGAAGTCTTCAGACTTCTGTGTATAATCTGTTACAATTATGTATGTAATTCGATTAGTTGCGTGTCAACTTCGTGTGCTTGCCAGCCAATGGAATATTGATATATTTTCATATGACTTGAAGAAGTCATTCCTCCACTGATTGATGAAATTGAGACAAAATGAAAAATGGTATATACGCAACTTGAAAATGATGACTGTCTTCAATGTCTGGCAAGCCAATTTTCTTGAAATATTATTTGAGGCCACTGTAGGAGGTTTGAGTTATCCTGCATTCTCTTTCTTCTTTGTGTTACTTTTAGAATACTAACTTTGACTTTTATGCAGTCAGTAGGCTTCTGTTTTTCATAAAAAGTTCTTGGGATTGGTTTCTACCAAAGAGTAAATGAAAATAGGACAAGTGCGAGTGAGACTCAGATTGGTGTGTGTTCCGATTTGACTGATTCCAACAAATGTACCGCGGCTATATCAGAAACTTATAGTGTCTAAATTTCAGTTCAGTAGTCCAAAAAGCAAAAAAAAAAGTGTTTCGAATAAGAACCTGAATTTCAATGGTGGGTTTGTATGGGAGGTACCCCTCTTGATAGACCGATTAGGATGATTACAACATATGTGTAGCGCCTATATCAAAAACTTATAGCGTATAAATTTCAGTTCGATAGAACAAAAAACAAAGGAGTTTTCTTAATAAGAACCTGAATTTTAATGGGGATTTGTATGGGAGTTACCCGCCTAGTGGTCCGATCAAGCTGAAATTGTGATAATATAAGTTTTTGATGTAAAGCCACTAACTGTCCAAATTTCAAGATCGTGAGATTATTGGATCGTATAGCTGCCATAAACACTAAAATGTTTCTTGTATGGGGACCCTTTTAAGTTTTTGAAAATATTATAATTTTAGTATATGCTGCTGATGCCCGGAAAGAACTACACATTATGTTAAAATTTCAACTCTCTAGCTATTGCGGTTTATGAGATATGACCCGAGACGGATGGACGGACAATGAAGTCTCTGGATCCCTAAAAAAAAACTAGTATTCTGACTTAAGAATTTCATGTGTTTTGAGGTCGTTGATGCACAGAGCACAGTTGACAATTAACTGCTGCAGATTTCCAGTTTGGGCTTATAAAATATCGTGAGAAATTACTGAAATTGCTTTCATTTTGTTTTGTATTAAGAAGTTTTCTAATTTTTCTTACTTGTTTGGCTTCCAATTCTTTTGCGAGTATTGCAAATTTCTTTGAAACTGTAACTGAAGTAGTTTTTCTTCACATTTCCTTCAGATGTCATTTCTTTATTAATTTTTTTCCTTTGTAGATGGTTTCATAGTCTGCACTTTAAACCCAATCTGTTGTACAATTTTTCTCGTTTTCACTCCTTATTTCCTTTCCTTTCCTTTCATATACTTTTCTTTCCTTTCCTTTTCTTTTCTTTCATTTACTTTCCTTTCCTATCTCTTTTATTTTATTCTATTCTATTCTTCTCTATTAGATTGTTTGCCTTTATACTTCCTAACTCACGGACTCTCTTAGTTCTTTAAGACCATTTTCTGTCGATATGCCTACCTAAGTATGTATGTTTTACTTCTTTATGTCATTGTCATCTTCTTCATCATCATCATCATTATCGTCATCGTCATCATCAACGTTGATGGTGTTGTCGTTCTTATCTTATGTCTTGTTATCGTTGTCATTGAAGTCGGTGTCCTTTTTTGTTGTAGCCTTTGAATTGGAATTGCTCCATTGGCATGCTTTTTCTTCTAACATTAGCGACAATTCAATTTCAAATATGACAAAGGCGTGGTCCACCTTAGTTACATTCCCGTTCCCGTTCCTGTTCCCGTTCCCATTCTCATTCTCATCCTTATTCTCATTTTCCTAACATTACCAATACTGACACTTCAATAGTATTGTATTTGTATCTTTCAGTAACTCCACGTCTTCCAATCATTTTCTTTTCTTTTTTTTTTTTCAAAAATCTTTTAAAATTCTTCTTGTGTTTTTGCAGAACTAAGGCAACTTTATTGTTTTGTTTAATCATTCATTTTGATACCGTGTGCATTTTACCCTTTTTCCTATTTGTTTATCTAGTTCCCTTTGTCTTACAAATTTATTTAAAGTTTGTTTTCTGTTCCTTTAAAAAACGATTTCAAACGATTTCAAACGATTTTTGCCTTTTTTTTTTCGTTTACCTTAAGTTTATTTGGCTTTAAACTATTTTAATGTAGATTTCTATATAAGTATATATTTTGTATACTCTTTTCTCCTTGTTTTGTCTTTTTTTATTCAGTTTATTTTCACTGACTGACATAACCACAGATTCCGATTAGTGAACTCAGATAAGCATCCTCCACACACTTGCTAGCATACACATAAACTATAAATGCATATAATTGTATGCATAGATACAATATACATCATATGTATGTAACATAGTATATCGTGCATTGATATCCGGCTATGTACAACGTATGTACGAGTATACAATTTATTTCACTTATTTGCGTTTGTCGTCCTGTGGCTTTTGTATCCTTTTTTATCGGATGTACATTTTTTTTTTTTTGTCTCCTATCTGGATAAATATCGATATAATTTTATGTAATTTTTTTTTTTTTTAGTATTTTTTGTAGTTTTCTTTTTTTTGTTTGCTTTTATTTTTCCAATTTAATTTGGTTTCATAATTTTTTGTTGCAATAATATTTTTTATCAATGTTACCTGTTCGTTGTTTGTATCCTTTCTATATTCTAACTGTCTCTACCTTTGCTTTTTCTCCGTTTTTATTCTGTTTCTCCTTGAAACTGTCTCCCTCTTTTTGATGGCCTTTTCTTTTTTCAGTCAACATGACTTGGTTGCAAACCCACTCCCTCTAAGGATATCACAGTACATCTGGTTTAATTTAAACTGTATACCCTTTATATATTTTCTCATTTAACACTTTGTGTCAATGCTTGAACACATGGTACTTGGAATAATACCTACGTACCATATTTCGGAGGCCTCTTAAAGTATTAATTTCTATTTAGAATGGCGAGGCATCTTTCACTTTGAACACTTTGAAACTAAAATATTAATATTATGAAGCTGATACTCCCTTGTTAATTGGAAACAGATTGTTTGGTTTATAAGACCAAATATTATTATTGCCTTCGGTAGAAAAATGATTTTTAGCAAGGGTTTTCATATATTTTGTCAACAAAAATTTCAAATGTCATGTCATGAAATTTGACCTAATATATTTCCACAAATTAGACTAATTGGACCAATATTTGCAACCTTTGGTCACCATAAAGACTAGGGTAGAAAAATATGCTTTGTATGGAAACCACCTTTTTCAATCATTAAATTAAAGAATAAATAAATAAATAAATACAATTATTTAAATTAATTTAAGGTATGAGTTAGAAATTAGCAGAGTTTTTTTTTTTTTTTTTTATGGAAAACTTATTATTCATTTCTGAAGTTAAAAAAGCAAGAATTTTTGCTATGACAAACCACTAACTCTGATATGGAACTACAATATTTATATATCTGTATTTTATATCAACAAATTTAACTAATCGAGTGAATATCTATCTATCTATCCAAACAATAGCCTCTTTATAAGTCTATGATGATAGTGATTGATGAAGTTTTTCTAAGAAAAAGTAAGGTATTCAAGTTTCATTGGAACCAAAATAGACGTCAATAGACAACACCCTCTTTACTTGTTCCATTAATGTTTTTCAATTTTCGATTGAGCCGTGGTCAGTTTTTTTTTTTGTTTTTTTTTTTTGGCAATGCTTTGCGGTAGATATGTACATGCTCGTATGTGGTTTTGGAAAAAAGGAAGGGCGAAAATATAAATGACCAAATGTTATAAGTTCCATTAAGAATTTGTCAAACTGTCACGTGTCCTGTATGTCCTCAATGTGTTTGTTGTATCTTCTATGTTTGTATATATATAAGTATATTTTTTTTTTTTTTAACTTATTTCATTTGATTCAATGTACATGTATAAATCGTTGTGTTTTACACAACACAACCGACACTCTATTGATTTATCTACAATATAAACATGGCATCTATCTGACCATTCGAGCGACAATTTGTTGCAAATGCCACAATCCGTTTTCATGTTTATTTAATGCCTTTTATTGTGGACTGAAGTAGTAGCCTTTGTTTTTAGTCATCATCAGTTCATCTCTTTTTGGTTGTCTGCCCAAACCTCTGTCTCTGTCTCTCATTTATCTGTTTATCTATACACTCTTATATATCTATCATTTTGAATAAAAATTTTATATAGTCACTTTTTATTTGATTTATTTAATTATTTTGTTTTTTATTTTGTTATCTGTTTTTTCAAGGGATTTCACATTTCTTGTGCTTTGTCTCGAATTTATTGTTTTAAGATCAATTACTCAGGTTGTTTTTCTCAATTGGCTTTAGTTCTTATGAAATATTTAGATTTGTTGTTCATAATTCTCATATTCTCTTTATATTTATAATAATAAATCTCGAAAAATCCAAGCATTTAATTCATTGTCACTTGAGACTACTGAACTTTAAATTTTGATTTGATAGATATCTTTTTATTTCATGGTAATTGATAGCAAGCAATATTTTGATTTATGTTGGATGGAAAGAAAGTCGCAATGACTTTTTGTTAAATAAATGACATTGAGAGCTTTTCGTAAAAGTCAATTGATTGTGGAAATTATGTTTTGACTCTTAAATGAAGAATCAAAAAACAAATGTTTTAGTTCAAATAATTGAGAACTTTGACTGATGTGCAATGGCAAAAGTTTCAATTTGTGAGTTTATTCAATTGACGAAATAATTTCAATAGGAGCAACTCAAAAATATTTAGTTAAATATTTTAAAATGTGAACCCTGAAAAATGAAACTTCATTAAATTCACTGAATTCAAATTTAATTGTTGCTATTTTGAATAAAAGTTATTTGTTATTTGCTTCCTTTATTATAATATTTTCATTGTTTTATTATATTGAGTATTTGTTATACATAACCTAAGTGATTTTTGCATGTAAGTCTTTCATTTCTTCTGTTATAAAAGGGATTAATAATTGTTCTTGATGATGATGATGATGATGTTGTTGTTGATGATGTTGTTGTTATTGTTTTCATTGTAATGAATTTTCTATAGAACATTTGTATTTGTTTGCCAATACTTGTGTATACATTTGTATCCAGGTATTCAGGTGTGGTGATCAAAATGCATTTGTTATTGTTTGTGTAAATTGTTTTTGTTGATTGCTTATTATTTTATGACCGCGTAAAACGATGTCCCTTTCAACGTTCAAATGTCCCCCTAACCATTTCTCCAATTCATATTCTTTGTTACCATCATCATCATCATCATTACCATTATCATTATCATTATCATCACCCTCAATGAAAGCAATCATTGTTTGTTTTGCATATTAAATTTATTTGCAACAACCTACCCACTAATCCTTCTCCGAATGCTCTCTCCATCTATATATCTATGCTTGTATTTACATTGTTGTATCTATCACCCACATTTGGCATAATTCTTTGAGCTTAAACAACCTCAAAGTAGTTGAAATAATGACGATATTCATGGTTTAACGCCCTTTACAGCCGCCCCATTGCCCTAAAATTATAAAATTATATGTACACATATAATATGTAAGTGTTAGTGTTGGTCTGCTCTTCTGTGTGTGTGTGTGCGTGTGTGTGTGTCTGTGTGTTTATATGGTCAAAACCATTATTAATGCTATACTCGTATGTACTTTCGAGCTTATTGAAAGAAATATAAAAATAATTGAATAAAAACTAGAAAATTCATTAAATTTGGTCTCACAGAAAATATTAAATACACTTCCTAGAATTCAGCATTTGAATTAGGCATATTTATGGAGGCGGCTCCCCAGTAAATCATATAGACAATCGAAAGGTTTATTTTTCATAAATTGAGGTTTGTTTTCTAGTCGTGGAAAAACAATCACCAAAAAATTTATAATTTTCGTATAAAAATTAAAAAAAAAAAAAACTGCAGCTCTACTTCCCTAACAAATCAGACAAATACAATATCATACTCGACAGTTTTTAAGGTTCCGGATCCAAAGGGTACTAAATGGAACCTTATTATTAAGACTTCGTTGCCCGTCCGTCTGCCCTCGGGTCATAACTCATGAACCGTTGTAGTTAAAGAGTTGAAATTTTCACAAAATGTGTAGTTTTAACCGGGCAACAGAAAAAATTACTAAAACTAAAATATTTTCATAAATTTAAAGGGGTCCTCATACAAGAATTTGTACTTTGTAAACAAACCTTAATCTGGTACCGAACCGACTGACACAAACACCAAAAATTTGTAGATAGACAAATATAGACCATGTAGAAAAATGCTTATCCAAATCTCAAGAACTGAAGGTCTAGTTTGCTGGAATATATTTGGGATTTTAGTAATGTAAACACAGTGACAAACGATTTTTAAATGGAAAGTTGAAGACTATATGCAGAAAATTTCTTATTGACATCTCAAAAAATATAGTAATGGAATGTAATAACCAATTGATAGTGAGTATCATAGCATAGTGTGGATTGATTCCCTTCTTATATAACTTTATGGGATCTGCAATGCACGTTTCTATTTGTTGCAAATATTAGATAAAATTTATAATGCCATTCCGGCGAAGTGAAGAGTATAAAATAAATAAAGATGAGAAAAACAACTGCAATAAAAATAATTTTCATTTCGAAAAATAAATTATTTAAATGCAGATAAAACTACATTTACCAATAACAACAAATAAAACAAGTAAATTATCCATTATATAAGTAGATGCAACAATAAAAATAATCATAGTAGTTTTTTTTTCTTTTTTTATTGGAAATTGTTTTCATTAAACCTGCAACAATTCTTTCTATTTATTTAAATTGCTGTTGGTTGATCCAATTGAATTTTTGGTCTAGTAATTAAATTTTTTTTTAAGGAAATTCAATAGAATTTTATTCATCAAAATCATGATAAGTTAATAAGATAACAGGCCTATGTTTTGGAGAGACCGAACTTAATTCCAAAATTATATTATTTTAGTCAAATTCTTATTCTCTGCTATGACGGATTCCTTCCTAAAAGAATGCTTCCCTTCCTCAGAACGATTACATATAAATAATTATATGCATTTTTGGAATTGAAACTAACTAGGAGAACCAGCAAGTGGACCACCATAACAAAAATAGAAACAAATAGAAAATCGCCGTTTTCCCATAGATGGCGCCAGCGCCGCTAATCGGTCGATAAGTACGATCAGAAACATTACATAGCCAGCTGAGGTATCGGTCAACAACTCTACATAATCTCGCTTGTGTATTTTGACTGTGCTTTGTCCTGTTCGTTAGCGAAAATGGCAAAATTCGAGCCTACAAAGGGTCATTTGCAGTGCTGCTTTTTGCATATCATTCGAAAAAAAATGCTACTCAGGCGCATCAAATGATTGTAGAAACTTATGGTGAAAGCTATATTCGTGAAAGAACGTGTCGGGAATGGTTTCAAAAGTTTAAAAATTGGCGAATATGGCGTGGAAGACAAGGAACGTCCCGGTCCCGTTAAAAAGTTCGAGGATGCAAAATTAGAGACTTTGCTGGATGAAGATTCGTGTAGAACGCACCAGGAACTTGCAAGTTTATTGGGCGTGACTCAGCAAGCCGTTTCTCATCGCCTAAAGAGCTTAGGGATGATCCAGAAACTGGGACATTGGGTGCCGTACGAGTTGAATCCGAGGGACATCGAACGGCGCCTTTGCATGTGCGAACAACTCCTCCAACGACAAAACAGAAAGGGTTTTTTGCATCGCATCGTGACCGGCGATGAAAAGTGGATACACTATGACAACCCGAAGCGGAAAAAATCGTGGGGGCTTCCCGGCCGTACATCAAGTTTGACCGCAAAACCGAACATTCATGGCTCGAAGCTGATGCTGTGTATCTGGTGGGACCAGCTCGGTGTAGTGTACTATGAACTCGTGAAACCAGGGGAAACCATCACAGGAGCCCTCTATCAGACTCAAATAATACGTTTGAATCGAGCGTTGAAGGAAAAACGCCCGCAATACTCGGAAAGACACGACAAGGTGATACTTCTACATGACAACGCTCGGCCACATGTTTCCAAGGTAGTGAAACATACCTGGAAACTTTGAAATGGGACATCCTACCCCACCCACCGTACTCTCCAGACATCGCCCCTTCTGATTTTTATTATTTATTTACGCATGAACTGGCAGGACACCACTTTCGTTCTTTCGAAGAAGCCAAAAACGATTGATTCGTGGATCGCGCAAAAGACGAACAATTTTTCCGACGAGGAATTCAAAAGCTGCCAGAAAAATGGGAAAAAGTTGTGGCTAGTAATGGAAATTATTTTGGAGATTGAGTATGTAACGAGTTTTTTATAATAAAGCCTCAAATTATGGAAAAAAAAATAAAAAAACGGCGATTTTCTATTTGTACGTATTGAAAGGAAAAAGATACTATAACTCAACAGAACATGCCCTTGCTTCATTCTCAATTCCACTTTCTGTGTCCTGCTCATTTTAGAAAGATCATTTGATTTTGCACCAGAGGCACAAAATTTCTTCTCTTTAAGAATTTCCACTTTGCCATGGATTTCTCTACTTGATCTAGATTATTGTTAGGTTACGGTAATATTTTATTTAAATTTTCAATGAAATATGCATTTTGAGGGTAAATATTTTTTTTTTATTTTGTTTTTTTTTTTGTTATAACATATAATTTATTTTATATAATTTAGATAACTTGAAAAATAGACAAAACCACCATAGGCATAATTTCTTTGATAGACATTGTTGTCATCTTCAGTTCATAGAACATTTGAAAGGCCTGTTGAAGAAATAATGGTCAAAGCAAGATATTAAAAAAGAGTATTGAAAGTCTATGGGTTACATTACCATTGTTGTTTTTTTTCGATAGTTTTGACTTAGCCTTTACTATAGCAATTTTTTTAGTAGAAAAGTTATTTTTTTTCTCCTTTGGGATTTGGACTTTCTTCCTTCCTTCGGTTTCTAGAACTGTCACGACGTTACTCATATCCTCGGCTATGTTTTCTTGAGGCTCCTCATTTTCATTCTCCTTTTCCAAGTGTCCGCTGTCTTTAACATATTCTTCGGTTTCTTGAAGTGGCACGTTATTTATTTCCACGGCTAAGGTTTCTTGAGGCTCCTCATTTTCATTCTCCTTTTCCAATAGTCCGCTGCCTTCAACATTTTCTTCGGTTTCTTGAACTGTCGAGTTATTAATTTCCACGGCTAAGGTTTCTTCTTGGTTTTCTTCCTTCTTTGCCATTTTTCCGTTGTCTTCAACACTTGCTTCGATTTCTTGAACTGGCGCGGCTAAGGTTTCTTGAGGTTCCTCATCAACAGAGTTCACCCGTTTTGCTATTCTTGGAAAATTTAATGTTTTTTGGAAGCAGCGTGATAATTCGTCCATGTTGTGTCTTTAATATTTGTTGGAAAAAAAACTTTCAGTGTGAAATTGTACGCAAGTTTTTTTCCTGTACAATTAATTTGAAACGAATGACACACTGATTTGTAGAAAAACAAATTGATATGACTTGATGGAAATTTCAAAAGTCTACTTTGTTACTTTTTCATGAGGAAGAGAGTTGGAAGTAAGAAGATATGCCTTACATAAAAAGAAAAGATATAAAGTTGAGAACATTCAGTAATATTTGATTATTGATTAGACTTATGTTTAGGGTATAGTCAGTACACATACAGCACTTCAACACTGAGGCCGAAATATTCGTATGGGAGCTTTACGAACCTGTAATCCTAGGGTTTTGAAATCCATATGGTCAGGTACTTATACTGTTCAAATTTTAGTTGCATAACACAGAAAACAAAAAAAGTTTTTATAATAAAAAAACCTAAATTGTATGGGAGCTATATGATTCAGTAACTCTAGGGTCTTGAAATTTACGCATTTCATGGATATTAATTAGAAACTTATAGTCTCTAAATTTTAGTTTAATCGTACAAACAACAAAAAATTTTTTCTTATATAATAAGAACATGAATATAAATGGGTTGTTTCTATGGAAGGTACCGCCTTGTATTCCGATTTGGCTGGTTTCAACAAATGTACTGCGCCTGTTTTAGAAACTTATAGTGTCCAAGTTTTAGTTGGATAGGACGAAAAGCAAAAAAAATCTGTCTAATATGACATGAATTCAAATGGGTGGATTGTATAGGAGGTACTCTCCCTAGTGGCCCGATTTGGCTGGTTTTAACAAATGTACTGTGCCTAGTATAAAGAAAGGTTTGTGCAAAATTTCAGCTCTCTAGCTCAAAAACTGAGTGTCTAGTCTGCATGCATATAGACAGACAGACGGAAATGGCTCAATCAACTCATATCATCGAGCTGATCAAGAATATATATACAATACTTGGGATCTCTGATGTCTCCTTCTGTCTTTTCCAAACTTCATGACAAATTTATAATACTTTTCAGAGTAAAAATACATGTTTTGACAAAAATTTAATACAAAATAAGATTATATAGATGTGAATTTATTAGAAATTGCAAAATGAGTTTCCGATTATGTATAGACGATTTGGAAAGAGTGGAGACGGGATTTCCGTTTGGGAATTATTGTATAAGTTATTGAGAATTGCAAAAGCAAATAATTGAGTTGAGCTGTGTATATTAACGCAGGAACAAAAATGAATAAGTTGTAATGCGTTGCACAAGTGGCCGTGAGATAGTCTAGTGTGATCTGTGCGAATCCTGATATATTTTATAATGTCCAGTCATTTAAATATTGTACATCAACTGAAAGGTTTGTATTGTCTCTACATGCATTATAATCGTCTAAATAGTACCATTTTATTGTTATTCGATCTAAACTTAAATAATTGTTAAAGGGTTTCAAATGAGACTATTCCTAATTTCGTTTTCGTAGCAATTATTAAATGTGATGTTTTGCAAAAGATGCAGCTTCAAGAATAGCGACTATTTCTGCTGTAAAGATGGAATGGATGGATGGCTAAAATTGCGGTTTCTATAATTGAGTCTTCATCCGTGACGCTGTAACTAACATTATTGTTGGATTTAGATTCATCTGTGGAAATGGAAGTATAGTAATAAAGTTTTCCTTTTAAGTTGTTGACAAATGCCCGAAATTGAGTGGGGTTGAAATCAGGTTAGTGAAAGTTATGGAGGAAATAGTTGATTTATGAAGACATAAGGTTCTATGGGGGTGGATTTAGATCTAGCTATAAATTATTCTTTGGGTAGCAGATGTCACATTTGTTTGTTTTTTTTTAGACTTAGCTACTTTCTGGACTATTAAGGCTAAAGTGGAGTCATTGCTTTGAAATAGTGTTTCACATTTAATTTTTAATTTAATTTTGTTTTTTGTTAAAATTCTGGTAAAGGAAATTCAGCCTTAAATTGAATTTTTAATTTTATTTAAGAAGTGTTTGGGGTATAAATTCAAGAAACTAGAATTGAGGTATTGCATAAATTATGTGTAAGTTGAGGTACAGAAATACACTTCCTATTTCAACTACTAGTATCGATTTACAATAGACAAAACGACTACACTATCAATAGTCACACTATCTTTACAAATACTTTCTCAAAACAACTCGTGTGATGTTCTGAATCAGTCATATCAGAAAATATGATTCAACACGACGGTATAGGCAAAATGATTTTAATTCTTGGAATCAGAAACACACTTGACTCGTTTTTCATAGTGTGCACAGTGTGAGTTCATTGACTCAATTCAAATGCTCCTTTTCATGGTGTACACAGTGTGGTTGCCAATTGTAGTGTTGACTAGTGCAGGACTTTAAATTATATGATAACTGAGTGATCTTCTAATGTAAAACTCAATCCTAGATTTAAGTAGAGATTGTTTTATAAGAGTGAAAATAATGTTAATATTTGGTTTTGATTCGAATCTCTTCAATTTGAATTTCATAAAGATGCATAGATCAATGAATATTTGTTGTACTAAAGTGTAGTTTATGATTCATGACAAATTTAAATTCAACTTTTGTTTTGATGATGATGATGATGTCGAAAGCCAAAAAAAAAAAAAAAAAAAAAATAAAATAAATAAAAAAGAAACAATAAGAATAATAATAATAATATAAAAACAATAAATGAAACTGTAATGGCATCTCTGCTGTTGGTTGTTGGTTGTTGATTGTTTGTTTGTTCTTATTGTTGTTGTTGGTGATTGTTGGTGCAAAAGAACTGCAGTAGCAACAATACTAACTAACAACAACAACAACAACAGCAACAGCAAATACGAGTATCAAGTAAAAGATGCAATACAAGAAGCAGCAGTAGCAACAGTAAAAAGAGGTTAACATTTCTGGCAATAACAATAACGGCAACACTTATGTTGGTTTACTTTTTATGCTGGCCAAAGTAACGACAATAAAAATAACAAAAACAACAATAAAAACAACAATAACACAAACAAATATGCAGAAGAAATAGAAAGCAAAAAAAGAAGAAAAAATTCTTTAGCTGCCACAAATGCAATGAAGTACTTCATCGTTATTCAGTCACTTAGTCAGTCAGTCACTCAGTCACTCAGTCAGTTAGTCACTCAGTCAGTCAGTTAGTTGTTAGTCGTTAGTCTTTAGTCAGTTGTCAGTCATGTTTTGGTACTTTTCCTTTGCTCAAAATCTTCATTTCTCTTTGTTTTATAAATTTTGTTGTCTACTTTTTGGCAAAACTTAAAACTCTTCATACTCATGTATGTATGTATGTATGTGTGTATTATGTATCTATGCCTATCTATGCATGTTTGTGTGTGTATGTGTGAGTATGCGCGTATGGTGTTTGTTGGATTGCAAATGGTGGCTTGTGTTGTTTCCCTTTCCCTTCCATTCCACTTTGTTCAATCTTTGCCATTGGCCATCATTTGCCGTTTTTTTTTTTTTTGTTTTGTTGTTTTCTTTTTTTTCTTTTTCGCCCAAATGTTTGCAACACTCTTCTTCTAGCTTCTCGTCTCGTACCCTTCTATTCCCACCCTTTTTCTTCCAATTCCATTCCATTCTGTTTTTTTTTTTTTTTTCATTTTCTTCTCTTCCTTTATTTTCTTTGTTTTTTAATGTTGAATTTACTATTGTACAAGCGACCAAGAATGAACGACCCTGACATGTTGCTGGCCCTTGCTCTCCTTACCTCACCCCAAGTCTCTTCATTACCACGCAAGTGAGTTTTCATGTGTGCGTGTGTGTGTGTGTGTGTGTGTGTTTGTGTGTATCTGTATGTCCAAGTGTGTATGTGCGTCTTTATCTTTTTGTTCTTATGACGTCAAAATCTTTGTACTTGTAATTTTCATTTTTTTTCTTCTTACAGTTGCTCTGTAATTTTCATCATCATCTTTCCAAAAAAAAAAACTTAATTTTTTATTGTTATTGCTCTTCTTCTTCATCATCATCATCTTCTTGCGGTTCTTCTTATTTTTTTTTTCCAGCAACAACAACAAAAACAATCACATATAGTTGAAAAAATGCTAGTAAACTTTATTAAACAACTTCATATCTTTAAATGGATTCTTGTGTTTTCCATTTTCATTTACAAAAGCTTAACAAGAAAAATTTCACATGCAACAAACATTTTTTATAGCATAAACTTAGGCGTTTCTTCTTTATATTGGGACTATGCATTAATTTTAAAGGTTGCACACAGATGGCGTTATTTACAACAGTATCGCATCTGGCAATACTGTAACTATATTCATGTCAAAGCCTCATCATTAGGCTTTGTTTACCAGTATCTGTCATTTCGCTGAAGTGTACACAACATAGTTTTTTTGTGCTCCGAGTATGTCAACTTTCGTGCCGTCAAAACGCAATTTGCGGGAAGCCTTGCTTTTTTGCTTCAATTTGAAGAAAAATACCACCCAAGCCCGTCAATTGCTGTTGGATGCCTACCCGAACCATACTCCATCGATTTCAACCTGTGAGTACTGGTTTCGACGCTTCAAAAGTGGTGTTTTTGATACCGAGGACAAGGAGCGACCTGGACAGCCCAAAAGGTTCGAAGACGCAGAATTGGAGGCATTGCTGGACCAAGACCCGTGCCAAACGCAAGAAGAGCTCGCCGAAACGTTGGACGTTGACCAAGCAACCATTTCCAGACGTCTCAAAGCGATGGGAATGATCCAAAAGCCAGGTAATTGGGTGCCATACGAGTTGAAGCCGAGAGACGTCGAACGCCGATTTTTCACGTGCGAATTGCTGCTTGAACGACTTGGCCGGAAGGGTTTTTTGCATCGTATTGTGACTGGCGACGAAAAGTGGATCCATTACGTTAACCCAAAGCGTAAAAAAACATATGTCAAGCCCGGCCAACCGGCGCCATCGACGTCCAAGCCGAATATTCATGGTTCGAAGCTCATGCTCTGTATTTGGTGGGATCAGAAGGGTGTGGTGTACTATGAGCTGCTCCAACCCAACGAAACCATCTCTGGGGAAGTCTACCGACGTCAATTGATGCGTTTGAGCCGAGCATTGCTTGAAAAACGGCCGGAAACAGTAGAAAGACACGACAAGGTTATTTTGCAGCATGACAACGCTCGGCCGCATGTTGCACAGGTCGTCAAAACATACCTTGGAACGCTCAACTGGGAAGTGCTACTCCACCCGCCGTACAGCCCAGACATTGCTCCTTCGGATTACCACTTGTTCCGGGAGATGCAGCGTAAGCTGGCTGGACACCGCTTCTCTTCATATGAAGAGACCAAAAAATGGATCGATTCATTCATAGCCGCCCAGAAGCCGGAATTTTGGAGAAACGGAATCCGGAAATTGAAAGAAAGATGGGAAAAGGTTGTGGCTAGCGACCGACAGTACTTTGAATGATGTATCAATCCATTTTGAAATCGAAATAAAGCCCCATTTTTGGTGAAAAAACCTTTAAAATTAATGCATAGTCCTAATAGTAAACAACAATATAAAGAAATTATGGAGAAAAAACTTTGCCAACTTAATTTACACTAATAATAAAAAACAAGAAAAACAAAAACAAAAAATTTAAGTAAAGACAAATGTTTTATGAAGAAAACAAGAAAATTACAAAAAATGAAAAAAAAAAAAAATTTTTTTTTTTTAAAAAAAAATATAAATTTATAAAAGAAAATTTTAAGAGAAAAAGAAGGAAAAATTTTTGAGAGTTGAGTTAATTTTTCGTTCCATAAAATGTTATCACTTTTCTTCCTGTAAAACATCTTCATAGTCATTAGGCGGGGGTGAGCCAGTGACCTCTTAATAGTTAAGTTAGCCAGAGTCTAACGGTCTCTTTCACATTTCACATCACATTTTTTATTTATATCAAAATACATTTTTGAAGCATTTTGTTCTCATGTTCTTGTTGTGGTTTTGTTGAGTTTAAAATGAACAACAGCAACGAAAGAATATTAAATCCAAAATGCTTAGCTTTACTTTTCGTTCTTCGTTCTTCGTTCTTCTTTCTTATTCTCTTATCCCTTTGTTAGTTTTCTGTTTCTTAGTAATTTGATTAAATTTGTTGTTGTTGAAAGCAAAAAGAAGAATAAAAGCAACAAAATTACTAAAAATAATAATAATAATAAATAAAATAAAATAATTTAACCAAAAACAAAAAACAAAACAAAGAAAAACAATGAATACGAAAAAAAGGAAACTGATAGCTGAAAGCAAACTAAAAAGATTGAAAGAAAGTTTTTCATGTTAAAGCGAGTGTAAAAAACTTGGAGGAGAAGAAAAGCATTTAGCTATGCTAAGAAAGAAGCAAAAACCCAAACTATAAAAGGAAACAACAGAACAGAAAAATGTAGAAGAGGAGTACAGTACAGTAGAGTAGAGTAGAGTAGAGTAGAGTAGAGTAGAGTAGAGTAGAATAGAGTAGAGTAGAGTCGAGTAGAATAGAGAAAAAGTAGTGAAAATATTGTATGAAGCTGCAATAAAGATTGTGCATGCAATACACGTGCTCATTTTAGAACAACATTTACACATGTTGAAGAACATGATATTAATTGCATAATTTATGGCATACATACTACAAGACACACACACACACACACACAGAAAATGAAGGACAGAAAAAAGGTTTTAAGTTCATCTCTTAACTTGACTACATATTTGCTGAAAATTTTCTTGTTCACTGCATAGTTTTAGCATCTTTCAACATTCAACTTTTGAATTGCAATCAACTCAACAATCAACTGAATTCTGTTTTGTAAATTTTCCTAAAAAAGAAAAAAATGGTTAAGGATTATCTTCAATTTTATTTAATTTTATGCTATTCGTTGCTTGGATATTGTAATTCATTGCACGTTTTATTGCATTTGGAATTGGAAGGAAATCATTGCATACTTATAGGATACTTGTTGAAAATTTTGGTTTTTTTTTTGTTTTGCTGCTTCATTCAAAAAATGAATATGCTTGGCATTTATAACAATTTCTTTAACTCCGATTGGAGCATAGGGCCAAAATGAAAGTATTAAAGTCCTTCAGATTTTGTACGTAAATTTAAAGATGCTCAGAAAGTGCTGTGATGCTGAGAACGATGTCATCGGTTGTTTAGCTATAGGTATGGCCTCCCAAGCCAGTAAGGTTGAAGGTAAGCACCGAAGCTTAAAACTATTCTTATATGTAGAAGGAAGTAGCGTCTGGCTACATATTCGAGACGCCCACAGCAGCCGCCTGACTTGTGTAAACACGGCAAGTCTGAATGGTAAGAAATAGCATCGGACCAAGGAACCTGGGCTTATTCCTGATTAAACAATTTTTACTTTAATCAATGATAGATAATCATTTTAAAGAAAACTATACACAAAAAGATTCAATTTAGAAATAAAAATTAGGAAAAAAAAATTATATTGCCTACATTCAGCCAGTTTTCAACTATATTTCAACTCAAATTGATTTTAATGCAGATCATAGGAAGGGGAATGAATCACTGTATATTTTAACAGTTTTATTTCTTCTCATTTCATGTACTAAGAGTTACATTTCATTCAATGAGTTTTCACATGTTTGGAACAAAATTAATAAGAATTTTTCATTGTCTAAAATTAGAATGGTGAATCAATAGTTTGATTTCTTTCGATATAATAAACTAAGAGGGTTCGCCTTTTTCCTCTTTAAACACGACAAGATTAACATCGCTTTGTATAACCATTTCTTGATTAGAATATCAAATATAAACTTTCTTGAATATATCTGAGTTATTAATTAGAGCTGAGGTTTTGATTCTAAAGTACTTTAAAATCCTTTCCAATAACATTTGAGGTTAGGCAAATGATTAAATAAATATATAAATGATTATGTATGTCGTCACAATTGTATTTTAAATATATGTTTTCTTTTATTTGATTAAAAATATTTATTTTATTATTTTAACATTGATGATGATGATGATGTTGATGGATATTTCACTAAATGAAATAATTAAAGATACATAATTTCAAGTTGGTAAATGATTTTTGTTGATGGTAATGAAATTCTTCAAATTACAAATTCTATTTTCCAATAGCCATTTTATTATTTAAATTACAGTGACACTGTGATGAGTTTGAATCAAATAAAATGAGACACATTTAAGTGTCTCAAGTGTCCTCAATTCAGTTCTCATTTCTTTATGCATTGAATTTTTTGCTGCTCTGCTTAAGTTGCTTAACCTTTTCTGTTTCTATTTACATTCCAATAATCGTTGTCCACTTTTTACCCAATTCATTTCACTTTCGCAAAACCCAAAACCCCAAAAAATCAATTGTAAATAGAAAAAATTAAAAAACAAAAATCAAACAAAAAAAAAAAAAAGAATAAAAATATATAAAGAAAAGTAAAGGGAAAACCGTCATTGAAAAAGGTTGATACTTGATACTTGATAAATATTTAATTAGTTGTAAAATCAAAATAGAGAAGAGAAACATGAAAACTCAGCGTCATCGTCATCGTCATCGTCATCGTCATTGTAATAGTTCTAAACCATTAAGTTTAATAGCAACAAAAACTGGGTATCATTTGAAATATAAAAAAAAAGGACAAAATGTGAGTACAGAGATAAATGAAATGAAAGAACGAAAGAAAGTATGCTTCATGAATGGTTGGTTGGTTGGACAAAGGGGTAAATAAGGAAATAGATATTGTACATAGTATATTGAGAAGATACACAGAAGATAGACAGATGATTAGACTGACAGATAGTGGTTTAAACGAAAAGAAAAGCAGGGCAACTTCATTTGATTCCTCGATTTTGTAAATTGAACAAGTGCAAAATACTTTATTTCCAATAAGAAACTCATAGATATATATATATACATATCTTTGTATGCGTAAAACAAAATGTACAAGTATGTATTCATGTGTGAGTATTAGTGTGTTTGTTTGTTTGTTTGTTCGAATGAGAAACCGAGCAAATCCCAATTGAGCACTCATTGCACGCATAAATTGAGCAGTTCTTAAAATGCGAAACAAGGTTTTGCCTTTTTTTTTTTTTTTGGTTTTTGGCATTTATATGTGAGTGGGTATGGGTATACGAGTATCTGTGAGTTTAGAGCTTGAAGTGTGAGTGAGTGCTTGTGTGCGTGTGAACGTTAAAAAGTCGTCACAGGACATAGGATCAAGCAAACTGAAACAAGCTTTGCATTTTTATATCATGGCATTTTCTACTCTGTTTGTTTGTTTTGTGCCCAATTTTTTTGTTTTTATACATTTTCTTCTTTTAATTTTTTTCTTTTTGTTTTTGTGTTGTTTAATAATTTTGTTTTTGGGCATTTTTGTTATTTTATTCTGTGTACTTACTTGCGTGTTGACTTCAAGTTTTGTTTTCCCAATTTTTTCCCATTCACACACAATCACAGTTTCGGTTTCTCTGTATCATTTTGTGTATGTGTTTGTGTTTGTCTATGTGTGTGTATTTTTGTGTAGTATATCTGTGTATGCTGGGATGTCCTTTTCAATTTAAAATTGTTGTATATATTTGTTGTTGGGTATCATCATCATCATCATCATCATCACCATCGTTGTTATTGCAAAATTGCCTATTAGATTATTTTAGAATAATCATATTAAATATTAAACTGTTATAAATTTCTGATTGTGTGTCCGTGTGTACATATGAAATAAAGCAACAACAATATCTCATGTGGTATTTAATATAAAACAATATGAGCAACAATACAAATAAAAGAATAAAAGTAAACAAACCAAAAATATGTATTATTTTTTATTATTTATTGTACTCGTATTTATTTTATTTCATTATTTATATTTTCATTATTGTTCTTAATACAATTTTGAACCCAACAACATTTATTTATGTATATTATAATGTGATTCCATTGAAATACCGGAGGTCTGAATGACTAAAACCTCACGATTCCCTATGTTCGTTCCACAATCTTGATTAGGCAACAACATATATGTTTATAACAATTTAAAGGTTCTAGAGATTATATTATATAAGTTTATTTATTAAGAGTTAAAGGAAAATGACAAGATAAGGAGAGCAGATAAGCCCTAAAACTTTGATTAACAAAGATGTTGGGAAGTTTAAGGCTGGTAAAAGTAATGCAGACCCCTTCATGTAAGAAAATATATGAAACTTCTGAAAAGACTTTATCAATCATGTTCAGATCAAATTATTTGAATAGTTCAGAAAACTACCATATAAAATAAACTTAATATTGTGACGATTAAATGCTTTTAGATTTCTAAATTATTAACAAACAAAGGAAGAATACAAGAAATCGCTATATGTAATTAAATTTTTGCTTAACTTTTACCTCTGTTTCAGACAATCTTTAGCTTTTCCCTTTTTCTATCCGCTTTCTTTTTATGGTTCCATACCTAAAGAGCAACAAATGGAATTCTAATTCCAAGACCACGCGATCCGTTCATCCATCTGTTGGTCCTCTGGTTCTATCTCATGAACCGTATTAGATAGAAAGTTGAAAATTTTCACATGGCTACAGCAACAAATATTAAAACTAAAATGTAATTAAAAATTTCAAAGAGTCCCCATACAAGAAATATATGGATTTCTATGGGAGCTATACGATCCAGTAATCCTAGTGCCTTAAAATTTACATGGTTGGTGAAAATGGATTAAAAATTTTTAGTGTCCTAATTTCAGTTTGATCGGAATACTATAAGGGGTATCTTCCATACAAACCACCCATTACAGTTCAGGTTCTTATTAGAAAAACTTTTTGTTCTTTGTTGCATCGAACTGAAATTTAGACGCTATAAGTTCTTGACATAGGGGCTATCTGTTGGAATCAACAAAATCGGCCAACTAGGAGGGGTATCTTCCATACGAACCCCTCATTAAAATTCAGGTTCTTATTAAAATCTTTTGCTTTTTATACTATCGAACTGAAATTTAAATACTATAAATTTCTTATATAGGCGCTATACATTTATTGCAATCAGGCAAATCGTACTACTAGGGAGGTTATCTCCCATACAAACCCGTTTTTTAGTACGGAACCCTCTGTGTGCGAGACTAACTCGCACTTGCGCGCTTTTTTGTTTTTCCAATAAATCTTTTCCTTACCAATAGGCAAATTATTCATCTCTTTCCTCTTCCTCAATCAGATCTCGTGTTCTTTTTTAGGGTTCCGGACCCAAAGGATACCAAAAGGAACCCTATTGCAGAAACTTCGTTGTCCGTCCGTCAATTCGTACGTCCTCGGGTCATATCTCATAAGCCGTAATAGGTAGAGAGTTGAAATTTTCACAGAATGTGTAGTTCTATCCGGGCCTCAGCAACAAATACTAAAACTAAAATATTTTCAAAAACTTAAAGGGGTCACCATACAAGAAACATTTTGGTTTGTATGGCAGCTATACGATCCCCACCCCATACCCCCCATGATTTTGAAAATTGGGTGGTTAGTGGCTATACATCAGAAACTTGTACTGTCGAAATTTCAGTTTGATCGGACCACTAGGGATTGTACCTCGCATCATACAAACCCCATTAAAAATCAGGTTCTTATTCGAAAAACCTTTTTTGTTTTTTGGACTATTGTACAGAAATTTAGACACTATAAGTTTCTGATATAGGCGCGGTATATTTTTTGGAATCAGTCAAATCAAACCCCAATCTGGTACGGAACCCTCTGTGTACGAGTCTTACTCGCACTTGGCCCATTTTTTATTTTTCTCAGCTGAAAAAGGTGCAAGTTTTAAAAGAAATAACTAAATGATCATAAAAAATATAGATTGAACAAGAATATGATTTCTATCCTGCGCTAGGCATTGAAAAATTTGTAAGGTTTAATATTCCCAATTGGATTTATACATTCCATACCATACTAAGTAGTCGATCGACTTTAGAAACAAATAAAAATAAAATCGCATCGCATTAGTCTTTTTGATTTATCTATCCATCTATGGTGATATGATACTGGATACTCAATGTTGATCATGAATTCTTAAGGGTTTATTTTATGGGAGTAGCGGTTTTACTTTTTCTAATATTTAAAGTTAAATTTATTATTTATTTTTACCTTAAAATCATGTGAAAGGAAGAGTATATATATTTGTTATCTTTGGTAAAACCAAAGAATAGTTTTTTATAATTTTTTTTTTTTTAAATTTTTATTATTGATTAATTTTGTATTTAATCACAAGCAAAGCAAGAGCACCGAGTTACTTGCACACAGTTCTCACAGACACCTGCATTTATGTATCTTATCATATATATTCATTTATAAAATATATAATGCAAGATTTAATTTTGTTATAGAAGATGGAATACATACACCAAATGCAAATTGTATATAAAGTTACACAAGTGTTAAATGCTTTCTGTTGTATATTTTTATATTTATTTTTTAAAAAAGCAACTTTCTTATAAGTAAAATAAAATAAAATAATAAATATATTTAATAAAAAAATTTAATTAAAGTTAATGCAAAATGAAATGAAATGCGCTTAATGGCTCTGCTTTATTTTTTTTGCTTTATTTAATGCAAATTAATTTTACTGCAACCAAAAATAAATTCATGAAAGTAATTGAAAATGAAGAAATGAAAGAAAAATAATCAAAAAACACAACAAAAACCAAAATAATCATAATCAGCAAACATCAACAAATCTACGAACAAAAGAATCAAACAAACAAACAAACAAAAAAAAAAAAAATAAATAAATAAATTTATTTTGCTTTAAGCAGAAAACAAAGCAAAACACAACACAACAAAATAAGTAAAAGATAAAGTTGTAAACAAAAGGCAAAAACAAAACTTTATAATAAAAATAATAACAATAAATTAGAAAATAATAATAAAAATGAAAAACGGAAATGGAACAAGAACAGGAGCAGCAACAAGGAAGTGAAATGTAATGAAATAATAATAAGAAGAAACTCAAGTAAAAAGGAATTATTTATAATAAAAGAATAAAGAGAGAAGAACTAAAGAAGTGTCAAAATCAATAATAAAATTTAATTGAAATACAAGAATTGAAAAAGCAAAAGTTATTTACAAAACCAAAAATAAAAGAAATAAAAAAAAAAAAAAAAAAACAATGAAAAGAACTACATTCGAAAACAGAGAGAGAGAATAAAGTAAAGTGAGTGAGATAAAAACTAAATAGAAAACCAAGCAAAAAAGTTTCAAATTGAAGAATAAAATAAAAAAGTGCTTACAAGATAATTTTCTTCATATCTTTCGTTCTGCTCATTTTTCATCGTAGAAGTTACTCTCCCTGAAATTTCTCACTATCTCTCTCTCTTTCTCTCTCTCTCACTCTCCATTCATTTCTTTTACCATAGCTTCGTTCAATAATTTTATGTATACACCAAATTGGTCAATCGGCGAATTAATCAAGTCATTGGTAGTTAGTTTGCTGCTTGATTCATTTCGTTCTCGCATATGTTGATGCGCCAAACGCCAATGGCTCTGAAGCCCCTATGATGGAGACATTTATTGTCCTTGGCCTATGTTTCATACTCTACGAAGCATTGGATTTCTTTCAAGGATGCATGCATAGTACGACACCGTCGGCTAACGATCAAATTGAAGCCTACCGTCGTGAACTTCACGAACAGCGACACCAACAGCAACAAGAACAATTTCTAGCCAGTTTTACACCCTTGCTAAGTGCTCACCTGGCTGCCGGCTCATCATCTTCGACATTACCAACAACTCCGACAGCATCGACGGCGAGTATTATAAGTGATTTTGCTGCTACACTCAACGGACAGGAACAAAACACTGCAGTTGGCGCAGGTGTAGGAGCAACAACAACAGCAGCTTCAATACACTCACAAAGTTCACAGGGCTTATATCGTACATCGATTGTTAGTGGAGGCGCTAGTAGTAGCATAAGTGGCTCTACGCCACGTAGCTATTACGAAGATATTGTCCTGCAAGCTGCGACATCATCTTCATTGCCACGTGATTATTATTACTTGCAGCAGCAACAATTAAAAAATAAGAATTCATCACGTTCCTTGCTCTCGAAATTCTCCACAACAAATTCAGATAATCGAATTTTTCCCTCCGATTCACCAAGTGTCCTGGGCATACCATCATCTGTGGTCATTACCACACAGCCCGGTTTGGGTAGTAACAGTATCAATAGCCTTGGTCTAGGTGCCGGAGGTGCTGCTGCGCTTGGTGGCATCGGTGGTGGTGTTGGCATTTTCGATTGCCAACCGCACGTGTTGCCAGCCTCTCCATTACTTGTTGATCTAAAACGAGCGATTATAAGTAAAAACAAAGAGGAAGGAGATAACTGCAGTAGTACAACCACTACAACCACAAGCGGTTGTGGTCAATCGTTAGCGACACCAATTCAACGGCGACAATACCGTGAAGTGGGCAACGACGAAGAGGAGGAAGACGACGAAGACGACTACGAGGTTGAGCAGACAACAGCCGGAATAGCAGGAACAAATAAAGTGTGCATTTGTAATCACAATCAAGAGGACGACGCCTATTCAGTTTCATCGAATTCCTCGGTTAATGGTGACGTTGCCTTATCGTCATCTGAATCGTGTTTGTCCGCTTGTGACGGTGATATAGACGACGCCGGTGGTGCTGCCAGTGAACCAGAACTTGATACCGGAACAACATGCAATCATAATACGAAAGCTATAAGTTCCATTTCCGGTTCCGTAACGGCTCTGACATCCGGTTCCGGTTCGTGTAGCTCTTCGCACGTCGATATACGCGAAATCGAATGTGAACGCTTGAGACGCAAATGTGTCAGTGTTAAACGAATCTATAGTATATCGGAAAAATTTTAAAAAAATAACTTAAAAACAAAGGTTAGAAAAGAAAAGAGTACAAAAAAAAAAAAAAATAAAGTCATGTGGAGAAAGTGTCTAAAAGAAAAAGAATAATCAAAAACAAAAATTGCACAAATATTTATTTTCATTTATAGAAATACAATATTAAAAAGAAAAAAAAATTATTGAAATAAATATTATGCCAAAGAAATACTCGTAAAGCAATAAAATATGATTATCACTTATTCACCATAATTCTCACGAGTTCGTTCACCATAATTTGAATAATTCACTAGTAGGGTAACATGGCATTCTTCACCTTCACCTCAAAAGCGTTCGCTCGTTCACTTCAAACACTGAACAACAAACACACTTAATCAATCAATCAATCAATTAACTAACAATCAGTCAATTACTTTGTCACCTGCTCTCTCTCTCTCTGATTATTTTTTTTGTTTATTTTGCAATTATTTCAATGATTTTACTCTAATTATTGTACATAACACAACAATTCAATCATTGCCTTTACTTTTTATACTAAAAAATTATGATCATAGACAGCCTTCTCTCATCTATATAATTAAACGGCAAACATTGAATTTGTTAATCCTTTCCTGCTTACACTACTAAACCGATTTTGACAAAAAATATACCATTTGAAAGGTATTCTTCGCAAGATGTGTACAATCTCAATTTTATCAAAATTGGTTTAGTTGTTTAATTTATTACAGCTTGCCACATACACGTATGTCTGTCAAATTTCTCAAAACACCATTTCATTTTTGTGCGTGAGCACTAAAATCAATTTTTATTTGCATCAATGCGTCAATGAATTCGACGACGCTCAAAAATACTTATATTATCAAAATGTTTGACAATAACACCCCAGTGGTAAGACGCTTGACAAGCGGTTGAATATGAACCCCATTTTGAAGTAAGCCACTACATAGAAAACTAGGAATAATTAAAATATTCATATTCACAAATGATTCTTAAGACTAAGAGTTATGTATTTTCATGCTCAAATGGACTAAAACGAATGGAAAATAGTGAAAGCAAGATGAAACATTAATTTGTAGTGATTTGGAAATCAAATGGAATGGCAACAGGTCTTGCTTATTCTTATCTCACCTTATCATCAAGTGATCAATCCTATTGCAATAATTTCTCCTCTTAGATTTATACTCTACCCTACTTTAATGTTACTTATTAAATATTTTACAATTTTATTTTCAATGTTCCTTTCTCTTCGACCCTCTTATACTTGTATTTCTCTTATTGTTACCATGATAACCTTCCTTTTTTTTTTTTCCCCATTTTGTATCATCATATATATTTCTTTTTATAAGTATTTTTGTTTGTTGGTTTAAACGTGTAATGATGCAGAAGGATATTGCTCTTGACTACTTCAATTTTGTAAAATATAATAACATGGGGATGACAATTGGTTGTCATACAATAGTTGGTTTGAGTTTGGGACAAAGTGGTTTTGTTGTGGTTGGGTGTTTTGGTTTTAAGAGCAAATCAACGCTTAAATGATTTCCACATTGTTCACGATGAAAAACGTAAAAAGCAAAAAAACATTGCCGTTTTATACTCGCCATTTTATATATTTCGTTCACTTGATTCTATTTAACTTGCATTTCTGCTTGGCTGTTGCTTGATTCTTGGAGGGTCTTTCTTTAATATTTCCTTTTAATGCTTTTAACAACCAACAACAGAAGCATCAAAAGCAACACAAATGACAAGCCAACTAAATACTTTACAATGACAAAGCATTTAGGCGAAATTGTAAACTTCATTTTTCTTTCTTCTGCTTTCATTTTTTTTTTTCCCCATTTCATTTTATGCTATTCATTTCCATTCCTTTTCCTTGCTTTTCTCTTCTATACCATGCTTTCTTGTTGCCTTTATTTTTCTTTTCCTGATATTCTATACTTTGTTCCTTCATTCATACATTCAATCAACCATGTTAACTCTTATGCATTCTTTACGCGCTGTAAGCGACGCCATACATACAAATTGTATTCGAATGCGGGTGTGTATGTGTGTGAATAGTCGCCATGTTGGCGTCGCTAAACAACTATGGCGGCGTCTATGGCGGCGACAATGTTGCTGCTCGCCCTTTCCTAATCTCTCCATGCCAGCACATAATCGAATACTCACTCCTCTACATGTTGATGAACATTTGCTAAGATTTTTTGTAGCCCCACAAACCCAATACACACATACATACATACACACCCACCCATATATACATTGCAGAACATTTAACATCCTTAATAGAAACTTTCCCATTCTCCTTTGGTCTGTCGCTGGTTCTAACATTAAAATGTGTTCTCACGCGCTAAATGCGAATACAAACGAAACCATTGCTTGAGTTTATCCGCTACCCATTTTCCCAAACTTTGATTTCTCTTCTTCTACATCTATGTGCAAAATGACTCCTGCTCCCCATCCCTTTGTTTTCCTTTATTTTGAAGAATATGATTTTGTTTTTCTTTTTAGGAATTGGAGCAGTTTGGAATGCTTTGGAATCAATAAAGAAGCCCTCAGAGATGTTGGTAACAAAGTTGATGCTGGCGCCATAGGGCTCAGGGGGTTTATGCGGTTATTATGTAGACTCAAATTCTCCACTATAAATACCAACAACAACAACAACAATAGAAATAGTAATAGTAATAGGAACAGCAACAAAAAAATCCTATATAGTGAAATAAACAATAGTCAAACTGATTAAGTTGGGGAAACCACATCAAGTTAAACGACCATACGAACGACCAAAACAAAATTTACAAAAAAAAAAAAAAAAACCAAAAACAACAAAAAGAAAGTAAGAAAGCACTGTTGAATGGCAACAACAACAACAACAACAACAACAACGACAATAATCTTGTTGTAGCAAGAAGATATACTCGTACATAGGAGGAAAGACAAGAAAATGAAGTATATAGAAAAGAATAAACCATAATACTGGCGCAAAAGTTATAAAAGTTCAAAATGAAAAGAAAAAAGGAAACAGAACAAAACAAAATAACAAACGACAATGGGTATAAACAAAATGAAATGAACAAAAAATCGGAATTGGAAGAATACAGAGAAGTAAAAATAACAATAGAAATAATAATAACAACAACAACAGCAGCAACAACAACAACAACAACAACAAAATACTAAATGAATCCTATACAATAATTGAAAGGATTCAGGGAATCTGTAGAAAATGAACTATAAACTATGATGATATCAAGGAGAACGATTGCCATTTATGGCAATCATAGTTTCAGCGGGTTGAGGGATATAGGACATAAAGGAATAGCCAGTCGAGAAGACAGTTTCCTTGGTCTCATCCACCCATAGGCATAATTTTTTTTTTTTTTTTTTGTTTTGGGTGTGGAAGGAAAGGAATGTTTTAAATAAAAGTTGTGCTTGAAAGGAAAATATCACAAAAAAAAAAAAAAATAATAATAATAATAAAAAAAAGTATAGCATAAGATAGAGAAAAGAAACCAGAACAGAACATTTCACAAAAAAAAAAAGGAGACAAATACAAGAGAATCCAGGAAGGACTAAGTGAAGTAGAACCAACTTCATTTTTTCCAACAGATTTTATCGCCATTCCTTCTGTTGTCTATGAATTTTTGTTTAGCTTGCCAAATCGCCAGACATTGACTTGCCTAGGCTAAGTCAATATTTCATTCAAAATATTATCAATCTTAGTAGATTACGTGTAAAAGCTCTGGTAGAAACCCTTAATGGAAATTGTCTTCTAAGGAAAAAATGTGAGAAATTTGAGACGGGAATATATCCATCTCTTAGCTAAAGGTATGAAGCGATACTTGGGATACTTTTCCATAAAAGTTATTGACAATTTCATGGCGTTACAATAAGCCCAACTAATGGCCAAGTGCGCGTCAGACTCGTAGACGGAGGGTTCCGTACTAGATTGTGATTTGTATGGGAAGTACTCCATCTAGTGGTCCGATTTGACTGATTCCAACAGATGTGTAGCGAATATATCAAAAACTTATAGTATCTAAATTTCAGTTTGATAGAACACAAAACAAAAAAGTTTTTCAAATAAGAACCTGAATTTTACTGGTGGGTTTGTATGAGAGGTACCCTTTCTAGTAATCCAATCAAACTAAAATTTCAACAAAATAAATTTCTGATATAAACACATCAATTACCTAAATTTTAAGAAATTGGGATTACTGGATCGTTTAGCTGCCATACAAACCAAAAACTTTCTTGTATGGGGACCCCTTTAATTTTTTGAAAATACTTTAATTTTAGTATTTGTTGCTGATGCCCGGATAGAACTACACATTCTGTGAAAATTTAAATTCTCTAGCTATTACGGTTCATGAGATATGACCCGAGGACCGACGGACGGACAACGAAGTCTCTGAAATAGGGTTCCTTTTGGTACCCTTTGTGTCCGGAACCCTAAAAATGAATGAATAAACTTACGAATCGATGATTATTTGTTGTCATTATCATCGAGAAAAATAAAGAAAGAAATTAAGGAAAACAAAGAAACGTAATCTGATTGAAGTCTCTCTTCGACTTATGGCTTATGATGACGGTATGATGAAGGGACATGCCTTGATAAAGGTCAGCTGGACACTGTAGTTAAGTTATAACATATCTTCATATCTTGTCCTTCCAACCTTTCTTCTCTTCATTTTTGGTTTATTTTTTTTTTTTTCTTTAATGTAAGCCCATGTGGGTTACACTTTTGAAATACTAAAATGACCCACTTTTGGTTTATTTTCATCCCTTACTCCCACCACTCAGTTTTCCCTTCTTAACAAACTAACAATGGCAACAAAATTAGTCATTGTCCTTGGTTGTTGTTACATGATGTTGTCCTTCAAAAATGAACGAACAAGTCCATGATGAATGCATACACACATGTGTATTTATGAGGAAAACTTCTAGCCAACTAATTTTGTACCATTGGCATAACAATGACAAACAAAAAAAAAAAAACGAAAAAGAAAAACATAAAAATGAGAGCCCTACAAAGAATGTTGAAATTGCCTTCCTTTAAATGGGGATGGAAATGAGTAATGGGTATGGCTATGGGAATAGATATAAAGAATTGTATTGTAGAAATGGAGAGATGCAATATTCAATAAAAAAGGGAAATACTCCCATACTATTTCGAATACAATATAACAGAATTGAATAGGTAATAGTCAGCCCATGATTGTTGAATGTCTAAAGTGTGAATGAGAATGCAAATGAAAATGGGGAAGCGGACATGGATGCGGATGCGGATGAGGATGGGGATCTAAGTAATACATTACATTATAGGCTAGAAAATGTATTTAGTCTTACAATTAATCATTAAATGAAGCAAGATAATAAAATCAAAAGCATAGAAATAGACATAGGCAATAGCAAAAGGATTTTCAAGGATTTTCATTTTAACTCATTTGAAATATGTACAATACTATACATGCTCGTATAAGTCTGAAGTATCTGTTATGTTGAGAAACAAAAGTCCAAGCCTACAATAAGAGCAACAAAAACAAAGGCTACAATTACATGAAATTAGTCTGGTTTAATATTGCCCATTGTTCATTGTTTATTGTTCGTTGCTTTTCTAGTAGTTTTCACATGATTGCATGCGATATTAGGGTTCTTTTTTTCTTAACCATAGAAAACAAAGACGAACAACTAAACATAGATTCAATGAACGAAGGAACGAAAGAAGATGAAAGAGGAAGGTAAAAAAATCTAAGAAGAAAGAAAATAAATTTGACTTTGCCGCAAATATTTAGTAAATGTATATAAATTTATAAGGAAAATTGTAATACGTTGAGGGAATTTGTAACGAAATCAACTTCAACTCACTTACTCAACCATACCATCCACTCACTTAGTCAGTTTCACTTCATTTCGTTTATTCATTTAGGTTTCAGTTAATTCACTCAGTCAGTCATTGAATCAGTTAGTCAGTTAGTCAATCAGTCAATCAGTCAATCAGTCAAACAGGCAAGTTTCAGTCAGTTAAGTTTCAGTCTGTTGTTACCTTGTTTTATTAATTAACGAATTAATGAGCTGAACTAGCCCTCAGTCTTATGGTTGAATAATTTTGTGTTAGAAACTTAACAAGGCTTCTCTTCACTCATTCACCCAGTTATCCAGTTACCTATACATACATATATATATATTTATTTTGAGTTGAGTTGAAGATACTCAAATGAGGATTTACTAATAAAGTGTTTCTTGCATAGGTACATTTAAACGATGAATTTAATTAAATCTTAGAACTGAAGAGAAAACTCGTGGCTGCCGAAAACAATTGAAACAAACTTAAATTTCATATTTTTAGGATTCCGGACCCAAAGGGTACCGAAAGGAACCCTATTGCATCCGTCCGTCCTCGTGTCATATCTCATAAACCGCAATAGCTAGAGAGTTGAAATTTTCACAGAAGATGTAGTTCTATCCGGGCATCAGCAACAAATACTAAAACTAAAAAACCTTAAAGTGGTCTCCATAAAAGAAACATTTTGGTTTGTATGGCAGCTATACGATCCAGTAATCTCGCGATCTTGAAATTTGACTGGTTGGTGGCTATATATCAGAAATTTATATTGTCGAAATTTCAGTTTGATCGGATTGCCCCCATTAAAATTCAGGTTGTTTTAAGAAAAACGTTTTTGTTTTTTGGACTATTGAACTGAAATTTAGATACTACAGGTTTTTGATATAGTCGCTGGACATCTGTTGGAATCAGCCAAATCGGTCACTTTGGAGGGGTACCTTCCATACAAACCCACCATTAAAATTCAGGTTCATATTTATTTTTTGGACCATTGAACTGAAATTCAGAAACTATAAGTTTCTGATATAGGCGGGGTATATTTTTTGGAATCAGTCCAATCGGACCACTAAGGGGAGTACCTCCCACACAAACCCCAATCTGGTACAGAACCCTCCGTGTACTTGGCCAATTTATTTAAATTTCATGGCATAAATTTTAAAATAAAATTACGATTTAAATATTGGAATCCATTTTTTGCATTCTCTGTAACGAAAAAACACATTAGATTAGTTTAAATTAGAAATGATGAGTTCCGTCATGCATCAATATTTTGATATTCAAGAATAATTTTTTTATTGTATAGGAGCCAAAATATTTGATCAGAACTATTCTCGGTAAAAGTAAAAATTGTCTAAGTGTTAGGAAAGAGCTTAACTTTCACTATAAAGAATGGTGCACAGTCCTCTTAAAATGTTCAGGCTTTACGGTCGAAATATGCATAAGCCCATGATTTTAATTCACCTTCCAAGACTTTTTGATAATCAAATACTCCTATATCGGTGTAATTTTTGTTGTATCCTATTAGTCATCTGCCCTATAGATGTTAAACAGAGTGAAAGAATAAAAGATAGCGTGAGAGAGGAGAGTTAAAGAGAAATAGATATATTTCAAATAATTTATAGTTTATCCAATGACTTACTAACAACTTATATTTTATTTTATTCCATATGCATGCATGTGAGTGTATAAAGTATTACAGAATACATTTTTTTTTTCTTTTTCGTTTCGAAAATATACAATATTGTGTGTATGTTGTTTTATTTTCTATCATCTACCCAGAATTCATGAGAAAGGCGTATGTTATTTTTTTGTTATTGTTTTGTTGTTCTTTCAAAATTCAAATAAAAGTGCCACATATAACCTTTTTTTTTTTGGGCCTGTTGGCATTTTTTTTTTTGTTGTTGTTCCCATTGTTGCCGCATTTAACTTTGACGACGTTTCTGTAAGGCTTTTACGCGTTGCTCTAAACGGTTCATATTTGCCGTAGGCAGACACTGTTGCCGCCGTATACCATCCAATTTTAGCTGTAACACTGTCTGAATATCGTGACGTCGTTTCTCTTCTTGTTCTCGATGGTAAGCGCTGTCTGAGAGCGACTGTTCCAGATCATGTCGACGCTTTAACTCTCTTTCTCGAATTTGTGTTGCCACCGCTGTTCGTAACTTGGTCTTCTTCTCATTGAGAGTGTCCTTCTTTTGTTGGACCTCATCTTGTTGAAGGCGTATCATTTTTAGTTGATCACGCAACTCCTTCTCGTGTTGCATCAAATAGCAAGCCTTAAGTTCCTCAACCTTGCGCCGCTGTTGTTCAAAAGATTCTTGCATCTCGGCCAATTCACGGGCACGTTTCTCTACCGCTGCCCGTTCTTGTTCACGATACTTACGTTCGACTTGTTCACGCTCGGACATATAACGTAATTCATCCCTGGCTTGAGCCATACTCATGACTTTCTGCTGCATCTCTGATAGTAATTTCTGCTTCTCCTGCAACTCTTTGGCGGCTTTATCCTTATCGGCCTTCAATTGGGCATTGCGTAACTCAACTGCTTTCAAGTACTTATAGTTACGACGTTCGTCCTCGAGTTCTTGTTCCCACATCATGCGTTCGAAATCCTTCTTAACATCGGTCATGTTATTTAAGTCATGGCGGTATGAGGTCTTTATATCGCGAAGACGTTGCATTTCAACTTTTTTTTCAGCCTCAAGCTCACGTAGAGCTTCGCGTACACTTTCGCCCTCAAGTAAATTACGTTCAGTTTCCATAAACTTTATCTTGCGTCGATCCTCCACTTGCTTGAGTATAGCTTTTCCGATTTCAACCCGCACTTCTGCCTTTTTCCGTTCGATATCATCAAGGGTGCCATATTTTTCATCAATATACTGAGCATTCTTACGATCCTTCTCGATTTCGTGTTGAATATTGACTTTAGCAATGGTCTTTTGATCTTCCATCTGTTGAGTCCACATAGCCTGACATTTCGCTTCTCTGATAGCTTTTGTGGCACTCTTAACGACCACATCTTGCTCATGCTTGGCCATCAGCGCTTTCTCAAGCAGGGCCTCACGTTTGGCTCTTTCCTCTTCGACAAAGTCATCAACTTCTTTTTCCTGTTCCTCTCGTGCTTTACGTGCATCGTCGATCGCTTGAAAGTGTTTGCGCCATTGTTCTGTTTCTGCATTCATACGTCGTTTCTCTTCTTTAATACGAAGTGCCTCCGCTTCGGTTTCTTCCTGTGTTATGGGCACATTAATACGCATACGATCGACGTCGGATTCTTCGAGTATGGCAAATCCCTTCGACTCCCATGATTGACCATAAATATTGAAGAAAGTTGCATCTTTCGTTGATACCTTTTTGGCTTTATCCTTTTTGGCCTTAACCAATTGACGATGCAAGGATGGAGGCAATTTGTTCTTATATGCCTCAATGCATTTAATTACCTTCTGTGGATCAGTTGGACCTTGAACTACAGGCTCCGGTTTTTCAAAGCAAGGCATGGCAATAATATTTTAATAGAGTGCGCGTTAAATTGATATTTTTCCTTAGATATTGTGTGCGATTATTATTATTTAGGAGATTGAAAATTTTATATGTTTTTATTTTCTGAGACAAAACTTCTCAATTGAAATGAGTTTTCCCGTTTGTTGTATTATGAAGTATTCTCAATTGCCTGCTTCGTGCTTTTGATTTATTTTAATAAATTCTTAGATTTTTTTTTTTTTTTTCTTTTTTAACTCATCGGCTACTCTTCTCATTCCTCATCTCATCATTGATAAAGTTTCATATGCCTTTAGTCATGTACTCATGTTGAGATGGTTTAGTGAAAGTGAAGTGTTAAAAATATTTACTCACGCCTCCTTGAAAACAAAAGCCCATTATTAACGGAAGGTTTATCCATTCTTTCTTTATTCTCTTTACATTTTTAATAGTACCCAAGCGTATACCCTTCTTCATATTTTGACAATTGTCTCCACACACTCGGTGTTTGTCATAATTTGCGTGCATATTGGAAATATACAATATTTTATACAATAAAAAAGAAAATAAAATTTAAAGCATTTAATAATAATATTGTACTAAAAAATTTGTTTGTATACAAGTACATTTGGATCTGAATGTTTTTCTGAACCACATAACAAATATATCCCACCTCTACCTTACAATAGAATTTATAAATTCCCAAATGAAGGATATTTAAATGTTAATGAAACTGACCATAATTTGTATTTTTTTTGTTAATGTTTTTTATATTTTATTTCGTTTTTTCTTTTTTATTTATGAGATTTTACCAAAAGATTTAAAGCAAAACGCATTCATAATATTGCCATGCCATGCCATGCCATGCCATGCATTGCCATGCGACGCGACACCTGCCTCAACGCGTCTTCCTCCAATTTCCTCATCCGCCATCATCCATCATCCTGTTCCATGTTCGTTGCACTTTACTGTATTCATTTTGGCATGAATGAGGCTACAATTACACTAGCAACACCAACAGCTTGTGCACTCAGTACTCTGCTGCACTGATTCAGAGCTCCTAAAATTTGACTTTGGCTTTACAAATGTTGATGTTAATGTTGATGATGGTGATGTTGATAATGATGATTGTGATGGTGATGGTGATGATGATTGTGATGATGATTGTGATGATGGTGATGCTGATAATGATGTTGTGTGTAGTATTGTGGGTCTCCGTGGCAACTACTTCTGTACGCTCTTTTGCTTTATTTCCTGCAAATGCAAATTTAATTATACGCTCAGTTGAATATCAGAATGGGTGCCTTATCCATGTCGCTGTTCTTGTTAATGTTGAGCTCATTTCAATTAAAACAGAGTCAGACAGCTTGTCTCATAGCACTGGTTCTTGTTTATAGTTAAGTTATAGTAAAAATTCTTACTAATTTCTCAATAAATTAAAAGAAATTTCTATTTACTTACATCTGTGTGTGGATTAACTTAAAGTGTTGGTAGTCATTTTTTTGTTTGTTTATTTGAACAATGGTAGTTCGATTAAAGATAATATGAAATAGGGTGCCGGAATGAACACAGAAAGAGAGAGAAATAGTGAACATTTCGTTAAACATCTTTTGTGTATTTGTTTCAATACTTTTTATGCAGATTCAAAAACAAGAAACTGTTCAAATTGTTTTACCTGAAAATGAGTCTAAATTTATTAGAAAATGTGATAAATAATTTAAGTATTGATAGAACCAGACCAGACCAGACCAGACCAGTTGGTCAATTGTCACTTTACAGTTGAGTTGCCTGAAATGAAAGTCAATTTAATCTTCTTTATTTATTTATCTTGTTTTATTCTTTCCTTTATTTTCACTTGATTTTCACTTCAATCTCGATCAGTATTTTTGGAGTGAATGATGTGTAATTCATTTATGTTAAATAAATGTCCATATTCAAGAAATCTAAATATGAAATATTATTATATGTGTTTACTTACAATATAATATGCGTATATTTTCTTATAACATTACGTATACGCCAACGTATTTTTTTTTTTAAATTTATTTCATTTTCTATGGTATTTTTTGACTTGAGTTTTGCATAAAAATTATATCCATTTATATTCATGCATACGAGACGAGACATGAACGTCCTTACTTTGTCCCCTCTCTCTTAATACTCATACTTTTGGAATTGTAAACGTGTCTTCGTCAGTCCGTCCGATCGATTTTTTTTTTTTTGTTTTTTTACATTTAGCCTTCTTGCTACTTAGGTCTAATACCAAATAAATAGTAGTACAATGAGTCGTTTCCATCTTTCTAGGCTCCACACATTTCAATGGCAATAAAAGTGATTTAATAACGTTACTCGGTACTCGAAACAACACAACGACATCGTCGCAGACACAGACATATACAGTATATACACAGACTCCTATACTATTATTCACATATATGAAATGCGTATCAATTTGATTTCTTTTCCCCATCCACAGAGTAAAGCCATTAGCTAACACTTCCAGATACTATTTCAGCCTACCAATGTTTACCATTCTATTTGTTTTATTCTATGCCACACTTCCACTTTACTATGCTTTTCTTTATTGTCCTTCGTCCTTATATCGTTTTTGTCGTCGTCGTCGTCGTCGTCATTCTTCTTTTTTTTTTTCCTGTGATTAAGTGTGCGCTTAATGTGCTCGATCTATATTCGCCGCTCATTCATGTTATGCCACATCTTCCTTCGTTTCTTGCTTGTTTCCTTTCTTTCTTCATCCTTATTGCCTTTCTCTGCCTTGTGTCATTTTTACATCTCTTACTAGAGCCCCCAACTTTCGAGCACAAACAAACAAACAAACAAACAAACACTGCTACCACCGTCCTTGGCGCCATTTTCGTTTTATTGTGCTTCACGTTGCTTCTTCACTTTTTGTATGAGTCTCGCCATAAAACAAATTGTCCTTATGCAATGTTCTTGTTGTCGTTGTTGTTGTTGTTGTCATTGAGTCCTTGTTGAAGGCTGCTTTCATTTGCAATGAGAAATTTGTAGCGATTGCTTAAGCATTCTCGGCACAAAAGCTTTGAAATGTAAATATCGCTCATTATTTCAAAAACATTTCAAGTTGAGTTGAATCACAAGATGAAGAAGAGCAAATGTGTGCCACTCTGAAGAGGAACCATGCTGGAACGGGATAACAAGAACAAAAAATAGGGATGACAATGACGCTGATGACTCTGATAATGATGCTGGTGATGATGATGATGATGATGATGAGTCAAAAGACAGAAATTTTATAGAACATGGACAAGCCAAAGTTGATAGACATTTCTTCTCTATTGGTATGTCACAATTTCACATACTCGTACAATTAGTTCTTTGAAAGATCTTTTTCTATTTGACTCTGGGTATGTGTCCTTTAATTAACTAACACACACACACATACACACACCTACATACCCTGATATTTTATTGTGAATGTTAAAAATTTTTTTGTTCGATTAATTTTCTCTCTAAATATGCAGCAAAATAACAAAGAAACATGGACGTGTGTTCATTTGCCTTGGTTTCGCCTTAAAGTAGGCAACGAACGCCAATCAATAGTCAGTCAACAAACAGCAACACAAAAACCAAGTTGACAATGCCAATGATGATGACGACGATGCTGCTGTTTCTGGAACTGACTTACTGATGCTGGTGCTGATGATGTTAATGATGATGGTTCAGATGTTGCTGATGATGCTGATTAAGGCACAAAATTTTGACTGAGTTTGAACAAATTTGTGTTTATTTAAATTTACCTTTTACATAACACAATAGCAAACTTTCATTCATTCATTCATTCATTCATTTATTAAGAATTGTAATAAGTAAAAGGCAACGAACGCACAATAATTTGACAAGGCAACTTATCATTTTTTTTTTTTGTTTGTTTTTTGGCAATGTTTTGGAATTTGTTTTTCTTTTTTACCGATTTTACTTGTCATCCATCTCCTTCTACTACTTCTGTTCCTTCTTTTAGAATGATATCTCCTATGTTTGTGCATTCATTCATTGTTAATAGAATATTTCATTGAAATAATTTTTAACCAAATGATATAGGTAGAAAAAGGTTACATGAAAGTAAGAAACAAAGAAGAGCAAACCTGTAAAAGTGAGGCGAAGTAAAGTGAGTAAATAAATAAGGTAAAAGGCAAGCACACACACACACACACACACACACACACACACGCGCGACATATAAGAAGAATAAAATGATGATGAAAAAGGGTTGATTTACTTCCGTTTAAAATCATCTTTTGCTTACTTTTTACCTTCTGCTTTCAACCTTCATCATTTACAGGTTTCTTGTTTTCTTCTCTTTATTATAAGTTATTCACTTAAATGATTCATATTCATATTGTCGTCACAGACACACAGATACACAAATAAACATAGATGCACACACACACAGACACAGGCTATACATATACAAAGAGGTGAATTGAAACTGATTGCTAAGGGAAGGTGAATCCTTTACTTGACTTTACTTTCAATAGGGTGAGTAAGTCAGTGAGTGAATGACTGAGTAAAGAAAAGAAAGAAAAGAAATTTATATGAAGTTAATAAACTTCTTTTTTGCTTGGGTGGGGATGAGGAAAGACGATATGTTCCCTATGTCCTTATGTTGTGTTTGAGTGTGTAAATTAAATACAAACGTTAATATTTTTATAAAGAAAATTAGAGAGCCCCAACGAAGATTGAAGATATTGTCGCTAGAACAATGTGCGATACAATATTGCTGACTTGCAATTCTTCTTCTTCTTCTACTCCTTCTCCATAATTTTTTTCATCTTTTGTTTTTTTTTTTTTTTTTTTTGATGCATAAATTTCAGCATAAGATACCTTTGTTGTTGGTGTTGGTATTTGTATCTGCTGTGAAAAAGATAAATTACATTTTATTCTTGTTTACTGCTATTTGTATCTGCATTTACTCATTCTTCGGTTTTCCTTGTTTTTTTTTCTTTTTCTTTTTTCTATTGTATTTTATTTTTTTTTTTTTTTTATTAACTTTATTTACCTTTTCCTTCTTCATCATCAAAGTTTTTTTTTTTTTTTTCTGCTACTAAATCTAATATCCTTCCATTTCTTTTGTCCATATATTTTCTTTCTTATGCATTTCTAAATGTTTGCTCTTATGTAAATCTGTGTATGAGTTTCAATATAAATCTGTGTAAATGCGTGTGCTTGTGTGTATTGTATTTATTTATTTTTTTTTTTTTTACCATATTTCTTGTAAAATGGCGACAGGAAGCGCTGCCATTGCCATAAATTTTTAACAACCATTTAACTTCAATTTTATTAGTCAAAGCTGCCGAAGCAGCAAATCGAATAAATAAATGAAGCCAAAGGATATGTATGATATGCCCCCCTCCCTCTGCTCCATTTTATTCTTCTTCTATTATTCATTTGAATGAAATTTATAATTTCATTTTGTGTTTGTGTTTCATGTTCAAGAAAAAAAAAAAAAAAAAAAAAGAATTTATGCCAAGTCTCCTCATTATTTACTTGTATCACCACCAAATCTAACAATACTTTATGTCCTAAAATCAATTGATAATCATATTTTTTTTTGGCTCATTGATGAAAAATAAAAATAAATAAAATAAAATTAATGATAAATTAAATTAATTATTTAATTAAATAATAAGTTTTGTGCAAATTTTTAAGATTTTTCCTTTTCTTAAATAATAAAATTTATGAAAAATTTATAAATATTTTTAAATTGAAAGAAAATAAACAAAAAACATGAAAATGCTGCTGAATTCTATAAAGAATCAAATAGACAAAACTATAACAAAAAAATTTTAAATAAAAAATTCAACAAAAATTATTTAAAGAAAATAAAAAGGAAAATAAGAATTTAAAGAGAAACAAAAAAAAGAAATATATAAAACAATACAAAAAAAAAAACGAAAACAAAAAAAAAAAAAAAAACTATAATAAAAAAGAGAAAAACTCAAAAAACTAAAAACTAAACCCTCAAAAGCGTCATATAAAAGAAATCGAAAAAGAAAATCGAGCAAATAAAAAACAGAAAATAAAAGTAGGAATTTTTTTTTTTTTAAAGAAAACATTTAGAAATGGATTCCTTAGAACGTTTAATACGTGCAGCACCTTTGCCGCGATCACTTACCAATGGCGTTGGTGTGGTTGCCACAGCTGCATCTGCAGCAGCTTCGGCTAAGGGTCAACAGCGCGCCCTAGTGCATGCCTCATTGGCGGCAGCAACTGTTGGACGCAAAGGTCGCCATCTGACAGGCACCTTTTGTCTTACTGGCGACACCATGGAAGGCATCATTCAGTGTCTTGTCTTCCTTAAAGCATTTTCGGTAAGTCATTATCGGGATCAATCAAAACAATGGGCCTCAATAATTTCTAGTATTATTAAGGTTTCACGGATGTGACCTTTATTACTATTATTTATTTTATGTCTAAAAACTTTTTATATCATTTCAATAGTTTTCTTCGCACAACTTAAAGCAAAACTTGGTACAAATTCATTAAAACTTTGTAATAAAATCCTCAGAAGAACGGAGAATTTGTGATGGTTTGTTGACGCAGTTTGGAAACCTTTGATGCACACCTTTTACAATAATTTAATATACAATAGTTCAAGTCTTTATTTTGACTTGTTTTGCATTCCAAACAGTTTAGTTTGAACTGTTCCTAGTTCTTTGTTTGCTCTGTATTATACTGATACTTTACTGGCATCTTGATATCATGGTTCGCTGAATTTTTCGATTTTATTGCAGACAAAGTCAATTGAATGTGATACGCATGAATACACAATGCATACTTTCAGGAGCTCCATCAGAATGTTAAGCTTGCATCCGGTGAATTTCTATTTGGTTCTGGTTTTCTATTTTTATTTATTTCATTCATTCAGTCTACCCTTCATTCTTTCATTTATTTCTATGATCCGGTCAGGTTTGTGTTCCATTGCTTTGGTTATCATATGTGTCAATAACAGACACGGTCTGCTCCAGTCCGGTTTGCCCTCTTCTAGCTAAAATCTACTATAGTACATACAAACTAATGCAACACAACAGCAATGTAGTGATGATGATATTGATAATAATGATGATGCTTTCGAACATGATTATGATGATATTGTCGATGATGTATATATACTTATATATACACTTTACTTCCATTTTTAACAAGAATTTTATAATTTACACTTGAATGCTTGAAAATGCATTTCAATCGATAATATTATCATCATCATCATCATCAATCACTTCTATATTTTTTTTTGTTTTTTTTTGTTTAATGCTCATCATGTGCATTAGTCTGTGCTTAGCATAATGACCTAAACCGTCTGGTTGGTTGTATCGTCTATGGTTGCTCGTATTTACAAAACCCACCCCCATCATCCTCAGATTGTTGACTCTTGTGCTTCATACGAATATATTATTTTTCTCTTTACAAAATTAAATATAATATAATTTATTATTTCTATTTTCTCATTACAGGTGAGTCTGATGATTGTAGATAAAGTTATGCTATTGCGGCGAAAGACTGAAAGTGTTAAGTATAAATTTGAAATTGCTCATCATATTAAATAAATAAATATTTTAAAGTTTTAATATTTTTATTGCCTTTAAATATTTCATCTGATCATTTAAACTGATCGACATTTCTAAGTATGTGGATAAATTATTGTATATGCAAATTAAAATTTCTTGATACTCGTAATAAAAAAGTAATCAGTCTACGAATGAGTTTTCTTCTTGAAAATGTCCTAGAGGTTTCACAAGTAAGACTAACATTATTTTCTATAAAAATTTGGTCCTCAAATGATGAATGGAATTGGCTTTGGGTTTTTGGTGTAATATTTGCCTGGGCCAAGCGTTGGAATATTGGATAATCTGAGGTTCCGTTGGCCGTTTAAAGACACTTCATCCTAATGACCTTCTAAATTGATTATTATATTATATATAATAATTTTTTGGTAAAATCGAGATATTTAGTATTTTTTTTCGTGGCATTTGCTTGGATATCATTTAATTTCTTTTGATTTTTATTATTTCCTTCATAGGAGTAAACAAATTTTAGTCCAGTGGGGAAATATGGGGAATGCCTTTTAGTCCAGGGATCATAAATTTCCTATACATGGGAAATACTTTTGCATTTAGTACATACATACTTAGTTCATGGGTCCGAATAGTTGCACTCTAGAATCGAGGATATGAATAGCTGCCCACCTTGATTTCCTTGATTTTATCGGAAGAAAAAAGACACATGTGCTTATGTGTATGTGTAATAAATTTTTTTTATATATAATAAATAATAAATTAAACCGCCAAAAGGAGTTTTTCCACATCGTTAAATCCCCCATAGACGATGGCAACAGCTTCGATGACGGTGACATTCAAATTTAAATCTCATCATCGCGCATCCTTTATTCATCCTTCACTGACTCTATCAGTTCACTCGGCTCCTTCAATATTCTCCTCTTTTTCTTTCATTGGAAACTCGACAATGTCTTTTGGTTGATACTTTATTTTTTTTTTTTTTTTTTTTTGGTTGATTTTATTTGTATCTTTGGCTCATTTGGGAAACAACCTACAATATAACAAAATTTTGTCAATTCACACTTTCTGTGTTTCTTAATATGATTTGACTTAGTTTTCTTTAATCGACCGATTGATGTCAATGCGTTACAAGTTTGGTAAAAATATTGTCTGATGTTTCTTTGCTTGCTTGATTTTAACTCGCGCCCCTAAACAATTTACTTTCTTATCGCTTATCGCCAGCATCATCATCATCATCATCATTATCATAGATGGATGATGATATACTTATGCTTTCCTTTTATATGCTCTCGGTTTTGGTTCGCATCCGAGTTCGAATTTTTTTCGTTTGCAATTCGCATTCATTTCGCTTCGCTTAGTTCAATTCAGTTTGTGTTCTGTGTTAACCTCAGACTCAGACTCGATTCATTTAACTAAAGTCTGCATTCTGCAGGAGCAGGAGTAGGAGTAGGAGCAAGAGCAACTGGGTGCGTGTATATAAATTTAAATGTTGCACAAATATGAAAAGCAATTTACATAATATCCTGCCAAGTGTAAAATGATTGTCAATAGGGGAAAGAAGTAAACAAAGCTGTCAGGCTTCTCGAACTCGACTTCATTGATTCGCAATAGTAAAAAAGATGCTGCTGATACTGATGATGATAAAGATAGTGATGGTGATGGTGATGCCGGGTGATGGTGATGATGATGAGGATGATGATGATGATGATGATGATGATGATGTTGTTAACAGGCACTTGAAAGATACTCAAAAAAAGAAGAAAAATGCTTCATCCGTTCAGCCATTTTTGTCATGGCATTTTCTTTTCTTTCCTTTTTTTTTTTTGGCTTTTCTTCCTTCCCTTTGTATTCGTTTTGTGTCACTTCGTTTTTGTTCTCTTCGTGAGCGATTTAAGTGTTAGCGATAGCTTTGTTGCCATCATCTTTCCATCATTCATTTCATTCCATTTCATTTGGGTTTTTGTGTTGACTTTCTTGTTTTCTCTTCTCTCCTACTTTTTTTTTTCTGTTTTATTATCATTATCTTTTCTGTTGCTGCTATTGTTTGTGTTGCATTTCGGTTTACCAGCTTGTCATCGTTTGTGACCAATTCGGCTTTTTTAAAGATGATGCCTTTTTCATTGCCTTTCTTTCTCTCGTGTTGTCCATGTGTTTTGTTTTTGTCTTATATTCGTTTGTTTATTCTTATGTGCGTTCCTTTTATCCAAACATTTAAGTTGACAGTTAAGATTTTATTGTCGTTTTCTTTATTTTTGTTTTTTTTTTCATTTTTTATTTCATTTCTCTTTCTCTCTCTCTCTGAATTAAATTGATGATGTCGTTCCGCATTATGAGGTTTAATATCCTGTATAATGACGACAAATTGCGCATTATTTACCAACACATACATACATACATAAAATATTACATAATGATGATATCTATGTAAGAGTATCTACATATATGTAGAACATATTAATCTATGAGATAGTAGATTGCCCTTCGAGTATGGTATATTGACTCTGTAGTACATGACCTTGCCTCACTTACCGTTGTGCGTATTTACAACGGTCAAACATGATTGATTAACACTAATTAATGTATGTACAGTTACGCACTTGACTTCACTTTAATCACTGGCAGGCAACATTATTCCATCAACGAGTATCTGTATATACTTATATACTTTTATTTTTTTGTTTTTGTTTTTTTTTTTTGCAATATTTAAATACAACAAAACGCAATGGGGCACTCAGACATTGTTGACGTTTATTAATTGTTATAGTGTTAAACTTTGGAACGAGATAACTGAGACTGACAGAACTTAAAATCTGGGATTATAGCCATTATAAATGAAATAGAAGATACTTACTTAAAACTAAGAACCTTTATTAAGTTTAGGTCACAGGCTTTATCACTAAATATACTTAGTAAAGGAAGGAAACATAGAAAACTGTATTAAGTTTGTGTATTTTTTGATAAGCTGGAAGTAAACATTTTTCCATTTCCATTTCAATTTCCATTTATCTTTGTTATACAATATTTGTTCAATATATTATAATTTAGAATGATTGAATAATTGAATTGAAAGGAGAAATAATATTGTACTCTCCCCCTAAGTTTCTGCTCAATAGTTGTTAAAATATTCAGAACTGAGTTTGAATCGGTGTTTATTATATTCCCACTAGTAATTTTCAATAAATTGATGGTAGAATTTTTTTTGTTTGTTGTTGTCCTTGTCTAATCACAAAAACTGTTAGAAACTCTGAATATAAACAAATTATCTGTTAATCTGATAATTTGTGTAAGATTTGTGGAAGAGGAAACTAAAACTAAGGCCTTCAAAATTGTGGTGAGGACGGTAAAGGGACCAAAGCCTCTACAGCCATCAGACCCAGCGTTGATGGGCAACGTGGTTGCGCCACTTTTCCCCGACGGTGATATGTTCGTGCCCTCTGCCTCATCCACAGACTTGGCAGAGTTTCCAGAGGTTACTACCGCGGAGGTGCTGCAAGCACTTGGGAAATTAGGAGACAGGAAAGCCCCAGGTCCGGATGGTATCCCAAATATAGCACTAAAAACTGCAATGAGAGCAGATGTTGCAATCTTCGCAAAGATGTACTCCACATGCCTTGCCGAAGAAGTTTTCCCGAACATCTGGAAAAGACAGAGGCTAGTCTTGTTGCTAAAGCCAAAAAAGCAACCAGATCATACCTCTGCATACCGGCCGCTATGCATGCTTGACTCACAGGGTAAGATACTGGAAAGTATCATAGTCGGACGACTTCAGGACATTTTGGAGAGACCGAATGCCTTATCTAATCTTCAGTTTGGATTTCGCCGTGGAAAATCCAAGGTTGACGCAATTCAAGCAGTGTTGGATATTGCACGCAGGGCGACGAGTGGAATCAGATGGAAAGGTGGTGACAAGCAATATTGCGCTGTAATATCCTTGGACGTCAAAAACGCTTTCAACATGGCAAGCTGGCCCCAGATCATACATGCACTTAGGATGCTTGATACCCCAAGGTACCTAGTGCGGGTAATTGAGAGTAACTTTGCAGATAGAGTGCTGCTGTATGACACAGATGAATGCCGTAAGGATTACAGGGTCACAAGGGGCGTGCCACAAGGTTCGGTTCTTGGTCCCACTTTGTGGAATATAATATACGATGGCATCCTTGGGATGAGCCTCTCCGCAGGATCCACTCTGATTGGCTATGCCGACGACATTGCTCTGGTAGTCGTAGAAAAAACGATCGAGCGGATCCAAGTTAGTTACAGCGAAGCTGTGATCAAAGTCATGAACTGGCTTAATGGCGCGCATCTGGAATTGGCGGTTGACAAAACGGAAGCTGTTCTCCTGTCCACTCGGAAAGTGCGGGAAACATTTACTTTTCGAATAGGTGCCTGCCTCATCACGTCACAGCCGTCCCTCAAGTGTCTGGGAGTGCTTATTGACACTCGGCTGTTCTTCAAGGAGCATCTACTCTCTATAAATTACAAAGCGGCGAGAGTAAATGGAGCTCTATCTCGCATAATGGGAAACTTAGGTGGGCCGCGGGCAAGCTAGCGGAAGCTGCTAGCCAGAGTCGTTACCTCCATTGTCTTATACGCGGCGCCGGTGTGGGCGGATGCAACACGGAAAAGCTCATACATGGCTGGTATACGCTCGACGTATCGTCTGATATATGGATAACACGGAAACACGGAGAAGTGGATTTCCATATGACGCAAATACTCACTGAGCACGGTTGCTTAAAATTCTATTTGCACCGTTTCAAACACGAAGAGGACCCCTTCTATCCTATCTGCGTCGGTATCGTCGAAGATGTCCACCACGTACTTTTCTGTTGTCCTCGTTTTACCGATGAGAGGACACAGATAGAGGAGTGTTTTGGTGAACCGCCAACAATTGATAATCTGGTGCCACACATGTGCCAATCACTAGGAAAGTGGCAAGTGGTGAAAACTGCTATAGTGCGAATTACGTATACACATATACATTCACTCATTCATTGGTGAATGAATGTATCTGGAACAATATGGCAAAGGGTTTTAAAGTAAAATCTATAGATGTGTTTATGTTTTTGTGTGTGCGCGATTCTATGCAAATTTTTTAGTCGGCACCATCGACGACAACAACAATAACAACAGCAAAGATATTGGCTACACACTTTTACACACAAATGCACACACACACATATACATAGCTATGGATACAGGTACCGTTACTCTGATACACAGATATTGTACACTAACTTAGGCATATGCCAACAAGCTTTTGTTGTGCTGCTCTTATTGTTGTTGATGTTGTTCTTGTTGAACATTTATTGTTGTTCGTTTACTAACAACAACAACAACATCAACAGTATCAACAACTCCCATGCATTCCTAGATCTGATATGTACATAGTTCTAGATACAAAATGAAAGTATCTTTACTTGAGCTTCAGTTTGTACTTCTTTGACATATGTCGCTTTTAACTTAACTTTGCATGATACTGTGTCCTTATTTATGAAGAGATTGTAACTAAGTGTCTCTCTCTCTCTCTCTGTGTCTGTGTGTATGCGTGTGTATCTAAGTATGGATCTGTGCGTATATCTATGTTTAAATAAGTTTGATTGTTGATCAAAAGCACTAAATTAAATACATTTCGCTTGCTTGAAATAAATATATCAATTTTTTTTTTTGAAATGAAACTTCTTTAGCGAAGAGCAGTAAATCCAAAAAATATGAAAATGAAGTGTGACGAAAATGAAAATATGACTTGTGGACAGTCACCTTGTCTGAAGCTTAAAGGAATATTCCAAATTTAAACAATGATTCCAATCGGTTGAGTGTTCCGGGATTCTATGCCCATTACGAAAGTCAAACTGGAGCTTAGGAATAATATTTTTGTCGTCCATTACGACTAATTTCGTATTCAAACTGACATCCCATAAAAATGGTTTCAGCGCACTTCCACGGCATTGGGAAGTAGCTTAGATCTAGATTGCTGCTGATGATATGTGTGAACAGTAGTACACATTTCAGAGTCAAGTGTTTAAGTGTAAATGCATCCATCTATCATATCCTGGGCCTTTTGTTACTTTTTGTTGCTTTTTTGGAAAAGGAAAATCTATGTGGCATAATTCAATTTTGGATTTTTCCCTTTTTTTGGGCCTCTTTAAGTTCTTAGTTGCTTGTCAAAGGTTCTACAGACAATAGAAAAATCCACAACGCTTTCGATCTAGTTCTCTTAACAGCTCTTTTGAAATCTGTTTTATGAACAAGGTTTTGAGTGCGATACCACAATCTAAGAAGTCTCTTTATTTCTTGCACCATTTGCGCAATTTCCGCTGAATTGAAGAAATTATTTAGGTGAGATGTTGTTAGATTGTGTTGTGCCAAGGTGTAGTACGCAGCTTCATGAATATTGTGATTAAGTATTTCTACCACATCATCCAAGATGTCAACATTAATGTTTGTGACTTTGCTATGAAGTCATTTATAATTTTCTTTAAAAGCTTTTCCTCGTGAAGGTACAATAGTTTTATGTTTTGAAGAATATTTTATTTATCAGATTTACACGTAAATGTTGTTCTTCCGTATGGTGACAAATAATCATTCAGAAGGAGTTTTACTTTTCATGTGTTCATCTTAGTCGGACCGCATGTTTAAACATTTGTATTGCCTCATTTGTAATTCGATTGGTGAGTGGTGTGCCAGGAGCCTTAATGAAAAAATAGCAAGAAGAACCTTTAATCTATAATAAAATACAATGAAATTGAGAACATCTATAATATTTTTTCCACATAAGTATAAGCTATTTAATATCTCTTAGCATTTGACCCTCTAGTTATTTATTTAGTCATTAATTCATCTATAACATTTAAAGCAATTCACTTCATACGCATGGTTTTCGAAATAATTCCCTTATCGACAAACCAAAATTGATCAATAGCCTCAAACATGAAACACAAACAAAGCAAAGTACAAACAACGAAACACAACGTCTCTTTCTTGTCCCTCTTAAAATGAACATCAAATACAAAAACAAAGAGCGCAAAAAGAGCGTACTCAAAGAGGAAAAATGCAACAATAACAACAACCTAAGCAATTAAAAGTATTATTATTATTTTCAAAAACTTAACACTTGAAAATATTATATTAAAAGTTAAAAACTGGAAAAAATAAGTATGCAACTCTTTTCATTAGCATTCATTTGTTATTAAAAAAAAAAATTATTAAAATCGGCTTAGTATAGTGTGCGCTAGATAAAAAAAATGTTAAAAATTTGGTAAAAAAGTGCGTGTATATCGACAACAGAGCCACCTACCGGATCCAACTGAAGCATAAATCATCTTGGTGACCCCATAAGTAAAACAACAAAAAAAAAAAAACTTATCAAAATTGGTTTAGCCGTTTATTTCCTATCATTAAAACCAGTTATTGATAACTTCTTGTATGTCTTCATCGATTGCCATCTAATAAATTCTATAAAGGTAATAATCGAAAAGATATATACAAAACTTCTACTCAACCCTGTTGTCATATCAGCAACTTGTCAAGGGCACATCATCGGAACTGAATGTCTCCAGTGAATATAACAAAGCCTACAGCAAGCTGTGTTTAATTCTAATGAAATGTTTCATAGTGCATATATATCTATGTATCTACTCGTATGTATAAATGTAAATTGTATATATATAAATGTGCGTGTTAGAAAAAAAATATTGGAGTATAGAAATTGGAAACAAGCACAACTGGCACTGCTTTGTTTAGCTTATCAGGTAATATTCAGGCAGCTGTATTGTATAGTATTTAAGTCGCCAACAGTTAGAGAGGCAAAAGTAGAGGTATATACCACATAGTCATTTATATAGATATATAGAGTGTGAGAGAGTAGATAGTATGAGACACGAATGGACCAATTGAACGAGACAATCAGACGAGACCAAACAAGGAAATCTAAATTAATAGGAAAATGCAAGTTGCATATATGCAGTTTAAACATTTTTTATTTCATGTTTGTAGGTAAAATTTTCAAGAAAAAAAATCTTCTTTTTGCCTCAATTCACTTTGTTTGACATTTTCATGCAATTTCTCTCTTCATGGAATTATTTTATTAGATTTGGAAATATTCAACTCTTGTTATGTTCCAGTTAAACTGTATTTATAATTGATTAAAATCTATTCTTCATATTCATATTCTTCATCTGCTTCACCCGGTAGTTGATCTAAATTGTATTGCTTTCGAATTTCACGCGAATATATCTGAATATCGTCTCTAAATAATCATGTGTTTATTTATTTAATATTTCCTGCACTAAACAAAAGTTGAAATTACTTGTTCAAATTTTGTTATAATAAGCTTATATTCAATAATGCTGAGGTAGGCAATTATGAATCGCCGCCGCACATAATAAAAATAATAAGGGTTCGATGATACAAATATGAAAAAAAAAAAAAATAAAATAAACAAAAAAAGAAAAAAAGGAAAACAAAACAAAATTAAATGGCATCAAACATATTTCTTTGTTTATTCAATAAATATTGAAAGCATGACAGAATTACAATACATTAAATTGAATAATCGAAATATAAACATATATGTGGAATACATTTCCATCATATTGTATGTGGTATGTTTAAAACCAATCACCGCACACTGGGCATGGTGAACCCTTCTTGGTATATTCAATGAGGCAATCTTTGTGCAAGGCATGACCACAGCAAATATAGTTAATGTTTTCAGCAGTCATCACTTCCGTACAGAAAACGCACTTCTCACCCTCCAGATGCAACTTATCAATTTTCGTTTTGCATATTGGGCATCCATCCATAGTCTTATGCCATTGGTCATAACAAGTGCGATGAATGGCATGAATACATTTCTCGAAGAAGAAAACGAATCCTGGTTCCATCATTTTATTGCAAATTTGACAAAAGTCATCGACTCTTGTTGCCACACAACTACGACGAGGACGACTGATCTTTTCACGTTTTTCTTTCGGCATATTGACACTTTTCTTTCTTTATTTAAAACACTTCAATTCTCGTTTAAATGCACTTGACTATTGATGTTAATCGTTCGATTCACAATGACAAAATGAACATAAATCTCCAATAAGCAGCAAAGTGAAGTTTCAAATTTATATATTATTTGTATCAATAGAAATCTCTTATTTAACTACAGTAACAATAATAAGGGCCGTTCAATAAATTCTCTCTTTATATTTAACAATTAAACCTCCTTTTAGCTCGATACATTTAGATCAGCATTTTTCCAATTATGATCCCTTCCAAATAATTTCTTGCCCCATTAAAATACGTTATTGTTTCAGTAATGATCTCATATCTCTCGACCCAAATTTCTTAACACCAAGCCAGTTCGTCAGGCTTGGAAACAGGAAAAAGTTTCAGAGAAATAAATTTGGTTTTGATAATGGGTTTACTGAAAAAATAATGATGATATTAGTATACTATAATGAAATCATATGGTCAATATTATAGAGACTTTAAAAGCTTTTTGGTGATGGGCGTTTCTTACTATCAATACTGCGAGTACGCCATCTCTGCAATTTTCTAAGACCTTATTGAACAGCCCTCGAAGTAATAGTAAGTAGTATTAAGAGAGTGTAGGGAACTGTATTAATATCGGTTTCACTATTAGTTTTGTACCTTATTTTATATATTTTATACAATAAAATATTTAAAAAAAAAAAAATATAAATATAATATAAAATAAATGGTAAAAGATTTTGGTTTGTCTAAGAAGTGAAACTAGCCGTCATATTATATTATGTGTGTATATAGATAAATAATTGAATTATTGTTTGGTATCTTAAGAATGCAAATTAAATAATTAAGTGTTGCTAAGTATGTACCTTAAGACAATAAAGTACATGGAATTTGTCATTTAAATTGCCTGCTGTTAAGTTTTTTTTTTTTCTGTATGTAAGTAGGACTGTCCTTAATTAATATGCCAAAAATGAGCGCGATCTGTTAACCAGTTTTTTCAGCATCTGGTTTAATCAGTCCACTTCAATAATTTTCGGCGAATTTTGTTTCATGGAGTCTATGGAGTTATTTCGGGTTCCCCGAAGCGGCAATTTGAGTTTGGGGAACAGGAAAAAGTCACACGGAGCTAAGTCAGGTGAATAGGGCGGCTAAAAAATACTTAACGCGGACAATTTAAATGACAAATTTAACTCTTATTTATTCCACGCACTTCTCTTATTCAGACTCTTACTCTCATTGTCTCTACTCTTTAACTTATATACTAATACTAAAGATCTAAAAAAGAAGCAACATACTCAAAAAATGAGTGAAGACTAAATGAGTGACAATATGAATAAGTTAGCATCGGTGTGAGTGAGATTGATTGAGTTATAAATAAGTAAAGAAGTAGTGAGTGCTTTTTAAATTTGTTGATGCAATAATTTTGTTTTTCATTATTCATATGTTTTTGTCTTCTTATGTGTGTTTCTTTTTTTACAAAATAAAATTCATTTCCCATGCAGAATCATCATCAGAGATTTTTTTTGAAGGCATGTGTCATCTGAACAGGAAAGATGAGTGCCAATTGATGTTCCCTTAAATTTGGTTGTCATCCATGTGAAACTGAAGCTCAAGTTCACTAAAGTGTCGCGAGATTTTTTCATTGATTGACATTCTGAATTTTATGTTAGTTAAATATCGTAACTGAACCTTCGACCTTTGTCGATAATACAGATATTATGTCTACATATCATAGTAGTATCACACCACTTTAAAGTTGAGGTATTGCTGAGATAAAGGGTGTCCCAAAAGTCGACTAATTAACAAATTTTGACTGCAGTAGAATAACTCTGCTATTGATAAAAATCCAAAACAATCTGATGAGACTAATCTGTACAACATTGCCTAAACTTATTGTCCTCTAGGGTAGTACCTCCCATACAAACGCCCATTTGGTACGGAACCCTCCATGTGCGAGCCTGACTTTAAATGTCTTTCATATATGCATACCGCATAATAAGCAATTTTCGTATAATAGCATTTGAAAATTAAATTTTATCATTGTTTAACGTCATCGTTTATACTCTTCACGGAAGTGAATATTATTATAAGTTTATCTAAAGTAGTACCAATAAAAAAAACCCCAAAAACTTGCTAATTCTCCATTCTCTTATCGGCTAATAAGTCTACTTTCCTCTGTAAGCAAAATATTAGAAAAGGTCATCAAAGACAAGCTCAACAGATTTGTAAGTGATACCGAAATTCTCCCAAATCAGCAATTCGGATTTCGCAAAGAACATAACGCAGTGGATTCGCTAGTCCGTATTAAGAAGATCGTTAAACAGAACTTTCAATGTGCGAATTCCACTAGCATGATTCTTCTGGATATCAAAGCTACATACCATTCCGTGTGGTACAAATGGGCAAGATGACATTCTTAAATGTCCCGTCCGAAATGATTAAAATTTGCAGAGCTTTTTAAGCGATCCTTTGTTTGCAGTTCATATTAGCCTCGCAAATTCTGCAACCAAAGCTCTTCATGCAGGCTGCCCTCAGGGGTCCTGCCTGTCTCCTTTACTTTATACAATAAAAATGTATACCTCTGACTTCACATCTCTCCATGGTTGCTCTGTCTCCATTCAAACTTAAACCGGACAAAACTCAAGCCATTTACTTCAATAGGAAACGGAAAGCCATATTTAAACGTACTATACATATAAATCTCCACAACACTGATATCCCCTGGGATAGATCCTAAAACCATTTTTAAGGACCACATCGCATATACTATTAATAAAGTAAACATCTCCATTAGAACTCTGTACCCTTTCATAAATAGAAAGTCTCGCTTGAATATTAAGAACAAAATGTACATAAGCAAGCCAATGTTGAAAAAGTAGTTGACAAGCTAGTCCGGCGCAACCAGCTCTTCAGTGATAGATGTCGATACTCTACTTATCCACATATCAATGCTATTATTAGATGTAAGTTTTAGTTTTCAAAAACATTCTGGGTGGGTAGCGAAAGCCTAAACTCTTTATTTTAAAATATCATGCAATAAATTGAAAAAAAAATCTTTGCGAATAAATTTGAATACCAAAATGAAACATTCAATGCGTGAAGAGTATTTCATTTTTGACATAGTCGAAGATAATGTTCTTTCTCTAGTTTTTAGTTATTATTATTATTATTATTATTAATATTATTATTATTACTATTATTCTTTATATATCATTCCTAGTATTTATCAGGCGACAGAGCTTTGCTCAAGGTTGAGTATGGGAGCTATCTCTGCCTGGTCGTTTTACATTGTTTATTGTGCCACCTAGTGACTTCTTTGAAGTTTGTTGTCTGGTTGTATGCGTTATGCGTTATTTTCTAGTTGAGTCAGCTGGGTCTTATGCAGATGTTTTATTTTCTCATTTTGCTGCTTACTGTCTTATATTTTTTCTGCCAAATTGTGTTTGCTAGTTTTGTTTGTAGTTTTTTTTTTGTTTTTATTTTTGTTGACTTTTGTCTTATTGATTCTTTTGCTTTGACAAGTGATTTCTAGTTCCCCTTTGACCTGAAGTAGTGAATAGAGATGATATTCGATGTATATGAACCAAGTTAAATGTTTTTAAAATTTATTATCAGTATTAGATCCTTGATCTGACTAGGAAGACAGAAGAAGATGTTAGGATGAAGAATGTTTTAGTGGGCATAAAACTCAAAGTAAATTTCAATTTATATAGACTTTAAACTCATTGTCGGTATTACTATAACAGCTTCACTTCTCACACTTGCCTTTTATCAAGGTAAAACATTATAATGCTTGCGTGCACATCAAAAATTAATGTATTTATAAAATGATAAATAAACAGCTTCAGTTGCATTTATCGCCATTTCGTTGTTTATTTATTTATTGTATTTACCAAAAAAAAAAAAAAACAAAATAAAACAGAAAGAAAGCAATTTTATTGAAAACCCCACGTACACATTACATGACTTATTTTTATGTCATCCAAATGTGAAGATAAACTATGTTTATATTTGTACATACACATATAGTCATATATGTATATAAATATATTTCACATAGATCAAGAAATTGAAAAAGGAATCGAATGAGAGAGACAGAGACAGAGACAGAGAGAAAGAGAGAAAGAGAGATTGAATATGTGAAAACGTAGACACGTACAAAGTCGTGGAGAGTCTGCTAAACTTTAGTTAAAAAATGAGAAAAGCAAGTGATGAGCATTTAAACTAGCTTTTGAAACATTACAGCTAACACTAAAACATATATAAAACATTCACATGGATATACACTCTAACACACTCATACTCATACTCATACTCACACACTACTAAACATGCATATATTTAAGCACACGTGCAGTTGACTTATTTATGCCAGGGAAAAGTATCTGTAGCTGTGGCTGTAGCTTAAGATGTTTTGTTGGTTCTCTATCTATCTTAACTTAGCAATTTCGTTCTCTGCATATTCCTGCTCCACTTTCTCCACCTGGCTGCCTGCTTTCTTTTTTGCCATAACATTTATGTACGTGTTTGGCATATTTGAGTGACTCAAAGTAGACTAAAAGCGGCTAATGTCCCTTTTTTTTCACTAAAGATTTACAATACGTAAAATGTTTTGACTTGAGGTTTTCTTTATACTTATTTCTTTATCTTTTTTTTTTATTTTTCCATTTTTTTTTTTTTTTTGTTTTGTTCTTTTGTTTTATTATCATCATATAAATTTTCTTCTAGTCATCCTTGTTTCCTAAGTTCCACTTCAAATTGGGTTGTTTAAAAAGTCATAGTGTGGTTTTGGTTTCTTTTTTAAAACTTTGTGTATGTGAATCAAGTGAATAACAAATGTTTGCGAACATTCACACCTGGATGCTGGTGGTGATGTTGCTAAGTTTGTAGAAAAGGGAGATGTTCAGCTTTCATAGAATAAAACTATTATTAGTAGCTGTAGAAATAAGATATTCCTATTGTACAGATGTGTCCTTAGAGACAAGATTGATTACTTGCAAGAAATAATCTCGATTGAACTCCTTATTAAGTTGAACTTTTTCTCCTGCTGAAATCATAAAAAAACAAAAAAAAAAAAAAAAAACCAACTTGACAAGTTTTTGGCAAAGAATTAAGATAGTCTATGAATGTTATATTCATATCGAGAAAACAATACTATATCATTGACTTATGCATTAACTTTTTGAGCAACCCAAATCACCACCAACAACAACAACAACAACAACAACAACAACAACAACAATAATAAAGAAAAACATTAGCACCCACAATTTGTTGTTACTGTTGTTGTCGTAGTTGTCATTAAATTTGAAGATCTCTGAACGAGTAAGTAAAGTAAAGCTCACATGTTTACATGCAACAAAATAATTGCACGCACTCCCTTACTCCTTCCCCATTACCATCCCCATTCCCATCACATCCCATGAACATTGCCATTTCCATTTCCAGTCTTACTTACTTTATCACCTCGAATGTTGTAGTAAGTTTTTCGTAAAGAAAAGTGGGTGCTGCTGCTGGTTGATGGTGGAGATGGTTAGTTTGATAAGTGTTCCTTAGTGTTGTTGGGATGGAAGAGAAACCTTAAACAACTATTTAATAGTGAAGTAGTGTATAGTGTGGCATAGAATATGTGTCTGCTTGGGTAAACTATACGAAATTTTCGAGTCAACTTCTTATATGCCCCATAAAGTATGCAACGAGTTTTTCAGCTTTTGTTGTTTTCATTTAAAATTTTCATTTCTTATGCGATTTTTTTTTTTTTTTTTTTTTGTTTTTTTTTGTGGCGTGTCTACTGACTCTTAATGATGAATTTGATAACAAGCAAATCGTAGATGTGAAAAATGAAATAACAAAGCATGAAAGCATGCAATAGGGGGAGAAATTGAAATGCAGAGAAGAGAAGTCAGTTGAAAAGAAAATTATTAGAATTTCTTGAAGTTAAAGAAATTGAAAGAATGATAGAATTATAAAAATGAATAAGAAAAAGAAGAATGTATGATATCAAAAGGGAGCGGAAGTGAAAGGATTAGGAATGAAATAGAGAAAAAGTTTAAAAACTGAAAGAACACTTGTGAAGTTGCTAAAATATTAAGTTGGCACCTTTTTCTATTACTTTAAGAAGTTGATCGTTGCATTTACAATATTTTCCATGCAACATATTGTCATGTCTTCATGTCACATATCCATTCTGTGTTCACATGTGTGTGTGTGTGTATATATACAATACATATATACATACGTATATGTGTCAGTGTGTAAGAATGTGAAGGTGAATAAGTTAAACCATAAAATTTCAAAACTTCTTTGCATTTGACGCAAGGTTAACAGAGTTTTACAGATTGTCTAAAAGAAGAGATGAGATGCTGTAAAGGCTAATGATGATGCTGATGTGCTTAGATAGATAGCTAGATAGATTAATAGATACATAAACAGATTCAAAGAGAGATGGAAATATAAAGAGATATACAATTATGATAATATTGTATACATAGGCTACGCACAAAAAGTAAAGATCATTGGTCGCTCTGCATTTTTGAAAGTAATCTGTAGAATTAAAAAAAAAAGAATCAAATCCCCTCGAAAGAAGTTGACAACAATCACATAAGTGGAGCGAAATATATTCTGTCTCTTCTTCATCCCAACAGCTAGGACAGAAGTCTTGGTGGGGAGCATGCATCCTTTCAGCTATAAGCTTAGTTTTCTTAGGTGCCGGGCCCAAAAGGTACTAAAAGGAACCCTATTGCAGAGACTTCGTTGTCTGTCCGTCCTCGGGTCATATCTCATAAACCTCAATAGCTAAAGGGTTGAAATATTCACAGAAGGTGAAGTTCTATTCGAGCATCAGCAGCAAATACTAAAACTAAAATATTTTCAAAAACTTCAAGGGGTCACCATACAAGAAAGATTTTAGTTTGTATTGCAGCTATACGATCCTGTAATCCCATGATTTGAAATTCAGATGGTTGGTGGCAATATATCAGAAACATGTATGGACGAAATTTCAGATTGATCAGGGTACCTCCCATACAAACCCTCATTAAAATTTTGGCTCTAATTAGAAAAACTTTTTTGGTTTTTGGACTATTGAACTGAAATTTAGACACTATAAGTTTTTGATATAGGCGCTACACATCTGTTGGAATCAGCCAAATCGGTCAACCAGGAGGGGTCCCTCCCATACAAGACCTGGCCCATTTTTTTCTTATTATTTATCATTCGAATTCTATTCTTGTTAAAAGACTTATGCATAGAGGAGAAGACTTTAACAGGTGAAAATATTCCTGTTTAAAGGTGGCATCAACATTGACCTGTCAATGTCATTTTAAATACATTTATACCTGATTTACGTCTATGTATATATAATGAAATATATCTATATGCATGTGTGATAAATAGTTGCATATTTAATGCCATGTCATTGTTGCCACCAACTTTGACTTAAATATGCCACAGCAGTTAGAACAAAAACATATGCAAAAATGAGGAAACGAAGTATACTTTTAGTAACAATAAATTTTCAACTTAACCACTAAACTCAACTAAACTGAGCCTCAACGCAACGCAACGCAACTAAACTCAACTTATGTAAATGAATTCATCTCATCTCATTTCAACTAAACTGAACTGAACTCATATCAGACTTCAGTTTAAGTTTATATACACCACCTTGCTTAACATTTGTGTCACATATTATTGTTTGATGCTGTCATAAAATGGCGGATCTGATAAGGAAGTTTTGGTTATTTTGGGGCATTATAAAAGTTGCCCAACAAATTAAGTAAACAACCCCAACACAGTCTTCATTTCACCAAATTAATGCCCATAAGATCTTAAATAAAGAAAATAAAAACAAAATGATGATGATGATGATAATAAAAGGAAATTCCTGAAACTCCCTGAAAAAAGTTATAGAAGTTATGAAATTTGTGCCAATTCATTAATTAGTATTGTCCATTTACTCAATACAAAAACAAAAACCATTAATAGCAGCCAAATATTTCGTTGCTTATATTTTCTTCTTTCACATTTTCTTCTCCTTCCTTTTTCATTGTTTTTCCTTTGTTCTTTTGTTTTACTTTGTTATTATTATTGTTTCTTCTTTCATTCTATAATATTTTAGCATTAATATGCTACCTCAATTTGTACACTTTACTTCTAGTTAAACTGGTTAAACCAATTGAGTTGAACTATGGTGTGCAGCAACAATTTGCAACAGCAACATGACTGAGGGTGCAACCTCCCGAAATGTTGCCAAACACTCAATAAACAAACTAAGCAATCACTTATTCTTAGCCTCTGACTCAGTCCTTAGTATCCTTTTTGTTGTTTCTTATTCTTGAACTTGTTGGCCCTTTTTCTCTTGAATAGGCAAAAAACTTTAACTTGACGATGTTGATGAGATAAAAGTATTGTAACTTGAACTTTACTTCTCCTATTTAGTTCATAATACTTTTGGTAAAATAATTCTTTGATACACAAAACTATATAGAAATATACAAGAACATATACATACATATATTTCAGTATTCATCATAGGCTACTATTCCATATTCAATACACGTCTATAGTTTGGTGCATAAGAAACGACAATATGCATGAAATAAAATATCAGAAACACAGATAAACACTCAATAGATACATACATACTTATGTATCTTTTCTGAACATATTTTCGTGTATGTATGTGTGAGTGTGGAAAACATTTAAAAGCTCTTACACGCAAGTCTATTTGATTAGGGCGAGTAACACTGAATGAAAGCGATAAAGTTCTGTTCTGCCAGCAAACCCGAACCAAGCCAACAAAAATATTTACAAGGATATCAACAATAACAACAATAACAACCACAAGGATATAAACAAGAAACAAAAATAACAAGAGAAATAAGATAAACAATAATAAGAATATTAATAAGAGGAGATGTTTGATGCGGATGAACAATTTCGTAAAATATTTGCAATCTTTTGCACGTGTCATTAGTTATTCATGAAACTTCTCGACATCGACAATTTCATTCAACTTTATCTTTGACATCATTGCTTTTGCATGACGATTGTATCGCCGTCATCATCATCATCATCATCATCATCACCGCAGATCAAAAACTCCACAATATTTTCCATAAAAATCATCAAAAACTGATGTAACTTTTATTGCTACACACAAAAAAAAAAAATAATAATAAAATTGTAATAATGTTTTGAATTAAATAGGTTTTTTTGTTTTGCCCGATGGGGAAACATTGAAAGCCAAACGAATCTACTATTCAAAGTGTGGGACTTGCACTAACTATGCCCCACCGTCCCAAAGTGCTACAGTCTACCCCATGTAAATCAAAACAAATTTACGTTAAAACTTCTTGTCAATATCAAACTAATGACCTATAACTTCTCCGTTCGTCTGAACTCATAGTAATCCTTCGATACGCCGCAGCTCTGTCATGATTTGAGCTGCGGCCTGACATATTACGTCCCAATTCAGGTTCGATTCACACATGTGCCAGATGCAGTTCGTCACAGGCGGCACTACACCAAACGCAGATGAGATCATTGATCTGGCAACATCATATCTTGGGCAATGCAGGAAGACGTGTTCTGCATTTTCTTTTTCGCCATACTGTTCATATCCCCGCGTATGCAGATATTCCTTAAAACACTCGGTACAATAATAGAAATATATCTATGTGTTATAATTCAGTACTATATAAAATCTCAACATTCAATTTAAAGTAAGCAATATAATCACGCACATAACATAATTCTTATAAGTATTTCAAATTGAATTCTTCCCATACTGGAAGAGATATATCCCGCTGAAACAATAACTAGGACTATTCGATTCTATTAAAATATAATCAAGAGATTTTAGAAAAAAAAAATATCTTTTCCTTATTGGCTTTTGAAACACTTAAACGCGATGATGAGGGAGTGAGAACAATTCTGATACTTTGAAGATGAAGTATTTATCCAAAATTTTCATCCTACATACATAGGAACCTCTTGACCGCATAGGTTCCTATTTAATATATAATTTAACCAACAAATGACTGTGTCTTTACATATTTCTAAAATTAAAGTAATATTATAAATTGGATAACATTGGTATTAATGTTGATGAAGATGAAGATGAGGCAACTAAATTTAGGAACAAACCCTGTTAAAACAAAATAAATAGAAAAAATTTCCTTTGCTAAATTATTGAAATTGTCAGTCATGTTTGTTTCTAGAAGAACGACACCTAATTGTATATCAAAATTTTCTAATTTAAATGATTATATTGTCAATTAACGGTTTGTTTTAAATGATGAAATTTTAATTTCAAATACTCAGCCATAATATTGCTGGCTTCCTAAATACCGCGACGGTTTGGTGTTCCTTTGTTTAAGTTAGTTAGACATAATATTGGGAGAGGAATGACAAGTAGATTGGACAGACACATGAGGATGTTTTTACGTGTACATTAAGAAGGAATTGAATGGTTTTGCAATAATATATGCAAAGCAGGCAAGAACTTCTGACATTAATGGGGCAATAATATTATGTATTTCTAATTTATTTTAATTTGTTTTTTTTTTTGTTTATCAGATTTCTTTGCCTTAAATGTCATCAGAAATTTTTAATGTCAAAAAGAGATTTTTCTTCGTCACTTTTATTCTAAATTTTTGTTCGTAAAGACGTAAAAATTTTTTAAAGTATTTTTTTTTTTTTTGTTTTATGTTAATGTTCGGCGATTTTTTTTTGATATCTATAAAATGGCACTAAAAATGGGAAAAATATTTATAAAAGGCTTCCCATCGGCATTATGCCGGTTAAACGGGTTCAATAGCCAATTTTTGCGTATAAATCTCATTGAATTACAAAAGGATTGTCTTTTAACGGGAAGATTGTTTAATACGACTACGACACAAATGAGAAAAATAAAAAGAGAGAAAGAAAAGCAATTCTTCAGTGATGAGAAGGAGCCGGTAAGTTATGGTTTGAAAAATAACGCTTTAGATTTATCCAAATGCGGCAATTTTTCTCTGGTCATGACTTGAAAATAATATCCGTACATACGTGCCCAATTCAAAGTCGATGATAGAAACGGAGATATAAATTCTGGATTTTATGGTAAAAAAACATGAACATCCTGTAGCCTGTGAAAGAGATCCCATTGCGAAATAGGCCTAGGAAGAAAAGGTGAAATCGCAATGAAAAAAATCTGCAGTCCTGAAGACACGAGCTCTTTGTTCATGTTGGCCATTCGACGACAACAGAGATCTCAACCAGTGGACAGGATCGAAGGAAGATAAAAGGTCGAAACCCTCTGCGATTGAGCTAAACTAGTAAATTTTTGAGTAATACTCTTTCCCATTGAGCGTGTAATTTTTCCTCTTATATCCTCATCATTATATCAACATCTTCTAATAACCGCTAACTGAATTCTGAATGACTAAGCAAATACTTATCTTAAATGTGTCCGTAAACTATCTGAGAATGTGACTGTTCGTGAACGTCCTCTGTCTATTCCAGCTGTCAAAATTTGCAGTTATCAATATTTTTGGCATTATAATATCTAGTGTGAATCATATTTTTTAATATGAAAATAAAATATAATCACACCAATATAATTTAAGTTGTTGATATTGGGCACATTGCTCTTACTAATTTGATTCAATTTGGAAGAAGAGTAATCTTATAGAAATGATAAGCAAGGGAAAACAAATCGCTTGTCTTGGACAATCTTGTACAATTACAACAGACTAGTACTATTACATCATAGTTCGACTTATGATTACACTATTCATGCATTATGCATTTGATTGCCAGAGGTCTTCAATGATAATTTTTCAGCTGAGAGTTGAGATTTAAAAACACAACAACAGGAAAATGATGAGCAGATACCGTTTAGCTCTCTACTAGGGATATTTTATTTTAAAGACTTAAGTATCTACAGTACCTAGTAATTAGTATCGTTGTGAGAACAAGTTATTATGAGTTTTCTTGTGCAGAACTTTTAGCATATTTAAACAGAAGACTATGTAAAAAGTAAACTGATCGGAATAGCATTTCATGAAAGATAATAACTTGTTAACATGTGGTACTTCTGCTCGACATAAATATAAATCATAAGATCATAGCCATGTGGGCAGCAAAACTGTCTTATGTTAGTCGTTAAAAATTACAGATAATGGAACCAATTTTGCACTAGATTAATAAAGTTCAAATCCAACATAGGTCATGATTTAATTGCATTTTATGCAAAATATGCTATTCCGTCTATGGGCAATGAAGTCCAGTGCTTATCCTATCTGTGAAGACTAATACTGGCCAAGCACATGGATTGATAAACGTCAATCAACGTCCCTTTGGATATATATCCGCAGGTCCCAAATTTGAGTCATATTTATTTTGGTAATTGTAGTAAAAGAGTTCAAACAGAAAACTTTTACGTTTTAATGATGAAATCGAGCTTAGTCTTGACCAGGATATACATAACTCAGCAAACATGAAGTTCGTATTAGTCGTGACAGAGATAGACTTCTAACTCTCTAAATTATGAACACAAAGATAACAAGAATAATCTTTCAAACATTTGTGTGTTGTTGTGAATGTTTTTTTGCTTTGAAATGAAAGGATTAATAGAAACGTCGGTACGGTATGCAAAAAGTAAAATTTGAGGAAATATTTCTCGCACAACTACAATCTCTTTAAGATGCTAAGCTGGGGCGCGTTAGTATTTGGTGATTATATTATTTACCTTCATAGTACTTATATTTCTTAAGGAAATTCAGCTTTAGCATAAAATTCTCTACAAGAAAATAGATGATTATATTCGGCTATGCCAAACTAGCTCACGCACTCAGAATTATTCCGAAATATTTGTATTGCAGCTACGATCCAGTAATCCAAGGATCCAAAAATATTCACGGTTGTTGGAATATCGGTCAGACACTTATTGTTAGATTTCAGTTCGATAGTACAAGAAACAAAAAAGCTCTTCAAATAAGACTCTGAATTTCAATGGGTGGTTTGTATGGGATGTACCTCCCAAGTGGTCCGATTCAGCTGCTTCCGAAAAATGTACTTGGCCTTTTTCGGAAATTTATAGTGTCCAAGTCTCAATTTGAAAAAGTCTTCAATAACCACCTGAATTTTAATGGGATTTGGAGGTACCTCCAATGGTCCGAACAAACGAAATTTTGACGATAAAGTTCTGATCATGTATTGCCACCAACTACCCAAATTTCAAGATCATGAGATTCTGATCGTTAGTTGCCACACAAACCGAAACGTTTCTTGTATGGGGACCCCTTTAAATTCTTAAAAATATTTTAGTTTTAGAATACAAATATGTAGCTGCTGCCCGGATAGAACTACACATTCTGTGAACTCAACTCTCTAGGTGTAATGGTTCATGAGATATGACCCGAAGAGAATGGACAAACGGACGGACAACGAAATCTCAGTAATAGGGTTCCGTTTGGTACCCTTTAGGTCCGGAATTCTAACAAGTAATTGAGTTTTTGTATGGATAGCTTTTACATTTTGTACAAAAAAACTTTCTTCCAAAATATTTAACTCAGAAATGTTTTAGATCAAAGCAGTAGTTAGTTTTAGGTTTGTCATATGCAAAAATATTGTAATATATATTTATTTTGGTTGCATTTCTATGAAGGGACTTTGATTAATCCCTCAGCTGTTACACCTGCTTTTACATATTTCCGTGCGGGATCTATGTGGTGTATCTATTTCATTTTATCCCCAAAACATCAATTTGAGTTAACATTTGCTTCTAATATTTGTACATATGCTACTATGCTCATAGATTAATATTCTTCTGAGACACATGGATAATAAGCTTAATATCATCTAATCTTTTACTACTACTACTACTACTCTCAAACTCATCAATATATCATACATAAATTCACGTAGATACACAGACCCAAAGACTTTTGCAAATGTACGTATACCACAGTATACATTTTTATGGATATTTATTAATTTTCCTGTTCCTTTTTTGTGCGCTTTTCCATACCAGTTTCATTCACTTTTACAGTCAATCATTAATTAGTTAGCTAATCAACGATGCTAAGATGGCAGTCTCCATTATCATTTAGTTTACCCAAATTCCTTGCTATTCCATTCGGGTATATCTGCCATTCCTTTCCTAAGTCCTCCTCTCTAACACTTTATTTGACTTGATTTGACTCTTAGTTTCAGACTTGTTCAATTGGTGGCTTTGTCCGTGACTAAAATCAATTCAACTGTGAAATATTTGCGCTTGGCATGTTTCCCAACTAATTACAATTGCGTGCATGTCTGTGTATGTCGGTATATGTATAAATGAGTTTGGGTTAATTTAGTTAAGTTTTTGCGCTTCATCGATGCCAATTAGTGTGTGAATGTTAAACTCTATTCGAGTCAAATACTTTGTTTTACTCTCATCTCAACTCTGCTTGAAGTCAAACATCTGAAATTCTTCAAAAACACCCCAAAGCTATTTCACTATTCAATTTAATTCAATTAAATATGAGAAATATGCTAAAGTCAGAAGGAACAAATATGTCTTATTGAATAAATTTCTTGTATTTTGCAAAATTGAGTGGGAAATTAATAATTGGGAAAGTAAGGTAAAAAAATTGTTGGTTCTCTTTTAAAATTTATTGTGGTTAATAGAAGCATTCCATTTCTTTGTAATATTTAGCTTAAGGGTAAATCAATCCCAATAGTTAAGGCACCTCAAGAGTGATGATGTCACATTCATATGATAGAGTTCGTTCTTTTGATGGCGCTGGACATAACTAGAAATGGTTCTCATATTTTGAATTTACTTATTTTCAAGTTATCTACATTTAATAAAGTATCCGAATGCAAAGAAACAACTATGTTGCACTTAATACTATTTCCTATCTAAGTAGATTTCATGAACAAAAAAAAAATTGGAGTATATGAACCTAGTCATATACTATTGCATAGTGTTCCTAGAAAAGACTCAATGTTTCTATTCCTTAATATCAAATAAGAAAAACCAATAATATCTTTTGAAATACAAAATGTTAAGTTGTATCATACTGCAATCAACGTTTGGTGTTCCTGAAGTTAGTTAGACCTGCAATAATATTGGAGAGGAATGCAAGTAGATTGGACAGCATGGAGCGTGTACATTAAGAAGGAATTGAATGGTTTTGCAATAATATATGCAAAGCAGGCAAGAACTTCTGACATTAATGGGGCAATAATATTATATTTTGTATTTCTAATTTATTTTAAGTTTTTTTTTTTGTTTATCAGATTCTCCTTAGATAGAAATTTTTAATGCAAAAAGAGATTTTTCTTCGTCACTTTTATTCTAAATTTTTGTTTGACGTAAAAATTTTTTAGAGTATTTTGATTGTTCGGCGTTTTTTTTTGATATCATATAAATGGCACTGAAAAATATTTTAAAAGGCTTCCCATCGGCATTATGCCGGTTAAACGGGTTCAATAGCCAATTTTTGCGTATAAATCTCATTGAATTACAAAAGGATTGTCTTTTAACGGGAAGATTGTTATAATACAAGAATAAAGAAAGCAACTAGTGATGAGGAGCCGGTAAGTTATTTGAAAAATAAGCAGAACTGAAATGCAATTCTTCATCAGAGAAGGAGCCGGACCCTGCAATATTTTCTTCTCGGGCATGACTTATAGGGGTCTCTACGAAAATAATATCCGAACATACGTAAGAAGGCCCAATTCAAAGTCGATGATAGAAGAACCCCAGGAAGATATAAATTCCGGATTTAATACTAAGATGGTAAAAAAACATGAACATCCTGTTAAGACTACCGAGCCTGTGAAAGAGATCCCATTGCGAAATAGGCCGAATTTAGGAAGAAAAGGTGAAATCGCAATGATTTTGAAAAAAGTCTGCAGTCCTGAAGACACGAGCAATAACCTTTTGTTCATGTTGGCCATTCGACGACAAGCTAAAGAGATCTCAACCAGTGGACAGAATCCGGATAAGGAAGATAAAAGGTCGAATACCTCTGCGATTGAGAAGCTAAAATCTTTTAAGTAAATTTCAAAAAAAAAGTGAACCTTGAGATTACTCTTTGCACGGCATGGACTATTAAAACTTCTTTCCATTGAGCGTGTAATTTTTCCTCTTATATTCTGATCAACAATAACCAATAACCGCTAACTGGGTTCTGAACGACTTAGCAAATACTTATCTTAAATGTGTCCGTAAACTATCTGAGAATGTGACTGTTCGTGAACGTCCTCTGTCTTAATATCCAGCTGTCAAAATTTGCAGTTATCAATATTTTTGGCATTATAATATCTAGTGTGAATCATATTTTTTAATATGAAAATAAAATATCAATCACACCAATATAATTTAAGTTGTTTTATGTACACACAAGCAATGGAATTCCATCTGGGCACATTGCTCTTACTAATTTGATTCAATTCCCTATATCCGAGAAATGATAAGCAAGGGAAAACAAATAGCTAAGATTTTTTCTTGCGCTTTCTATGGAAATTAGAATAAAAAATCTTGTAGCAATTACAACAACAACAACAAATAGTCTTAGCCTCACTATTCATTACATTATGATGAGACTATTTGGTTTGATTGCCAGAGGTTTCCATTCACATTTGCTTATGTTTTGATGGTCTTCAATGACAATTTTTAAGGCATTTATGAGTTGAGATTTAAAAACAAACAACAAAAACCAAGGAAAATGGTGAGCAGATACCACTTAGCCCCCTCTACCCTCTTGGATTTATTTAAGAACCCTCAGGGAACACGCATTTTTTTCTGTTCACATTTCTGTTACAAAGTCAAGAACGAAACGCGTAAGGCAATAGTTTTGATATTGACAAGTAGTGTAAATTTGTTTTGATTTTCATCGACGTAAAGCTGCTGAGCTGTTATGCTCCCTCTTTCCTCCGACGTAATGCTTTGCGGTAGTGCCAGAGTGGGACGGTAGGGTCTTCACACTGCGGATAGTGATGTGTCGGCTTTAAACACCGCATTCATTACTTAATACTCATTCAGATAAATGCGATGTTCGCGTACTGATTTGAAGTGATGAGTTGCGTATGCATTAGAGTTCAATCAATCAATCAATCATTTGCTACACTTAGAATTCATTTTAAGTTCGATATATAATATTTTTCACAATGATGATTAGATAACCAAATTAAATACAATTAATCATTAATTGATAATAAAAAAATAAATACAAAAAATGTCATAGAAAAATATAATTTAATATAAAATTTTTTGATGAATCGCGGATTTGTCAACGTCAACAAAAGTGAGGATTTTATTGTTGTCATATGTCGAAATCAAGAATTCGGAACAGTTCATATTTATTCCATTGGAATGCTCCCTTTTACTCAATTATCATAAGTGCAGTTTTAAAAAATTGCAGTCGCATTAGCTTCATTGTATTTTAAAACTTGAGGTGCATAACAAATTGACTTTTCAACCGGTTCACTACAACTATTTCTTGAACTTTTTTTAAATATCAACAACGAAACGCAAACAAATATTTGTCTAAAAAACCAATAAATTTATACAAATTCTCATGTTAACGTTTATAATAAAATTAAAGACATTAAACTTTTAATCTGAAGATAAAAAATACAGAGTCGAGACTCGTACACGAAGGGCATAGGACTGGGTATGGGAAAGTACTCCCATTAAGGTAATATAGCTGATTCTGCAGCCATATAAAAAACTTATAGTGATTTCGAATAGGACAAAAAAAAAAAAAAGTTTTTCTAATAAGAACCACAATTTTAATGGGGGCTTGTATGTGAGGTACCCTTTCTGGAAGTCTGATCAAATTGAAATTTCGATGGTATAAGTTTCTGGTGTATAGCCACCAAGATTGTGAGATTACTGGATCGTATGGCTGCCATACAAGCTAAAATTTGTATGGGGACCCCTATTTTAGTTTTAGTATTTGTTGCTAATGCCCGGATAGAACTACATATTCGGTGGAAATTTTAACTCTCTAGATATTACCGTTCATGAGAAATGACCCGAAGTTTAACGGACGGACGGGCAACGAAGTCTCTGCAACAGGATTCCCTTTGGTATCCTTTGGGTCTGGAACCCTAAAAATGAAAGGAAATATGTTACATATTTTGCGGGCAGTTGCATTAAAAGTAATAAAAGCAGTAAAGAAATTCATTGACAACCTCGTCGTCATCATAATAATCGTCAATGACGAAATAATAAAAAAAAAAGGATGTTGAACATTAAACAAAAATAAAAGAAAAATGGAATCCATAATGAAAAATATGATGTGAAAAGAATGTGAGTAATTTTTTAAAAAAATATTATCATATTGTATGTTGAATGTTGCAAAAGAATGTCAAAATGCCATAAGAGAAAAACATAATTGCAAAGTGATCGAGAGAAAAGAAAAAGAAAAGCTAAATGAAACGGGGAGAACTTGCTAGTAAAGGGAGGAATGAAGCAATGGATGAATGAGCTACGGTTATTTTTTATCCTTTTATTTCATATATTTTTTTGTTTTTATTGAATTGAATTCTCAACTGACCATTTAAATCTCATTTGGTCTCTCTCTCTCTTTGTTTTTTTTTTATATTTCATTTTTTGCTGACCTTTTATTTAACTTAATTTTACTGTATTTTTTTTTTTTTTTTAGGTTTTTTTTTTTTTAACATTGTCCTATGCTTCAATGATATACACTTTTGCAACTATTCACGCTAAACTCAATGATTAACTTTTTCGATTTATGCGAAACTTTCCACGCACATTTTCTCTGTGTGTGTCTGATTGAATGTTGGAGCTGAGGTTTCTATGTACATATATGAACATGTAGGTGTATGTCAGTATGAATGTGGGTGTATTTTTGTATATCTTTAGTTTGAAAGATGGGAACACGTAAGCAAGAAACCAACAAACCAACCAACCTACATCAGTAAACACTCATTGGAACATTCATTAAAGGAGATTGCGTCGAAAAAACTTTTTAAAACGATAAGATTTCTACTGGGACTCACTCAATATCTTTATATACCACTACACTTATATGTTGTATGTGTGTGTGTGTGTGTGTGTGTGTGTGTGTGTGTGTGTGTATGTGTGTGTGTTACCTTTCAGGTCCGCCTCACAGCTAAGAGTATTTGTTGCTGCCCTTGACTATGGTAAACTGAGTGAATTTTAGTTGTCTGCTTTGTTTATGGCATAAATTTATTCCAATTTTTTTTTTTTTGCTGTTTTTATCTTTGCATAACAATTTATTCCAAAGTATTTGTTTTGCTCTCTAACATATTCAACTCCCCCGACGGACCTCCTACGCACTTCTGTTGTCTGTTCGCTACTCATTATCAATACCATCACACTCTTTTTAAACTTTTGTTTTTCCAAAACTCAACTCAACTCATCTCATTTCAACTCAACTAACTGAATTGAACTCATCTCATATTATCTCATCCCATCCCATCCCATCCCAACCCATGCCATCGCATGCCAACTCAACTTCAACTAAGTTCAGTTTTCTTTTTGCTTTATCTTCGTTTATTTATTTATGTTTATTTTATTTTATTTTATTTTCTTTTTGGTAATTTTTTTTTTTTTTTTTGTTGTTTTGTATATTTTTCTTTCGTTTTTCGCTTCTTTTAGGAAAAACTTTCATGCTAAACTGCATGCGTCGGAAGCATCCATAGCAAACAATCATTGAATAATATAAGAAAAACTGATAAAAAACAAAGTAAAATTTTTCAAAACAAAAAAATGAGGCTTAAACAACTGTAAACAACTGTGAGACAACTAACTGAACTTGGTAAATACAAACAAAATAAAAAATGAACCAAAAATAAACAAAAAAAAAAATTGAATGAAAGCAAACAAATACAAATAACTGCACAGTTTTCTTATTAGATATTAAAATGAAGAGAAGACAACAACGACGACGAAACTTGAAAAATCTCTAGTTACCATTTATTTTGCATATTGATAAGACATGTGTGCTTCTGGAATCCTGAGTGTGGCAATAATTGGAGGGAATGATGATGGGTGATGGGTTGATCAGGATGTATACCGCTCAAAAATATTGATGTCCTAAATGGTAGTCGGTTGCAGGGGCCGTGAATATGGTAAATGCAACCCATTATAGATACATTCTATGCATACAAAAGATACAACTTTAGAATACAGATGAATAATAATGAATACTCGTTCATAAACAACAGACAAGCCATACGAATATACATCATTGTTATCATAATAGCGTCTAGTTAGTGATAACATAGAGGCTTTTGCCTTGTTTCCAATCCAAACATAGTCATGTCATACATACGTAAGTCAGCGAGGTGTGTGCGTGCACATAGAACATGTATAGTTATGTTGTGATTGCGAGCAGTTTTGACAGTGATTTCTTGGACCCCTTGTGATTGCACATTTGACCACAAAATGTTTCTTTGCACTCTACCATCGTTCATGTTTTGCCTAGTTGCCTATGTTCCACCTCCTCACAGATTTAATCCTTCTTCGTTACCCCTTTGTACAGACATTCATCGTTATGTATGTATGTTGTTCATCTTTGTGCGTCATCAATCTGTGGCAAAAATTAATAATTATACGCCATGTTAGGCTTGCGGCAATTGTTTGTGCTATAATAAATGAATGAAGTGGCAACATTAGACACAATATCCTTCTGTATACATTCTACATTCTACACCATCTCACCTCATCTTGTTGTTTACGTACGTGTATTATAACGTCATTCGCTTGCATGATCTTGTTCGTTTGTCTCGCACGAATGAGTTGACCATTTTGTAAACCTTACACATTACATTTACACTTAAGTTTATCCTCACCCGGAAGCTCATCATCATCATCATCGTGCATTGTCATTGCATCATCATTCATTCCATCTATGACATTGATAACAGGACATAGACAACGGCGATATAAATTATAGTCTTGTTTAGAAAGGAACCAACCAACAAACCAAGCGACCAATGAAATACAAATATTTATACATACATATCTATGCATCCTGATTTTAATTGTAATTGCAACATGGTCAAAGTGCATACATTGTTTTGGATACTAATTTAAGATTCAAATATCAGATTGAAAGAGCTCTAGTTGGTAAAGTGTGATCACTCGGATTTCTGTCTGTCTAAATAATGAAAAATAAAAAGTTTATCAAGAGAGCAATTTCCCAGCAAAACAAATATTCAAATACAAAAAAAAATCTAAAATAACAAAATAAACCCATAAGAGAGAATGAAAAAGAAAATGTAGCTTAGAGATAAAATGCAAAAATAAATACAAAGAATAAAAGAAAAATAAATAAAAAATAAGAAAGGAATAGAAATTCAATGATATGAGATAAAATGAGGTGAAGTGAGGTCATCATTTTCATTTGATTTTCCCATTCATTACATTCTTAATGTTTCTTTAAGTCTTATTTCCTATTACTCATCTCAAACATGGACATGTCAGTGAACTGCTTAATAGAAGATTTATATACAATTTATTTTTGTGAATAATATCATGAAATATTAATTTTTTCACTGAGAACATGAGAGACATAAAAATATATATTAAAAATTAAGAATGAATCAAATGATGAACAAATAATTCAAAAAAAAAAAAAATAAAAAATGTATGTAAACTTGGAGCTACTAAGCAATTCATTAAAGATTATATGTGGTATGTAGAGACTATAATAATAATAAGATTAGTGTAGAAAAGTGTTTCAGTCATTATAGGTAGAAAATTCTCAAAATTACAGCTTTTTGTCCAATGGATAGGAGTGAACATTGATGATATTTTAAAATTATTTATTATCTTTCTCTATTTCCATGCAAATAAATAGTTTTCTTAACCATGAAATACAATAAATATACAAAAGTTAAAATAAAAAATAAAATATATCTAGGTATATTCCCCCATGACGCATTAAAGTTGTACTCCTCGTGTATATTCTATGTTAGAGTCAGGTAAAAGACAATCTACAATGACGATGGCGATTGCGATTGCGATGACGATGACTTGATGGTCCCAAGACTAAGGACTAAGTAAACCCTCACAAATATTTGTAGTCCTTTGTTTTTCTTCTCTTTTCAATCTGCTTATTATTGTTGATGTTGATGTTGTTGTTGCGGTTGTTGTTCATTTTGTTTTTATTTTTTTTTTTTGTATTTGTAATTCCCTTATGCACAAAACAAAATTACAATAGTCACCAGAACACCTGAGAGTGAGCTCACTCTGTATTTAAAGAAAATAAAAAAGAAAAAACTGACAGAGAAGTCGGTCGAGAGCGAAGGCCAAAAATACCTAAAAAGTATGCAAAGAAATTACTTTGACACGTGAAACAATCAAATTTCACACCAACAAAAGAAAAAAAAAAAAAAGAAAAAAGAAAAGAAGGAAATAAAACAACACCCATAAAAAAAAAAATAAAAATAAAATAAAAAAAAAAAAATGGTGTGAAGCGAACAAAAGGAGCTGAGTACTTTAAGAAGGAAGAGAAAAGAAATGGAAAAGAAAACTAAGGTCCATGACTATGACTATGCAAGACAAGGCAAGGCAAGTAAGGAAAATTTGTAGGTAGAGAAATTTGCGAACAACTAAACCGATTAGCAAATGCGTTGCTATAAGTGTGTTAAATTTGTTTCAGTGCCAGGACCAAGAGCATCAAAATCATTACCCAAAAAGCAAGACCCCATGACCTAAACAGGAATGGAAACGGGAACGGAAAAGGGAACATGGTCACTGCCAGAGTATTGAGCTTTTGTTACGAGTACAAAAAAGAAGAAGGCAGGTAGAGAACTTAAGTTTTTCAGTTCACTTAAAAAATGAGAGGCGTTGGTGCGGACGCTCCTTTGGTTATGTTAACTTTTGATTTTGTTAAAAAGCAACGAAGCGAAAACTAAAGTTAAGTTAAATTTGGAAAGAATGGTGGTGGTGACCGACGCTGGAAAATGAAACTTAAAATTAAAAATATAAGTAAGGAAGCAAAGAAGCAACAAAGAAATGAAAGGAAAAGAAAGCATTTGAAATAAAATTAATTAAGAACAAGAAGAAAAAAAAAAGGTAAATCACTTACCACAGAAAGAAAGCATTAAGACCGCAACAACAACAACATTAACAACAAAAACAACTGTATATAAACAACAATAAGATGAAAGAAGGAAAATAATGAAACTCATTGCATACGCACAGGCGCACCAAATGAAATTTGAAGGTATTTTGTATGTGCGAGTGTTTTTGGTTTTTCTAAGGAACAAAAGCCACTTCAACCCATTAAAACCCAAACCGAAATACAAGTCAACTTTAGATGAACATAATTTTATGCAAAAAATAATTTTTCAATTTATCTTAAATATAAATAAAACAAAACACAAAACCTGAAACACAAAAAAAAAAAAAAAAATAGAAAAAACCTTATTAAAACCGAGAAAAATAAGAAAGAAAAAGAACAATTGAAGTCAAGACAAAAAATAAAATTATCCAAAATAAGAGGAGGGCAAAATTAAAAGACACCCAACAAAAAAAAGAAAGGGAAAAACTTTTAAATGAACTTCAAATTGAGTAAACGCAAATACAAAGGCCAAAGCCAACAAAGGTAGGTGGCAGATGGATAGAAGTATGGGTGAATGGATATATGAAAAAATGAATGAATGAATGAATGAAAGGAAGGATGGAAGGAACGTTGGATGGATAGAGAAGTAAATGCATGAGTGTATTCTCTGAACCAACAGAGGCGTGTTACTGTCATATGCCTCGTCGTTGTCTATTTATAAATGTATTTGAATATACATAATTAAAACGTTTAAAGCGACACGAAATGATAAGAAAAAGTAAAGTCAAGTTAATCAAATGAAAAGTAAAAAGAGAAAAGAGAAGAAAATACAAAAATGTAAAGTAAAATAAAGTAAAGTAAATTTAAGAACGAAAGAAATTAAAAGTAAGAGAAACATTCAAGTAAAGAACTTCTACATAGCATGACTTTCGGCGTTGAAGCATATCCTTCCTTCGCTTCGTGCGTCCTGATTCTTCATGATTTGAAGCAAAAAGGTGGCAAAACTTTTTCTGTTGTTATTGCTTCAACTTCACTCTACCATATCCTTTTTCACATTCTCCACCATATCCTTTGTCTGTTCCTCTTTTTTTTTTTTTGTTTCATTATCAACTGCTCTTCTCGTCTCTTTTGTCATCACTTCATTTTAAGCTCTTCTCTTCTCTTCTCTTCTCTTCTTTTTTGCTTTGCTTATTTTGTTTAATTTTAATTTGAATATGAATGGCCTTTTTTTGTTTTTGTTAATAATTTGAATGCAATTTTCTGCTCAGATTCGCTTTTTCCATTCTTGGAAATTTTAATTTTTACTTAAAATATTTTCCCTCCTTTCTCTTTCTCTTTCTCTTCCTCTTTTTTTTTTTGCTTTTTTGTTTTGTGTTTTGCAAAATGTGAATGAGTGATTTTTTGTTGAATTTTAATGCTTTCCATTTCATTATGTTGAATACATTTGCATAGCAAAGGGACTTTTTTTTGCTACTCCAACTTTTCTTTTTGATTTTGAACATGTTTTTGTTGTTCTGTTCTGTTCTGTTTTGACCAAAAATGAAGGATGGAGGAAAGAATACATGGATATATGTATGGATGGATAGGTGGATGATTGAATGTTTTGGGAGGAAGGATGATGGTAGAATGATTGTAATTGAAATTGATTTGGGCAACAAAGCGTAAAACGAAATCATGTAAATTAGTTTTGTGCGACACAAAAACGAACATCGAACTATGAAATACAGTGCGAATGATGAATCACGATGAATGAGAGAACAAGCGTAACAACAAATAAATCGAAGAAAGAACTGAATATTTTGTTGCCTAAAAGAGGTGAATGAGGCAATATAGAGCATAAGTGGGTTTGATGCTGCTGCTGCTGCTGTTACTTCTAGTCCCTGATTTTTTGTTTGGCTGCGTTCCAATGTATGACAATCATCATCAACGTTGAAACGACAGCAAGCAAACAAGCAAGCGAGTGTCAGATGATTGCTGAGATTCATTCAAAGGATTTGAGATTTTGTCTTCTGTCTTGTCTTCTGTTTCTTGCTTTGAGTTAGTAGTTAGTTAAGTTAGAGTTGAGTTGGATTTTATGTGTGGCAGTGATAGCACGCATAGTGCGTTTTTGATTGAAATTTGTGCTCTGTGTTCTTATAATTCAGTTGAATTCTTTGAGGCTGTCAAAGTGTTTTACTTCACACCTCGTCTGTGTAGATATATGGAGAGAGTGTGTGTATGTTTTGTGTATGGATCTAAATTGCTAACTGATCTAGCAGCTTAGTATAGCGAAAAATCAGTTCCTCCACCATCGACATCGTTTGTACGCGTTGCTTGATTGATTTGGTTCAATGGTGGAGAAAAGTATTTACTTCTTGATGTTCCTTATCTTGATTTCATTTCGCTGCAGGGTATAAGTCTGTAGTTGTATTGGCAAAAGATTGGACTGACCTACTGTAAGATACTACGAAATTGTATCAAGAAAGCGAGAAGTACTCGTCTCTGCAGAAGGCAAACAAATTATTGTATATAGGCAAGAGTAATGTAAAGTTAATGAAATAAAATGCCTACACATACTCATTTCTGTGAGGCTATATACATATCAGTAGTACTTTGTAGGTGATTAGGTCGAGTCATAATTGAGAAGGAATAGAACAACAACAAAATGAAAAAAAAAATCATAAAAGTATTGTATAAATAAATAGAAATAGAAATGATGTAGAAGACGGGGAAGGGTAATGAAGAAAGAAATAAAGATAAGGAAATAAGCCAAAAGCAAGAATTCCAAGAAACATTAAAGTAAAAATTGTTTAAGAGTAAACAAGTTCGACTTGACTGACTGACTGACTGACTGACTGACTGCATATATAGTGTAACTTCAAGGTCTCATAGTGATATGGGAGCTAAGGGCGTGATCCATTTTTCAACAAAATCCTCAAAAAAAAAAAAAAAATTAAAAATAAAAATCTTGGAAAAATAGAAACCAAAGAAATTTCATTAAATAAAAAAATAAATATATATATATAAAAGAAAATAAATAAACCTACACTCATGTCTATATGTTAATACACATATTTGTGTACATGTATGGGTGGATGTCTGTGTGGGTGTGTAAGTTCTAAAAATAAAATTAAATATATTTTTTGATTTATTTTACTTATTAATTCACATTAATCACACCTCAATTTTGTTAGATATTAACCACTTTAGTTTGAAGTTTGTAACGCGACCATAAATGATTTAATGATTTTTTTGTTTTGTAAATGAACATGATTAACAAAGAGGGAAATATCATATACAAAATACTTCAGGTAGACTTTTTAGTAAAGTCTAAGATAGGCAACCTTTGGAAAAATAAAACCAATATACCGAAAATAGAAAAGTATATGAACAATTTTTGATGCTCACACAATTAATGAGTTGCAACTGAGACACAGAAATTCAAAGTAAACAGGCCAGAGAAATCAAACCAAAGCAAAACAAATACAGATCCGAGAGAGAGAGAGAGAGAAATGAAATCAATGAAATGGCAAGAAAAATGAAGAAGGAGACTATACAAAATATTGTAATTAAAATTTAGTATGCAATAAACTAGAGATCACCAGGAATGACCATATGTTGTCACATGTTGTAGAGAAGATATCAGAGAAGACCGGAATATCAATGGATAAACCATTTGCAACAGATAAAGAGAATTACAGGCAATGAAATAAAAACAGCTTAGGATAATCAGAAAATTCTGATTTGTGATGATGATAATTATGATTATCACAAGATTATGTGCTTACTTAATTTTTTAGATTATGAAGCTGCACAGGGTAAAGAAATAAATTGCATGTGAACTGAACTGATAATAAGTACAATAATTGCAACAAAGTTCAGATTGATTAAATCAAGAATGACATTGTTTTCAAAAGTCTTTTGTTATTATAAAAGGTATTCAATTTTCAATGAAGCCGAAGTTGTTGATATACAATTTCCACATTTTTCTTTTTCTATTTCCGCTGTGGTTTCAGCAAACTAAAATCAACTTGAGCTACAACAAATTAAGACGTAACGCTGACTGACTGCTTTTGACATTGTTCGCCATAACAACAGTTGACAAACTAAAAGACCAGACAATAAGTTATTGACACAAATACATAGAAACACTCACATATACACAGCAGCATACATACAAGTATATGTGCGAGCGTAGGAGTCTTCAGCTAACCACAAATTTATAAACTCACAAAATGACAACAACAGCACAAGCATCTTGATTAAATAGAAAACAAATTTACAAAGAAAGAACAAATAGAAATAAAATATTATTGAAAATGTTATACTACAAAACTAGTAATTTTCTTGAAAGTTAAGTTTTGTATAGAATATTGTTAGTATTATTCTGCTTTAATAATATACTTCTTACTTCGCATGGCATCCAATGACCAATCGCATTCCTTGAACTTGTATGATCATTACAAGAGAGAGAGAGACTTTTTTGGTAGCTTTTCTAAAAATTTTATTATTTGTTGCTGATATGTCGATAGAAATACACATTCTGTGAAAATTTCAAGTCTCTAACTAGTGCGGTTCATGAAACACAAATGATTCCAAAACGTGATGATTTGTATTGTCACTCAAAATTTTAGTATAAATTTTTCCCCAACGCCGAGAAACGGAGAGAAACTTAACAAATTCCAGTGACTTGCCAAATGTGGAATAATGCACTTCTCTTTGGTCTTGTCCTCAGTTTTATTATTGTAGAATCTTTAAATTTATTAAAAACAAACTTTTTGAAAGCATCAATTTACTTTCGAGAATTCAATAAAGAGAGATACATAATATTCTATAGTCTTTTATTTTGGTGTTTTCAGAAACTCTGCCATTTTATTAGATATTATCGAAATGTACAATATTTAAAAAATGCAAATCAATCAATAACTTTTGCCTAACATTGGCTCATCGGTGCCATTAAGAGTCGTTTCAGCAAACATAGATTTGCTTGCAAAATGGTCCGGTAAAGTCTACCAATAAACCAGAATACATTTATAGAAAAGACGTGACTAGTTTTCCGTGTTTAGAAATGATTCTTTGAAAAATGTTCAATGCCCAATAGGCAGAGCAGTTTATGTGCGCTTTAAAATAAGAGCGTTAAACATATTGACCATAACCCTATGGTACAGGAATGTTTTGTTGTTGGATCAGTACATTTGATTTGTGATTCTATGATCAAAATGTTGCTATAAACTAATGAATCTGTGCCTTTGAGATAAACATTTTAGTAGGATAACAATTCTAAGGATGCTTCAAAATTTCGAAACAACGGGGTGTCAGTCATTGGACATGAATCTGATCGAATAGTTAAAGGGAGTGTTAAAATAAAGTAGAAAGAAGAAAGGAAATTGTTTGAAAATATAAGACCAATTATGCAATTTTGTGGAAAAATCTTAGTATTCAATACCAGAATCTGATCTCCAGAATACCATGAAGAGTTGTTAAGCCAATTCAAAACAAGGAATGAGGAATCCCCTACATTGTAAAATTGACATAATATGAATCAATATATTTGTATTATTGATTTCACTGGAATGCGCCTAGTTTTTGTCAATGAGTGTAGTATGAACATATGACTAAAAAGATACATAACCCATATGGATGCGAGCATTTGTATAGAAAGTTTATTATGTGTATGTGATTGTGTGAGTTTATGTTTGAGTTGGTGTCTTTGGACATAGTGCATAAATATGGAAATTGAATGTAATTGAATTGTACACTGAGAAAGAGTACGCGTGTTGCTGACTGGGTACCTACCACTCACGATAAATGTTAGGGTGACTTGAGGAAGGAAAGGAACACGGATGCCAGGCACAGATGTTCAGCGGAAAAAATAGAAATTGTAAAGTGAAAATGCTGCCGAAAATGTATTCAAGCACGGCAATTGAATTGTATTTCGGTTCAGTTTGAAATGGCAACCAATACTAGAATATACACAGGCACAGTTAAATGATTACACGCGAATGCAAAGTGTTATTTGACGGGATGAGTTCCAATATGAAATATATGGAATCAGTACAAGAGATTGATTTTGATTGTTTGTATTGTTGACGTTTCGTTTCAAATAAATTCTTATTTATTTTAGTGTCCTTAAAAGACGGAATGGTTACAGATTCCAAGGTAGAAAGTTCGTTGCCGTTTTATTTCCTTTTTTAATTAATTGTTTTGCTTGTGACTAATTTATGTTATGAATTGAAAAGACAGCAGACACAGTAGCATGGCTAAAAGCAAATATGTACTACAACCTGTAACCGTGATCATAGCAAATTAAGTTATGGCCACTTGACTTGTGCCCAAAATTATATACTTGCCACACTTAGTCATTCACTCGATTGGTGTAGGTTAAATTTGTGTTCATGTTGATGAAAACAGGATATGCAACAGGAAACTTGATTCTGGTCAAGTAAATTGAAGGCGATAAAATTTTATTACGTTTTCTCTGACTGAGATTCATTCAATTTCCTAAAGTGTCACTGATAATTTTGTTTACAAGGAAACTAAAAGATTTCTTTTATAAAAGTATAAATAATATTCAAATATCAGACATCTTGATTGATTTTAAAATATGTCTTAAAGATTTTTATGCAATATTTGCTTCACCAATTTCTCGACAAAAAAAAATGTAGGTATTATATTTATATCCAAGGCTGGAGCTGGAAATTTCATTGCAATCAGATAAAATGGATGGCCACGCATAAGACAACAAACAAACAAAGAAACAAATTTTATCATTTTTATCATTTAAAAATAAGAACACGTTTTGTTGAGCGAATTGTCATATTTTTATTGCATTGTAAAATAGATGTGTATGGATTAAAATATCCTGCAATTAGATCTCGTGGCTATGGTGATAGACCGTTGCTCTTTTCATGAAATTTTCGATGACTTTTTGGCAAAGATGTGGCTATATCTCAACGATGATGCATTGGATCTCGGCCTTGAGCTCAGGAATTGTTTTTGGTTTATTCGCATAAACCCGAGATTTCACAAAACCCAAAGAAAAAAAAAAATCACATAGCGTTAAGTCGCATGATCTTAGTAACCAGTTGACTTCAGAATTTCGTGAAATGATCTGGTTTATTGTAATAAATTGCTTGTTTCTTGCAGAGTTTGGCAGGTAGTGCCGTCCTGCTGAAACCACTTTCCGTCCAGGCCACAAGTTTTAAATTCCTAGGATTACGGAATGATATTGCTCCCATACAAACCCAGATTCAAGTTCAGGTTTTATTAGATTGTACAAATATTTCACTCTCAATGTTGAAATGCTGTATGAATACTGATTCCACCCAAAGCATAAGGCTAATCAATAATAAGGTGCGTTGCAAAATTATAGAACCACCTAAAAATTTTTGATCTCTTAAAAACGAAGGACTGTAGGGTATCACAATGTTTTACGAAAATGTGTGGAAGGCAAAATAACAAACTTATAACGGTATTTGATAAAAATTGTTAGTGTAAAGTTTTAAGCAAATCAAAAAAAGAGTTTTTTTTGCTGTTGCATTCCTATAGAACCATTTGCGTTTTATTTTTATTTTGTAATGTGAATAACATGATTTTATTTATGTAATTGACTTTAATTTAATTAATTAAGCTTCCTTTTGCTAAAAGCATCTGAAAAATACAATTCTTCATTCTGTCAATGAGATTTTTAAGCAAGTTTGTTTCCAATTGGTCCCATTCTCTTATTATTGCCCTTTTCAACTCTTCAATGGAATCATATTGTTTTTGATTGTTGTAAATCCTTCGGACTAGTATTCCCCATATGTTTTCCATCGGATTTAGGTCTGGGGAACAAGCCGGCCAATCCATAACATCAATGGATTATCCAGAAAACGAAGACATGGTTTCGCGACTCACGTGAATTCTGGCATTATCTTGTTGGAATGTCCATTCTGTTTCCGGATTTTGTCTTATAAATGGCACTAGGCTCATTCCGAGGACATTAATGTAGTCGCTGCTCTTCATTTTCGAGGATACAAATTGAATTTCTAGACAGCCTAATGCAGAAAAAGCCGCCCAAGTCATAAGGCTTCCTCCTCCAAAGTTTCGCTATGAAAACACCAACGGCTCTTTTCTAATATCATGCCAATACCCTCGGAAACCGTCCGGACCATCCAGGTTCCAATTTTTTTCATCAGAAAATATGACCTTAAACAAGAAAAGTTATTAAAAACCATCACACAGCGGTGGTGCATTTTTCGCTTACGGATTCCCAGTTTTGGGCCATATTTTCTTTTGCGAATCCCAACCTAGCCTGCTTATGGCGTTGTAATAGTCTCGGAGTAGCCTTCATTATAGCGTACGTAATGTGTTCGCTTCGCTTTAAAAGCCTGGAAATAGTCGAACGATGGACTGGAACGTCAACAATCTTTTGTAAGTCCGCCAAACTTTTGGTTGAGTTACTCGCAGCCCTCAAAATTTTACGTTCTTCGCGATGGTCTAATTTTTTTTTTCTTCCCCGAAAATTTATTAACCCGTAGCCCACCGAATCTTTCAAAAATTCCATAATTAGGTGATGACTTCGATCAGTTTTCCTGGCAATTTCCCTAAATCCCATATTGTGCTCTCTAAAAGCCAATATTCTTCCTTTCTCAACATCTGTCAATCTTTTTCCACGCGGCATAGTTAAATTTCACAATTTTTTTAACTTTACTTGATCAAACAACTGATAAACACTTATTAAAATAGCTTACAAACGAATAAAACGCAAGTGGTTCTATAGAAATGCAACAGTAAAAAAAGCTTTTTTTTGATTTGCTTAAAACTTTACACTAACAATTTTTACCAAATGCCGTTATAAGTTTGTTATTTTGCCTTCCACACATTTTCGTAGAACATTATGATACCCTACAGTCCTTCGTTTTTAAGAAATCAAAAATTTTTAGGTGGTTCTATAATTTTGCAACGCACCTTATAATATTTCAGTTTCCACAATTTGAGGAGCATATTTTTTATAAAATAGACATTAATATTTAAAACTCTATAATTTCTTTAAAAAACAAAAAACTTCAAATACTAAAAAATCATAAAAATTTATTTGCATAAGCGTTGCGATTCTTTAAAAATATCATTGTGTACAAATCAGAAGTCTTTCCAATGACCTACATTTGCATTTCGCGAAAATCCAAAAAAAAAAAAAAAAATTTATCAATAAATGTCTTTGTAACCAACAAATAGCAATAAAAATTAATAAAAACAAAAAAAAAAAAAAAAATTAAGATAAAAAAGAAAACAAAAAAAGGAAAAATTTGTTAAAAATTTAACTCAAATTATAGGCTCAATTTTATTTCTCCCAAAATTGATTTCGTTCAATGTTACCACAATTTTTTGTTTTTGTTTTTATTTGAATTCCTGTATTCTTTTTCCCGATATTTGTTACAAGTATTAATGTTTTCTGTCACTTTGACAACGCGCATGGGACACGTAACTAATTGCATTAAAATAGTAAATTGGCAATTTAGATCCATTGTTCCAGCTACCACGTCACATGCATGTTTTGGCTCAATTTATATCTACATACATATGTAATCTGTTTGGTATCTGCTGTCAAAATATATATTGTTTTGTTATAAATATACCTATGTATATACAATATTTAACACGTGTATATGGTGGCAATGTTTGATGTGGTGTGGCATGGTGTGGTCGTGTTGCAAGCCATGACTCACGATCGCGTGACGTGGTCAAAATCATGATTAACAAAATTCGATTATGTCTGTTCCAGTATTCAATGCATTTTAAATTTGTTGTTGGTTATAAAAAAAAAAAAAACAAAAAAAAAAAACCAAAACTTGTGAAATTTTGCATTTATTTATTGTTATTTTGCAAATTTAGAATTGCAATTGATAATCGAATTATTTGAAAACTTTGCTCATCCAGATATCATGAAATTTTATAATAAATTAGGAAAAGAGAGTAAAAAAAAATATTGAAATTGTTATTATTATTTGACAATAAACAACAATATTTATTATGATTATAAAGATGATTATTAAAGTTTTGTTTTTTCGTTCATATTAATCAATTCAATTTATAAGTATACTAAATCATTTCTTTTATTCGTTTTCTTTTTTACATTTGTAGCTCGTTGGTGGCGAATTTGATATGGAATTGAATTTTGTGATACAAGACGCCCAGAACATTAAACATATGCTGGAGCTGCTCGATCATTGTCCGCCCAATTTGCAGGTAAGCATCTCTTTTCATTAACAAATTTTTTCAAAACTTATAGAACACAAAATGAGCGTCACGTAAGTAGAGATTTCTAGTACTTGCATCCTATATTTTGTAGTTAAGTTTAGATAAGAACAGTATCAGATCATATAATCATCATTTGTACTTGTCTTGACTCAGTGATTTCTAAACTGTGCTCACGAACTTTTTAGCATATAACCAGTATTCATATTTCAAATCTGAAGAAATGGTGAGATGAAGTTAATAAGATGAAATCTTTCTTTTTATTAAATCTTACTTCATTTTGGTTTTTCTTTTTCACTTCGATTTTCTTATGCCTTTCACGCGATTTTTGTACTTTATTTAAACTTAGCATGGGGGCAAACTTAGTCTATTAGGCTAAGAATGATTGGTGTAACAATGCGAATGAAAAGAAGGGAACTGATGAGAGGTAAAAACATAAAATAGCTTTCAAATTGTGCCAACATTCACACCAACGATGTCGATGATGATGACGATGATGCTGAATACGACGACTTTTCCCGGTTGAGTGTGTTTATTTCTTAGTAATTTTATTTTACTACTCATCATCATCATCATGTCTTTCTTGATTTCCTTTCCTCTGGCCTTCGTGATTTCTCTGTGCTGTTTGCATTTGCTATTGCTGTGTTTCCTTTCATCTTCGACTTTTCTTTTGATTTGCATATGAATTTCTATATGTACATACTCGCTTCTCGTTTACTTTTCCTTTACAATTTCCACCTTAGTTTCTCACACGGTTTTCTCTCGGTGCATGTGAAATAATATTTTACATCTGCCGTTGGTTAAAGAATCTGTAGCTCCTGGCATCATAAAATTATTAGCATGAATGGTGAGTTACAGGAAATAAACCGAAAGCAAAGTGTTGCCAACATGAACAAGAAACTGTGGATGGGAAATGAAAACTAGGGTTAAAGGGTAGCTAGATGCTACGAAGAACAACGACAACAAGAACAAGAACAAAAGCACGCAGAAGAATAAGAACGTAAGTGAAAGGTGAATTGCGAGTCGCGAACGGAAACTAAACTGAACAAAACTAAAATTGGCCCCTCACGCTCACGCATGACAAAGTAAAATCAAAGAAGACGTGAAGCAGACTGAAACCAAGCGATGTGATGCATAGCCAAGTTTAGGTAACATGAGACTTGAGACAACTTTTAGTGGCAGGAAACGTCAACCTTGGTATTCTTGGTTACTGGCAGATGATGAAAAATTAATCAAAATTATCTTAGAATTTACTAAAAATTTAATAATCTTTAAAGAAAACAAGTACAGTTGTATCTATTGTGATGCTCCTGTCCCGCTCTTAAGATGAAAGAGATCCCATTAAATGGTCCTCTGGAAGTTCTACTTCACACATTAACTTGAGCATAGAACGCTCAATAAATTTATTTGAGAAATGTAGTGGATTGGATAATAGAATATAAATAATGAAATCCTTGGAAAACTGCTATAGTTTTATATCATGACAAGCTTGTGAAGTAATTTATTGCAGCAAACACACCTTTTGGTTTCTTTTTTTTGAAGTGTAACTTCTTTAGGGAAAATATGAAAAGGAAATGTGATGAAAATCAAAATTTGAAGTTGTTATTATAGTGGAGCTATTTAGGCAAATTGAAATGTCTCCGAGGCATAGTGGCTAGGCCTTGCAATCCGAGGTTGTGAAGTTCGAGTCCTGCACTGGGAATTTTTGTTTTTTTATTTTTGAAGTGAAACTTCTTTAGCGAAGGGGAGTAAATCCAAAAAATATGAAAGTGAAACTTCTAAAGTAAATGGTCAAGTATTAATACAGAATATTGTAGTGTTACATTGTTTCAATACAAAAGACTTATTTTATTTTTCGGTCATTCGGCTACTTGTTCGTACGTTCTTTTGTAAAGTAAACACAATCAGTAAAGCATTTTTTATCTCTCTCGCTTTTACTCATGTATAAGCATTCATTCTCTATGCTGAACACGAGCCCGCAAAAGATAATGCGCATTGTTATGTGCCTCTCCCCACTATGTCTTTGAAGCATAATCGCATTTTGATTTTCGTCACATTGCATTTTCTAATTCTTGGATTTACCTACCTTTGCTAAAGAAGCTTCACTTCCATAGCGTGCTTATAAGGGTAAGGAACACTAATTAAATTTTTTGTTATTTGTTATTCCTCTCCTCTACCTGGTTATTGAAACGAAGTCAGCAGCTGGATTCTCTTTGCAACAGAACTTTGCAACAATATCCTTGAGGAATATTCTATTTCTGATGAGTTCCATAATTGTCACTAGAATTAAAAAGATAAGTACGATCCTTTTGATGATTTCTCACTGTTATGTTTTTGGTTATACAAAGTTCCCAGTTCTCTAATACTCGCTGTTCAACGTTTCTAGCCAGTCTAAGTGAGAATCACCAAAATCTTTTTTTTATTAGAATGTCAACAAAATTTTCATAGAATTATCAGAATAGTGCGGAATAGATATAGATAGATTTAATTTCGGAATATTTAATCATTTTCTAAGGTCCGTTAGGGAGTTTCTAATGTCTTGTTTAATTAATCAAGTTTTTCTTTACTAAATGTGATAATATAAAAGAGCAAACATAAATTGAAAACATGAAGGAAGTTGAGTAACCATGTCACACACAGATATAAACACACACACATACAATAGGTACATCATGCCCCTGTTCATATGAAAAGAATAGGATGATGTATGCCGTCTGTCCATATGCACAACATTATTTTTGTTTTTTGTTGCTACTTTTTGTTACTGTTCCTGTTTGTTGTATCCTGACCATTTTCAAACTGAATATGTTGTTTACGCTTATATATCATAGTGCAACCTTCTTCTTTTTCTTCTACTCTTCCCTTTCCTCCCCCTGCTTCTGCTCTTACAAAATGTTCTGCTTTTCATCCAAGTATTGCTTTATTTTTATAACTACAAAACCCTTACTTCAAAGCTATTCTTTGCCATTTCTTTCACTTACATGCACATTTACTTCCTTCTACTTTTGCTTCATCCCTTTGTCCATTAGTTCATTTCCCTCTTTTCTGTGTTTTCTTCATTATTTCTTGTTCTTCTTTTCTTTTTTTTTTTTATCTTAAAATGAATGTAAGTAAAAACATCAGTTTCATTTTATGTGCCTTTTTACGCATAAGCACACACATACAATATACTAATATACACACAGATATAAAATACATAACTAAGTATATAGACATATAGACTTCGTTGGCTTTTTCCCAGTTCTTAGAGGTTATAATCAAATTCAGTGGTAGTCCCCCGGTTCGAACCCCAACTCCATTAACTTCTATGAATGCATTAACTCGGTTTTTGTTGGATTGCGTGAAATTATTTTGCTTTTTAAATTAATGAAAATTGTCGGTGACAAATATGTTGTTGCTTAACATTGTGGCTCACACCAGATACGTACATGCATATGTGTATGTGTATGTATTTATTTTAATGCTTTTCATGTACATTGACACTATAGAACTAAGAGAAAGAAGTGCGAATGAGATCAAGAAACCGTGGGTCGTTAGGTCGGCTGCCTTGCCTTGCCTTGCCTTGCTTCATTTACTAAGAATTCGAAAGCTAAGCAAAAAATACAAAAACAAAAATACACACATACATACATATATTGTACGTAGTATATTTTGCGTGATTTTAGGCTTCATCAAAGTTTCTCATATACACATATAAAAACCCATAAAAACCCAAACATACAAGCAGTCAAACAACCAACCAACCAACCAACCCATCCACCCATCATCGGCAGAGTCTAATGCCGCCATTCATGGTTACCATCAGCGGTTTTCAAAAGCACCACATAATGAAGCTAGTTTTCAATGAATCAACCATCCACCCATGATGTTGATGTTGATGTTCATTTCTGTTTTGCTCCTTACAAACCTATACACTAATATATAGATACACAAACACACACCCACATATGTGTTTTCAGTTGTGGAATACATTGCGCTTTGATGCATTCCTGTCACTCATCTACCATCCTTACTCAATTCACTCCTCTTACTCACCTACACCAACATTCTTCATAGGTTTGGCGATTCTTAGCCATACATACATGGATCAAGAGGCAAAGAATTTTGTTTGAGTTGAGCTTAGCTGAGCTAACTTGACTTTAATTTACTTCACTTGAGTCGAGAAGTATACTTTGAGGCGCAAACTTACCATTAAGGAACGGCAGCATCATCAGCACGACTATGAAATGTGGAAATTTCAGAAGGAGTATTAAAACAACTTCCAACCATTCCATTTTTATTCGTTCATTCTTAATGTATTTTATTTCACCAAGACACACAACAGTAAATTTTGCCACTTTTACTCCTATTTCATAGTTCATATATTTTCCACCTTCGTTTCAGATTTTTTTTTTTTTTGTTTTCATACTTTATTTCTTTCTTCGAAACTCACGTTGATATTCTGCTTGGGTTTTTTCTCATTACTTTACAACTTCTTTTCTGCTGCTGTGAACTAATTTCGCATGCGAAACATGCACGAGAAACACCTCAGAACAGAACAAAAGGGGTTTTCAGCGCCTCATTTTATTTCGTGGTTTTCTCCATTTTTCTCTCTTTCTTTCCGTTCTATTTCTCATCATTTTTTTTTTTTTTTTTTTGTTTTTTGTTCTTGATGCTTTAAGAAGTTGAGAATTGTCTTGAAGTTAAAGTGTCAGAAGCATGACTTCTGTGCATTGCATAAGGACACAAATTGTTTGTGTGTGATAAAGAACCAAAAAAAAAAAAAAAAAAAAAAATGAAAATGAAGAACAACAGATGAAACGACCAAGTTTTTATTGCCAGAAATGAAGGCAACAACATTGTATCTATGGTTGGTTGTAAAATGCCGCAGGATGAAGTTAAACGGTACACAAAAATTGTCAAATTTTTACATTTTATTTAAAATGAAAATGAATTATATATAATATGTAACAGCATCAGCAATGTGTGTGAGTGAGCCTAAAGATATACACAATGTGTATATGTGTGTGTGTGTGTGATTATTTATGTGTCTGTGTGTGTGTGTGTGTGTGTGAGATTTTGAAAGTAAAACACCAAATATGCTTCATGAAACATGATGTTCCTGGTACATAAAACAGACAATTGATTTACAAAATACATTTTAATGCCTTAAGCTCAACAGATTTTTGTTTTTTGTATTCCTGCTTTTTATTTTCGTTCTTCTTTTCACTTGAATGTACTTTTCTTTTTTCATTTTTACACATTTCAATAGCCTAACACACAATATGAAGTTTCAGTAATTTCTGTTAACGTATAAAATTCTTTATTGATGCCCATAAATGATGAACCATATTTTTTTAATACAAATTTATTTTGTTATTTTATTGAAATGTTGTAGATTATATAGAATATTATTATACAGTGTTTAGTTCCCCTTGCGTATCATGTGTATTTTCCTAGGTTTGAATGGATTATTTGTGCTCTAATGAAAAACTTATAGGGGCTGCTTTATTGAGAATCCTGACTCTGCTGCTCTTCAAAAGATTCTCAGTTTAATTATCATTAATGAGTTAAAACTGAAAGGATCACTTATTTATGTATATGTGGGTGGTAGAACTTCCACAAGACAAAAACAAAAGATTACCAATTCAAAAATGATAAGTTAGACCTTGATCTCCTGACATGATTTCGAATGTGTCTCATATATTCACATATTGGAGTCCATAACATGAGATTCTTAATAGAATGCGATTTGGATTTTACTCTAATATATTTATACTTACATATATTTATTAAACAATTTAAAATTCTATACTTACTATTTTTATGATTGTAAACTAAAACTAAAGTCAGATTTGTAACTGAAGTTTTCCAAAATAGTTTTACTTTTACCATATTAATAATAGTTCACAGAAGAAACATGTGTCAGTTATCTTTTCTAAGTATTATTAACTATTTATTTATTTTGAGAGAAAAATGTTCCTTAAACCCTTTTCATATATCAAGCTGAAATTTGGCATAGATGCTTTTTTTTTAGGTACATGGGGTTCACCATATGACAGAAAACTTTTGTGAGAACTAGAAAGTGATATGAGATTTACAAGAAAAATCCATAAATAGAAGAAATAAAGCAACATGAAGAAGTCTCAGTATCAAAAGTATAAAATCTTTCATTAATCTAATTTTTATACTCTTAACGCATTAAATATTATTATAAGTTTGTCATGATCAGCTCAACGCGATGAGTTGATTTAGACATGTCCACCTATATGTAAGAAAATAAGTCCCTCAGTTTTTTTTTTATACATATGTCAGAATCAGCCGAATCGAATCGCTAGGAGGGATACCTTCCATACAAACCTCCCATTAAAATTCAGGTTCTTATTAGAAACACTCTTGTTTTTTTTTTTTTTTTTTTGTATCATCAAAATGAAAGAATGAAGACTATGATACCCTGCCCCATTTCCAACAATTATGTGAATAACAACACCCTATGATTACTGGATCGTATAGCTATCATGCACTTGAATAGGAACAAAAATTTTGAAATGAAGATACAACTATTTAACTTAAAAAAAAAAGACGAAACGAAATCAAAAGATATATTTTTTTCATTATTCAATGGATTATTATATATTAAGTACAACAAAGAAATCGATGCTAAATCTCACAGGATTTCTAAATAAAAATTTCCTGTTAAAGCTCTTAAAAAAATGAGTAGTTTTTATAGTGCACTTGGGACAAGAACTTAAAATTGGTAAATCACTGGTTTTAATTATATTTTTATTAATTAAAATGCTTATTAATACTAATATTTATATTAAATAGTTATTTAATAATGTGTGGAACCACCATTCTTTGAAATAACCTTATATTTTCTGTCAGTAAGGGAATCATTTAGACTCTTTAAATAATATAAGGATATTTCGCTCCAGGCATCTGTGATGGCATCTGTTAATGACTGTACGTTTTGAAATTGTCTCCCAGACTCTTATACTTTTCTTGGCAGCCAATTAAATTGAGATCAGGAGAATAAGGAGGCCGCTTCATTAAAGTAACATTTTGCTTCTGAATCTAAGTTTTTACCACTCGAGCTGTGTGAACTGTAGCATTATCTTGTTGAAAAGTCCACGGTAATAGTTCGAAAAGGTTGTTAATATTAGGAAACGCATTTTGGAGCATTGCTTTGTATTCAGTTGCATTCATTTTGGATGACACAAATTGCAGTTGTCATGTTCCATAATATGAAATTGCTCCCATACCATAACACCTTTCTGACGGCTATGGTGGCGGGACAGAACGTGTTCTTCCTTTCGAATATCGTGAAAATAATAGTTGAACCCATCAAGTCCATCTTAATTGAAACTTTTTTCATACGACAAAACCACATTCATATTATTTTCATAGTTTACAAAATTTTGCTTTTTCCAATTTTTTCAGCAATTTTTCTGAACGTAAGATCACACTTCTTCTAAGCAATTATTTGGCTTTTTCTTCCGATGTGAGAGTTTTACCACGGCCCATGTTATTTTTATTTTATTAAAAGAGTATATTTCATTGCAAAACACAACCTTCAGCACAGGGCTTTTTACTTAGAATGAAGAAATCACATTTGTTCCTATTCAAATGCATGCAAAAAAGTACCGCATTCTCATTATGTTTAAAGCAAAATTGGAAATAATTAAAAACGGTAAATTATTGCGATCTTTCTCATATGTCCAAAGTTCGTTAATACTCTAAAGAAAGAAATTAAAGATTGAAAGATTTAAAAATTCTTGTTCTTATTCAAGTGCATGGCAGTGTATAAATATTTCTATATGTTAAGGAGCGTATGCAGAACTTGAAGCGTGAAGAATATTACAACTTCTTTTTTCTTCTTCATTTTTTTACTTTTTCTTTATTTCTTATATATCTCTTCTTTAACTTTTCTTAGGGACTAACAATAAGTGTTAGAAACTTTATTTAATTTTTTAAATATAAATTTACTTCACTTCGGATTTGGAGTAAATGTATGCATGTATTTGAAACGTGTTCATATAATAGATAACTTGTCGTAAGTTATTATTGCATCTTTCTCGAATGATTGCTTAGTTTTTCAAAGTACAATAAAGTGTCCGAAATTTGTCTTTTCAATTGCCCGCGTTAAGTATTTTTTAGGTTTTTTTTTTTTTGCTTTTGTATATTGGTAGGACTGCTCTTAATTACTATGCCAAAAATGAGAGCGATTTGTCAACCAGTTTGTTTGTAGCAGCTGGTTTAATCAGTCCACGTCAGTAGTTCTCAGCGAATTTTACAATGGAGAAAAATATGCAACAACGAGTTAGTCTCAAATTTTGTATTTTGAAAGAAATTTCGTGAGCTGAATCGATTCGAATGCTGAAGAAGGCTTACGGTGCGTTTGTTTTATCGAAAACTCAGGCTTACTTGTGATACAAAGCCTTTAAAGACGGTCGGCCGCCCTATTTACCTGACCTAGTTCCGTGTGACTTTTTCCTGTTCCCTAAACTCAAATTGCCGCTTCGGGGAACCCGGCATGACTCCATAGACTACATGAAACGAAATTCGCTGAAAGAGCTGAAAGCCATACCGGAGAGCGCCTATAAAAAATGTTTTGAAGATTGGAAAAATCATTGGCATGTATGTATCGCTTCAAATGGAGCCTATTTTGAAGGTGATCCAATAAATATTGATGATGATTGAAATGCAATTGATATATTAAGATCTTCTATATATTTAATATATCAGAGAGTTCCAGTAAAAATTCTCACACTTTGGTTTTATAATGGAGTTATTAAAAAAGTTCTTTATATTCAGTATTTATTGGACAAAGTGATTTGATAAGCCAATGAAAGCTGTTGGCTTTTAGTTTCAAAAATATGTCTATGTATGTGAGTATTTTTTAGTAACGAGAAACAATATGTTTTATATATAAAACTTCCTTAGCTGCCCAGTACATAAAACTAATGAAATTTATAATATATTAAGATAGATCAATTGATTGTATAGCATTTGACAAGAGTATAAATGCCTTGTATATACATAATTAACTCTATAAATATTCCATGTGCAAATTGTTCATTTCCTTGGCTTAGTTGCGATGCATGTGAATGATATGTGAGCTTGGGTTGATTAGAAATTAAGGTTCTTTTCTTGTTTTTCACAAAACAATATCAAAGCGGAAACGGAAGTGTTCCATATACTCACTAACACACATTCACATACTTATGCACTCACACCATCATATGGGCAAATATTTTTGGGGTGTACCGACTTCCTGATGTTGATTGAATTATTGTGTAAAGCTGAAATTAATAAGGACTAACGGAAATGACTGTTTTATAAATACACAAGAAATACGTACAAAAATCTGTATGTGTGTATGTGAAAACACAACTATGTGTAGAAAATCTACGCATTTCAATTGATTGAAGTTGAATTAATTAGACTAATGAAAATTAAGATGAAGAAATTCCAGCTGACTTCATCATACCTTAAGCTTCATTGCACACATACACACACACACGCACACACAGATACACACAGATACATACAGATACACGTACATATATTATACATATACAATAGAAATATTGAAAACACTGTGCGTTTATGTTTACTTTTGCATGCCTAATAAAATTTTATAACTTGCCAGCAAAGCAATTTGTATAACTCTTTATCCAACTCATCCATTCATCCACCAATCCAAAAATCCGCCACCAACTCGCCCACTTTGATTTAACACCTCATCGCTTCACATCACTCATCCCAAGCCAAGCCATGCCATGCCATGCCAAACCGAACCCGGCCATGTTATGGCCACCTACTGTTTTATGCCCCGTTTCATTTTACTGCCTTTTTCGCTTGAGTGTGTTTAGCTTAGCTTAAGTTTACCTGATGAGCTCATCTACTAACCCATCGGCACGTTTTATTAATGTTGTTGCTGCTACTTCCAAATTTAACCTTTTATTTTTATTCACCTGATGTTTCTCTGTTGATGGTGCGGTGATGGTGTTGTGATGGTAGGTGCCTGTAAATTTCAATTCAAATAACTTTGTTAGTTGACGGTATAAAGAAGGATCGAATGAATGGAATGAAGGAATGCAGATAGTAACGAAAGAATGAATGAAGTTGATGCTGCCACAAAATGTTGCAAAATGTTTCATTGTCGTCATTATCATCATTATCATCATTCTCAGTAAAAGTTATGGTGTTTGAAACCACAAAAATTCTCACACACTTAAATAGATACATGCATACGAACACCTACATAGATACTTTATAGAGGGGGAGTCTGCCCTACATTTATCTCAATCGAATCCTAAAAGTCAGGCAAAATTTACATTTTTTCTATGAAAACAAAAAACCTATACTTGACTCACGATTCGAAACAACTGGCTTGAACTGAACTGAACTGAACCAAACTGAAGTGAACTGAACCAACTGAAACCAAAGCTAAGTTAAACCCCAACCAACTTGATGAAACCAAAAATGAAACGTTCTACTATTTGAATCAAATTCAAACTGGAGAATCTACTGCTAGTATGTGGGTCTATGTGAGTTTTGTGCGGATTTTAATGCTGAGCCATCGTTGAGCTCTTGTTGACTGTGTTGCGTTGCAATGATGTTGATATTTTGGCCCCAAAAGTATGTTTTAGTTTTGTGCTTTCGCTTTATCTACTTTGGCAGAGCAATGGCAATGCCGTCTTCTACAAAACAATATCATCCGTTTATCTGTCTATCTAAGTATGTATATACGTATGTATACTCCAACATCAACCTGAATTCAGCTCAACTCAACTCAAGTTAACTCAACTGAACTGAACTCATGTCACCATAACCATTTCCATTTCTATGTCTATTTTTCTATTGTAGTACTTTTTTTTTTGTATTGTATATCCTTCGTTCGTTTGTGATTTTTCGCACAGTTTTGAGTTTTCGAAAGTTACACAACGGATTAACTTGTGATTATATTCGTTCACTCGTTCGCTCATTCAATCGTCCATTCGTTCCTTGAATCATTGGATCCCTGGATCCTTTGTTTGTTTGTTCATTTGATTGTTTTTCTCTTCGCTATTTTCTGCTTGGCACGCGTCTAGTTTAGCTGACGATGAATCTCACTTCAACACCACACAACATTGCTTACTTACTATGGCAATGCGATTATGACACTAATGATGATGATGATTACCATGATGTTGATGATGATGACAACGACGCACTATGACCTTGCGTTGGTCGTACTTTTGTTATCCCAGAACCAGCCCGCCTGCCTGACTGCCTAACTGCCTGCCTGCCTGCCCTTTTTTGGGCTTAGTCTCAGCTTAGCTACTACGGTAAATTTTCCATTGCTAAAAACCTGCAGCTTGCCATTCATTCAAACGAAACCTGTTTCCATCCATGTCCATTAATTCGTTGCTTGCCTAAAAGTATACTAAGCTTTTCAATGTCCATCTAAGCCATGTTGAATGAATGAATGAGAGTTGTTAGCCAGCCTTCAGTCAGTAGTCAGTCATTCAGTTGTTCCGTTCTTGTTGTTTGTGTAAATGCGCACATTTAGACTGTTTTCATTTCATCGCTCTTTTTATTTAATCCTTTTATTTCTGGGTGTTTTCTGTATTTCCTTTTTCTTTTTTTTTTTTTTTGAAAATGGTCACCAAAGAAGAAAGAATAACAACAGAAAAGAAAAAAACGCAGAAAATAATAGGAAACAAAAAAAGTTTTTGAATTTAAGAAACATCGGAATATCCATCTGCTATAGGCATAGGCATTACAATTTTCCTACATATTTTGTTATTTTCCAATGTAAAACAAAATCAATTACAAACATACAAAATAAATAAATAAAATACAAAATGAAAATAAAATAAGGAAAACTTCAAAATTTGTAAACAAAAAAAAAATATACAGAAATATTTTGTTTTTTTTATATATGGGAATGTGTGGAATTACCGTAAACAGATACCTGATACGCTTGGTCAAATTGAAAGACCTAAATAGAAAAAGAATATCGCCCAATGTCATGATGGTAGTCAGACAAATCAAAGACAAGAAAAATGTTAAAATTTATTCATAGCATTCAATTTGTATTAATTAATTAAAGATACAATGTTTTGTTTTATAAGTTTCCCATCACCGTTCTTTATTTGTCTTTTTACTGATGGAAGGAAATACTTATATGCTATGAGGTACGAGTATGTTAATACAGATATTTTTATGTAGAAATATACTAGCAGTTTCTTGATGTCAATACCATTCCAGGGGCCCACACTTCAATCTGTTACTAAGCCATACAAACACATTTTTCATATTCTGAATCTGTTCATGAGATAAAAGTATCTGAACGACATAAAGAAAGATAACAAAAAATAGTTTAAAGTGTGCAAAAAATTTGATCAAATTTTTCTGGGTTATACTAAATCAAAATTTTGTCTAGGCGGGCATCTTAACACTAAAGAATTGGCAATCACAATCATGGGCTAATGTCAAGGTGATTAACTGCAAAAGACAATTATAGATATTTTATATAAATAAATAAAAAATCTACTTATATCTTAGGAACATTTAACAAAAAAACAAAGAAACTTCAGGCTCTAGACTGAAATTAGTTGCAAGCACATAACAATAATAATTTCGATTTAAAGATGCCAATAACAGTTTTAGTTTGTCCAATAGTCATGTTATATCCACTATATTGATGCAAGGTCTTTTATACTTTATACTCTTTTTCTTTTTTAAATTTGTATCTTACTGCAATTACTCAATCCTACTTCGCATCCTTTCGTCGATTCTTTATTATCTTGGTAGTCAGTGTAATAACATCAAAAAATCTTAGGTCAAACTACAGGGGCGTCTCCCAACCCAGAACTCGAGGACGTTTTCATTAATGCTAACAAAAATTGCATATGTGAACTTCAATTATTTTCATTTGTTTTTCGTATTTCTAAAGTTAAGTGGTTGCTATTAACGCTCCTCTTAAGTAAAATATTTAAAATATGAAAAGGTACTTAAATTGAAGCTCTCATCTTTTTATTGAGTAAGCGATCACGAAAATTAAGCAAGTGTAACTAGTGCAAGTGTAATTGATGACCGGTTAGAGATATCTGGATTATTATTATTTTTTTTTTTTATTTAGCTGTCACAGAAACAGTGTAACTGGGAACTATAGGCAGTTGTTGGTCTCAACATTTATTAGTTTCTTTTGGTCAAATCTTGCAAGCTAAATTAGAACCGCTTTTTGATATTCGATTGAGTTGAAATTTTTTCTAATGACAATACAATATGAATCAAAGAACAAATGGAAGTCCTTCGCATTTCGGGCTAAAGAATAATATAAAATGGACTCAGCTCTGAACTGGCTTTGCACTTTCGATGTAAGCACCGTGAGCCGGTGATTAACACAATGAACCAACAACTGCTGTTTGCCAATACAATCCTAAAATGAACACAATAATTTTATTCCATATTTTATATGATATTGAGAACGTGGCCAGGGAAGTGTGCCTTTTTATTCATTTGGTAAGTCAATGCATTTTTTTTTTCTTTTCGGTTTGTCCATTTGTCCAAAATGAATGGCTGCGGGAAGCAAGAATGAAATACCAATGATGTCTTGTGTGATGAAAGCATTAAAAACACCAAAAAATGTCTTTTAGAAGAACGAATTGCTTCACACAAAATCAAGGAAAGACTCTGGTGGCCATGTGGAGAATCTTTTTTAGTCACGGCACTGCGTGACGAAGAATGTTGTTGAAGATTTGTTGATGCCCAATTATCTTTCATTACATTTTATCCCTTACAAACAGATGGCGATGGCGCAGCACATTGTTAAGACTCCAGTCATCATCTGAAACTTATTCGTAACATAGTGTAAAGTGGAATTGTTTATATTCATACCATACACTCGTATATGACATTGTTTGTCATTTGCAGTAAATGACTTATAGCTCACAGTAGTGGTTATGAGATATTCAATAGATATAAAAACCCTGAGAGCTACGCCGGTAGTAACCTATGGTATCATTAGAGTTACCCATTCCGTTAACGCCTATAAATTGGTAGAGATGAGAAGAAGATTCAGAGGGACTAAGAATCTATCATCAAAGTTTTAGTTTTGATGGTGATTCTTTTTGATTCAGCCGTTGTAGGCCCATGATGAGCTCTTTTAAAATGGGTCTCAATCGTATGCCGTGTTCTCATAAAATCTTCAATAAAAATTTACAGTTTGAATATGCAAATGGCAATTCCAAAAGGGTTTATATTTTGTTAATTTTATCTTAGCAAAACAAAAAAAAATATAATAATCGTTGCATCGATGGATTCTTAAATAACTTTCCGAAAAATATCACCATTATACAAATTTATTTTGACGCATTTCCATGATTGCCAAATTTAGTTTTCTTGCAGTTGGGGTTCGTTGTTATCTTCGGCATAGCGCATTATTAGCACTACCAAGAACGTAAAGCATATATTCATGATTGTCGCAATCGGAATATAATAAAGTGTTACTTGACCATTTTCCCCTAAAATAAGTAAAAGATTAGTAAAATTTGACCATACGACTTCTTGTGTTTATAATTACCAAAATTAATATCAAAATGTTCGTGTATTTTGTACATCGCAAAATATAATAAAATGTCTAAACAATATATAACAAGCATCAAATTAATAAACACTATTAACTTCATTTTAATTTATTGTATTCTTTTACGTGTATTCTACGCCTTTCTTTCAGGTATGAAAAGCAAATAAATATATTTATATAAAAATGATAATTGTGAATTTTTTAAAATTAAAATCAAAAGCTACTTCGATATTTATAATAAATATTTAAAAATAAATAAAGTGTCAAATAAAAGAAACTTCTAGATTTTGGGGCACACTCTTGCTTCTTGTATAAAGGAGAATCCACTAGTTATCATCTCTAAATCTCTATATAATGTTCATGGCTTGGCTGGCAGGTCATGTAACATAATCTGCATCATCAACTGTGGGCTCCATTGATTGACAATAATCTATTGTTAAAATGATATACATATGTATAAGATCTTTACTATTTATGTTGAAATTTGTTTAAACCTTCAAGTCTCATGGTATCATGGATTGTTTCATCACCAACAGAACTTAGTTTGGACCGATCTGAGTTTCAGTTTTCGCCTCCAACCTATCGGCATGGGAGACTCTATAGATAGTCTTGGCTAACACATCTTTCTTCCAACGACATCATATTTCTATCAATTTTCTGTCCTTTTTTGAATATGCACTCCAATTAAAGGGAAGAGTTCTAATTACAAGATATAATTAATTACAAAATGTTTCAATTTTTGGTTTGTATTCTCGAAACTACTTCATATATTCAATGTAAAATTTGTTATCGGTTAGTTTTTCTTGGTATTTTATTATTATTCGACTTTTGTATTCTACTTCCTTTCATATTCCTTATTTTCTTCTCTACAAAGGTTCCCCTTTACTGTCTTGTCTGTCCTCCTTCTTTTTACTATTGTATTGGTTGTTTCTTCATTTTTTGAATTTTTTTTTTTTTTTTTTTTGTTGTTGTTTCGTTTGCGTTGCCAATTGGCAAATGTTCCAAAAAAGAAACGCAAGAAAAATAAAGAAAGAATTGGAACAACCAAGAACAAGAAGGCAAGAAATGTAGGCGCGAGTTTCTTCTTTAATAGAAATTTCTTTTGTACAAAGAAAAGTAATGTGAATGGAAATGGAAATTGGGAAGCGAATTTGGATGGGGGATGAGATACAATAAGTTGTTGTCTGTCCTCTTGCCATAATGATAACGGCAACGGGTATTGGGCATCAATGTTTTTTTCTTCCATTTCTCTTTTATTTTCCATTTCCTTTTGAAATGGGTTTTGGAATAACTTTATTTTGAAATGCTGCTGCCGCTGCTGTCATTCTCAATTTTTTTTCCATTTCTTTAATATTATTTCTTGTTATTTTTTTTTTCGTAGGCTCAGTCTGTTTTATTATTTTTGTTGTTGAGTTTTGTATACCTTTTGATGCCTTATTTTATTACATTTCTATCTATGTGTCTCTTTATATATATATATATATACATATGTGTTGTGTGTGTTGAATTCTTATTTTATTATTGTATTTCATTTGATTCTTTTTGGTGATAATTTTCTTTTTGGATTTTACCAGTTTTTACTTGGCACGTAACTTTTTGCCTTCACAAAATCATCCAACGTGAGCCACTTACGCGCATTTTGAAACAAGTAAGCAATGATGATGATGGATGATAAAGTATAGATAATGATGATGGTGATAATGATGTTATGTTGATAGTACTGATGAAAAAAATGTCATTCTTAGATATAATTTAAACGCTTGAATTTTATTCTTATCTTTCATTTTGTCCTTTTCCCTTATGCTCTTCCATCTACATTTTTGATTATTCTTAAGTCACCAATCAACACCTTATTTTATATCCTACTTTGCTAAAGGAAATTTGCAAAAAAAAAGAAAAAAGTAATAGGATAAAAAAATCATGGTTCATTCGGTTTGGTAACAGAAAAAAAAAAAAGATAGATAAAAAGAAATTTTTTATTGAAATGGTGGAGAAAAAATCGAATTAAGTAGGCGTCACATCTTTTCCAGCATGTTTAACTAAACACTTTGTGTATTCAACAAAAAAAAAAAGAAAAAAACAAAAACAAAAAAAAAACCCAAACAAAAATAAAATAATCCAGAAACAAAATTTTCGCTCTGCTATTTGCAGAAAATTTAAAAGTTTAATAAGACAAAAAATGTGAAATGTGCACAACAAGCCAAAACATAAAATATATTGAAAATGAAATACAACTTATAAAATGAAAAGTAAAGACCTTTTAATTTAAAATATTTTTGATTTATGACCATTTCACCACCTCTGATATAGGAGTGTGAACGCACATATTGTATACGATATACCCTTCATCTATCCAGTGTGTCATAAAACATAATCACTTAAGCATAAGGTTTGCTGGTATTTTATTGACTGAGACCACTATTAAAATATTGGATCATATCAGTGAAACCTTAAATTTTATTCTAGGCAAATACAATTTGTGTTGTAAAGTCCCGAGTTGTCAAATGTTGGAAAAAAGAGGATTTCTCCAGTCTCTTTATATTCATAATCTTTACTCAATAACCTTCTTATTGACAGTTTTTTAACCAAGTCAACAATTTATCTGAATTTTTTTCCAAATTTGCAATTTTACAATATTTTGCCAATGTCTTAAGAATGGTATTTGACTCACAATATAAGGTAAGTACTATAATAATAATATTTGGCATGAAGTTTGTAACAGACAGAAGGAGATATCGGACAACTCCGCGACGAGTTGAATAAGCCATGTCCATCTGGCTGATTGTCTATCAGTCTGTATGTATGCAAGTTAATCCCTCAGTTTGTGAGCTAAAGAACTGAAATTTTGCACCCAAATTGCAAGCCGCTGTACATTTTTCGAAACAAACCGAATCGATTCAAATTACAAAAACTTTTGTTTATCGAACAAAAAGTTGGACACTATCAGTTTCTAATATATCTTCATCAACAGTGTCAATTTCAAGATCCTAGGCTTAATGGATATTTGGATATTATAAGTACGTGACCAACTACATAGATCCTAGGATTACTGCAATATTTAGCTCCTATACAAATATATTTAAGTACAGAAACATAGTCAAAAACGATTTCTAGGGGTGTGGGAAAAGTATGAAAATCTAACATGATATCATTACAATTTTGTCCATAAACCCAAGGTCAAATATGAATTTAAAGAAAGAAAATTTTATACTTTTAGCACTGATTCGAGCAATAGACAAAAATTCAGAAAATATCTGATGGATATTTAATTTGCATATAAACAAAACCTTGCTTGCTGTTCTTTGAAATATCTTATTAGGGTTCTGGACTCAAAGGGTACCAAAGGGAACCCTATTGCAGAGACTTCTTTATCCGACCATCCGTCCTCGGGCCATATCTCATGAACCGTAATAGCTAGAGAGTTGAAATTTTTACAGAATGTGTATATCTATCCAGGCATCAGCAAAACATACTAAAACTAAAAAATCATATTAAAATTTAAAGGGGTTCCCATACAAGAAACTTTTTGGTTTGTATGGCAGCTATACGATCCCGTATTTTCACAATCTTAAAATTTTGGTAGTTGGTGGCTACACATCAGAAACTTATACTGTCGAAATTTTAGTTTGATCGGATCACTAAGGAGGGTACCTCCCATACAAACCGCACTTATAATTCAGGTTCTTATTAGAAAAACTTTTCTGTTTTTTGTTCTCTCGAACTGAAATTTAGATACTATAAGTTCTTGAGATAGACGCTACACATCTGTTGGAATCAACCAAATCGGCCACCTAGGAGGGGTACCTCCCATACAAGCCCACCATTAAAATTCAGGTTCTTATTTGAAACACTTTTTTGTTTTTTGGACTATTGAACTGAAATTTAGATACTATAAGTTTTTGATATAGATGCGGTACATTTGTTGGAATCAGTCAAATTGGACTGCTAGGGGAGTATCTCTCATACAAACCCCAATCTGGTACGGAACCCTCCGTGTACGAGTCTGAGTCGCACTTGTCCCATTTTTTTTTATTTTCTTATTTATTTTGTTACGAAAAAAAAAATATTAATGTATTTTTAAACACCAAGAATAATATGAAAAGCCAAAAATGTAAAGAATCACCGAATGTACAATAATGTGGATGTTGAGAAGGACGGTGATTTGGGAAAATGAAACCTAATAGCATTTTAAGTAACACAAAAACAGCAGATGATGATGGTCAAGACTTACTCAAGGGCACAAAAACATGCCGAGAGATACTAGCACGTGGCATCTCTTATTACTAAAAATGCGGCTATATCAATCTATCTTTGTTATATGTTTTCTTCTCTGTCTGTCACTCTCCTCTCTCTCTCTCTCTCTCTCTCTCTCTCTCTCTTAATCTGTTAGTCTCTCATGAATTTCTTATTATAATTCCTAAGTCAAATACTTAATCGCCTTTGTTGGCCTTAAGTTTTCCTTCTCTTGTTTTCTCCTCTCTCTCTCTCTCTCTCTCTTTTCACTTCATTTTATTGTTATTTAAATATTTTTAGTTAAACTTAAATATGTTGCAACATATTGAAATTGCCTTAAAGCATTTAAAATCTCTTTCGTTTCCTTTCCTTTAAAAAAAAAAAACAAAAGTTAGTCGGACAGTCGAGTTCAATTTGTATGTTTAATGACTTTCTGATTGGATATGATGTTTCTCTTTTGTACACATATAAAAATCCTTGGAATTCTTAGCAATGGTTTTACACATACACTTACACACAGCTGCACATAGATACATTTACATACACGTAGTATGTACGCATCTGTCATTCATTTGTTTTCTTTATACTGAAATAGAAAAATTCGAAAAACAAAGAAGATATATGAAGGAAGGTGGGAGGGATGGGTACTATAATTAAAACGTATTTTGTCATAGTCAGTAATTTGAAGCTTTGTTTATACACTAATTTTCCTGCTTTGTATCTATTTGCTTTGCCTTTTTTTTTTTTTTTTTGATTATCATTCATTTTTCTTTCTTTCATTTACAATTTTGCAGAAATTTTATGATTTTTACATATGCAGGAATGCATCACATTGTTGTTGTTGGTATCCTCCTCCTTACAGTAAAAAGGAATAAATTGTTTTCTCCACAAATACATGTGTGTGTGTGTGTGCGTATGTGTGGGTATAGATAAGGTGTGTTCTACTGATAAAATTTAATGTGAGAGGATTGTGGGTTGGTTCTGTTTTTTTGGAAATATTGTAATTTTTGTGCGCTTTCTTGGTTTAACACAAAATCGTTTCCAATATTTTCAGCTGCTTTGCATTTTTTTGGGCTTTAAGGCACAGTCATGTATAGAATACAAGTAACATAAGAATGTGAGCGTATCTAGATAGATTGATCAAACATATAAACTGACAATTTCCTGGCCTGAAGCATTTTCCATTTTGCAAACCAAAAATCATCATCATCATCAGCATCATCAATATTATAGTCATCATAGTTGTCATAGTCAACTTGTCTCATCAATATGCAAAAAAAAAAAAGGAGCATAGATTCCATATGGCTACAGTATACAGTATTCTAAATGTTTCAGTATCTATGCATATTTGTTTGTATGTGTGTATAAGTATACATCTGTATGTATCTGTGTGCGTGTATTATTGCAAGCCAATACCAAATTGAAGAAATCGCAAACAGCACATCACAGTTAGAGGCAATTCGTGCTTTCAATCATCATCCTCATCATCATTATCATCATCATCGTCGTCCTCGTCATCATTTTGTAATCTGTAGTTTTAACCATGCAAATAACCAACCATTGAAATATTCTCATCCACCATTCAAAATTTGTCATTCGTGCGTCAAAAGCAACACAAACGAAATATGCAAAGCCAACAACAGAATAGGAATACAAAATTATAATGGAAATGTCAACGGCATTAGAAAACAAAAAAAAAAAAAGAATCTATCAACTTTTACTCGTTCTCACTCGCTCACTTTAACTTTATCTTTTATGAAGATACATATATTTTTCAATTCTTTTTTATGTCATTATTATTATTATTATTATGATTATTAGCATTAGCCCACCTGTTCTCATCCATTCGCCCTTCTCCATTCTGAAACTGTCAGTTTCGCGACAAATCCTTTTCACAAAAAACTTTGACGCAATTGAATTCAATTCATTGTCTGCCAACGATGAAAATTGAAAATATAATGCGATTTTATTTTCCATGAATTACGCATTTCCGCAAAATCTTTCAAAAACAAAAAAAAAAACAAAAAAAGAAGAATGAACACCAAAAATAGATAAGCTAAACATGTTTATTGCATTTGAGAGAATGACAGAGAGAAAGAATATAAAAGAAAAATATGACAGGGGAAAACTGAAAATAAAAAACACTAAGAAACTGCAAAGTTAAAAATGTAGAACTTAGAAAGACAGGTGATAAAATTAAATTATGGATAAAATACATTGATATCAAAATTAGATATCAATCAATAAGAGCCAAAGAAGTACGAAGACTTTCACTATGATAAGGGAACATCTTTTCAAATCTCCCGTCAGTCATTTAACTCCACTTTCAACTGTTCTAAGGATCGCAACAATAAGTCCAAACTTACTTTAACCTTACCCAACTACTCGTATAATATTAAAAACCAATCAAACTTCTCTAATATTTCGATTTTTTTCCTGCTCAAACTCAAAATCGAGACGGCTATGAGTTTATAATTTGATGCAAATCTCGTTTATATGGAATACGTTTTATGAGATCTGCGAACAGCTTAAGAAAGATCTAGATTCTAGGAAATATATTGTATGAATGATGGTAAAGCAATTTCAACTTAAATTCATATACTTTTTTCATTAATTTTTTCGTGATCTAATACTTAAATTTGGTGCCTGCACATTCGACAATATTTTCAATATTCTATGCGCTCACAAATTCTTGGCATCTTTTCAAATCTGATTTGATCACTCTGCTCTTCTCATTTAAAATTCCTTGTATTTTTGTGACTATTCTTATTGATTAAATTTTTTTAAATTCAATTTTTTTTAAATTATTAATTTGTTTATTTATTAAATAAGCCAATCAAGGCGTAAAAAATTTCATCGTTTTTCACACTTAGATTGTGAAAAATAGAATTTAACAAGGATTGTCGTAAAAAATGGCAACATGTTGGCTCAAGATCTGGAGAGACCTGGTGTGCCTAATGCGCTGTTTTCTGCACTGCAAAGGGCTACCTTTTCAATATCCGGATTGGATTTTTATCGGTCAGTGGTCCGACTAAGCAATTGTCATTTGCCAACAAATGGTTGTTACATTGTCTTGTGTGCAAGGTAATCTGGTCATCAAACACAACAAGAATTGCAGTTCTTCCATTGGGATTTAACAGATATTCTCTATATCTGGATGCCTTATATATTGTATATATTAGATTGTCTATTTAGGCGTAGACTGTGCTCGAAAGAGTAAGCTACTGCCGTTGAGCAGCCAGTGAAGCCTGTTTTTTTTTGTGTTTCAGCCGATAAGAGAAACAGATTTGATGTGCTGACCGAAAGTGAGCATTTGATCCAAGAAGAGACCTAGGTATTTGACGTTCTTTGGTTGGGCGATGGTGTCCCCTCAGAGATGTACATTCGGTTGGACATTCCTTCTCAGAGTGAGAGCTGTAGAATTCAATATCTTTTCAACAAATTAGAAATCATAATCTTTGGAATGTTGCATATGATTACCCTGCACTTGCAAATAAAGTACTTCAATCCATGATTCCATTTTGAAAATATTGCATATATGGTTTTTCAAGCTTTGTGACAATTGATATATTCAGTGCAGTTCAGTTTTGTCATACTTGTATTTGACAATCTACATGTATCTATGAAAAATTTCCATTTAATTACTTAAAAACTAATGACCCAAAGTGCATAACACAAATTCAAACTAAGTAAAAGTAGATTGTGATCTAGTATTCGGAGCTCATCAAGTTTTTTTTTTTTTTTTTTATAATGCGCAAAACTCAAACCAAAATAAAGAATAAAAGAGTTGATTACGATAGCACTTACGATTACATAGGCATCATCATTCAGTGTAATTAGAAGGTGAAAACATCGAAAACACAAAAAAAAAAAAAAAAAAAAAAGCCGTAAAAACTACATAGTACAACAAATTAATGGCAGGCAACCCAAAAGGAAATATAAAGGAATGTCAAAGCAGAAAATTAGGAAAATGTATGGCATTGCAACTGTAGGTGATGGCTTTGACTTTTAATGACACGCTTTCACATTTCACACATTTTCCATTCTCTGTTTCCACTTCGTTTGTCTTCACTTCTACTATTCAGAATTGTGTGCTACTTAAAAATAAAGGAAAAGATGAATCATGATTTTCAATTATGACACTGAAAATACAAAACAGCGAACAAATGGAAATTCAAGAACTGATAAATAAGTGAGAGAATAGAAAGAGATTTAAATTAAAAGAGCATTAAAAAAAAACATCGTATGAGCAAACCTAGAAAGAAACTTTGATTGGCCCCACAGTTTCATTCCATACATAAATTGATTAATGATTCTCATAGAATTTCATTCATCATCATTTCCTTATATTTATTGCGAACATCAACATCCACATTATCAGCACTTTTCTCATTCTTATTGACACTTATGAATTCTTATTGACACTTGTCGTGTCAAAATTTTTATGTGCGAAAAATTCACTTCATTCAAATTAAAGGGAAAGTCACTTTTGGCAATAAGGATGAAAATTGAAGGGAGGATAAATTAAATATTGTAAGTTCCTTGAATATGCGTGTAAAAAAACAAAGCAAATAAGCAACACAAAAAATCCAAAAGGAAAGGAGAAATATATGTATATTTGTGATTTCTTTTCCTTTTTTCTTTTGTAATAAGAAAAACTTTAAAAAATAATAATAAAATTTCCACTAAAAAATTTTAATACGAAGGAAAAAGGAATTCAATACAAATGAGGGGAAAAAAACTTTTAATTTGACAAGAAAAGAACAAAGAAGAGGAAAATGAGAAGGAAGAAAAGTTTAGAGTTCTAAGTTGTCTCGAGACTTTGTTATTCTTGACTTTGTGAAAAGCAATTATGCAACAACAACAACAACAAAAACAAGCATTGAAGAAAAGAAAAGTAAATGGTGAAAAAGAGAAAATGCAGAAAAATTTCGAACTTGAAGTCAACCGGAAGTAACGCAACCGGAAATTAATGGGAAAAATGTTTAAGCAAACACAAAAAAAAAAGGGGGAAATAAATCATGGGAATAATATAAAAAATATGGAAAAAAAAATTGTCTTGTTTTCTTGTTTAGCCCAAACCTTTTGCTTTTATTTTATTTGCCGTCCTTCGTTTCTTTTTTGTTGATGTCATTTAAATCTGCTTAAAATCAAAAACATTTCACCCTCAATTCAGAATTTAACCTTTGACTTCACTTAAGAAGAGCTCGGACTTCAAGCACACACAGCTTAACTGATTAATTGAAGCAGAGTGAGAGGCAGAGGGATAAAAGCGCGAAAGATGTTGTTTTCCTTTATTTTGTATTTTTTTTTTTTTTTTTCCTTTTTTTCTGACAACACAATTAAATAACAAAACAAAAGAAAACTAGAGAAAAGAAAAGCAGCTTTGTATCAACTTCAATTTGAACTTTGGGCTTATGTCACAGTTTTAGCCTCACTGGCATTCAAAGAGACCGCATACTCATTATTATTTATTATTTTCATACATTTTTTGTTGTTTCGTTATTATTATGATGATGATGATCATCATTGTTACTATTATTATTATTATTATTCTATTATATTTATCAGAAATGAGTTAAAGTTCAAATTTAAGTGTTTTCTGATGATGTTCCACTTAAACCAAAACGATGACACAAACGACACTTAAGTATTACTGAGCCATAATTGTGCTGAGCTGTGTTTTCCTTCCTATAGGAGATAAGAAGAAGAGTGAAGGAATGGATGAATTGAAGAGTTGTGGAGTGAAATGAAGTGGTGTGAAGCGAAGTGAAGTGAAGTGGAGTCAGTAAGATTCTTAGAAGAAATGAAAAGCAATCTAGTGAAGCAACAAGGAATGCAATCATAAGGCAAATAGGAGGAGAGGCAGTCAGTTGAAGAATTTGCTGTCTTTGAACTTGTGCCCTGGCACATTGTCTTTGTCGAATCAGATGAATAGATGCATATGCGTTGTTTTCGTCCTTGGTGTTGTTTCTAATGCTTGCTTACTTACTTACTTACCGAAAGGGAGAAGCATCTGCTACTGTCAATAATAAATTTCCATTCAAGTTAGAGCAGATTTTCAGGATGTTCAACGATTTCATAGACACACAGATCCTGAGACACAGACAGTGAGACAGTTAGAAAATATAATGAAGGGACTGAGAAGAAAGAGAGCAAAATGAAGGGAATGAAATTATCTTAGAAAGATGCTGCTGTGGATGTGATGACGAGACGAAAGCAAACAAGTTGGCAGCACGACAAGATAGCAGTGAACAAACGATGAATTTCAGGAAGAAAAAAATGTAGGAAAGAAAGCAAGAAAGAATATATTGGCAAGTGAGCAAGGGTAAGAGTGAACTAAGCAGCCGGAAGTCAGGCTAGCAGGGAATGCAAAAGCAAAGCAGCACCAGCAAAATCATCTAACCGGAAATAAGGAAGGAAAACAGGAAGGAAGGAAGTATATGAAACTAAGGAAAAGCACATTTTCTATGCAACACTACTTGCCTGCCTGTATTTGCCTGGTTCTCTTTCTCCTTCCTTTCCCATTTTCTTTTCTTTGCTCTCCCGTATATTATACTCGCATATTGCAAGATGCCACAAAATCCAACGAACGCAGAACATCATCTCAGGCAAATAATTGTCAGTGGACTAGGAAAAGAAGAAAAAAGAAAAACGTAACGCAACATAGAACATTGCAAAAGAAATCACTTTCAAATCATTTTAAGGCGAACCCAAGTAAACTCCCTAAGAGAAGATATGATTGTGATTGATACCTCATTTTGCCATATATTAATTCAACTTATTACTACTATGGCAAGTCTATCAGTTCTTGAGTAAGCGTTTCCGCCATATGTTGCAGACTTTTGTGCGAAATTTCATGGGAATCAATCAGGAAACGAATTTTAATTTTCTATTGCATACCTCTAATTTGCTAGCAAGTACCTATACAGTGGGCAAATGAGCCAAGCTAACATTTGGCTCGGATTCTGAAGCCTTTAACTAAGATTCGACCCATTAACTAAGATTAAGATTCGGACATTTTCATATTCAAAATCGCCTGGAAAAAATTTGTAATTATCTTTATTTCAAACTATCTTCTCAGTATACCTCATTTTCTATTGGATCAAAAGTTCTACTTCAAATCCTCCGCTTGTTTCATACCGAGAACTAAATATGCCAACCATCAACTTCCCTATCCTTCCCCCCAACATCAGATATCACCATTAACTGTAAAGCAGGTAGCCTGTATAATATTACCCCGATTTGTTGTCGCTATTATAATAAAGAGTAGATGTAACCTGGCGCATTTTACTGACTTCCTTATAGGTACTCCAATCGTAAGATCTTAATTAAAACTGTAATTTAATTTAATTAAATTTAATTTAAGTATTTAATTTATACCTTTACATTATCAACTTTATTTTTTCAAAAAAAACAAAACAAAAAAAAAAAAAAACCAAAAATGAAAAAGTAACCATATTATGAAAAGTAATCGGTTACTCGCTCATAATAGGAAAACTAAAATTGTATTCTGTCATTTTGTTTGTGGAAAAAAATATGCTTACATAAATTTTTTTCCATACAGTACGAAAAACAGAATTATACATACAGAAGTCAAAATTTAATACTTTTAATTGTAAAAATGGAGAATAATTGCGAGAAAGTAGGGAAAATCAAAATGGTATGGGAGGAGATCAACTTTATGGGCGATCTAGCATTTATCCGCTTGTCGCAGGTAAATAAAATTTTACTCTTAGGCTGTGCTTGTTGACTTATTCCACTTGGGATTCCTTGCAGAAATCAGCTGTGACTCTTTACAAGGCGCTTGATACGGGTAGACTCGTTACCTATCAAGACCTTAAGTTATTTAGAAATACTCAGAATGATTATATCGTACACGCACAACTCGTAGACTTACCGAATATCGTAGAGACCCTTACGTTCGGTTTTCAAATGCTAGATGACGAGGGGGCAAGTAAGCCGGAGAATACATCTGAAGGTTTCGAGGATTTGATTGGTGCCACTTGCCTAAATTACTATGATTATGACAATGAAAACGAGAACAAAAAAGCATTTGAAGCAAGAATGGAAAACGCGTTCAAATTGCAAGTTGATGATCCTGTGCAGGTAATTCACAAATTTGGAGGGGGTATACTGCAAAATGGAAAATGTGAAAATACCAAATTTGAGGATGGCAAGTTTGCGTCGGAAGATCATCACAGTGATAGTCAAGTGGATGACTGCGCCGCAGAGTTGGAAAAGTTGGATATAAACGCAGTCCACGCTGATCCGTTGAAAAAGAAACTTCGAAAGTTTAATATACTCCGTGATTAATGACCTTTGATTCTTTTAATTAGATCGCAGTTAAATCCCTTTGTATTTTTATATATTGTCTATAAAATAGTTGAGATAATAATCAAGCTAATTATATAGTAATTATTATCAGATTAAATATTGGTGTTGTCTATGGCTTTTAATTGTTTTCCTTTGTGTAGTTAAGAACATTACAAAGGTGCACCGATTCGCATACCTCGGTGTAATCAAAGACAAGCGACATAACTGACGTACATATGCTATGCAAAGTTGTGAAATTTAAACTGGCTGCTATGCCCAACCAGTGAACATAGGACCTTCTCAAATAAAACACTCATTTATTGCCTGTAAAGAGTGGCCCTGACTTGACTCTACGCTATGCAAAGTTGTGGTAAAAGTACAGACTTGCGTAAGCGTGGTTCCATGGCCGATAATGGAAGTCCAATGGCCCTTCCGCAACACTGCAAGATGCAAAGTTGACTACAGTCCTTGATGAAATCAATTTACAAAGCAACCGAAAATATGATACGACGTAGACTCAAGAGGCTCCTGCATCTAAACTATCTTCTCCAAAGAAGAAGATAAATTTCCAACGTTGATGTGTTGTGTTACCTTTGATTTCTTTTTGATATTAAATTTTTTATTTATATTTTTTTTTTTTTTTTTGGTCACCAGAAATTTTTAATATCAAAAAGGAAATTTATTTCGCCATTTATATTCTTAATTTTATTCCATAATTGACACAAATTGGGAAAATATAAATAGATAAAAGATCTCCCAGCGGCATTATTTCGTTGAAATTCTAGGGATAACAAATTCTTATGTCCAACATCGCGTCTGCAATTAAACACTCTTGAAGAGGATTGTCTACGAGGGGGCAGATATTTGACAATTTAACGATGTCATTGATAAAAATAAAAGATGAGATGATATATGCTTTTTTAGGGACCTATCTAATGAGCAGGTAAATAATGGCTTGAAAAATAACGCTTTAGATTTATTCTTTATAAATGCAACAACTTTTTTTCTCAGAAGTATTGCATGATTCGAGCGCCTATTAATACATCCTTGAACAGGGGAATGTACAATAAGATCATAGAAGTGTTTATGAGGCCCCATTTACGTTCACATTGATTTTTGGGATTTACTAAGATGGTATATATAGATCAACATCCTGTTAAGATGAGCGAGTCTTTGAAAGACAAACCATTGCGATAAAGGCCGAATTTAGTATGAAAAAGTGAAAGCGCCATGCTTAAAATTATATATAAAATTATATAATTCCATATAGACTCAATTACAATTCAATCAATCAATTTTTATATGAGATCCAATGCTGAAGAAGGGTATGTCATCTGTTCATTAAAAATGGGAATAAAGACTCCAATTGGTTTCTCTACTATTTTGTCGTAGTAAACCTAGGGAATGAGAATCAAATAACCAAATGGTAAATAGAAAAACATAAACAACATGGCATGTTATGGCCACTTTGAGGTTCTTTTAAGTATGTTTTATTTATCAGTTTCATTGCCTTCCTCATATTTTTTTTTCTCTAAGGATATAAAATGTAAATATCCTATTCCTTCCGAAAGACAAAAACAAAACTATGATGATAACACAACATCGCATCGTGGAATATCTCTAAGGATTAGTTTTCTTCATAAACTTTTAGTTGGGACCATTGATTCACCCATTCTATTAAATCAGCAAAATTTTTGTTTACCCTTTTTTTTCTACAAAATGCACAACCAATTATGCCCTACTTTATTCTATCAGGTCCTCTCGCCTGAGGTTTTATCCACAGCGCTTTACTTCATCATCCTTCACTGCCTTTGAGATTCGGAACACACTACTGGCTAGATGATCTGGACGTCGCTAATTGGTTCACCTATCCTGACTGTTTCTTCACCAGTTCAAGTAATGTCTCTGATCACAGTTGGCTGTGAGTAGGGGCATAGCTTTAAATAATTCCACCATCGGGGCAGAGATGTTTTGATTTAAATATAATAGCGCATTGTTTATTTTAAATTTTTATTTTAGTTGTTCTTTATTGAGTTTCTTTTTCTGTTAGTGATTTTACAGATTTTAGTTATTAATCTTTCTTTTCTTTTAAATTTACAAATACATATTCTTTTTATTTTCGTTATTTTTTTTTTTAATAATAATAATAATAATTTTTCATAATTAATGAATTAAATTAAGCTTTCTTTTGAATGATTAAAATTTAATTCCTTACTTTCAGTTGCGTTACATTTACTTTTAAGTTGACAGTACTTTGTCATAAGCAATAAATAAATAAAAAAATAAATAACTTCCATTTAATTTTTGTTTAGTTATTTTCTCGACTACTGCATAGATAATTTTAAAACTTCATAGTGATTTAGCTGCAATTTAATTTGCACTACTCTAAGAGATCTTGAGATCTTCACCTTGCAATTTAGAAGCATTCACTATTTGTGCTTCTAATCTTTTTTTATTCTCCTTCTCCTTGTCCCTCTCTTTCTCCATCTCCATCTCCATCTCCTTCTCTTTTTCTTACTCTTACTCTTACTCTTTCTCCTTTTCGTTTTTCTTTTCCTTTACATTTCCCTTTTCTTTTTCTTTTTCTTCTTCCTCTTCCTTTTCTATTTCCTTTTCTATTTCCTTTACCTTTACCTTTTCCGTCTCCTTCTCATTTTTTCCATCACACTCATAGTAATTTAGGCAAGTGGCACCAATCAAATCTTCGTTTCCATTAGATGTACTCTCCAGCTTACAATCCCCCTTGTCATCTGGCATTTGAATAACGAGCGAAAGGGTCTCAAGAACTTGTGGTAAGTCCACCACATTTAAAAGTACGATTAATTCATTCGTAGAACTCCTAAACATCTTAAGCTCCTCATTAAGAAGGAGGTCACCAGAACTTAGCACGTTGTAAAGAAGCACACCCGATTCCTATAAGAAATCTCAAGTGAGATTAGTCGACATGCACAGCATAAGAAAAAATTATATTTACCTCCGATAAGGTGAGAGATACTAGGTCGTCATTCTCCTTATCCTTTTCCTTTTCCTTATCCTTTTCCTTTTCTTTTTCCTTCTCCTTTTCATTTTCATTTTCACTTTCGTTTTCGTTTTCATGGTAATTTAGGCAAGTGGCACCAATCAAATCTTCGTCTCCTTGAGATATTTTCTCCAGCTTACATTCCCCCTTGACACCTGGCTCAAATGCCATAACGAGCGAAAGGGTCTCAAGGAGTTGTGGTAAGTCCACCACATTTAAATGTACGATACAATCATTCGTAGGATTCTTTAATATCTTAAAGTCCTCATTAAAATTGAGGGCACCAGAATCAAGCGCGTTATAAAGTAGCTTACCCGATTCCTGTAAGAAATCTCAAGTAAGATTAGTCGACATGCACAGCCTAAGAAAAAAATATATTTACCTCCGATAAGCTCATAAATACTAGGTCTTCCATAAAGACGCAGCGCTCCAATATCATTTCATTCTCCATTTTTCCAAGTAAAAATATTAAATTTTGAAATTTCTGAAGATGATAATCACAATATGAAAAAAATAATTCAGGAATATCTCTTTTTCACTGAAAGAAAGACGAAATAAAATTTTAGTTTTTTTATAATTAGCGAGTATGTGTAAGAAACGGATTACTTCTGTGAAGTAAAACTTCTGATCCAATAGTAAATGAGGCACACTTAGAAAATATATCTAAAGATGACAGCTGGAAATAAAGATAATTACAAGTTTGTCCCAAGCGATTTCATTCTGAAAATGTCCGAATCTTTTTCTAGTTAATGAAAACGTAAGTAGATATCTTCTATTCATTATTTTTTCATCATGAAATACATTTCCTTCAAACCTACAATAAGCTGACAACATCATTTATCTCGCTACGACACAAACATGGCAAACGCCGAGTCAGACTCGTACATGGAGGGTTCCGTACCACATTGTGGTTTGTATGGGAGGTTCTCCCCCTAGTGGTCCGAATTGACTGATTCCAACAGATGTTCAGATTTATGGAGCAATTTTAAAATGGAATCATCAACAAGGAAAGTCGCTTGCGCAGGCAAGATACAATATAACTATTAAATGGGCCTTCGATTATAAAGAGTATTTAATATTCAATGATTTAAACTCAAAATTAAGCCTAATAATATAATAATAAAAACTAGAGAAAAACTATACATAATATATAATAAATTGAATAGTGCATCATGTTACGTAATTCGATTTGTTCAGCATCATAAATATTTATATTCTGCTTGTACAAGTTTTTAATATTAATTTATAATTTATTTAAGGAAAGAATAAATTAATAGATGACTTTTGAATTATATAAGACTTTGTGATCTTCAGGAAGTATTATAAAGAAATTGCCCTTAGACTTTCACCATTCCAATCATCATCATCATCATAAATGATGAATCTATAGATTTCCAAGTGAGATGTTAATAGTGAAGTTGTAGGATACAATTTGCATATTCTGTTTTATAATATTATGGAAATTATGGAATGGAAAACTTATACAAAATCTATGTTTATAATTTAATTTTTATTTAAATTTTTCTATACCAAGAACATTTTTTATGTCAGTTATCTTGATCCTCCTCAAGCTCAATTTAATTTAAAGGGAAATATAAAAACAATAATCCATTAAAAAAAATATGTTTAAAGAAAACAAATAAAATAATCGCTCAAGAAAAGAAAAAATTAAGAGATAAAATTAAAGTCAAACAAAGAAAAAGTTGAAAAACAAATAAAATCAAATAAAAACATGAAATAGAACATTTCATACAAAAAAAAAAAAAAAAATATACGAGTATCTCAGAAGTGGAAGATGAAAAAATTAGTTTGCCTCACATTATTTCTTTTCTTTGTGTTAATATTATTTTTTTCTTTTATTTTTTCATTTCTTATTTTCTTCCCTCTGATTTCTTTGCTTCATTTGTATCTTTTGTTTTTACAGCTTTTGCAAAAAAAAAAAAACAAAAAAATGCTTCTACCCAATTATAAAATCTGAAACTGAAGTTGTTTTCCTCTCTACTTATTATTTAATTTTCTTCATCTTCTTTTGCAATATATTGTATATCTCTCAATTTCCTTCATCATCATCATTATCATCATCATTATCATCATTTATGTGAACATTATCTGTAGAATTGTCCAGTTGGCTTCTTGTTGCTTCTTTTACTTTATCACTTACTTCACTTTTTTTTGGAGTTGTGGTTCCTATCTTGGCTTCTTCCTTACAGACTTATTTTCTATATACATACGTATTTTACTTATATTTTGTGGGAATGGGAGTGTGTGTATCTGTGTGTAGATGCGGTTATTAAGAAATAATTCTGTAAAAAGAAAACTCGAATGGCGTCAAATCAACTTTGTCTTATGTTGTCTTTTCTTCCACTTTTCCATTATTGTTTTTTTATTTCTATTCTAACTTTGTCTTTTGCCTTTGTCGTTGTCGTTGTCGTTGTCATTGTCTTTGTTATTGTCCTTAGCAAAATGACAAATAGAAACAAGCGAGCTGTGGCAGCAATTGTAGCTAGCAGGTTAGCTAAATTGATTTGTGGCTTGCTAGTATTCTATATCCCGAGAGTGGGGAATTATCTGCTCCTGATTCAGCTCCAGCTCCTGCTCCTACTGTTGCTAATGTTGTTGCTAAAGGGCAATTCATCGTGCGTAATAAGTGCCTTCGGTGGAATCTACAGTGGGTGGCCTGTTAGTTAGACTATTGGGTGCCAAAATGGCAAATGGGTGGAATATTGTATAAATGGAAAGCGGAAAAGTAAAAGTAGAAAGCAAATAATATAAAGGTATATGTTTATAGCTTAAGTTATCTAGATGGATCGATGATTGGATGATGGGTGTCCATGAAGAAATTATGTTGTACCTTTCCTCGTTTGCCCTAAGATTAAGTGTAGTATGCAGGGGGAAAATCCTGAGACCAAAATAAAAACAAATAAAATGAAAATTTCGCATTAAGAGACGAAAATTTTATAGAACATAAAGAAACAAGATAAATAATATCTAGCAAATGCCTTAAAACAAAGGCAAACAAACACAAAAATAACCTGAACAAACATTAAAAAGAAAAAAGCCAAGATGATGTGCTTAAAAAGCGTTTGGCTTTACTTATATTGAGTAATAATGAAATGTGTCTCTCCGCTTCTCTTCACTAAATTAAGTTGACATTTTTTGAATCGATGAATTCAATTATCTATGCGAACAAAAGCACATTTATGTAAGTGATGAAGATATTAAAATTTATGAATAGTAGCAACAAAAAATGATTTATTTACCTTCAGAGGAATCTTAATAGAAAAACAAGAACAATAAAAATAAAATAATAATAACAAAATTAATTAAATGAAATAAAATGAAAATCAAGTATATTTTTGATAAAATCACAGGTTCACTGACTCTTAATGAAATGAATAAACAAATAACTTAAAATTTATAGAATTTGTCTTGGCACGGAAAATTGTTCTTTATGAATAATTTCATATTAGAAAAGCAAGAGTAGAAGACGACAAATATGACAATAGAATAAATGATCAAAAAAAGTTAGCGGTGCTCACTATTAATGATGATGAGGGGCTTTTATTATTATTAACAGAGAAACAATTTGAGTATTTATGTATATAAACAAAGGTCTGCAAAATGCTTGATCCGCACATAGATAATCTGAAATCGCTTCGTGTCAAGGATTCTAGAGAAGTCAGAAATGATTTAATCTTCCTGAAAACGATTGTTAAGATAAATGAGATTCGATGCTTTTAGCAAATTTTAGAAACTAAACGCCGAAATTCAGAATGCAAATTAATTATATTTTGAACAATTAAGCATATCCAAGAATTTAAAATACCTTAGGTTGTTAAGAAGACTCTGATGATTCTAAAGCAGATCAGTTGCAAACGAGGCTCTTATCTAAAGGCTCGATGTTACAAAGGGGCGCGCTTGTAATATATTAATTGTTTTGTATTTTAATGTTCAAAGTCACTAAACGTTGAGTTTGATTATCTTTGTATTTATAAACAAATATTTCGGTCTCAATGTACATATGCAGGTTGCGTAGTGACTCTACCCTAAGCAAAAGTCAAATCAATAATGAAATATTTCTTTATACACAGGAGAGTTGGCGAAAAAAATTTATGGGAGTACGTGAGAAGTTAATCTTCTTGTTTCTTGTTTTTTATATTTTAGATAAATTTGCTGCATGTGTTTTGGTGTTTTGATGATTTAATGCAACAGCAAAAAAAAAAAAACAAAAAAAAAAAAAAAAACAAAACGGATCAAAGAATGAAATTAAGAATTCCAAAATGTTGTCTGAGACATTTTTCCAAGTATTAATATGATGATGGACTTCAAAAACCGATGAAAAAATTGAAGCAGTGCACAAAATTAGTATAAAGAATCGTCAAATCACTATTAGAGAAGTTTCTGAGGATGTCAACAAATCGATTGGCTCATGCCATATAATTTTTTCGGATGCTTTGGGTATGAAATCTGTGCGAAGTTTGTTTCATTTTTTAATCACGTTAACGACGATCTAAAATTGCTTTAGAGTATCATAATTTGTAATATATTTTGCGTCGATACAAAAATTCTTTGATCCGTGTTTTTTCTTTTTTTTTTTTTCAGGAGAAACAAATCACCAAAACAATAAATCACATCCACTTTTTTACACAATTATTTCCATTTGTTATTACCGATTATATTGTACCTACAGCTCCCGATGCTTTAATAGAACTGATTTTTATTCTTACGCAAAACTTAAGTTTAGCTTAAGTTCTGCTCACACTCTCTCGAACCGATAAGGAGAGTCGATTATCGTAGAAACATTTGTTTATGTTATTCGTTCGATTTGTTTATATTATTGATCGTGAGATCGTTTAGTCAGCAATTCTAGTTATTGTGGCGGGGTATGGATGAGTCTTGTCTTGTTGAAGTTATACACAGAAAGTACAATAATTGGATACATATACGATAAATGTATGTATATATATTATTGTTTTACTTCAATAAGTGTATGACCAATACATAAATACATAACTCTTGTGGGAGTTTTCATCATCATTGACAAAAAAAAAAAACAAAAACAAAAAAAAGATTCATATTATAATGTATGTGATAGTATGCTTGAAAACGTTTGGAGTGCGCATCTCTCATATTTGTATACAGTTTTGCAGGTGCCAGGTACCACAACGTCATAAAGAACCAATAACAAGCATTTTTCCCTTTAGTATATAGGCTACTCTGATGCATCCAAAAGTTGATGTTTGTTCATTTGAATGCTTCCTGAGCAAACAATGTGCCACCCATCAAAAGCATCGAAAGCATTGGTTCGTAAGCGATATCACATTGAAATTAAGCACTCGGATTCTGCATATATTGGTTGCACAAACAAAAAGATGAACGCCTCTGAATCGTTGATTGTAGACTCTCAACACTGTACACAATGTGGCGGCACATGAGGCTCATGATTTGTAATTACAGTAACAAGCACTTTGTCATTCCATCGAACGAGCAGCGTATCCTTTTTGCATAGGATACGTAATCACTATGTCAAAGAGTTAGTTTTTTCATCTCCTTAATGCTTCACTTGATCAGAACGATGATGGGCTGTGCTATTTGTAAATATTGATAATAGATTCAGATAGACCTATAATGTTACAAGCAACTGTTGATAAAAAAAAAGTAAGAAAACAAACTACTAAAGAGAAAAATAAAATAGAGACAGAGAGAATAGCGCAAAAAATTATAGTAAATTAAAGTGAAATGAAGTAAAAAAATGTGTTGAATAGCAACACACACAAAGTTACTGCTTCCAAGAAGCAAATACATACATATGTATGTATGTGTGAAGAAGTATCTGATTCTTTTAGCAATAAATGCTCTCAAATTACTTTAACGCTATTCGTACCAGGCTAAATGAGTAACATTAAGTACCACGTAGTGACTATAAGTTACCAAGTACCATACAAATTAGTTCGGTCCGTTTTCATAAGATGGCTCCACCTGCAAGTTGTGGCCGATTTTGGAAGCGATTATCTATTCCATTCGAAAAGTTTGATATCTGTCAGCAATAATTAGTGTGCATCAGCGTCTGTTTCTGACAACAAAACTGTTTTTTGCCTCTTCGAAAATGTCCGGATTTCTGTTAAATAAACAGCATTTGCGGGAAGTTTTGATTTTCTTTTTTAATGGGAAGAAAAGTGCAGCTGAAGCCTAGACTTTGTCACCATATCATCAATATCATCTTCATTACTATCATCATCACCATCGTCATCATCATCTTCATTACTATTATCATCACCACCATCATCATCATCATCATCTTCGTCATCTTCATCATCTTCATCATCAGTATAATAAAAAGAAGGCAAGGCAAGACAATTCAAGAGAAGAAAAGAAAAGAAATGAGAAGCCAAGACAAGACAAAGAAGAGCGAGTCTGAGTGTGACAGTCTTGGTCACATTTATAGGTCTCATTTAATACATACAAAGTGCAGCTGAAGCCCATCGAATGCTTGAAGAAGTTTATGGTGAATCTGCTCCGACCGATAAGTCATGCAGAGAGTGGTGCATATTTGAAAGAAGAAGAACAGCTTTGTTTTTTTTTTGTTTTTTTAAGAACATAACTAACAAGAGTCATATTCTTTCTAAATCCGAAAAGGTTGTTTTCAGGTTCTCGTTGCTTGCTCAGTAAAAACTTTGGTAAAATACATGCTTTATTTTTACTAGAGATGGGCCGAGTACTCTGTTGATACTCGGTACTCGGCTGGTTTTTTGATACTCGTACTCGGCCAAATAACTCGGTTTGAATGCCGAATAACTTGGTTTGAATGCCGAATAACTCGGTTTGAATGCCGAGTATACTTTGTTTAAGAAAAGCAATATATTTAGTTGCCAAACTATAATATTTGTCTTTTTTCGGTAATTTTAGGCTAATTGCAGCATATGTATATAGCATCCTTTGCCAACATATTGACTATCATTTACGGCTTTCACCACATTGGGCCCATTGTCTCTCAAGACAAGATGAATGCGAGTATTAATATCACAGTTCACGGATAAATCTGAAAGCACTGATCGAATATTGTCCGCCGTGTGGGGTCCTCTAAAATGTGACATTTGCAACACTCTGTGAAGCTTAAGAATTCGAGTAAGTTATTCATGCTCATACTCGGCAAAAGTGTTACTCGGCGCATCCCTAATTTTTACCAACACTTGTGAAGTAGTTATCAAATGTTATGGTTCTGTTCGTATTCTCGTAGAACTGACAAAGTTGCTTTACAACACTTTGAGCCAAGTTTGTTTGTCTATTGGCACCTTCTTTACCTAGACAAGGATAACTAGAGTACCAAATTTGCATATGTGTCCGGTTTTGATGGCATATTTATATTGGCGTAATGGTACTCTGCCTCTGAATAGAATCAGTTGCTCATCTATGGTCAAGTTGGCTCTTCGCATATACTTTTTTTTTTAAGTTTTTTATATTCCAAATATTCCGTATTGGAACAAATTTATCTTGCAATCGACGATAACTTCTTGTGGCTTTATGATCAAATCTTAAATAGCGTGATAAATCAGCAAATCTATTCTTTGATATGCACGCTCGAAAAAGTGTACTGCCGCCACTCAATGGATCCCAAAATTCTTTGTAGTCTGCATTTTTCTGTGTTCTTGCTTCAATCAGTAATTTAATATAGGTAAGGATTTCTATATCGGTTGTGCGTTTCCATTTTTCACCGAGTTTTTGAATAGCATATGTGTTTGTACATTCAATTATTATGTCAATCGATTCGTTATCAAAAATTTCGGAAAAGGCATCTGAAATGGATTCGATTTATTTCCCAGGAGGAGGCAATATTATTGTACTTTATTGCAACTTCCTTTTATAATGTTATGAGCAGGTATTTTCCCAGTACCGTCTTTGTCCACAAGCAAATTTGTATCTTCTTCTACTTGCTTACAATCTGATGAACTCATTTCATCCTCCAAATGCAGTTTCACAAACGTCTGATTCACTGTCGGATAGCTAAAGCTCCTCAATGCTGTAAAACGCCGGTCAATTTCATCTTCATCACTGGCAGCTTCATCGTCACTGCTCATTAAAGCTCTTTGAATTTCTTGACCGCATTTAGAGGACATTTTTCAAAACGACTTAAAGCCAGATATAGTAGGCTGCACTTTTATTATTTGATCACTGATAAACAACTTTACACAGCAAAACAAAATAGAACTATTGCAATTTACTCTGATGCGGCACTTATTCCTTAGGCTAAACGAATGAAGAGAAAAGCAAAAACTATATAAACAGTGAAATCTATAGCAGTTGTTCCGTGTATCTTTTGGTCTCTCAATCTTTCCAACTTATAGAATGTCCAACTTAGATAGATGCCACTGTTTCTAATTTTATCTTTAAAATTTGTTGAAGTGACTGAAAATCACCACGTTGAACTTAACGCCAGTAAAAGTTAAAATAATCGAAAAAAAAAAGAAAAAAAATTTTTTGAATTGCTACATTTTTCAAAGAAAATTGACTAATAAAGGAATACTAAAGAGTACAGATTTTTGCATTCCATATTTTAAAAATTACAGCGGTTTGAATTTCAAAAGTCACCGCCTGGGATGAAAATAAATTCAGACAATAATTTGTTAAGAGAAACTTAGGTTCATATGCTTGAACTGATAGGTTTGTGTTTTCCATACGAGTATATTGTTATAATTATCATTTTACCTTTTTAAATTAAGTTATGAAAAAGTTTCGATTGATTTTCCTCTGATTACCTTTTTCTCGCACTTTAGAAATTCAATTTTAACATCTATGTACAAGTCTTGGAGGAATCAAATTTTAGTATGTAATCAGGGAAAAGATGGATTCCATGGAAGAAGGAGTCTTTTCAAGTGGTAATTTATTTTTTGATGTCTTAAAAAAGAATTTAAATCATTCTCAGGAAACTAATTAGCCATAGACTGAAATTAAAAGGTAACTGGAAAGGGGAAGAAGGGTGAACATTTTATAGTGCTTCCCCGTATGTTTGACAAATCAAGTTCAAGTTCCGGTCAATTTTCACTTAATTCTCAGCTAGTCCAAAAAACAAAAAGTTTTTCTATAAGAACCTGAGTTTTTAGCAATCCGAGCAAACTAAAATTTTGGCAATATAAGTTTCTGATGTATAGCCACCAACCTTCCAAATATCATAATCGTGGGATTACTGGATCGTATAGCTGCCATACAAACCAAAATGTTTCATGTATGGGGACCCCTTTAAATTTTTGAAAATATTTTAACTTTAGTATTAATTGCTGATGCCCGGATAGAACTACATATTCTTTGAAAATTTCAACTCTCTAGCTATTACGGTTCATGAGATATGACCCGAGGGCGGATGAGCGGACAACGAAGTCTCTGCAATAAATCTTCCTTTTAATAACCTTTGGTCAGGAACCCTAAATAATGAATATAAAACTAAAGAAATTAAAGATTTTTTTTTTTAAAAGACACAAACCATTAAACATAAAAATTTATTTAAATATTTTGAACTTTGAATTTGCATTGAAAGTTTTACAATTGTATTTCCCAATGGAAAATTAAGTCAAAGCAAATTCTTTATGGCAAAATAACATTTCAACGATTTAATTTAAAAACAAGAAAAAGAAAAGGTTATCTTCGGCTATGTCGATTCTGCAATACTCTGCGCGCTTCAGGTTTTTACCTAAGCTCCTGTCATTGAGCATACAGAAATATTACATTAATCATTTGACTAATAAATAAAGGTAGAGTCAGTACTCATACTATATTTCAACATTGGAATCGTAGGATCTAGAAATTCATACGGTTAGTGGATATGAGTCAGACATTTCTATACTACATAAAAAACAAAGTTTTCTATTAAGAACATACAATTTAATCTGGGTTTGTATGGGTGGTACACCTCCTAGTGGGCCGAATCGGCTGATTCCATGATATGCAGCGTCAGGTGAAAAAAAAAAATTCATGCAAAAGTCAGTTCTCTAGCTCAAACTCTAAGAGACTAGTTGCATATAAACAGACGGACAGACAGATATTGCTAAATCAACTCGTCTCGTCGAGCTAATCAAGAATATATGTATTGTATATCCTTTATAGTGTCTCCGATGTCTCCTTCTGTCCGTTACAAACTTCATGGTTAATTTATAATACTATCCGCAAAAGATTTAGGCAACATATAAAAAATAGTCAGCATTCTTGACTGTCAATAGAAATAGGATAACAATTGAGGGGGAGGAGAGGAGTGGAATATGGGCATGGAGCCTGTGTATGTTGGTTGCTTTCAGAAAAACATAAAAAAAAAACAAGTCATAGTTGATACTATTTGTATTATTTACTTTTCTTTTTCCTTTAGTCATTCAATTAACTTCGGTGTGGTTCGGAGCAAAGTGCCAAAGCTTAGCTTTAGTTTAAGAACAATTGTAGTTTCATAGAAGTAAATCAATAAATATTTCATCCATTCATTTACTTATTCTTATTCTTACAGGCTGAAATCTGGAGTGTCTTTATTGCGATCCTACGTAAAAGTGTTCGTAATTTGCAGGCATGCACCGACGTAGGCCTCATCGAGCATGTGCTCGTGCGTTTGCAACGTTCTGAGACGGTTGTAGCAGGTAAGTTTTACTTTTAACAGTTTTTTGCAATCCATAATCAGTTAAAAGATAACCAATCTTATAATCCTATTTAGTTAAATTCAACTCTACTTAATCCAACATTCATATTCAGTGGGTCATGGTCGTTGTGTTTTTGTATATCTCTAAATTAAGTTTTAATATCTCATATCAAACTTCATATTTCTTTTTCAATTCCATACTGACAATTTGTTTTATAAAATCACTTCTTTCCCAAAGTCCATCACTCAATGTTTTGTGTTCTAGTCTATACTGAATAAGGAGTGGTATGTTTTTTTTTTTTTTTTTGTTTCTTTCTTTTGTAATTGAAATGAAAAATTGAATTGAGCACAAAAATCAAAGTCTAAAATCGAAAATTTAGTTTTGTGTAAGGCAGAGGGAGGGCTTAAGAAAAATTGCACTTACTATGTAACAACTACAACCACTGACTGCCAATTGCTTGACAAGAGGCGTCAAGCGGACGGTCTCCGGTCGGTCGGTTATAGCAAGTTGCGGGAAACGCCTGGCATATTGCCCAAGAAATTATGCTGGTTCTCGAATTGCTTTTCGATTAATTTCACGCTTGTCAGCAGAGTGACACACCCTGTTAGTAGTATATGTAGGGTGTTTGTGTATGTCTATGTGTGAGCTTAAAATATTGCTAAAGTTGCTGGTGCCCAGGAAGAAAAGCTAAAGAAGAGCCAAACAGGAGCCAACCAACAACCCTTAGTCTTAGTAAGTATGATAGAAAGATAGACAAATGGATAAATAGCTAGACCAAAAAAAAAAAAAAAAAATAATAATAATAATAAAAAGGAAAAACCAGCAAAGAAAGCCAAACTTAAGATGAAGTCCAAAAAGGAAATAGTATTGTATGTATAAATGGGCAAAAACATACTCGTACATATAAAAATAAATAAAATTGGTCTTTAACTAGGATTACAAACGCATTCTACAATACAATGCACATGTATATTTGATAAAATAGAGCCTAAAGTTCGATTAAAGTTCATTCAAACTTTATTCATTCATTCACTCACTCATTAATTCAGTTAATTCTCCCATTGACATACTCTACTCTACTCTACTTACTATAACTTGTGTCTGTCTCCCAATGTCACGTGGCATAGGCTGAGGGTCTATGGCCGTAGCACAAACTGTAGTCGCCTCCTTTTTACCTTAATACCAAATGGGCGGATTTTGTTGAATCATTGCTTGATTTTGATTTTATTAAGTCAATGACACATCTGCGGATTGTGGCATTTAACGAACTGTAACTGCTGTCAATTTAGTTGAGTGACAGACAGTTGAGCATTGCTATGATTTGAACACATAACTAGACATAAGACTAAAACAGTGACGGAGAATAGAATCACTTAAGATTTATTCTTAGACAATAAGACAGACAAATACACAAACATTACTCATAGAAAGTTGTGAGATACATAGATACCTCAGACAAAGATATAATTTCATGCCCAAAAACTTTAACATATGGTCACATCAAAAGAGTAACTTACATCCATTCATCCTTCTATACTCTGTATCTACACATTCATTCATAGAAAGGATGATCCTGTTGATGAGAAGAAGTATGGTTCTGCTTCTAATTCTGGGTCTGTTTCTGGTTCTATGGATTGGGTTAAGATTGTGATTAGTTAGCGCGAACATGATACGATGCACGATGAGAACGTACTCCAATGTCACATATGAACGTGACACTTGCCAACAAAATAGATAAGAAACTCAAGCTGAAGTTGACTGACAGCAAAGATGTAGTAAAGAAGAAAATAAAGGACTAAACTTGGTTGGTAACTGACTGACTGGCTGACTGACTCACTGACTGACTTTTAGAAGTAGAATGAGATAGAGAGAGGCCAAAAGTCAAAGACAAGACAAGTGACTGTGGCTATGACTATGGTTGTGAGACTGTGGCTATGACTATGTCTATTTATTCGTCCGTCTCTTTGTCTCTCCATCTGTGGCAAGTTAGTAGTTCCACTGGCAAAGTATTCTACAATGAAACTCACTCAGTTGACAGTTGGAGAACTTGGCGTCATGTGCAACGCAACACTTCAGCATTGACATGTGGAATGCTTCATCACGCAAACTCACTACTCCACCTCATCCAAAGGATAAAAGTTTCATGTTTTTCTATTTCGTTTAGAAACAAGTAAAAAGTAAAGTCAATGCCGAAGTTGTCATACTTTTCATACAAACTCTATAAAACCGTTTTATCAGCATACAGAAATATTTCATTACTGATTTGAGTCAGATACTTACCTATACTGTCCAAATTTCAGTTTGATAGTGCAAAACCCAATAAAATTTTTCTAGTTAGAACATAAATTTTTATTGTGGTCCAATTGGGATGATTCCGACAAACGTACAGCGTCTTGTGAAAAGGAGTTTTTGTGCAAAATTTCAGTTCTCTCAGCTAAAAAACTAAGGGACTAGTTTGCATACATACAGACGGACAGAATCTTGTTGATCTGATCAAGATCATATATACTATACGTTGGCTCTGATGTCTTCTTTTGTCTGTTACAAACTGCATGACAAACGTATAACGATATTTACTACGTGAAGAGTATAAACATGAAAAAACAAAACATACAAAAAAAAAAAAACTCCCTTCTTGAAGTTCTAGGAAAATTAAAAAAATACTCGAAGCAAACATGAAAAACAATTGAAAACCACATGATGTTGCTTACACTTAATTTTGTCAAACATCATGGAGCAAGGGTCTCGAGAAAAACTTTTCCACCGTAACAAGGGAGGAACACCCTGAACGACAGCAACAACAACAATAGTAATAGTACTAAAGTTGAGTTGAGTTGGCGATGAGAACGATAAAGTTGAAAATAATAATAATAATAATGATGTGGGTTGTATTAAGTGAGACCTATAAATGTGACCAGGACTGTCACACTCAGACTCGCTCTTCTTTGTCATGTCTTGGCTTCTCATTTCATTCTTTTCTTCTCTTTACTTGTCTTGTCTTGCCTTGCCTTCTTTTTGTTGTACTGATAATGATGATGATGATGATAGTAATGAAGATGATGATGACGATGGTGATGGTGTTGGAGATGATAATGATGATATGGTGACAGAGTCTAGGCAAAAGTGTAATTAAATGTTGATATCCGGAACATGTCCCATGCCACATGACGCATACGACATTCGCTCAATGCCACTTGACGGCAACTTGGTGTTGAAAATGAATATGGCACCATAAACGCCATCAGCAACATCACCAAGAACAGCAACAAAAATAATAATAATAATATTCAGATACAAAAGTAAAACATGCACCTTTTGCGACGATGCCTTTGGGTTTTAATGACTGAATAAAATGAATGAGTAAGGAAGCAACCAGCAACCAGCAACCAATGCAAGGGTAGACAAAGCAAGGAAGGCAAAATGGCAGATAGAGAATAATGCCGACCAGGCAAATATGATGAAAGTGGAAATTATATACGGTATATAGGGATATGCCTAGTGTATTTCCTTTATATTGAATGTGGATACTTAGAGAAAAAGACAAAGAAGAAAAAGTTGACTCGATGTTCTCTTATTATGTTGTTTCTTAGTGTGAGTGTCCATCATATCATCTTATCAGATGTCCTCCCCACCCATTCTCAAAATGTACATTCTTATTCATTTAATTTCTTAATTCACGCATTGCTTAATGATGATGAGAATGATTATTGTAATGACGTCGTTGTCATCGTTGACATATACTGGTCCTGGTCTTGGTCCTTGTCCTTAGACTCAGACTCACACTACATCTTTAATTCTCATTATCATCATCATCATCATCATCATCAGTAGCATGATTATTATCATCAGAATAATTATCATTATCATAGTTGTCGTCGTTGTCATTGTCATTGATGTTGGTCGCGTTGGCGTTGGTGTTGATAATGATGATGACGAGTGTCCTTCACTTCTGTTTTCTGCCTTCTCTGTAGTACTATACCATACGCAATGCATTAGTTCCTTTTTCTTCATTACCATCTTTTACCTTCAACACACCATATCACCACCGACTTTACCTTCATCTTTATCTTCATTTTAAGTAGTAAGTATTTTACTCATTCCTTGAGTCGTCGTACATAATGAAAAAGTCATTTGTTTGTCCCCACTTGAGTTGTGTCCCATTTCAATTAGTGCCTTTGCTTATGTGTCAATGTAGATACATGCATACATATAAATATGTTTGTATGTATGGTACTTAAGTGCTTCACACATACTCATAGTGATAACTAAAGGGAGAGAGAGCGAGAGAGAGAGGTAGACGGAAATTGGGCATTACCTCGGAATTGTATTATATTGTACTACCAAGAGTAACAACATCGTCATTCTGTCAGTTGATGTTGGTTGTCTCGGTCCTTCGCTAGCTAGGACCAACCACCATGAAACCAACCAACCAACCAACCAATCTATCTACCAACCTACCTACCTACCTAACTATCTACCTATCTACCTATCTACCTATCTACCTATCTACCTATCTACCTACCTACCTACCTACCAACCCCTTAACATGACTATCTATCTACCTATAATCATACAAACCTACTCTCAACGCCTCAAGTAACTCGTCGTCTTCTTTGCTCCTCCTTGCTTCTTTTATTTTCTCTGTCTCTACACAATTCTGTGTAATTTTGTTGTTCATTTTTCGTTTCATTTTAATTTTTTCTTTTTTGGCCTTTTTATAACATTTTCATTTGATTTCTTTTGTTTTAAGTCACTACTCTCAATCTCTCATCATCTACCCTTGGACTTGGACTCAATACTCTCCCATTCCTTGACTTCCCTGAGTAGTTCCTTGTGTCTTGGAAGATTTTTTTTATTTTCTCACTTTTCTTTTTCTCTTCTTTGTTTCATGTTCTCTGTTTTTTTTTTTTGTTTTTTTTATAATTTTGCGCACACAACTCAATTTCGAAAATTGATCAACGAACTGTAAAGTGAACTTTTAAATGCAATTTGCAACAGTCGTTCTGGTCCTGTGTTGTTCTTGTTATTGTTATTGTTGTCGTCCATTCATGTCCTGGCAGCATAACACAGTCAAGGCAGAACCAACAAAAATCAGTTATCCTGTATAGCATTCTCTACAAATTCTATAAGGAAAGTAGAGTGTGTGACTCGGTTCAGGGTGTATGAAATCCTGATGGCTACCACTGAGTGTTTGTGAGGCGCCCTCTGATTCAGTGAGGGAGTATGAGTGAGTGAGTAAGTGAATGAGTGTTTCTGTGCAATTATTTATGACCATTTTTAGCAGTTGCCTTTTGCCCACTTATCCCTTCCTTCTTCATAGCCATTTGTGTCTGTGTTTATGTCGGGCTCACAATATCTACACACAATCTCACCGTTTGAAAAGCATCAAGTTCTTGACCACATTTTGGCGTATACTCATATGTGCATTGTATTTCATTTCTTTCATTTCATTTCATTCTTTCTTTTTAAATTTGTTCATCATTTTTTTAGGGTTCCGGACCCAAAGGGTACCTAATGGAACCCTATTGCAGAGACTTCTTTATCCGTCCGTCAGTTCTCGGGTCATATTTCACAAACCGCAATAGCTAAAGAGTTGAAATTTTCACAGAATGTGTATTCTATCCGGGCATCTGTAACAAATACTAAAACGAAAATATTTGGACAAACTTAAAGGGGTCCCCATACAAGAAACGTTTTGGTTTGTATGGCAGCTATACGATCAAGTAACTCCACGATTTTTAAATTAAGAAATTTATATTGCCGAAATTTGGTCGGATTGCTAGGAAGGGTACCTCCCATACAAACCCCCATTAAAATTATGGTTCTTATTAGAACAATTTTTGTTTTGTTTATTTTATCGAACTGAAATTTAGACACTATAAGTTCTGAACATAGACGCTACACATCTGTTGGAATTAGCCAAATCGGCCGAGTAAGAGGGGTACCTACCATACAAACCCACCATTAAAATTCAGGTTCTTATTCGAAAAACTTTTTTGTTTTTTGGACTATTGAATTGAAATTTCGACACTAGAAGTTTGTGATATAGGCGCGATATATATGTTGGAATTAGTCAAATCGGACCACTAAGAGGAGAACCTCCCATACAAACCCCATTCTGGTACGGAACCATCCGTGTACGAAGTCTGACCCGCACTTGGCCCATTTTTTAATTTTTTTTATCATCCCTACATCTTTGGAAAGCTAAATAAATTAATTTGTGCATATCATTAAATATCACCGCACATATTTTCATCATCCCAATCAATTTGGAATTCATGTCAAAAAACATGATAAGGACCACAGAAGAGAAATATAACTTAATGGACAAATTTCCTTCCATTTTGATTGCATTTTTTTCCATTGTTATCTCCTATGCTTTTTTTTTTTTTGCCGTATACTTTTTTTCATTTTGTTCGGACCATGAGTTTTTTTTCTCCTTCTCTGCTAAGATTATCTTTTAAGCTTTAAATATTGAAAATCTTATTTAATCTGTTTATTCTGGATAGGAATTTAACTTGGAGTTCTTTCATTTTGTCCACCTGTGTGCATATTTACGGTTCAAGTAATTGACTTTAGATATTGTAGAATATACATCAATGGTGTGCATCTGAATCCAGTTCTGGATTTAAGTAGTGCAACCTTTGGGCCTCCCTATTACAATATTTTTTCCAAATAAATACAAAACAAAATTGATTGATGGTCATTATTTCGTAGTATTTGTACTGACTAACCGGTTTCAAGGATATTACTACACATCTGCATTCAAAGCAGGATGTAGGCAGTGCAAACCTTGGGGCCTTACAATTTTTTTTTATTTACTGTAAGTGTTAAGGGTGGTGACTCGTCTTAAGTTCGCGTAAGATTACTATAAAAATCAAGAACAGATTGCTGCCCGGGATGACAGAATAGTATAAATGTTTGAGGAATTTTAAGAAGGACTGCCTGAAATGTAGCGCACCCACTTACTTAACGGAATTTGTTGTACCGAGATTGAAACAACTTGTAGATGAATAAAATTAGAAAGATTAGGGCCCCTTGGTGGCACGGAAACTTGGCCGACGCCTATGCCTCTATTGATAATCTGGCACAGTTTGTCTTTATCAGGTTTTTGGATTATTTTTTCTTAAGTCATTTGTCGACAAATTTGAAAAATTTTAATGCCAAATGCATTCTTTTGCTAAGCCACACATCTGGTGCAAATAACTAAAAGGAATCTTTCATAGTTTTACTCATGCACATACATACTTATATTTTTTTTTTTTTTTTTTTTAATGTAGTCATATTTTTCTACATACTACCCTTATAAAATAACTTTGTCTTTTGTATTTGTTTTGAGTGCTAAATTTTTATAGATCCCTACACATATCGTAACATTCGTTTAATGGATACTTGCCACAGTTTAGCATCTCTCATTCTTATAAAACTATAAAGTATTTATTTATTCATTCATTCAGTTTTGCGTTTCCTTTTATGTCACTCACTCACTCATTCATTTATTTCATCGTTTTGTCATTAATTTCTATATTCAATTGTGCGTTTTTGCAACGGTCATCATTTCCGCTTCCTTTGGCCATCTCAATTTCCGTTCTGAAACGTTCATTTTAACGTTTCATTTCATCTTTATTATTCCGTTTTCTTTCTTTTTTAGTTTTTTTTTTTTTTTTTTGTTTCATTTATTTCTTTTGTTTTTTTATATATAGTATAGTATATATTATAAGATATTGTGTGTATTACTCTTTTCTCATTTTCATTCTCATCAAAAATGAAATACTTAGTATATTTATTTCTGTTCTTCCTGTTACTGTTAACTGTTGTTGTTGTTGTTGCTATTGCAGATTTGCTCATCGAAATGCTCGGCGTATTGGCCAGTTATAGTATAACGGTTAAGGAGCTAAAACTACTTTTTGGCACAATGAAAGCCGTCAATAGCAAATGGCCACGACACTCAGCGAAACTGTTGAACGTTCTACGACAGATGCCTCATCGCAATGGACCCGATGTGTTCTTTAGTTTTCCAGGACGCAAAGGATCGGTAAGTACCTCAATGCATATAAATATCTTTTCTATATATTATTAGTATGTAGTATGGGTATTCCTTGTTTAAATGCTTTGCCCAGCTAAGCAAATGGCCGGATTTCATGGACTTCATTTTGATCTCCACTCAATTTGAGCCTGAATATTGACTATAGAGATGACAGTGACGACAACACAACAACAACAACAACAAGTGTGTGTATGTGTGTGAGAGTGTTTGCTGGTTATGCCCTTTAGTATTGTTAAAGGTCGGTTTATGCCAAATGCTCCCTTAACAACTGTTGCCCTTTGTCTTTTCTCCTCTATCGCTTCTCTATTTATTTTATTTACTGTTTCTAATATCCATTGTCCATTTTCTTCTCGACTCAACTTCAAATGTTTTTACTTTCTCATGTTGAATACCACTGTCTATTTGAATATGTGTGCATATATGTATATATACAATATTTACTTTCCCGCTAGCATCCTTCCGTGTTCATCTCCTCTCTCTCTCTCTCTGCCTTTCTCTTTATTCATTCACTCCCTGTCTTTGTTTCGCTTTATCTCTATTATTCACATATTAAACAACGTTGTCCTTGTCATCTTCGTTGTGCAATTTTGCGCACATTTCCGGGCTTTTATTTTATTGCGAATGCTTAAATCGAATTGGAAATGTGTTCCTACATGTACGTGCATACATGGGTATGTGTGTGTAAGTATACACATCTCCATAAAAAAATGCCATAAAGCGAATTGAAGTTAAACGCTACATTGGTTGGCATTGCTCCGCAGAGGCTTTATGCTGCTTTAATAGTGATGGTGTTTCTGCTTCTGCTACTACTGTTTTTATAGATGCTCATGCTTACCAATGCAACCAGAGCTATTAACATTACCAATAACACATCCATAGTCATAGTCATAGTCATAGTCATAGTCATAGTCATAGTCATACCTATACCCATAGCTACAGCTGTAGCCATTGTCATTGTCATCATTCCATCAACATATCCATAGCATAGTTTTATACAATGGAACAATAATAATGCATTATCGCCTTTAACAATACCAAATTCAGATATTGTCCCATGAAAGTGACGCTCCGCGATTATCAAATAAGTGGAAATGAATGCATATACGATTATAACATTAAATTTTCATAGAAGAATAAATACTGTTCCTTAAGACATAAAAATCTATTGATTACCATGCATTTTGAGTGAATTTGTCTTGATGCTTCCCATTGCTCGTTTGTTTTCGACTGAAGTTCAGCTTGAAAGATGAGATGGATAGACGGAAGCATAATACGGAAGTGAAGCTCCAATATAATAATAACATCGTCAAATTTTGATTTTCGTCACATTTCATTTTCACATTTTTTGGATTTACTCCCCTTCGTTAAAGAAGTTTCACTTCAAAAACTTAAGTTTTACTAATTTATATAGAGATTGAATATATAATAATTCTTAAATCCTATGTGTCCTACAGTATCATTTTTGGGTGGGTCTCTCTAAGCATACATATGAGAAGGGTATTCGCAAATTGCAGTATAAAAAATTAAAACAAAATCAAAAAGTTAAATGAAAGATATGTTTCTTCTTCGCCATTGTCCGTTGGTAGCCATTAAAAGAGTTTAACATTGACCGGACCGAGTAATACGTCACTTTATACTACCCCAGTCCAGTGGAGCTCTTTAGAGGAAAGGTTGGGAGGTAGACACTACATATTGCAGATAAAAAGGAATATTGATGGTTATATGGACAAACTTAAAGTTAAATTTTTGTATCGTTAGCTTGAGGCCTTTTTGGAACTTTAAGTTTTTGCGCATAGATTTTCTCTCTCTCTCTCTCTCTCTCTCTCTCTCTCTCTATAGGTTTCTTTATCCTTTTCTTTTTCTGATGATTATAATAATGAAGCAAATGATTATTATGATGATGATGATGATGCTGACAAGTATTTTGTTGCTTAGTAATTTTAAGGCTTATCTTACTCCTTTGCTGACCTTCAGCGTTTTAATTTTATTTTCATGCCAAGCTGGGGGCTTTTGGCAAAAGAAATACTTTAGCCATGGCAAGGCAAAAAACGAAAGTATGACAGATTGAAAGAAAGCAGGGAAGCAAAAGGATAAGGCCAACGAAAATTGGATGGTAGAAAAGGAATTTGTAAAAAGAATAAATACTATGTTGAAAAATATGAAATTTATTTTGAATTTTGAAATTTTGTATCCATCAGCATGTGAATGATGAAAGTTAAGCAAAAGGGTGGAAAAAGGGAAGTTTAAGGACAAGAAGGATATTTGCTTGAGGGCTGATGCAGCGGTATTCATTCGTCGCCGTTCATAAGCTTATTCATTCGCCGATTCCTTCCTGTGCTTAGCCAACTTCCGTTATTTCAACACCCTTAACCCATTGTGGCCTTGGTTAACTTTGCTTTGCTCTGCTGGTTACGTTTGTTTTGGTTTCATTTCAAATTTCAGAGCAGAGATACACTAAAGGCAAATCATAGCTTAGTTCGTCTTTTCCTTTTTTTTTTTCTTTTATTTTCTTCCATACTATTCTTTTCCTTTTTGAGTTCAGTTTAGTTCAGTATAGTTTAGTTAAGTATAATCCCTGGCATAGTCATTTTTTGGTTTTATAATAAAAAATGTCTTCCAGCATATTTTTATTGTATGAATAACTTTTTGTACAATTTAAACAAGAACAAAATATTTTTCTCACATTTAACAACCAACCAACTAGTTTATCCCATTTTTGTTCAATAATCTACATACATCATCATGTCATGATGAGACAAATAAATCTTCAATATTTGCCATCATTTTCATTTTTGATTCTTAACACAAAAAACCAAAAACCAAAAACTAAAATTTTTTTTATTTCTAAGTAGTTTTGACCTCTGTTAAAAACTATAACACTTAGAATGATTAACAATATAAGCGAAATCAATATGCTTCACAATGTTTAAACTATCGAACTGCCTTCTATCTTCTTTATATATTTAAGTAATTAACTGTTGTCTGTCATTTTGTAACCGGTGACTAGGGTTGTCAATTGCATTCTAGAAGGCGTTACCCTCCCAGTGCTCGTGTGTATCAAAATGATAGGTTTTCTGCAATGCATTCTTTTTTATTGTAGTTGTGCTTGCATAAAAGTACATACAAAGTTTTGAAAATTAATTTGTATTCGCATTTCTTTTAGTGTACAATGAAACGCTTGTATGTGTATTTGTCCTATATTATGAGTTGACATGACTATGAACTTGGATCACTCAGTCCAGAATATTTGTTAATATTGCATGGTTTTTAGTGATTTATTATATGGACAGATACGACAGATTCGATTCTATTTGCGTGTAATTAAGTAAGAAGTCATTTCACTAACAGAAATAAGAAGTCCATAAATAAATGAACATGAAAATTTGCGGTCGAAAATTCCCCAAATAATATGTTTTAATAGACCATTAATAATGTGTAAATCACAGTTTCTCATTTAATGAACTAAATAAGTATCTATAAACATGCCAAACTTTTCTGAAACTTATAGCAAGAAAGTTAATAATAGAATTTGTGATTTCTTAGTCAATAAATTATACATGAACTTTTCTTCAAAAATTTCGAATATTTGAGGTAGTCATTGAAGTTAATATCCTGTTTAATTTCTTAAATCTTACAATGATATAGAAATAGTGGTTGGCAAATGAATGGAATTGTAACAATTTATACAGATTTGAAAAATTTGTAATCTGTGGGGGGGCCAACATCATTGCCATTCCGAGCAACTTGAAGGGAAGATTTTTGTCTGAATATTTTTGGCCACAGAAGTCATTTTTGGTTTTAGTTTGATTTCCTACATTTTTTTTGCTTGATATATTTTTTTGTAAAGCAAACAAAATACAGTTCAATCAATGATGAACAAATTTCGACTATATAGTTCAGTTTTTTCTTCTATTATTTGTTTGTTTATCCATGTAGGCCTTGTTGTTGTTATTGCTGTTGGTATTGTTGCTTTTGCTTAGTCAGTAAGCCACAAAAATTCCATGATAAATCAAACTAACTCATTTCCTTTTCATATACACAACTTCATCTCATTTATTTATTTATTTTTTTTTTTTGTTTTTTTTTTTTGTGTGTTTCGCCACCAACTAAACCTTCACCTTCCTTTACTTCCTTCATCTTCTCTGTTGAGATTATTGTTATATGCGTCTCCAGTAACAAGGCAACAGAAGCAGCATGATTTCGTTGTTGTTGCTGTTTTTTCTGAGTGTCAGTTCGAGATGTCAAAATACTTTTCATTGATCTGATTTATGAGAATCTTGTCAAATGCCATTGACGTTTCCCTCTTCTAGTATGTAGCAAATAAAGCCCACCTATGTACCTGGTTTCTATCCCTCCTTGCTTCCTTACCACGTCTCTTTACCGGTTTATACATATAAGTATTGTATTCCTTTATTTTTAACTTCATTTTCCTGTATCATTTCAACATGTTATTACTATGGTGAGGCTGTGAGACTTTGTGTGTGTTTTTGCCATGCATATTTTTGTGCTTAATTTCGTGGTTAATTTTGCACATAGAAGAATCTACCACAAGGAATCAGGAGCCTCATTTTCATTATATGGAAAAAAAAAAAAAACAAAAACACATTCACACCAAACCTAGCAGTAAAGATGATATATTCCTACAAATAAATTACAGTAAAGGAAATCTACCTTTTACCTACCTACTTTTAACCTTAGCAAAAAGAAAACTTAGGAGAATAACTAAACTAAGAATTGTTACTATTTCTATTTACCATTTGCTTATTTACCATAAAAACATAGTAGAGAAACCAATTGGAGTGTTTATGCCCATTTCTAACGAACAGATGACATACCTTTCTTGAGTATTGGACCTCATATAAAAATTGATTGATTGCATTGTAATTGAGTCTAAGTTTATTATTCTTTTTATTAATTCTTTATTTGTCTTGTGTGGTTATTTTATTATCGAACGTTAAAAGTAAGTTTCGTTTTTTCTATTCTAGGCCATGGTTCTGCCACCATTAGCAAAATGGCCATATGAAAATGGCTTCACATTTACCACCTGGTTTCGTTTGGACCCAATTAATTCGGTTAACATTGAACGTGAAAAGCCTTATCTTTATTGGTAAGTGGAAGAACATTAAAAAAAAAAAGAACCAGAATAATTAAGAAATATACAACAGAAACAATTGCCAATTCACAAATGTGCAAATTTAAATATTTTAAAATATTTTTAACAGTTCAACTTCACTATAAAAAAAAATCTCATCTCTTACAGCTTCAAGACATCAAAAGGCGTTGGATATACAGCGCATTTTGTAGGCAATTGTCTCGTCTTGACTTCAATGAAAGTGAAAGGCAAAGGTTTTCAACATTGTGTAAAATATGAATTCCAACCGCGTAAGGTAAGTGGAGTCCTTAAAGTAAAGTAGAAAGTATAAAGTATCCTTAGCAACAAACGAGAACAACATCTTTGTAAAAATGTGGAAATGTATAATTTTTCTCATCTCCTTCATAGTGTTGCGACACAGAGAAGATTTTAATGAGATCCCTTATACAATTTCTTAATTGCTCTTTAATCTGATACACACTTTTCTTTCTGTACTGTATTAACAACACTCTCTATATAATTGTGCATTGTGTATATATACAAGAAGGAAATCAAGTGCCTCGTTAATGGACAACTAGCGTCAAGCACCGAAATGGCGTGCGTCTCAACGAATGATGTAAGTTGCCATTCAATTTATTAATATCAGTTCGAGTACAAACATTCTACTCATTCTGATTAGATATTTGAAATTTAATGAGATTCATTTATTTGGTTTTCTTTTTTTTTTTTTTTGATTGTTAGCTTTTTGATAAATGTTATATTGGTGAGCTAGATGAGGAACGTGTCTTTTGTGGCCAAATGTCAGCAATATATTTATTTAGCGAAGCTTACAGACTGTGCTATGCACCTATAAGGTAAGTCAATACACTTTTACATAAAATATAAGTAATAATACTTAATTTATAATTAAATATCTTTGATTTTTCAAATTTGATTTCTAAATTTGCAAAACAAAGTCCAATAAGATTTATATGTTATAAATCTTAAGTAAATGTAGAATTCTCACAATCAACTATATTTATACTAATTGTGTATCTTTTGTGGTCCGCACTTACTATCAATCATTTCTTGGTTGTTTCTTGGCTTATTTTTGTACAATGTATTTAATATCCGTATGAAAACCAAATCGCTCAAGTTGTACAAGTTAATGCTTCCAAATACCTTTGGAATTGTTATTTTTTTGCATTTTGTATACATATAAAATGATTGCTGATTTGTTGTCAGATGTCCCATACTTTTAATGAATATGGTTCTTTAACATTCATTTGCTAAAACATGGGTTTGGAAAGTAAATTATGGTAGAAGATAAAGCCATTCTGCAGTCTGCCTTGGACTTCTACAGAAATGAAACTCAAACATTAGCTTGATGATAAATTTCACCTCTATTGGTCAGACACGAAAACCAATAGAGTATCAAAAATCTTCATAGCAACTAGATATCGCAAAAGAAAACAAAATTTACTGGGACTGACATGGAAAGATGTTCGCTTTGCCTCATATTTCATTATAGGTTATTACAGAGTGATGAAACATCTTCATAATATGATCAGTCAAAACGATCATTGTAGATTTTTTTACGAAGAAGAGGAGTCTATGGTAATGTGAGAACTTAAATTCGAGCAGGCTTCACTTTCTGGGTAACCAGTGTATGGTACGAGTATTAAAGTAAATGAAATAGTCGTTTTACTTCCAAAGAAAGTATCGGAATTTTTAATGAAACCAGATTCTCAGAAGAATTGTAATGATGGGTGTTGTCACAATAGTAGAAAAGATGACTTTTGAGCTACTTACTTAGTGGAAGTCACTTTGCAAGCACCTTCTGCACTCCGACTGACTATGCGGTCTGTTGAAAGTGCTGTCGCAATTGCTGTCTGTCTGTCTGTCTTCTTCTTCTTTCTATTTGTTGAGAGTTAACACAAAACAGATGTTGTTCAATTAAGTTAATTTCAAATTATAAATGTTTTGTTAAAATTTTAATTACGTAGCAGGATTGAAAAAGGGACTAGCAAGAATTATTTGGAGATAGTGCAAAATATTCAAAACCACAAATTTTATATTTGAATTTAGCATAATGATCCATGTATGATCCATGTTGATTAAAACAAACAACAGCTGATTTCCAATAAGCGAATGCTTCAACACATTTTTGTGTTTATTCAAATTGGAATAGAGTTTTGTTTTATTTACAGGGTTCCGGAACCAAAGGGTACCTAAAGGAACCCTATTGCAGAGTCTTCGTAGTCCGTCCGTCAGTTTTCGGGTCATATCTCACAAACCGCAATAGCTAAAGAGTTGAAATTTTCACAGAATGTGTAGTTCTATCCAGGCATCTGCAACAAATACTAAAACTAAAATAATTTCAAAAGCTTAAAGCGGTCCCCATACAAGAAACATTTGGGTTTGTATGGCAGCTATGCGATCCAGTCATCCCACGAACTTAAAATTTAGATGGTTGATGGCTTTATATAAGAAACTTATATCGTATAAATTTCAGTGTAATCGGATTACTAGGGAAAGTACCTCCCATACAAACCCCCATTAAAATTCAGGTTTTTATTAGAAAAACTTTTTCGTTTTTTGGACTATTGAACTAAAATTGAGACACTATGAGTTTCTGATATAGACACGGTGCATTTGTTGGAATCAGTCAAATCGGACCACTAGGGGGAGTACCTCCCATACAAACCCACCATTAAAATTTAGGTTTTTATTAGAAAAACTTTTTTGTTTTTTGGACTATTGAACTGAAATTTAGACACTATAAGTTTCTGATATAGGCGCGATATATATGTTGGAATCAGTCAAATCGGACCACTAGGAGGTGTACCTCCCATACAAACCCCAATCTGGTACCGAACCCTCAGTGTACGAGTCTGACTCACACTTGGCCCATTTTTTAAATTGCTCAATCAAAATTTACTCATAAGAGATTAGTTTAGGTAACTTCATATGTTTATGGTAATTTTTTTTGAAAATTCTTGAGATCTTTTCTTGAAAGGTATAAAAATTTCGGTATGACCGAATTTAGTATTTTAGTGATTCTATTCTTTTTTTTTTTATTTATTTATGTTTTAAATTTTTTGTCTCGTTTCAACAAACAACAACAACAACAACGTCAACTATATGTGTTTGTCTCTTTTTCTTCTTCTCTTCTTTTTCTTTCTCGATTTATATATATTAAATAAAAAATAAACAAAAAATCAATATCAACAACAATAATAACAATAAATCACAATTTACTTATTGCATCAACATTAAACAACAACAACAACAACAATAAAAATATCAATTACATACAAAAAAAAAAAATACAATTGAATTTTATAAATTAAATAAAAAACAAAACGCATCAAAATAAAATACACAAAAAATATACAGTCGCAATTTCGTTTCGATAATGAATGCTATCTAAATCTGCCGGACAATCATAAACGGGTAAGTTGTTAAAAAGATAAAACATAAAACAAGAAACAGACACAGAAACAGAAACAGAAATAAAACAAAATGGCAACAAAAAGAAAACCAATAACAAACAAATTCAATGAAAGGTTTTTATATTGCAATAAATGAAATGCAATGAAAAAGAAATAATATCAAATTCAAAGAAAACATTTACTGTATTTATGTGATGACTAAAATCAATTTAAAATGAAATCGTTTTGACTTAGAACATCTGTGTGTCTGTGATTGCAATTTTATTCCATTTTAATCTAAACGCATTGCAATCAATATTCACAGTAATCACACACAATAATTTAATTGTATTTCTTAAACCCATGAATCTTTGTCTTTAAACTTTAAATTGTCTATAAAACTATTTATGTTTAAATTGCTCAGTAAAACTATTAATTGATCTCTAAGTATCTTTTGTTCAACACAATTAATTAATGAGTTTTATTACTTCAAAATCTATAATATGAAAAAAATAATTATTTAATTAATTAGAGCTCCCTGATTTTGAGGCACTTTAAGATTCTGTTTTACATTAAAAAGGTTATAAGTCAAATTGATTTTAGTTAAATCACATCACATAAATCACATCAAGTGAAAACTAAGAAAATATTATACTATTTGTAATTAGCCACCACAAATTACGACAATTTCTTTACTTACGGCTGAGCAAGAGGCTCGAGCAATTGATTGGAATGATGAGAAACTCGATTTAAATGCAGCTTTTGTTAAGATCCGCGCCGTTTTAATTGCTCGCAATGCAGCTGCTTTGGCAGCAATAAGCGGTGCCGGTGCCGGTGTCATTGCAACACCCACATCGACATCATCAACAATAGTTGATTCATCTTTAGCAACATCATCGGCATCCAATTCAGCAACGGCAACATCATCTTCAGGAACATCGACGACAACTTCAAGAATTGATTATGACTCGCAACATAACGTTGGTGTTGCCGGGGTCTCTGCTGAGGCAGCGACATCGCCTGCAATTACCGATCCCCTTAGTCATTTGCCTACTGGAAATGCTTCCACTTCTGCTGCTTCATTTGGTATTTATTTATTTGTTATTATTATTTTTCCAATCTTCTTTCTTTTATTTGATTAATTTTATTTTTTTTTTATTTATTTATTTTTTTTTTTTGTTGTTTTATTTTTTTCTTCTTCTATTTTATTGTTTTTATAAATTTCTTTTATTTATTTTTTCTTTGCTGCTCTACTTGCGAAAATTTCAGAACAATTGCGTCGTATGTCTTCCAGTTCTACTTCGGATCTAATAAGTGGCACCTATGCCGGCGATACTGAGGAAGTAAATCAGCTGAAAGCTGTAAGACACACATTTTTTATATATGTTTTATATTTTTTTTTTTTGTTTTATTTTTTATTTCTCAATATACTTTATTATATTATTTTATTTCTTAAAAATTATTTATCATTTTTAATCCATTTCATTTTATTGTCTATTTTATTGATATATTGGTTTTGATTCTTTTTTGAATAATTTTCGCACAAGTTATAAATATTGGATAAGCTGAATGATGCTCTTGATCTATCAAATTTTTGTACCTCATCATTTGATATTCAAGAACAGAAGGAATATTGCAAAAATAGAAAAACTTTTAGTGAGCTTGTCATCTTTAAGTAAATGGTACAAGATTTGCAAGAACTAGGATGAAAGATAGATAAGAAAACGTTTTCCAAATTTTTCGGAACATATCCAAAATATTATTAAACAATTCGCGCTATAAGAAAGGTATTTTCTTAAGCTCAATAACAATTGAAATTGTAAAACATAACAAAAATAATTAAATTATAAAAACAAATTATTCAAAAGATCAATACATGGCATTAACATTTAAAAATGATTTCCGGCATATGGTCACCGATACTGTTCTTGTCAAAGCGCATTCTTGACTACCAATTTTGCACCACTTTTTCGAGCACAGCTGGCCATATGTCACGAATAACAATTGTCAATTTTTCCTGGTTTATAAGCATAAATCGGTGACTTCACTTAGCCCCACAGACAATAATCGAGCGTTATCAAATCGCACGACAATCGGCACATTGAGTGGTCCATTTCTCGAAATCAATTTATCGCCAAATGTTTGATTTCAATAAAGTTGTTTGTTGCGGTCATGTAGCGTCATCCTGTTAAATTCACGTCTCGTTCGGATCAGTATCATCCATATTCTCTAACAAAAAAACATTGATCATGGTGCGGTAACGATCTCCCGCCCTCATATTTGAAGAAATAAGGACCGATGGTGCCACCAGCGTGTAAACCTCACCAAGCGGTGCATTTTTCTGGATGTATATGAGTCTGTAGGGTCTCTTGTGGATTGATGTGACTCCATATGCAGTAATTTTGCTTATTTGTTAAAATGAGCCTCCTCATTGCTGAATACAATTTGGCGATAAAACAACGAGTCAGTTGCCAACTGCTCTAGAGCCCAATCGGCAAATGAACGACGCATATGATGGTCTAGTGGCTTCAATTCCTGCACCAGCTGGATCTTACACAGGTGTAGGCCATCATCTATGTACAAAATTTTCCACATAATGAACAGTGAACAGAGCCCCAATTCCTGCGACTGACGACGAATCGATAAATTTCGATCTTCGTCCACTTGAAGTTATTACATCCTTTAGAGAGTCTGTGGTACCAAATCTATCCACAGTTCGACAGATTGCTCAGATGGACGATTATGTGCGCCATAAAAATCACGAAGTCGCATATAAGATGCCCGAATTGACGACTAATTTTCAAAGTAAATCTGGATAATTTCAGAGCGTAACTAATAAAACAAAAAAAAAATGTTTTCATCAAAATTTAATTGTTTCAGTAATTTTTTTTAATAATTTCAAGTATTACGGATATCGGGCTTAACAAAAAACACATTATATATATAGTATATATATTGTTTTATTATTATTATTTTAAATTTAAATCACATTATTCTTCATTTCAATCTAAAAAGTTTCGGTCGCTATGCAGAATTTATTGATTGTAAAGCAGTTCAAATTTATTTGGAATTCTAAAAACCCGGACATATTTCATTTACACCCATTTTAAAGAAAAAATCTTGTTTAATACTATAAAGCTTATAGAAGCCTATTGTTTTGACCATGTCTTAAAGCAAAAACAAGTTCAGTTGTCTTGCCTCAATTCCATTTTCCACTTACTGTTCGGGACGAATGGATCATTTGATCATGTGTCCAAAACAGGAGAGAGTGAGTCAGTAAGGAGTGGTGTTACTGTGTCGGAGTGGGGCCTATGTTGCTGTAACGGAGCGTGGCCTGTGTTATTGTGTCGGAGTGAGGCATCTGCTAATTCTGTGGAAGAAACGTCACTATAAAAAAAACGGAATTACATCAGAAGGGTAGTTTGGTTGGTGAGTTCGAGGAGAACGGTTGTGATATAACGATGGAGACCAAATTGTGCAAATGATGGGTCGTCAATTGGTGCGGCCGTGCTTGTACTGGCTATTTAATTACTAATAAACACAATATATGATAGATAATAAATACAACAATCGAAGGCTATATTTTTACACATGCAAAATGAAAATGCAATATTCCTCTCTGATGTCATCAAAAGCGCAGTATGGTTATTTGACACCTTTCAAACACCTGTGCAAATAAAAACACAAACCATCGAAATTTTATCTATATTTTATATCAGTGCAGACTCGCTAACGTATCTCTCGTATCGTTAATACTACTATCAATTGAGCTTCAAGCTTAATTTCAAAAAAAGCAAACAAACGGAAATCTGGAATTAATAGGACGAGGGAAAGAAGAAAACATGT